>CM058230.1:79659665-80259665 GCA_030180135.1 Orychophragmus violaceus
AAAAAAAATACTTTTAACCAAATATACCTTAAGTGGTTAGATTTGACTAAAGTAGACTTTCTCGTATGTGAGATATTAAATTTAGAAATTTAATTTATAAAATTATAAAAAAAAATATTTTTAGGGAAATTTTGGATCCATAAATTAAACATGGGATTTTTGGACATTTGTAAATTAAAAGCACATATACTTTAGTCAAATCTAACCACTTAAGGTAATATTTGGTTAAATACACCATGTATCTTTATCTATGCATGACATATGAAGTTGGATATCATATTTTCATATGTAGGGTTAGGCTGAGGGTTTGTGTATTTTCATCCATATTGTTACATTTGCATATACTGGCTAGGTTGTGACTATATTAAACGAGTTTGATGTTTTTTGTAGGTTTTCTATATAATATGATTGTATTTTAGTAGTAATTAGTATATTTAGGGTATATCAGACTTCCATTTTAGTCTGATTCACATATATGTTTTGTTAGACTTACCGAAGAAGTTGACCACCAATAAGTTACCCTACTTGGGATTGTACCCCATATATAAACGAAAGTTACCAAAATTAGTCTGTAAAAGTCATTATCAAATTTCTCTCTCTAAAACGGATACTCGCTCTCTCTCTCTCTCTAAAAACTCTCCGATAATCCTCCTAGCCACCGCCACCGCCACCGTCGTCTTCATCTTCTTCAAACGTGTAATTACCTCTCCTTTTTCGTATCTTCTTACCAATCCCTACACCGCCGTCGTCATATTTCTAAACTCTTCTTTCTGAAATTTTTTTAGATCTGTACGGTTTTTAGTCCGAGTCATCCCCTTCTCCCTATGTACTTTGTCTATGTACTTTCTCGTTTTAGATCCATACGGTTTTGTTTTTGAGTTAGCCCCTTCTCTGTATTTACTTTGTCAAGATCTGAACAAAAATATAGATTTTATATATTTTCCTTTTATATCCAGACGGTTTTGAGTCCGAGTTAACCTCTTCTCCGTATCTACTTTTTCTAGATTTGAACAAAAATATAGGTTTCTCGTTTTAGATCCATACATTTTTTTTTGAGTTAGTCCCTTCTCCGTATTTTCTTAGTAAAGATCTGAACAAAAATATAGGTTTTATATATTTTTCCTTTTATATCCATACGGTTTTGAGTCCGAGTTAACCTCTTCTCCGTATCTACTTTGTCTAGATCTGAACAAAAATTATAAAATTCTCGTTTTAGATCCATACGATTCTCCGTATTTTCTTAGTCTAGATCTGAACAAAAATATAGGTTTCTCGTTTTAGATCCATACGGTCTTGTTTTTGATTTAGACTCTATGAAGTCTGAAGCTTAGATTTGTTTTTGAATTAGACTCTTTTAGAAGTCTGAAGCTTGGATTTGTTTTATAATTAGACTCTATTAGAAGTCGGAAACTAGCCTCTGTTTTCAATTGTTTCATGGTACACAGGATGGGACGATTCAGTCAGGTTCCAACGTCGAGTAGTAGTTCATACGCAACTTCCACATTTCGACAACGATCCGGATCATGCAATGGATTCCCCAAGAAATGTTTCTGCGGTCTGGAGCCTGTCATGCGAACCTCCACTACTGCCGATAATCCGGGAAGAAGATTCTTTGGATGTCGTAACTGGGATGTAATTACCTTTCTCTGTTATGTAGCCAGTTTTATTTTATCTTTACTCATTGGAAATCCGAAGAGGATTGTAAATTTAAAATGTGGCTGTATAGGATGGTGGCTACCATATTATGAAGTGGTGGGATGAGGCTATGATGGAGGAGTTTAACGACCTCACGCCGAGAGTGGACCAACATGGTGAACAAATTGATTACATCTTCCTTGGTTATGCTGAAATTGCCTGTGTTACCCACTTGGACGACGAGCTCAAAAAATTGGAGGCAGAGATAGCTCAATTAAAGGAGCTGTTGGCTGAAAAACCATCTACTCCGACAAATGGCGTCAAGTATGAGTATCTGATGTTTGCTGATGCTATTATTATCATCCCGATCATCTTGAGGGCATTTTGTCAGTTGTAATATGTTAGTCCTGTGAATCCAGCTACAATTTTATGTAATATTAGACGAATTTCAGTCATCTTTTGAATTTCCCCATTTCATTATGCAAATTGTCCTCTTTTAAAGCTACTTACCTAAAAAACAAGAGTAATATGTCTGGGGTATGTTTTCGGACTTCAAATAATAAAAAATAGAGTGTCAGACATCATATGAAGTCTAACAATATTTTGTCAGACTTCAACTAATAAAAACTATAGTGTCAGACATCATATTAGTCTAACAATATCAGACTACATATGATGTCTGACAATATTAAAATGCGCGGGAGTTCAATTGTTTTGTAATTTAGGCCCCAAAAATGCCCGGGAGTTATTTAAAATTGCGCGGCAGTTACGTATGTGGTAAAACCGTCGTTTCAACTGCTGTTATGGCCCATATAGAAATAGGCTTTTTACCCTTTTTTTTACAGTTTCTAAGGAAAAATAAAAAAAAAACCCATTCTCTCTCAAAGCCACTGAACCGACATCTTTTTCTGGGTATCGTATTATCGTTTCTAGATATGGTTTCTCTCTGCTCCGCCGCTAACCCGCGACGGTAAGATTCATCGAATCCCTCCTTGCATGAATAAACGTAGAATAACTATTAGTCCTCAGACAGCAAATCGAGTCTGGCGATAGTCGGCAGACTGCAAGTGGTGTCTGATTATAGTCGTCAGACTGCGAATAGAGTCTGAAATTTTCCTCATACCTTCTCTGAGCTTTTTTTTTTTAAATTCCAGATCTTGTTTTTTTTTTAAATTCCAGATCTTGTTTCTATCTCCTCTGGTGACCTACGACGGTAAGATCCTTCGACTCTTCTCTTCGTCTACATATTTACATAACTAATACTAGCCAGATGGCACGGAATATGTCTGACTGTGTTTGTCTGACTGTGCATGGCGTTTGGCTAGTAGTACTCAGACTGTTCATGAATTTTTTCCCCCTTGTTGTTTCAGATTTTCTTATGGCAGATGTTGAATTCCCACCAAGGATGTTCATTGTCGGGTATGAACCAAATCCGGATAAAAGCATCCATTATTTTAGTGGACGGAGAGATCTCATGGATGATGTTAAAATAGTGTTGTTACCGGCAGAATGGCAAGAACTCCAAGAATCAGAATTTGGGGTTTTTTTGAAATTCCATGACCTCCATTTCAAATGGTGCTCAAGGATGGTCCATTACATGCTATGCTTGCAGTTAGTCTGCAAGAAGAAGTATGAGATATGGTCCCTTCTTGGCGTTCAGCCTGCTAGGTTTTCCTTGAATGAATTTCGAGCCATAACCGGACTCAACTGCGACTATATCGAGAACCTGGAGTACCCTGAAGTTGAATACACCGATGAGATGAGAGCAATGTGGGAGCTTCTTGGGGTGGATTTCGAATTGGGCCCAAGTTATTCGCAATTATTAGAAGCTTGTAAAAACTGTGCTGATTGGGAACCACAACAGAGGATATGGCTGGGCTATCTAGCCATCTATGCAACCTTCATTGAGGCTCAACACTGGACAACATCCACAAGGGCTGATATGGCTAAGAATCTGCTGGTTTCAGGAACGTTAAAATCATATCCATGGGGAAGATTCGCCTTTAAGGTTCTGATAGACTCTGTTAAGGAGGCAAACAAAAAACTCGTGGAAGGAAAAAATTATCAGATCGGTGGTTTTGCTGAGGTCCTGAACATCTGGGTATATTGGGCATGCCCCAATATGGCGACAACTTATGGAGTGCCCTTCCAGAATGCCCCAACCACACCATTGCTGGCGTACCACGGATCACGAAGTCGCAAGAAAGTCGGTGAAACCTTACGTAAACAGGTATTTCTTAGGCCGTTCTGAAGTCTGGAATATTTTATTCCCATAAGAAGTCACATTCTGTGTCAGACCTCATATGAAGTCTGTCATTATGTGTCAGACCTCATGTGAAGTCTGGCATTATGTGTCAGACTTCATGTGAAGCCTGACACATAATGCCAGACTTCATATGAAGTCTGAAATTTGTTTCAGTCTGACATTTTGTTTCAAGTCTCGTATGATGTACCTATGATGTATGTCGTTGTGATATTTTAAATTCTTATAGTCATTTGGGTCCCTATTCATTTTGCTATGTGACTTATAATTTGCAGTCTCGCGTCAACAACCTTGTACTCACGGAAGATCATGATGACATGTTCCCCACGTGGGACAACGATGTCGAGGAGGACGAAAAAGTTGATAACCTTGTGAGGGCAATGCTTGGACAGCTTTGGACTGCGGTTTGGAAGTGGGGCACTAAACACTGGAAAAGCGAAGGTGTGTTCAGGACTCAAGTTGGCGGTTCTGTCAAGCTTGAGATTAAGTCTGAGGATGTTTCTGCGGTTGGTGAGAAAAAACGAAAGGTTGTGGGAGTCAAGAGGAAGTTGGTACAGGATGTTTCTGATGATGAGGACGAGGAAGAAGAGGTGCAGGAGAAGTCTGGAAAGAGACCTAGAAAAGAAAAGGCTGGTCCCACTCTTGGGGATGTTGTTCAAAAGATTGAGGATCTGAAAAAATCATTTGAATCTCGGAATGATGTATTGGTAGATATTTTCAACGAGGGTTTGAGACTGATGGGTGACAGAGTTGATGATCTTGCCAAGAATGTCAAGAATTTGAAAGAGGAATGTGCTGGAGTTGGACAGAAGGAGAATGAGAAGGAGAAAGATACTGCTGGTGGGAAAGGTGGTGAGCTGAGGAAAGATGCAAGTGTTGCGGCTGCTGAGATGGATAAGGCGGCCGGAGTTGGTGAGGATGAAGAAGATCAACCTGAAGATCTTCAGGATCAAACTAAAGTAACTGCTTCTGCAGGAGAAAGAAAGAAAAAGGAAAGGGAAGCCAGGAACCCGAAGAAATTGGTAGTGAAGGTAAAGAATCATGTTGCTGATATTGTCGAACCTACCAAGAGAGCGAAAACGAAGTCTGTGAAAGCAGTGGTTACAGACAAAGATGACAACCCGGCTAAGCCTACCAATCAGACTGCGGTTGATGATGGGGTTAGTCTCCAAAACCTTCAAACTCTGAATACAAATAAGGAAAAGAAAGTTGAGCCTAAGAGAAGTACAAGACTTCAGGAGAAATCCCTCAAGGGGAAGTAGCCTTCTTAGCAGTATGAGTAATCTTGATTGTAAAAACATGAGCATGACCGAGTTTGTTTTATTTCCCCCTTGTTATTGTATCTGCTCTGAACTTGGATCATTGGCATTAGACTTATATCAATATTTTGTTTGGTGTGATTTTAGGTCGGGATTCTATTTTAATAATGTATTTTGGTTACCAGACTTCTATGGCAGTCTGGTTTGGATTTTGCTTAACACGGGTTGCTAAATTGTATATGCAGAGTATACCCGAGAGCACAGCTCCAAGTGTGTTGTTCGTTACACAGTCGGCCACATGCATAGACTTCAATGCTACGCAGAGGTTTAAGCAGGATACTAAGCAGGCAGCAGCTGAAACTTATATGCAAGCGAAGGCTAAAGAGGTTAAGCAGAAGGAGAAGGTGAAGACTCCAATTAAACATGTTGTCCAAGCACAGGTTACACCGGGATATAACCCTTGTGCTGCTATCACCAAGATGCAAGTGAAGGCACTTAATGATTACAACAAAAGACAGCCGTATGTCTTAACACTCTTAACTAGACGAGTAAGTTGTATGCCTAATCTCTACACTAATTGTCTAACAAGCGTATTGTTCTTTGTAGGGGTTATCCGATTAGGAAAGTGAACACTTCACTCCAATGGTATTATGATCTTCGCACTCCAAAGGAATGGCTGCATGACACGGTCAGTATGACTTCAATGGTTGTGAATTAAGAATTCAATTCCAATAAATCTGGTTGTATATTCAGACTTCCTAAGAAGTCTGGTTGTATATTCAGACTTCCCAATAAATCTGGTTGTATATTCAGACTCCTCAGAATTCCTAATCTAATGTGGTTGTGTATCCAGACTTCCTAAGGAGTCTGGTTGTGTTTTGTTCTTTTATATTAACACATTTCTTGTCTTGATGCAGCATATTGATGCCGGGATTGATCTGTTAAGGCTTCGTCAACAGAGCCATCCAGAATGGTTCAGGAGCGATAGGATATGCTTCGTTGACACACTCCTTCAGGCACTGTGGCGTCAACACTATCCACAATTTATCAAGAGCGGTGAGGGAGAGAATGGATCAGCCAGAACTAGAATGCTTCCTCCTGGTTGTTTTGATTACTTCACTGGTGATCTTCCCGTGTTCTGCAAATCAAAGAAGCCTTGGGGGCTGGAAATTGATGAGATCTACACCGCACTCCACATGGGCGGAAATCATTGGGTAGCAATTATGATTTCTATCACGGAAAGGCACGTAACAGTCTGGGACAGCATCCTTTCTGGGAAGACTGATGAGTCGGTCGGAGCGGCAGTGGCACCAATCTGTGAGATGTTTCCTTATGCGATGCACATCTTGGCCCCAGCTGCAGATGGATGGCCTTATCCCTTGGATCGTTACACCTTCTCGATTGACAGGAGCAAAGATCTTCCCCAAAATCAGCAAACGGGTGACTGTGGAGTGTACTGCTTGAAGTACATCGAGTTCCATTCACTAGGAATGCCGTGGCCAAAGTATCTCTGTGATAGGAACATCAAGCAGATCAGAGACAGGCTAGCTTTTGACATCATGTCTGAACTCGGGAGAACTGGTGAAGAAGGAGAACGTACGGAGTATGCATTGCTGGACATCTATGGAAAGTAATAGACTTCCGATATCTTCTCCATATCTTTTGGACTCTCAAACACTGGATTATTGCATACATTTTCCCTATTTTCTTTTGCTGGTGTAAGGAACACAAATCCATCTTTTGGTGTGCTTGTTTATTTTTGTAACACACTTAAGCACTAATCCTAGTTATGTTTATTACTACGCTTGGTGAAACGGAACCCAAACAATTGACACAAGTTTGAAAATCAGACTTCTGAAATACCATCATTACTACGTCAGACTTCGGAACCCAAACAATGAACCCTTAAAAATATCAGAATTCACTGAACCCTAAAATATATCAGATTTCAATGAACCACAAATATATCACACTTCATTACACCCTAAAACTTATCAGGCTTCACTGATACCACATTTCAGACTTCAAGCATTTCTAGTCAGCCCCAGGGTGTGGAAAATCCCAAACAATGAACCCTTAAAAATATCAGACTTCACTGAATTCCTAATCTAAATCAGACTTCAATGAACCACAAATATATCACACTTCATTACACCCTAAAACTTATCAGGCTTCACTGATACCACATTTCAGACTTCAAGCATTTCTAGTCAGCCCCAGGGTGTGGAAAATCCCAAACAATGAACCCTTAAAAATATCAGACTTCACTGAATTCCTAATCTAAATCAGACTTCAATGAACCACAAATATATCACACTTCATTACACCCTAAAACTTATCAGGCTTCACTGATACCACATTTAAGACTTCAAGCATTTCTAGTCAACCCCAGGGTGTGGAAAATCCCAAACAATGAACCCTTAAAAATATCAGACTTCACTGAACCCTAAAATATATCAGACTTCAATGAACCACAAATGTATCACACTTCATTACACCCTAAAACTTATCAGGCTTCACTGATACCACATTTAAGACTTCAAGCATTTCTAGTCAGCCCCAGGGTGTGGAAAATCTCAAACAATGAACCCTTAAAAATATCAGACTTCACTGAACCCTAAAATATATCAGACTTCAATGAACCACAAATGTATCACACTTCATTACACCCTAAAACTTATCAGGCTTCACTGATACCACATTTAAGACTTCAAGCATTTCTAGCCAGCCTCAGTGTGTGGACAATTAGGTTGTTTGTGGCCTGGTTGTCTACAGTTCGAACAACAATATTGCTTGTGCAGTTTCCGCGGTTTACTGCCCTTCTTCTTGGCGATTTCTAGCATAGATTGCCACCTTGACTTCTTTTGTCTTCCAGGCTTCCGCCTCTCTTCCGGCGGAAGGACACGCACGTTGTCATGACCAGCTGTGCCTTTTAAATCCTTTGGTAAGATGTTGCGAGAGTATGCAGCGTACAAGTAGTCCGTTCTGTAAGATGGACATACAAGGGTAGAAATGTGTAGCTCAAGTTCCGGTGCAGCGCATATGGCATGTGAGCAAGGTATCTTTTCGTAATCCCAAACACCACATTCACACGTATGATGTTCCAAATCGACAACAAAATCCCTATGTCCTCCCTTAACAACAAACTGATACGTATCCACGCGTTCTGCCGTCATCATATCTGCATAATATTCACGAATAGCCAGCAAATATTCAACTCCTCTGCTAAATGTTGTTGAGAGACTCATTGCATCTAGCCGCCTTTTACAAAACCACGTCCCTAGTTTCTCTTGTATAAACTCTAAAAGGAAAGATATGGGATATCCTTTTGCCTTCTTAACTGCGGAGTTTATAGATTCAGCAATGTTGCTCGTCTTTATGTTGTACCTGTCTCCAACAATTCGAAAGAGGTTTACACAAGTAAGAACTAGAAAGTATTAAGAAAAACCATACGATTTCAGACTTCTTCTGTCGTCTGGTATATACTCAGACAGCAGGAGAAGTCTGATAATAGTATCAGACATCAATAGAAGTCGAAGATGAAAATATTAAGTCTGACACTTATTGTCATACCGCACAAGTACTTGTCTCCGCCGAAATGGACGCGTGACCATAGCCTCACATCCGCCTCCTGATATATCATGGTTTTTACCCAGTTTAGACCATGATATAGTTGTGTTTTTAGTGTCTTTTGTATTCGTTTAGAGTCTTTTACAGGTTTAATCAAGTTTGGAGCTAATTGGAGATATTTGGAGCATTTTGGGACTTTTGGGACGTTTTGGCCGAGAGCTTAAGTCACTGTCCGATTTATTGATCATGCATCGACCGACACACCTTGTGCATCGGTCGACACACTAGCGAGATGGGCCGTACACGTCGGTTTAATGAAGATATGAAGATTTTCAAAGAAGCCCAAGATAGTTCCAGTATTTACACAGAATTCCCATCCGAGATTATACCTATATATACTAGTTTTTGGTGTTTATTTTACCTACACTTTGATACTAATAGCTAAGAGATTTCTAGAGCTTTTGGGGCTGATCTATTTCCTGTATTCACTTATTTTGGAGAAGATTTCGAACCCCTTTATCTATTTAATCTCTTATATGCAATCTATTATTTCTTTGATTATGTTTTCATTAATCATGTCTGAGTAGATCCATAGTTGAGTTTAGGGTTTCTCACATAGGATTTCATGACTTGCTAGACTTGTTCAATTTCAGTTAAGGATTCAAACTATATCTGTTCTTCAATTTAATTGTGCTTAAAGCTAGTTCTAACCTGATCAATTAGAATCTAGATCTTAGGTTGCTAAATACGTCACGGAAGTGGGGTTTAGGAATCCGAACTAATTAAATTGGGCAATTAAACTTTGCGCAAACGGAAGTTTGGTTTAGGATAATTGTGAACATATCAAACTTGGGATTAATGCTAGTTTAATCTGTTAGTTCTCGCAAACGAAAGTTTGGTTTGCTGCACTTAGACTTAGAGAATTATCGCAAAGGAATTTGGTTAATTCTATATTTGTGTTTTGAGTTCTAGAATTGTGCTTAATTAGATCCTTGCTGAATGAACTGTCTGCTTGTCTGATTTCCTGAGAATACCCTAGGCTTGACGCTTTTAGTTTATTGCTTCACAACCGTTAATCTCTGCTACTGTCTACTTTCTTGCTTCGCAATTTATTTACTTCACCATCTGCTTATTTCTAGTATTAATCTATACGTTTCTGTTTCTATTGAGACCAAGTGTCCCTGTGGATTCGATAGCCCTATATACTACTTTGACATTGCTGTTCACTTGCAGTTTAGAATAGGGTAAAACTTAGAACCTATCAAGTTTTTGGCGCCGTTGCCGGGGACTCTTTGAGTCTTCGATAGCTTCGAGCCTAGGGTTTTACTAGGATTTTTCTTTTTCTTTTCGTTTTTGTTTTTATTTTTTTTTTATTTTTGCTGATTTATTTTTCTGTTTTCTCTGATTTCGCATTGCATCGATCGACGCCCTTCTTGCATCGATCGACACACTTCGCTGAATCACCGAGAACACTAAGAGATCATCAGGATGATGTGTCGGAATGATATTTTCAGCTCAGGGATTGACAGTTCACAGATAGCTAGGTTGAAGAACCAAGTTGACTCTCTGCATAGTCTTCTACTTGGAAAGTATGCACAAGAAGCTAACCATTGCGTTGAAGGAACTGGATTCTATAGTCACGGATCTGCTTTTCAGAAACCCTTTACAAGGAGTTGTAGTGTTTCTTCTTACCAAGTACCGCCTGCACCTACAGCTCATGAGAGCAGAATGGAAATCATGATGGAGCAGTACCTTGAGAGACAACAACAGATTGATAGGTCCTTCAACTCAAAGATGGATGCTTTGTATGAAGACTTGAATGAGAAGTTTGAATCTTTGAGCACGCATATGGAGGAGCTGGATATCAAAATTGAACGAAGAGATGTAGCAATAGAGAGGCAGAATGAAGCTAAGAGAGCTGAACGGAAGCTGCACATCAATGCTGTGAACATAAGGGATGAGATTGAGTTGCTAGGTGAAGAAGAGAGCATAATCTCGGATTTTCTGGATGAATATTGTCTGCCTGATACATGCACCGATCGACACCCCCTCAGTGACGATCGACACGCCATTCTGACGGCAATTTCGAGTTCTTTCGAGAAACAGAATCGCATTGCATCGATCGACACACATCATGCAACGATCGACACAGAACGCAGACATGTCCAGAAACCTGCAACAGTGCCAGAACGAGCCTACAAGCCCCCAGTGCCATATCCTAAGGTTCCTAAACCTTCCAAACAAGAGATAGAAGTGGCTAACTGCATGAAAGTGATAGATAAGAAGGTGAATAAAACACCACCAGTTGAAACTTCGCGAGTTCATGCAAAGAAGATGATCTCCACTGAAGGTGATCTGAAAGAAGAAGTTCAGATTGGTGGAACTACAGTATCTGATAGTGGAGAAAAGAAGATGGCGGTTCCTCTTGAACCTGCTCTAACATCTTCAGTACCTGCAACTGCTCATAAGCAGAAAGCTCCAGACATCAGATATACATCAAAGGTAAGGTACAAATCACCTAAGCTTAAACCTTCTGACCACATTATTTTGAACGCAGGAAAACGCAGTAGACCGCCCAAGCTTCGCTCCCGCCCTGATTCTGATTACTCATTCCTTGGAAGATCTCATGATCTGAATGCTTATACGCCACCTTGGATGAGGAGACATTCACAGAGACACTCAAAGTCTCTGTTGAAACCGCCATGAGTCCAATCTCTTTCTGATACGTCAAGCTATTGACCTTAAACAAGCGCTGGGTGGGAGGCAACCCACCATTAGGTACTGGTGTTTTTCTTTTTAATTTTTGGTGTTTTTGTTAGGATTTTACGTTTGTTTTTGTTTTTGGTGCAGTTATGTTTGCAGGTCTCGGACAAAATCGCAGTGCAACGATCGACTCACTTCTGTGTCGATCGTCACAACACGAAAGGAATCGCATTGCAGCGATCGTTGCGGTCCTGAGCAACGATCGATCATACACGAAAATCGCCAAGTAACGGTCGATGCACTTAGTGCAACGATCGATGCATGAGCGACAGAGGTAACCCGACATACATAATTTCATATTTTCAATTTTTTTATTTTCTTTTTACCGATCCTTCGCTGGACACTACTGGGGACAGTGTGTCTTAAGTGTGGGGGAGGTGCTACTGACTTTTGTTTTCTGTTTTCTTAAGAGTCAGTCCGTTTTTTCAAAAAAAAATTTGTTTTATTGAGTCAAAATTGTTTAAGTAAGAGACTATGATTTTCTGAGAAGATTTACAAGACTTGCAGGAACTTAAGTAACCATTGGGATGAAGTTGCAGGATCTATCTCTGACTATTAGAAAACCCCATCACAGATCAACCTACTGGGAACACCCACATCACTTCAGGTATCAGAGGATCCTTTACTGACTTCAACCTTAATACTGACTTAGATTTCTCACCTAAGGGCTTGGTATACTTTGTGTCGGATTCCCTTGTTAGTTCTGACACAGCCTGTAAACCTGTCCTATTTAGTTCCCTTCTCCCCTTCTGTAAAGTAAAAAAAAAAATATAATAAACTGAGGATGAGTTAGTAACTCCGAAGTGGTCATGAGAATGGTAGCAAACACTATTTTCTCTCATGTGATCCATGGAATGTGTCCAAAGTACACCCCATAACGGGAAGAACACTGATAAAAAAAATAAAATGATACCCAATGTGGGAAAAATCAGTTGTTAAAGAAGGGAAAGAGAAGAAAGGGACTAGAGAAAGATAGTATGGTGGTCTAGAGCTGGTAAGGTAAGAATCCATGTGCCCTTTGATCGATAATCCTTAGGTGAGACCGTACTTAAATACTTGCAGAAGTCAGTAGGGAGAATTTGAATGCTTGAATGTGATTGTGGAGTTTACCTAGGACAGTTGCTAAGTGTGGGGGAAGTACATTGTGGTCTTGATATCCTGTGATTGATTCTTGCAGTGGTTTACTAAGTGGAATCTGAGTATTGTAGCTTCTAGGATGAAATGAGTTTCTGAAGAGTTTTCAAACCTCTTCACCATGTTTTAGTTCTATGTTTTGCTTGAGGGCAAGCAAAGGCTAAGTGTGGGGGAGTTGATATATCATGGTTTTTACCCAGTTTAGACCATGATATAGTTGTGTTTTTAGTGTCTTTTGTATTCGTTTAGAGTCTTTTACAGGTTTAATCAAGTTTGGAGCTAATTGGAGATATTTGGAGCATTTTGGGACTTTTGGGACGTTTTGGCCGAGAGCTTAAGTCACTGTCCGATTTATTGATCATGCATCGACCGACACACCTTGTGCATCGGTCGACACACTAGCGAGATGGGCCGTACACGTCGGTTTAATGAAGATATGAAGATTTGCAAAGAAGCCCAAGATAGTTCCAGTATTTACACAGAAGCCCCATCCGAGATTATACCTATATATACTAGTTTTTGGTGTTTATTTTACCTACACTTTGATACTAATAGCTAAGAGATTTCTAGAGCTTTTGGGGCTGATCTATTTCCTGTATTCACCTATTTTGGAGAAGATTTCGAACCCTTTTATCTATTTAATCTCTTATATGAAATCTATTATTTCTTTGATTATGTTTTCATTAATCATGTCTGAGTAGATCCATAGTTGAGTTTAGGGTTTCTCACATAGGATTTCATGACTTGCTAGACTTGTTCAATTTCAGTTAAGGATTCAAACTATATCTGTTCTTCAATTTAATTGTGCTTAAAGCTAGTTCTAACCTGATCAATTAGAATCTAGATCTTAGGTTGCTAAATACGTCACGGAAGTGGGGTTTAGGAATCCGAACTAATTAAATTGGGCAATTAAACTTTGCGCAAACGGAAGTTTGGTTTAGGATAATTGTGAACATATCAAACTTGGGATTAATGCTAGTTTAATCTGTTAGTTCTCGCAAACGAAAGTTTGGTTTGCTGCACTTAGACTTAGAGAATTATCGCAAAGGAATTTGGTTAATTCTATATCTGTGTTTTGAGTTCTAGAACTGTGCTTAATTAGATCCTTGCTGAATGAACTGTCTGCTTGTCTGATTTCCTGAGAATACCCTAGGCTTGACGCTTTTAGTTTATTGCTTCACAACCGTTAATCTCTGCTACTGTCTACTTTCTTGCTTCGCAATTTATTTACTTCACCATCTGCTTATTTCTAGTATTAATCTCTACGTTTCTGTTTCTATTGAGACCAAGTGTCCCTGTGGATTCGATAGCCCTATATACTACTTTGACATTGCTGTTCACTTGCAGTTTAGAATAGGGTAAAACTTAGAACCTATCACCTCCTCCAGGTAATCAGCAAGTTCAGGATTTACCGCTCGTATGGAAGCCATGTTTCGGTCAAAATCGTAAATCGTATATGCGTAAGCCGCGTTTTTCACTAAGTACAGAAGATGTTTTCCCCTGAACTTGGTAACTATGTTATTTTGTAGATGGTAATAGCATATCCCTCGTTGTGCCCAAGGGAAAACTGCTTCACACGCATTCTTGATAGACTCGCATCTATCCGAGACTATGACCAAAGGATATTGGTCTGAGATGCATTCTTTCAGCTTTGTGAAAAACCATTCCCACGAGTCATCATTCTCATAGTCTACAATTCCGATGGCCAACGAAAATATTTGAAAATTTCCGTCTTGTGCGGCCGCCACTAGCATAACACCCCCATACTTTCCATTAAGATGAGTACCATCCACCACAATAACTCTTCTAAGAAACGTAAACCCATATATGGAAGCTCCAAATGCTATAAATAGATATTTAAATCTATTCTTCTCATCTTGTTCAAGAGCAGTTACTGTTCCCGGGTTGGTTTGCCTGATTCCATGCAAAAAAGAAGGAAGTCTCTCGTACCCATCCTCCGCTGTTCCTCTCACAATCTTTTGAGCATGTAACAATGCTCTGTATGCGGTTGTGTAGCTCATCCTAATCCCAAACTGCTTCTTCATTGATACTTTAACATGCTTTGGTGTTATACCCTCAATTATACCAAAAGATTCAGTAAACAACCAACCAATATAAACTGGAGTATAATGTTTGCGCGTAGACATCTGGTCCACCATCGAACATGTATGGGTTTTTGAATAGCTCATCACCCAATACTTGTTTGGTTCGCTCTTCACACACGCTCGAACCATCCACTTGCATCCTTCCACACGACATTTAGCCACAAAACGTGTCTTGTCAGACTTCTCAGTCATGAATGCGAATTTCTTCAATATCGCCGTCAAACGTAGCTCTGATATTAGGTCATTTTTGCTATCAAAACACTTATGGAGAAAGATAACCTCAGACAAGTCCCTTTTGCCACCACACCGTTTACTAGTATCCTCCAACTCATATTTCTTATAATCTTCATCTTCTTCCACATCTACATCTTCATGTTTCACTTTCCCATATAAGCTATAATCATCATCGTCATGGTAAGCCTCAGCGTGTTTCCTGAAAACATTTTCAGACACATCCAAATTTCCAACACCATCGTTTCCACCACCACCACAAACAGAATCATCCGAGATTGAGTCCACATCTTCCTCATCATTGACTTCATCATCTACGTCATCTTCGTCCACATCTTCAACTTCAACTTCATATTTTTCATCACAATTCACCGCATCATCAACTTCCATAGCGGATCGGCTCGAGACACAAAGACGGATTAAATGCGTATTAGCTAACTCGACCATGCTCCTTACTTGTCTATCATTTGTGACATAAACCGGAGGGCTATCCGGATCCATTAGTTTCAAGAGTGCTTCCGGCAATTGATATGATAACACCACCAACTCGGTTGTCCTGTCCAGCATATAATCATCTTGTACAATCTCAACAAGTTCTTGATGTGTAGAACCATGGCGCAAAGTGATAAACCGCCCTCCTTTCACCTTATCAACCACAAAATGCCAAATCTGGTCTCTCACGACCCATTCACCAAAGTTAACAGGTAACTGAACCATTATTTGTATAAACAAACACGTATAAACCACATTAGAGGTCTTTTGGTTAAAGCCAGACTTCTTGGAGAAGTCTGATGTTATTCGCTATCTTGCCAATATTATTCAAAAATTGATTTAAAAATAATTACCATATATAACAATGTAAAACTAACGCAGGAGGAACATATAAAACTAACACACATTTATAAAATTTAAAATCAGCAAAATTAATCACAAATATAAAATAAAATGCATTTTTTAAGTTTTTAACATTTCAGACGGCTATAGCTGTCTGATAAAAGTGAAACCAGACCTCTATGGCTGTCTGAAAAAGGGGTATTTTTGCAATTGAAATCGAAATGTCAGACAGCGGATGCAGTCTGAAATCTATCAGACAGCGTCAGCTGTCTGCTTTGGAAATTATGTCAGACATCTTATGAAGTCTGAGAAAAAGGGTAGTTTTGCAATTGAATTTGAAATGTCAGACTTCTCTAAGAAGTCTGAAACCTTTCAGACTTCTCGGGGAAGTCTGAAAAGAAGTCGAGGGTAGTTTTGCAATTGATTTTAAAATGAAAACTTTCAGACAGCTTGAGCTGTCTGACAAAATTTTCAGACAGCTATGGAAGTCTGACATAAAACATCACATTTACGGTTTTTATCCATCGTTGACCAAAATTCGGATTTTCAGATGTCTATAGCCGTCTGGCAAAAGTTTAGAATTTCAGATGTCTATAGCCGTCTGATACTTTTTTTTTGCTTATTTTCAGACTGCTTTAGATGTCTGACGATTTTTTCGCTAATCCTGGTCAACATCTGAAAATTTGGGTCAATTGCTGTTTCTACCCCTCCTTTTTGTCAGACATCAGATTCCGTCTGACAAAAAGTCAACAATCGGTCAATTTTTTGCCAGACAACATAAGAAGTCTGACGAAAAAATCAAATTACAATCAATTGCAAAACTACCCTCTTCTTATTTAGACTTCTTAGTGAAGTCTGATTTTTTTTTTTTTTTTTGCAAAGGATTTTGACAGACCTCTATAGAGGTCTGGCAATTGAAAGTCAATTGCAAAACTACCCTCACGTTGCCATATTGAAGTTTACGAAAAAAGATAAGACATAAACGGCAGACTGAAAGTACAATTCAGATCTGAAAATCGACGATATGAAAAAAATTCTTACCAATGTCCGTTTTTAGTTTGTTATTAGCCTCGACGATTTCCCAGAACGTCTAATATCACCGGAAACACGAATCCGAGACGTGTTTAGCTGTTTTTATAAGATGATACACGATTTCACAACTTTTGAATCGAAAAATCAAAGGGGAAAAGGGAGAAATCGGTCGGGATAACGTCCAAGCTCTATTCTTGAGCTTTAATTGAGCTTTAATGGTGGCAAAACGAGCTGGATTACACATTAACTCGTCGGCGATGGTGGGTGTCGTGGTTGTTGAGCATTGATGGTGATGGCATTTTCAAGAATATCCAAACAAATTTTGGGCCCTTTTGTCTTTTACCTAAAATGTCAGACTTCATATGAAGTCTGACGATGGCATTCTCGTGAATAACCAAGATAACTAAGGGGATAAATTAGCGCGCGAGAGGAAGCAGAGGGCCGAGGGTAGAATCAGGGTTGACTTCAATTTCAGGAGCATTTTTGCAATCAGCCCAAAAAATATTGTCTTCTAAGCCGTCTAAAAAATTATAATACTGTAGTAGTTAAATAAAAATAAAAATTATATTAATCTATATATTATGTTATAAAATTGTATGATAATACAATACATGAATTTTATTGTTTATAAATTTTAATATTTCCCAAATTCTGCTGTATTCAATATATAACTATAAGAGCTTAAACAGCTTAAATAATAATCTTGATTCCAATTAAACGTTTTCGATATTATGCATTGAGTTACTGTCCATTTCGCTTTTAGTTCTTTCTTGAAAACTGAATTATTTCACTAAAATAAAAATAATTGTTAAATGGTGTTTAAGGAAACATATTTATCAGATTGAAAGTCGAAAATGTTGATTTTCAAAATATATGAAAAGTGATAACAGCAATTAATTAAGTTACTTTCTTGAATTTATTAATGTAATTATTGCATTCTAATAGCTCATTTTCTAACCTAAATCATATAGTTCAAGTGCAAAACAAATCACAATAGTATAGAAATGGTCAAATCCACATAAACCAAGGTTACAAAAAAAATTGGGATCATATATTAGAGCTAAAGATAAAATATGGGTAGTTTGTTTTCTTGAAGAAAAAAATAAGAAAATAGATATAATATATGAGTTCAAAGAATCATGGCTAATGTAATTGGCAGGAAATATGAATGATAAATATGAATGCTAAAGATGATAATTAGACATGGACAGCATTAATTCTTGAACTAAAACATTGATTTATATTTAACCCATTATCGTAGTACCAACTACTATATTTAACCCAAAAAACTACTATATTTAACAATCTAAGATTTAAAACTGCCGTTAGAACTTACTGATCTAGACACAAACAGTAATGTTCAGGTTTGATATATCCATTAATCCATATATATATACGTATTCTGTCAGACATTAAATCAAACACTTTGAATGAATCAAATAAACTAGGTCGTGAGTCAAGTTCCAGCAATACAATCACCAATATATGAAGAAACCAATAGATACTTCCCTTTTCTAATAAATCCTTATCAATAATCCATGAACTCCATTAAACCCCTAAAACCTAGCTATGAAGTTATTTAGACATAACTAAAGTCTTTACAGACAAGAAAGACATGATGAAATTCAATAAAAATATAGGGTTTGCATATATTTTTCTTTCGCACAAAAAAATATCTTCTCCAAATTTGACAAAGAGGTTCAAAGATCTTCTCCCTAAACGTCTACAAAGAGAAATTTGCTGAAGTCTGTATAGAAAAAAAAAACCTAGAATAAAAATTAGCCCCAAAACTGGCTAGCAATAGGTCTTAGGTCAGTTTAGATCGAAATAAGAAAAAAGCCTCCGTGAAAAATTAAAAATTGGGTCGTTTATGTTTTGGCGCAGTCACAAGGAGGCGTTATGGACCGGTTGTTATGATTGGTGTTGGATATGTGTTTAGTACCAATCCATAAATTTATTGAAAATCTTGTCACTTCATCAAAAATATTTCGGTTTAAAAAACGAGTCCGTTAAGGAATCAAACGGCCACTACAAAAAATATTGTTATTGATAACACATGAGGATAGCACGAATTTAGTAACTGCTATTATTGAAGGTGTGTTGGGGTGGATTACTCTATTACAGCATTAAATCAATGCTATGTTGTTATTTTGCTAAGCGGGAAACTAAAATTCGTTTTAAAAACCAATATTTGCTATGTATTCGATGAGCCCGAACACTTAGAAAAAAATGACAATTAGTTTTAGTATTTTGTAGACAAAAAATAAAACTTCTATCAAGAAAAGCTTTCATTTCTCTCCTCCATCAAAAAAAAAAGAAAAGAACGGCTCTTGAGATCGACTCTTTTCATCTCCATCTTCGACACTGCTCTTTAACCTCCATCTCCGACGATTGCTTCCTCCTCTCTCCCTCTTCCGCTCACCACCTCTTCCGTCTCAGTCCTCCAACACCTTCATCTCCACTGCTTCTGACATATATGGAGGAGCTCGTTATGTTCTCTCCCTGCTTTCTTTACGTCTCCGCTCCGCTAAATTCGATTCTGCTTTGACTTCTAATTTATAATTTTCGGTCTCAGATCTCGAGGATGGCAGAAAAAGTCTCTCAGCTTGCTTGTTTCTCCTCCTCAAATCGCCAATTCCACTTCCAGAACCGATCGTTTACAAGCCCTAGGTTTCGTCCTGAGGTAAAATCATCGAGTATCGCCTTAGAAAGACATAGATGTCTTTATCTCGATCTAGTTACAATGATGCCCATATCGTGTTTTGTTATAATTTC
The DNA here is from genome assembly GCA_030180135.1 of Orychophragmus violaceus. Taxonomy (NCBI): domain Eukaryota; kingdom Viridiplantae; phylum Streptophyta; class Magnoliopsida; order Brassicales; family Brassicaceae; genus Orychophragmus; species Orychophragmus violaceus. Next base: position 79,679,267 of record CM058230.1, read on the forward strand.
CTGATTGCTTTCAAAAAGTTATGAGCTTGGTTTATTTTAGTCGTATTTAGACATTAGCTTAGTCGTATTAAGTTTTCTGCTGAGATTTCATACTACCACTTTGGAATGCTTAACAAGATTTCTTGGTTTTATCTGCAAGTGGTGACAGACTTGAGTGCTCTTGCCTTGGAATATTTTTTCGAGCTTATTCTGAGGGTAAAATTTGCATGTCCATGCGGAGGAAGAACTTTAGGTTAATAAAAATGAATGGTTAATAAGCCTAGCATATAACGTTACTGTTATCTAAAAATGTCTATATCTTGGTTGATTGATGTAGTCTTTACGGGCTCGAAGTATGTTACACTGTGTTTGTCGAAAGCCATACAATTCAAAATTCATGTTTTCTGTCGGGCAGAATCCACTCCATAGATTGATCCCTGCAAGATTGTTTCTTTACCGTCCAAACACACTGCCACAAACTTTTTTATTCACCAATGATGTAAGTTTTAGGCATACTCTCCTGAATCCTCTATACTTTAGCTTCATTCAGTAGTTTAAGTCACCATCATAAGCTGCTTGTCATGTGTGTTCCGTGCGGTTTATTATTGACACAACCTCAAGTGCACATAGCTTAGTAAGTAGTAAATCCTTTTTGTCAGTTAGGCGATTTCAAGTGAGAGGCCGTTTTGTGCTCCTGGCATGTCTAATTCAACATATTTCCAAAGCAGAGTTAGACCTTGTTCAAACTGTCAAATAAAATGCAAACCTCCGCTCACAAATTATTCAATCACCAGACAAATTGCAGGTATGCTTTTGTTCCTACTAGCACTAGTTCTAAGTGGAATTTTTTATGTATACAAGATTCGTATAACTGTTTGTTGTGAAGACATGCGGCTTTAGAAGAGAAGAAACTAGTGCGCAGGGAAACAAAGAAAGCTAAATAATAAACAAAAAAATGTTCTAGTCATTGTAGGATCTGTGAGTCAAATAACTTTGTGTGAGAACTTCACCATGAAATCTATTTAGCTACTTGTGTTCCCTTTTGGTTACAGCTATACCAAGCTACTAGTTCAATTGAACTTTGTCATTATTGTATTATTGCATTGTGGTTGTGATGAATTTTATATTATCCTAATATTGTATTATTGCATTGTCATTGTTGTGAATTTTATGAACTAGTATTTGTAAACTTGAGTCATTTGTATTTATGATAATATTCAGAAATTGCATAAAAATTGGTAAAGCTACTACAAATTTGATTAAAATAATATGAAACATCAGTTACAAAAAAGGCCTAGTATTGAATACCAAATTAAACAAACAAAAACATATTTAGAGTATAAATAGGGTTTGGGGTTTAAAAAGAAAAAAATTTAACTACTAAAAAATATCTAAAAAGCAAGATTTAATATTTATTAAATAAATTATTTTTCAAATATAATCTTCTACAAACCTTAGTCTCATACCCTTACTTAAAATCTAACCCTATACTCTAAACTTCAAACCCTAATAATGAAATATTATTTTTTAAATATATTATTTTCAAACATTAACTTAAAATATTAAATATAAAGGCAACTCCTTCTCTACAGCTTGCTTATGTAGGAAGAGCACACTACAAGAAAACAGGGCCTTTACCGATGGAATTTCCGACGGAATAAAATCCGTCGGAAATTACCGACGATAAACCGATGGAATTTCGACGGGACGTTTTCCGACGGAATATCGTTTGAAATTTCCGACGGTTTCTCATTCCGTCGGAAATTTCCGACGATAAACCGACGGTTTAATTAGCCGTCGGTTTTCCGTCGTATTTCAGTCGGTTTAGCATCGGTTTATTATAGCCGTTAATATGACCGTTTATCTGACCGTTGGAGCGACTAAAACCCAACCGATTTCCGATGGAATTCCGTCGGAAATTATGCTATATATATCTCATGTCTCCTATCTTCCCCTCCACACATATCCCTCCATAACTCTCTCTCTCCCTCTCTCTTTAACCGAGCAAAATGTCATCTTCTAACTATTACCGATCGTGGATGGACGGAGTTAGGATTGATGAGGAGACGACCCTAGTGCACAGGGAATATGCACTTGGCATTGCGGAATTCATGTCGTTAGCTTCCAATCAACCACATACACTGAAAACCGGTAAGTTAAGATGTCCATGTCTTAATTGCCGAAATTTTAGAAATGTTACGATTAGCGAAGTATGGCATCACTTGTATTCAGTTAGGTTTATGTCGGGTTATAAGATTTGGTATCTTCATGGAGAAACTGCGGATTATGCAAGTAGTAGTAGAGAACCTTACAGAAGTACTAGTACTTGGGAACCTAATGTTAGTTATAGCGAACCTTATAGTGCCGATGTAGATTTTGGTGTAGGTACCGTTCAGATGGTTAATGATGCATATAGAGAAAATATTGTAGAAGTAGGTGAACATCAAATTCCTAGGGTAGATGAGGAACCTAATGTAGAAACTAGGAGATTTTTTGACATGTTAGATGCAGCGAAGCAGCCGCTTTACGATGGTTGCAGAGAGGGTCATTCACCATTATCATGGACTACAATATGCCGGAAGAATGTGTGGATGCAATTTGCGAATTTGTGAAAGATATTCTTCCATAAGATAACCTTGCGCCAGCTTCATACAACGAGGTCGAAAAACTTGTTAAAGGGCTTGGATTACCGTATGAGATGATAGATGTGTGCATCGACAACTGTATGATATATTGGAGAGAAGATGAATACCGTCTGGATTACAAATTCTGTACGTAAGAAGCCTCGCTATGAGGATACAAGTGGGAGAGCTAAGGTTCCGTTCAAGAGAATGTGGTATATGCCGTTAACCGATAGGTTGAGGCGATTATACCAATCGGAGAGAACTGCTGGGGAAATGAGATGGCATGATGAGCATAGGAGAGGAGCAGAGATTGGACATCCGTCGGATGCTGAAGCGTGGCGACATTTTCAGAGAGTATATCCAGATTTTGCATACGAGCCACGTAACATGTACCTCGGATTATGCACAAATGGTTTCAACCCGTTTGGAAGGCATGGGAGACAATATTAGTTGTGGCCACTGATTTTAACTCCTTATAACCTACCGCCGACTATGTGCATGCGTCGAGAATTTCTTTTCCTCTCCGTACTCGTTCCCGGTCCAGAGCATCCCAGAAGATCACTTGATGTGTTCTTGAAGCCATTGATACATGAGTTGCAAATGTTATGGATGCCCGGTGTTGTAGCATACAATGTCCCATGCAAGGAAAATTTTCTGATGAGGGCTGCATTGATGTGGACCATTACCGATTTTCCGGCTTACGGGATGTTATCAGGATGGACAACGCACGGGAGGTTAGCATGTCCGTATTGTCAGGAAAAGACAGATGCATTCCAGTTGAAGAATGGACGCAAATCGTGTTGGTTTGATTGTCATAGAAGATTTCTACCGCATGATCATCCATATCGGAAAAACACAAAAAATTTTACGAAGAAGAGGAAAGTGTTTGATGATCCTATTCTCCAATATGATGGTTCGACTACTTTGGGGCTCTTAGAAACCTATGGTGCACTAAAAACTCGTGAATGCGGTGGACAAGGGCATGAGAATATTTACGCAGCTTGTGTGTCCCACAATTGGCACAAGCAAAGCATCTTCAGGGATTTACCATATTGGAAGGACCAGTTACTAAGGTATAATCTTGATGTCATGCACATTGAGAAAAATTTCTTCGATAATACACTGTTCTCAACGTGCAAGGGAAGACAAAAGATAATGTGAAGTCTAGGCTTGAGTTGCATGAAATTTATGATCGGCCTGAACTTCATCTTCAGAAGAACGGAAAACCGCCAATTCCAGCGTACTGGGTAGACCCGAAGTCGAAGGAAGAGTTATTTAAGTGGATTATGCTGCAAGTTAAATTCCCAGACGGTTACGCATAAAACTAGCGTAACTGCGTGGACACTGATGGGGGAAATTTTATCGGAATGAAGAGTCATGATTGTCATGTGATGATGCAGCGACTCCTGCCGTTTGATTTTGCTCATCTGCTTCCTCGAGATGTCCACAAAGCAATTACAGCGGTCGGATCTTTGTCAGGGATATATCCACCAGATCACTTACTATTGATGGGATCAGAAATCTGGAGCAAAACATTCCTAAAATCTTATGCAATTTGGAGAAGATATTTCCACCATCTTTCTTCGATGTCATGGAGCATTTGCCTATTCATCTCCTGGGTGAAGCTAGACTTGGTGGTCCGGTACAATATCGGTGGATGTATCCTTTCGAGCGCTATATGTTCCATCTTAAAAAGAAGGTAAAGAATCCCGCTAAAGTGGAGGGTTCTATTGCCGCTCAATATAACAATGTTCGTTCGTTTGGAAAAAATTACAACTATTCGGACCAAAACACTTTTTAGTATACAATAACGGTTAACTCGAAGTTATTGTCAAACATCGTTTAATTTGTAATTATCATAATTTTCCTTAAACTGATGTGTATAATCAAAAACTTCAATGTTAATGTTACCTATAAATGTGAACATGATAAAATGACAAAGTGAAAACCGTAATCGAAACCCTAAACCCTAACCCTCAGAAATCCGTCGGTTTTCCCTCGTTATGTCGTCGGTTTTCTGTCGGTTTTGCGTCGGTTTTCCGTCGATTTTTTTGTAGATAACCTTCATAAAACAGTCAAAATGCGCAGTTATTCTCTACTCTTCCCTATGCGTCGTATGGGTAAATGTCTTTTCGGAAATTGTTGTATAAATAGGTATCGGATTTCATAAGTTTTTCATTCAAATCACAACACAAAACACTTAAGAAAATGGATTTTGTCTATTTCTCTCCAGAAGCCCGCGAATCTGCATTACGGGTAGTTGCAATGCCGGGTCGAGAACATCTTCCCAATCTCGACCCATCCCGGCAAGCTCACCGAGCTATTTGGTTCGGATATAACGCGGTTATTCTGTCCCTAATCAGTGACATCATTGAAACTCGCTGGTCCGGCAGCTATCTCACGTACTACAGCACGCCGACAGCCCTTAAGGAAGCTTGGTTCAAATATTTTCTCGTAAGTAATATTTTTTTTTTAAATTATTGAAATATACTTAATAATACAAATAATTAATTTGCAGGAATACTTCACGTTCTCCCCGAACAATGTCTTCATAGTCTGGCGCGAATTCCACAAGACCGCTAGACGGGTTTTCCAGACGAAGATGCGGCGGATGAAGTTAGGTTGGGAAAGAGGGGAAGGGAGGCCTGCTTGGATTCCAGCCAGGTCTTGGAACATAATGGTGAACCAATGGCGGGAGACGGACGTCGGAGATTGGCATAGCATCCAATACCCGAACTATAATAGATTTTAAATTATGTTTATGTAATTTTTTTATATTTCTGCAAGACATTTTAAATATCAATTTTAATTTATCATATGTTTTAATTTTTATTATTGCATTTCGTTTTTTTTAATTAACAAACCACTAAAATTAAGATATAAACTATTTCTTTGAAACTATAAACGAATAATACTAAATGGCTCAATGGTTTAATGGGAAAGAATAAGTCTATTAGGTCGGGGTTTCGAGCGGAGACCACCTCATTAAAAATTTTAGAAATTTCCGACGGAAAACTGTCGGTTTTCGTAGATCCGTCGGTTCTCCGTTGGTTTATTTGGCGCCTTTTTCATGAAAATTTGGACGTAACCGCCAAATTTTAGCGAAATTCTAATGCACCGCCAAGATTTCCGACGGAAAAACAACGATAAATGACTTCTGAGGGTTTTCCGTCGGAAACCTTTTTTATTCTCTTGCGATTCATCTTCTTCTCCATTTCTCTGAAACGTCTCTCTCTCTCATCCTAGCCTTCTCCGATCCTCTCTCTACATTTCCGCCGGATTCTCGCCGTGAAACACCAATTCCAGCTGCCAATGAATAACCGATTGATTTTCTTTTAAATCTCTTTTTTAGGTTGTAGGATTCTTCTAGAACTTGGTTGCATGTGTAGATTGAAAGGTAGATTAGTATGAGAATGATAGATTGAACATTTGGTTAGGATTTTGGATTTTTGGATATGATAATGTGAATTTTTTTTCAGCCGATTTAAATGATTTTATAAATGATTGAAAACGTTTTAAAACGTTTTAACTTGTTTTAAAACTCTTGAAATATTTTTATGAACATGAATATATTTTGTAATGTTTTTTTAAAATTGTATTAAAATCGTTTTTATAAAAACGTTTTTAAAATTTTTAATATTTAATAAAAAAAATTTAATGTTATTTAGTATTTTTTTTAAAAAATTCGGATTTTTAGAAGATTTTTTTTGAATTTTTAAAACAATTTGACATATCTATGAAAACATTTTAAAAAATTTTATAAACGTTTTCAAAATAAAACCATATTTTGTATAATTTAGATATCGAATTGTGAATCTGAATTTTCGATTGGATTGTAGGGACACTTTTCTAAGTTTTGAGGAGCTTATGTCCATCACTCCGGCGAATGCGGTACCGGAGGAGCCAGAGCAGCAACAAGCACCGAGAGCCCGACGGTCTCGGTCGACTCAAGTGCAGCCCCACCCGCTCCATTGTCTCAAACACAGCCGGGAGCGTCTCAGATTCGGCCGGAGGTTCCTTGCGGGAGTCACTCTGTGTCTCAGGCGTCGCAGTTTTTCCCGCCGAGTATTGCCGCAGAGATATCGGCATTACTCGATCAGCCGGGACGAGAGCTACTCAAACGGCTCAATCCATTCTACGAGAACAACCCGGGAACTTTCTGGTATTAAATCTTTTAAATTTATATTTTCATTTTACATTTGCTTTAGTATACACATATTAAACCTTTGCATTTTTTTTGTTTTATCAGGTTTACATTGACCGAATCCAAGATCGCAAGGAGCATCTTAGGAATGATGTACATCATGCTCCACGCCGGGTATCCGACGTACAGGGATATGCCTTTATCCGCTAGGCATAACTGGTTCCGCCAATTCGCGGTAAATAAACTACGTTAACTTTGTTATATATTTTTATATATAAAAAGTTGTTTAATTTTAAATAATATTTAATTTTTGTTTTTTATAGCAAGAGTATACTTGGGATAGCACGTATACATAATTGGTGGAAAAGGAGTTCCATATGAAGGCATCAACGCATTACTCGAACGTCCTCAACATATGGAAGCAGAAGTGGTGCAACGGAGATGTTCCCAAGGGTATTGACCAAGAAAGCGAAACTTGGAAGGGCTTCGTCCGTCATTGGAGTAAACCTGCGACCGCAGCAACCTCTTCGACAAACTCGCAGAACCGTAGAAGTCAGAGGAACGGTGCCGGGATCGCATATCATAATGCGGGAGCAAGGAGCACCGCATCGAGGAAATTAATCTTGGTAAGTATCTTTTTATTTTAATTTTCATTATGTTTAGATCTTTTTTTAATGTTGGGATTTGTTCTTGCAGAAACAAAAGAAGGGATGAGATCCAAACCATATTGAGCTCATCGAGGATGGCCACAAAAACAAGGAGACGGGCGAAATCCAGGATCCGATTGCTCGGAGGATTGTTGAGTCGACGAAGAGGCGTTTGGATAAGGTGGTTACCCAATCCGAAGAAATCGGTTCGACGGAAGAGATACACGACGAACAGATCAACGAAGTCTTCCTCGAGGTAAAATTTTAATTTAAATAAAAGATGAATTAAGTTTGCAATTATTTAATCTCTCACATAAATTAGTAACTTAAATACTTTACAGGAAACAGAGAAGAGAAGAGGCCGGGTTTTCGGTTTGGGAAACTTGGAGGACAAAGCTTCGACACCGCATTCCCGTTTTCGTCCAGAACGCGAGGAGAACTTGGCCAAACTCATAAAGGAAAAGGATGCAGAGATCGAAGTGTTGAAGGCCAAGCAGACGCAGATGGAAGTCCGGATGACAGTGAAAGGGAAGAAACGTCGAAGAAGATGGAAGAGATGAGTTCTCGGTTTGAGTACTTTATGAAGCACGGTCATCTTCCAGAAGCCGCACAGACGAACCAGGGGGGAAAGGGGAAGACAAAGGCAAATAAAAAAGCGACGGGAACGGGAGCGGGAGCGGGAGCGGGATCGGGAGCGGGATCGGGATCCGCTCCCGCACAATGATTGTGATTTAAAAACTGTTTTTAATAAAATTTAATAAATTTCTTTTTTTGTTATATATTTCTAAATAATAATATTTAATTTCAGAATTAATTTTTTTTTAATTTAAACGTATCTATCGGTAAACCGTCGGTAATAACCGTCGGAATACCGTCGGTAATATACCGACGGAATACGGTCAGTAAACCGTTGGTAATATACCGTCAGTAATATACTGTCGGTATATACCGTCGGTCCTGAACCGTCGGAATACCGTAGGTTATGCACCGTCGGAATACCGTCGGTTATGTACCGTCGGTATTCTGTCGGTACAATTACGTCGTTTAACCGTCGGTTTACTTCGTCGGTTTATGGTCGGTAATCCGTCGGTTTTTACAGACGAAAAACAGACGGATATTTATTTCCGACGAAATAGAAGTGACGGATTTTTTTGGTGGGAATCCGTCGGAAATGTCCCTCGGAATTGGCCTGTTTTCTTGTAGTGGCAGCTACGCTAACAACCCATCACCTTCAAATCTCATATGCTAAAAATGTAATTGTATAAGATTTAGACCTCAAACACAAACCCTAAGAGTCTAACCCTATATGTCCTAAACCCTAAACCTATATTTCAATATTTCAAATCCTAAACTCCAAACTTAAATCATATCATAAATTACAATAACAAAAAGGTCACTCAAGAAAAAGATAAACCAATTAAATACTAAATGTAAATTCTAACTCTAATTATATTTAAGATGTTAAGTCTTCACTCCCAAATACAAAACCTTAATTACCAAACCCTAAAAATATTATTCTAACTATTAAACAAACATAAAATCTAAATAAAATTACAAAACTAAAATGTAATTGTACAAATAAAAATAAAAACAATTAAAATATTTTTATAATAAAAATAATTGAACTACAATAAATTTAGACTATGCTTTTATAATGAATGTATGCTTGTTCTGTTATCTTATTATATTTTGGGATGTTATCCGCGAATTAATTTTCATTTTGGCGGTTATAGTGGTGAATTGCGTTATCCCCTCTTAACTGGACATAACCCTAATTTTGTTCAAGTGTCAAGAACAAAAACCCCTCTTAGTCTTCCTCTTCGCCTCACTCTCTCGAACTTTATCACAGTTTCATCAGCTCTCATCCTCTCCACTTCACGAATCCATTCTCTCATCCTCTTCACTTCACGAATCGTTGCTCTCATCATCTTTAGTTCATGTTCTTACGCCCCGTATACATTCCTCTTTCGTAGAAGTCGAGTGGGTTAGGAGAAGTTGGATATGGAAATACCGTGGAGATTCGTTCAAGTAATTTGTACTTCATAGACTTGCAATCGGGGTAGATGAATTCAATTTGATTTATCATTGTTGTCTTACTGATTATTGTTTGTAAATCGACTCACTTCTTCTTCGTTGAGCCACAGGTCTTGAAGACGATATCGAGAAAATAGCTGCTCAGGAACAGAAAGTTTCCCATTTCAAGTCTTATTTTCACTACCAAAGATTTCAACCCAACCCATAAAATTGGCGAAGGTGGATTCGGACCCGTCTTCAAGGTAAACCCAATTTGACATCCTCAAAGATCAAGCTTTTCTTTAACGATTGGTTTAAATTTCAGCAGAAACCTTACGTCTCCTTGTTTAGTCTGAAGGGTTTTGTGTGTGTGCTCTTTCATGGATTTTGTTAGTTTGGCTGATGAGATTAAGTGCTTGTGTAATAGGGAAAATTACCGTACAAGAGAGACATAGCAGTGAAGAAGCTAGCTCAGGCTTCAAGGCAAGGGAAGAACGAGTTTGTAAACGAGGCCAAGTTGTTATCTAAACTCCAGCATCGGAATGTTGTTAATCTGTGGGGTTATTGAACACAAGGAGATGATAAACTATTTTTCTGTTATATCTTTACAGAACAATAATTCAAGGTTAGAAACTTTTATGATTCACCTCACGTGGTGTCTCCTTACATCATTGGATTTGATCTTCTTTATATAGTTTTGTTTCTTTTAGTACATTTGTTTGGTTGATGGCTCTGCTAATCAAACAATGCGACCATGTCTCTGGTTTCTGTGAAGATTCAGGTTTGTCTATTCTCCTTTTGAGGAATTTTTTGTTATACTGAATTTCGTTTGTCAATAAGAAACAATTGTCCAGACAATTCTCTTTCAGGCTGATGAATTATGCAAAGAAGATTTCACATGCTCTAAGGTTAATAGCTAGCTCCTCTAATCTTTCTTTGTCAATAGAAAGCACTGTAAAATTATGGAGATTTTTTTCAGATAACAATGTTGATTTTCTTGCTCAGTTTCAGTTGTTGTGGTGAATAAAGACGATGCCAATGGTGAAGATGATGTTAAAGCTGTAGTGGTTGCTATTGTTGAGCAAGTCTGCGATGGCAGTATTCGAGTAAACATGGTTTGCATCTCATATCAAATCACATCTATTTTAATGGTAAATTCAGGATGTTTCTTGACTTACTCATATCGCTTTGGACACACTCAAAGATCATCCTTTAGCAAAAACTTATATAGACTTTTGTATAAATGTTTCCGTAACTTAGGGTCCCATTACAGCTCTGATCAGTTAACATCGGAACTAGAGATCCCTTACCTTCAAACCAATCTGGTTAGTATGGGAGTCAGTATAGTAGCAGTGGCTCTAGGCCTTATGGTGGTGGTGCTATTAGCTGCAATGCATGTGGGAATAATCTTTGTATATGTTTATGTTGATTTTCCCGCTTGTATATTGCTGCCTCACTTACCTTATCATGTATTGACAATTGCATCAACCAACCTCTTCAAGATCGTTCTCAAGTATAGGCCAGAGGACAAAGCTGCCAAGAAAGAGCGCCTTGTCAGGAAGGTTAAGGCTGAAGCTGAGAGAAAGCAATCTGAATCTAAGAAGCCTATTGTTGTCAAGTATGGCCTTAACCATGTGACCTATGATAGGTCTCGAGTTTTACCCTATACTAACTGCAAGTGCACAGTATATCAACTGTAGTACTTAGGGATCGAATCCACGGGGACTCTAGGCAACGATAGGATTAGAACTAAAGAGATTAAAAGTAGGAGAAATTAAAAAGCAAATTGTATTCGATTAACTAAAAGCAAGCAGGAAAGTAAACAAGTAGCAGGTTGTTGTTGTAGGCAATAAACTAAAGGCGCTAAGTCTAGGGCGTTCTCAGGAAATCAGACAAGCAGATAAATCAATCAGTTAGGATCTAATTAAACTCAATTCTAGAACTCAAAACACAGATATAGAATTAACCAAATTCCTTTGCGAGAATTCTCTAAGTCTAAGTGCAGCAATCCAAATTCCTTTGCAATTACTAACATTTTAAACCAACTTTAATTCCAAGTTCGATATGTTCACAATCTAATTAAACCAAATTCCTTTGCGAGTAATTAAATTTCTCAAGCTAAATAGTTCAGATTCTAAACCACATTTTTGTGTCGTATTTAGCAACCTAAGATCTAGATTCTAATTGATCAGGTTAGAACTAGCATTAAACACAATTTAGCTTGAAGAACATCTATTGATGTGAATCCTTAACTGAATTAATTATATCTAGCAAGTCATGAAATCCCTATGAGAAACCCTAAACCTAACTATGAAACTACTCAGACAGAGATGATGTAAACATAGTCAATGAATTAATAGAAATCATAAAAGAGATTAGAATAATAAAGGGGTTCGAAAACTTCTCCAAAACAAATGTAGTACAAGATCAGATCAGCCCTAAAAGCTCTAAAAACTCTCTCCTCAAAGTTATGATAGCGTAATTAAAACTGAAGCTAAGAACCTAATTAAATAGCTAAAACACGACATGGGGCTTCTGTGTAAATATCTGGAACTTCTGGGCATCTTCTGAAATATTGGCATACTTCATTAAACCGCCGAGAGTCTGACCCAACACGCTATGCATCGATCGATGCAGGTGTGCAACGATCGACGCAGTCATCAAATCTGGACAGTGAACACAACCTCTCGGGTCAAATCTCCAAAGTGCTCCAATTAGCTCCATAATCTCCATTTTTTCTCCAAACGTACGTGTACCTAATAAAACCTGCAAAGGACTCTAAAAGAACACCAAAGACACTAAAACAGACTTATATCATGGCATAAAACCGGTAAAAACTATGATATATCAACTCCCCCACACTTAGCCTTTGCTTGCCCTCAAGCAAAACAGAGAACTAAAACATGGTGAAGAGGTTTGAAAACTTTCAGAAACTCTTTTTGTCCTAGAAGCAACAACACTCAGACTCCCCTTAGTAAACCACTGAAAGAATCACCTGCAAGACATCAAGACCAACATATACTTCCCCCACACTTAGCAACTGTCCTAAGTAAACTCCACAATCACATTCACGCATTCAAATTCTCCCTACTGACTTCTGCAAGTATTTAAGTGTGGTCTCACCTAAGGAGTATCGATCAAAGCCACATGGACTCTTACCTTGTCAGCTCTAGACCACCATACTATCTTTTCTTAGTCTGTGTCGATCGATGCAAGGTCGCGGCAGGCACTTCTAACTTCATCACTTGCTCAGCAGAATCCATCAGTTTTGCATAGCAGATTGCAGGCTCGTCCTGCAGGTGCTCCAGCTCCATTATAGAGCTCAGTAAAGCTCTTTCTAGTGGATCTTCAGCATGTGACTTGTGAAAGTACTCTGCAACAAAATCACCCAGTGTGTCCACATAGAAGGTCTGTCCGTCGATGGTTGGTCTCTTCACCAGTTTATCCATATCAAAACTCATCTTCAGATCACCCACATTCAGAATTATTCTACCTCCTTGGCAGTCAATCATCGCACCAGCAGTAGCTAAGAAAGGTCTGCCCAAAATCAGTGGATCCTTCGGTTCCTCTACATACTGCAGAACCACAAAATTAGTAGGTATCACACATTTACCAATCATTATAGGCACATCTTCTAGTACTCCTTCATGGATTCTAATTGTTCTGTCTGCTAAGACTAGTGAGATCCTAGTTGGCAAGAAATCAGTCATTCCAAGTCTCTTAGCTACAGAGAAGGGCATAAGATTCACACTAGAACCAAGATCACATAAGGATCTTTCAAATCTTTCCCTGTAGATGGAACAATCCAACACAAAGCTCCCTGGATCTTTCAGCTTCTCAGAAATTCTGCCCTGAACTACTGCACTACATACCTCCGTGATCATCATCACACTCTCCTCATCAGACCACTTACCAACAAGCAAGTCCTTAAGACATCGCCTCATCACAGGAGAAGTCTCCATAGAGTCAATCAAAGGCACTTCGACTTTCACCTTTTTAATGATTTCCTTGCATTTGGTATACTGTCTATCGTTCCTAGCTTTCCTGGAATTTTTGGGAAAAGGCACTTTAGGTTTGTAAACCCTTTCACTCGACTGTTTCAGCTTCTCTGGTTTTGAACTCTCTGCAGTCGCCTTGCGTCGATCGTCACTGGTGTTGTGTCGATCGTTGCTGGGAGACTTTGTTACGACATGTTCTCCGTTTTCGCTTTGCAACGACCGTTGCTGAGTAGCGTCGATCGATGCATTGCGAATATCACGGATCCCATCTTCCAATTCTTCAATTTCTACGAGTTCTTCAACACTCAACTTCTTTTTTCTGGCCAGGAGACAGCTCCTTACCACTTCTCAATGTTACTGCATTGCATTGATACTTGGGATTAGCATCAGTTCGTCCTGGGAGATATCCATCTTCCCTCTGAACATACCCAACATTTCTTGCAACTTTAGCATCAAGCTCCTTCATATGAGCGCTCAAGTATTAAAATTTCCCGTTCAGATCCTCATAGACAGTACCTATCTTCTTGTCGAGGTCTGCAGCATTCTTAGTTTGACCTTTCAACAGCTGTTCCAACATAGCCTCCATCTTACTTTCATGGGTAGTAGCTACAGGAGGTGCTTGGTAAGAGGAAGATCCAAAAACTTGATAGGTCAGGTTTTATCCCTATACTAACTGCAAGTGCACAGTGATGTAGTTGTAGTACTTGGGGTATCGAATCCACAGGGACTCCGGTCAACGATAGAATTAGAACAGAAAAGATTAAACTAGGAGAAAGCAAAGTAGTGAGAAACTAAAAGTAAGCAGAAAAGTAAATCAGTAGCAAGTTTGTAAGCAAGAAAGCGAAGGCGTTAAGTCTAGGGAGTTCTCAGGAAATCAGGAACACAAACAATCAATCAATCGGGATCTAATTAAGAACTATTCTAGAACTCAAACACATATATAGAATTAACCAACTGTCGTTGCGAGAATTCTCTAAGTCTAAGTGCAGCAATCCAAATTCCTTTGCAATTACTAACAGATTAAACCGACTTTAATTCCAAGTTCGATATGTTCACAATCTAATTAAACCAAATTCCTTTGCGAGTAATTAAGTTGCTCATCTAGGTTCTTTCTAGCTAATTAACCAACTGTCGTTGTATCAATCAACCTAACATCATAAATCTGGATAGCTAATTCAGATTAAGCAGTAAGAACAATCCTAGATGAAGAACTAACAGATATGAATCCCTACAGATTTATCAACCTATAATTCCATGAAATCCCTAATGAGAATCCCTAAACTTAACAGGTAATCTACTCAGACATAATCATCAAAACAGAAAACATCTTGAATAGAAAACCAAATATCATAAAATCAAATAAAGAACTGGGGTTCAAAATCCTCTCTCTTTCGAGAGTAGGATCAGCCCCTAACTCTCTCTGAAAATAAAATAAGACTTAAGAAAAGCGTAGCCTAAACAAGTGGCTAAAAACCCTAATATATAGTCTAAAACACGTCTGGGGGCCTTTTTGCAAGTCTGGAAAGTTTCTGGACAAAAACTGTAATTTCTCTAAAATACAGTTTTTGGGCAAAAACTGTACTTTGGACACATTCCATGAATACACATGAGGTAATAGTGGTAGCTACCACTCCCATGACCACTTCGGAGCTACTAGCTCATCCTCAGTTTATTATTCTCTTTTTTTTTTTAGAGAAGGGGAGAAGGGAACCAGGACAGGTTTACAAGCTGTGTCAGAACTAACAGAGGAGTCCGACTCAAGGTATACCAAGCCCTTAGGTGAGAAAATTAAGTCAAATTAATGATGAAGTCAGTAAAAGGATCCTCTGATACCTGAAATAATGTGGGTGTTCTCAGTAGGTTGATCCGTGTTGGGTTTTCTAATAGTCATAGATAGATCCTGCAACTTCATCCTAGTGGTGACTTAAGTTCTTGCAAGTTGTTGTTAACTTCTCAAAAATTCATTGTTTCTTACTTAAACTTGTTTTGACTCAATAAAACAAAATTTTTGAAAAACAGATTGACTCTAAGAAAACAGAAAGATAATAGTCAGTACCACCTCCCCCACACTTGAAACACACTGTCCCCAGTAGTTTTAAGCTAAGGTTCGGTAAAAGAAAGAAAATGTTAAAGGATGAGTTGAGTTATGTCTGATTTTTACCTCTGTCGCTCATGCATCGATCGATACATAAATGTAACGACCGTTGCAAGGCGATTTGCGTCAAGTGTCGATCGTTGCTCAGGACCGGAACGATCCCTGCAATGCGATTTTCGTGTTGTGACGATCGACACACAGGACCGTGTCGATCGTTGCATTGCGATTCTGTCGTAACATGTAGACAAAACTCACCAAAACCAAAAATATACTTAAAATCCTAGCAAAAACACCAAAAATAAATAGCAAAAACAAAACAGTGGGTTGCCTCCCACTCAGCGCTTGTTTAAGGTCATTAGCTTGACCGGACGAGCAAGATCAAGCTCCTGGAGGTTTCAACAGAGACCGTGATTGCCTCTGTGAAAGTCTCCTCATCCAAGGCGGAGAATAAGCTGTCTCACAGTGAGCTAGCCCAAGAAAAGAAGGAGTAAAATGATCTCCAGGATCTGAAACCAAAGTCTCACTCATCTGCTCTCCATATCCATCCTCAATCCTGAAGGTTTGCCCATCAATCTGCGGCTTGCGCAGCATATCCATATCAAAGTGCAGAGGCTCATCTCCCAGATAGATATCAACAAGGATGTGTCTCACATCTATCACTGCTCCAGCTGTGGCTAAGAATGGACTTCCAAGTATCAAAGCATCATCCTTCTCACTGTCGTACTTAGCACCAAGAAGTCTGTCGGAACCAAGTAGTTTCCAACTCTTACTGGGAAGTCCTCAAGAACTCCTTCCGGAATCCTTATTGACTGATCAGCTAGGAAAAGAGAGGTCCTAGTTGGTGAAAAATCCATCATCCCCAGCTTCTCTGCCACAGAGTATGGCATGAGACTTCCAGCAGCTCCTAAATCACACAGAGAGCGCTTGAAACCATCCTAAAAAATAGAACAACTCAGCACAAATATCCCAGGATCAGGTAGCTTCTTCGGGATCTTAGTTAATAGCACATCACTTATCTGTTGAGGAACCACTATCACCCAATCCTTCAGCATCTCGTCCATTGGCAGTATCTTCTCCAAGTACCTTTGCACACAAGGGTGATAAGGTGGATCATTAGACTGTGGAATTTCTTCCAACTTCTCTTCCATCTCTCCTAACTGTCTGACCTCATCAATCTCATGTTGAGTTATCTCAGACACTCCAGGGAATAAATGATTAAGCTCTTGATCTGCCTCTGCATCAATGTCATAAAAATCATGTGAATCTGTCTGTCCACGACATGCAACGATCGACGCCAGAGGTGCATTGATCGATGCAGATGATTTTTCACATATTCCACCTGAGAGATTTTCCTCAAATTCAGAATTTTCAGCCTCTTCTACCAGTTCAGCTGTATTTAGCTCAAATCTTTCACCTAGGTGTGATCCATCATCAATATACACTGACCAGGCCTTAATGTGGGAGTCCACGACACTCTTTCCCTTAATAGAGCTTGAAATTTGGCTCACCTGAGTGTCCAATTGCTTCACATGAGTATTTAAGGACTCAAACTTCCCATTGAGATCCTCAAAAACAGCATCTAACTTCCTGTTGCAGTCCACAACAATCTTGGTCTGTCCTTCCAGCAGCTACTCCATCATGCTCTCCATCTTGCTCTCATGAGCATTAGCAGTAGGAGGTGCTTGGTAAGAGGAAGATCCATAAGTCCTCTGATTACCTTGTTGAAAAGGCTTCTGGAAACCAGCATTCTGTCCAAAGCCAGAAGAGTTTTGATTGCTTGTGAAAGCACTCTTTTGTCCACTGAAAAATCTATTACTTTGCTGTCCTCCAAACATGTTTCCTTGGAAACCAGATCCTCCAATGTAGTTCACATCTTCTTCCTGACCATCTTCTTCAGCTTGGATCACTTCTACATCTTGAGCAAAATGGACAGCTTTCTTCCCAGCTAGAAGATTGCAGACAGTGTCCAACTTACTCCTAATATCAGCTATCTCTGAGTTATCTATCTTCCCACCAGATTCCTTCCTTCTCCTATCAGTAGTCTTGCAGCTATTACTGCTTACTAAGTTATCTATCAGTTGCTTAGCTTGCTCAGGAGTCCTAGTGTTGAAATTCGCATTGATGGAATTATCCAACGCGGTCTGGTATGGGAGATCTATACATCTAAAGAAAATGCCCAGCAATGTTACCTCAGTGAATCCATGATGCGGAAAGTCACGTTGGTACTTCTTAAACCTCATCCAGGCAGTCTTAAGAGTCTCTATAGGACCTTGGGAGAAAGTGAGAATGTCCTGTCTCGACTGATCAGAGCGAGCATCATCATAGAAGTGCCTCAGAAACTCATTCTTCACAGCATCCCAAGTAGTGAACTTCCCAGGTGGAAGTTATTTCAGCCAGGCAGCAGCATCTCCAGCGAGAGAGTAGGGGAAAAGCTTGAGAAACAGATAGTCATAGTTCACTCCATCATACTTCATCCCAGTGACTATGTCCTCAAACTCATCTATATGATCCATTGGCTGCTCATTAGGGAAACCATGGAAGGCATTCTGCCTCAGAAGAGAGTAGTAGATGGTCTTGATCTCGAAATCATTCCTATCAAAACCAGGAGGTACAAGAGCTGACCGGTTAGGATGAAACTCATCCGGATGGTTATATTCAGCTAAAGTCCTCTCATGAACAACCATATCTCTACCTTGACCTTGGGCCTGTCCTTGGCCTTGTCCTTGGTTTCGTGGCGGTTCAGGCTCAGGGATAGGATCAGGGATAACATTCCCTTCAGCATCAATCCGTTGCCCAGCAGCATTGTACAGATTGTTTTGTCGGTCCCTCAGGGTACCTTGAGCATTAGGCATTATAATCACATGTTCAACAACCATCCTTGCTCTTTGAACCTTCCTGTTAGTCCTCTCTAGTCTAGCAAGCTCTTCAAGTTGGAGATTAACGAGATTAGTATTCGGATTACTTCTGGTATCACGCGTCTGCATAAACCGTCTGTAATCGCAGTGCAACGATCGATGCTAAGAGTGCAACGATCGACTCAACTCCAGTCGCTTAGTGACGATCGACACAAAAGAGGCAACGATCGATGCTATGCGATTGTTAAACCTGCGACAGACAAGAAACAGAAAAATCAGTAACTAAAACAAAAAATAAAAATCCTAGTAAAAACCCTAAGTTCAAATCTATCGAAGACTCCAAAGAGTCCCCGGCAACGGCGCCAAAAACTTGATAGGTGTAAGTTTTAATCCTTATACTAACTGCAAGTGCACAATAATATCAATGTAGTACTTAGGGTATCGAATCCACAAGGACTCAGGGCAACGATAGATTTAGAACAGAAAAGATTAAACTAGGAGAAAGCAAATGTGATTAGAAAACTAAAAGCAAAACAAGAAAGTAAATCGATAGCAGGATTGGTTTGAAAGCAATTAACTAAAAGCGCTAAGTCTAGGGAGTTCTCAGGAAATCAGACAAGCAGATAAAACACAAATATAGAATTAACCAACTTTTGTTGTTAGAATTCTCTAAGCCTAATTGCAGAAATCCAAATGTCTTTGTAATTCCTAACAGATTAAACCAGCTTTAAGATTAAGTTCGATATGTTCACAATTCAATTAAACCAAATTTCTTTGCGAGTAATTAAATTGCTCAACCTAAATAGTTCAGATTCTAAACCACACTTTCGTGTCAATCTAGCAACCTAAGATCTAGAAGTGATCAAGTTAGAACTAGCATTAAACACAATTTAGCTTGAAGAACATCTATTGATATGAATCCTTAACTGGATTAATTATATCTAGCAAGTCATAAAATCCTTATTGAGAATCCCTAAACCTAAATATGAATCTACTCAGACATAGATAATGAAAACATGATCAATGAATTAATAGATATCATAAAAGAGAATAAAGCAGTAAAGGGGTTCGAAATCTTCTCCAAAAACAGGATGCAGTACAGGATTAGATCAGACCCAAATAGCTCTAAAAACTCTCTGCTCTAAAGTATGAAAGCGTATCTAAAAACTGATGTAAAAACCTAATTATATAGCTAAATCACGTCTTGGGGCTTCTTTGTAATTCTTGGAAACTTCTGGGCAAAACTGTGAATACTTCATTCTTCATTAACCGCCGAGTTTGGCCCATCTCGCTCGTGTGTCTATCGATGCACATAGTGTGTCGATCGATACATTACTCTGTTTCGGACAGTGAGCTCTATCTCTCGGGTCAAAGCACCAAAATGCTCCAAAAAGCTCCAATAACTCCAATTCCACTCCAAACGTGCTAGTACCTAATACACCTATAAAAGACTCTAAAGAAACACTAAAAGACTATAAAACACACTTATATCATGGTCTAAAACCGGTAAAAACCATGATATATCTATATACGTGGACAAGCTTAAAAAAAATTACTCCCTCCGTTTTAAATTACTTGACGTTTTAGACATTTTGTTTTGTTTTAAATTAGATGACGTTTTCGATTTTCAATGTAAAATTTATTATTTTTTATGTTTTATGACTATTTGTATTATGCAGTTTGTTTTATTATTGGTTGAATTGTGTTTAGGTGGGTAATTAATGACGTTTTTATTTAAGAAAAATAAAAAATTAAATGTTTTCTTAATTTGTGTACTTAAACCTAAAACGACAAGTAAAAAAAAGGGAGGGAGTATTTGACTAGAAACCTTAAAAATATGATACATCATATTCATGTCAAGACAGCGAAAAAAAATCATCCAAGTTTATAGGAGTCCACCGTATTGTTAGTGCATGCATGTCTCCATGTCCCTTTCAGTTTTAGCTAGTTCGATTTCTTCTGTAATAAATATTAAATATCACGGTTGCAAAATAATTGATGCGGTATAATTAGGAACAGATATTAAAAAGGAAGCTAAACTGGTTTATATATCTAACGGTGTTGAAGAGACCAAATTATCCGTTTGAGACTTTGAGAACTGAGCAATAGTAGTATTAGTCAATAGTGCATGGAAATATATTTAAGTCTTTAATCTGCACAAAATATCTCAACTAAAACACATAATCATATTCTTGTACATAATTTGACTCACAGTCATTTGGCGGAATGAAGATTTTAATTTGGTGTTTAGGGAGTTTTGTGAAAGACAGAGAACAATGGGAGATTTGGTTTTACTGTAATACTTTCTTATTCAACATGAAACGGTTTACAGAGATTTATAAAGAAGTCTAAGAACAATCTAGACTCAATACAATCCTTATCCTAATCATATAACTGGAAAGTAGATTAGTCACAAATATCTTGAAGGGATTCAAATCTGTTGAGCGTAGTAAGGCAAGGTGAGTTTGTCGTCTTCTTCCTTGCTTTAACGGTTGCAGAGAAGGATTGTTGACTAGGACTTGACTGTGAATGATGATCTCGGTTGGGCTTTAGACTTGTTGTATTTGGGCTTGTGCATTGTTGACTCACATGCCCCCTTAAATTTGGTGTGGTTGAATCAGCAACACCGAGTTTGAATCGAAGACTCTGATCTGAAAGGCTTGTCGTGGTAACGGTTTTACGAAGATGTCCGGTAGATGAAGTGAAACCGAAACATGTTTTGTTTAGATGAGACCAAGAGCCACCTGCTAACGGATGTAGTGATAGTCAGTGCCAAAATGTTTTGACCGACTATGTAGATCTTGGTTTGTGCTGAGGTATACAGCAGAGAGATTGTCACAGTGTAGCAGAGTAGACCGAGTTTGCTGAATTCCAAGATCTCTGAGTAAAGCCGAGAGACATGTTAACTCTTGAGCTGCAACGGTTAAGGCACGATACTCAGGTTCAGTCGGAGACTTGGATACTGTAGGTTGGCGCTTTGCAGACGAAGACATTAGATTTGGACTAAGAATTGTGCAGAATCCAATCGTAGAACGTCGAGTTTCCTTGCAGCCAGACCAGTCGTTGTCGCTATAGGAAGTGAGACACAAGTCTAGGCTGTTCTTCATATAGAATCCAAACTGAAGCGAACCTTTGTTGTATCTTAAAACTCTCTTTAGAAGACAAAAGTTACTCATTGTTGGAGAGTGCATTCGTTGACACACCACATTGACTGCATATTGGAGGTCCGGTCTGGTTATAGTCAAATATTGCAGCTTGCTCGCCATATTTCGGAAGTAAGTAGGTTCTCGAAACGGTTCTGGATTCGTGTCTTCAAGTCTTTGAGGAAGAGGTGTGGGCATTGGGTTTCATTAAGACATTGATGCTTGATGCAAAATGTCTTCTGCATAAGCTGCTTGATGTAAGAAAAGACCATGCTCTGTTGTTTGAATCTCAACTCCTAAGAAGTAGCTTGGTGTCCCAAGATCCTTCATTGAAAAACGTTTGTTGACAGTGAATAGTAGCTTGTTCAATAGATTTTGATCGCTGCCAGTGAGTAATATGTCGTCCACATAGAGAAGTAACACTAAAGACTTGTCACCTTCATGAAGAGTAAAGAGTGAAGGATCTAATTTACTGCAAGAAAAACCAAATTCAATCAAGTAGCTATTGAAAGTATCAAACCATGTGCGGGAGCTTGCTTTAAGCCACATAGAGATTTAGTGAGTTTGCTGGCATAGTTGGGCTTGTTGGGATCAATGAATCCTGGTGGTTGAATTATGAAGACAGGTTCTCGTAATTCCCCATGTAAGAATGCATTCGACACATCGAGTTTTTTAAGAATCCATCCTTTTGCTATGGCCACATTCAAAACCATCCTAATAGTAGCAGTTCTGACCACATGGCTGTATGTTTCCAGATAATCCAACATCTTTCTTGATTGAGGCCTTTTGGCACTAGTCTTGCTTTGAGTTTATCAACAGAGCCATATGGTTTCATCTTTGTCTTAAACACCCACTTGCATCCCAATATATTTATGTCTTCAGTAGCAGGAACCAGTGACCAGGTATGGAGCATAGGAATTGTATTCATTTCAACAGACACGGCTTCACGCCAACATGGATGTTTGAGAGCTGAAGTGATTGATTTTGGTTCTTCTATGGTCAGTTTTGAAGCAATAAGAACATACCGTTTATTTGGTTTGTGGATTCTTGCCTTTTCCCTTGTCCGCATTGAGCGAGCATTGTCATGGAGGTGTTGAGCTTGATCTGCAACAGGAGCAGCTTCCTCTTCATCTTGATGGACTGTTGTTGCCTCAAGAGGTTCATGCGGTACTGTTACTTCCTCATGAATATTATCATCCACTTGGTCTTCCTGTTCATTATTGGATGCGATAGTTGGTTGTGGACCTCTTGGTGGTAGGATCCTTGAGATCTGTTGTTCGTCCTGTAATTGAGAATGACTAATGTTATACTGCCAAGCTTTGAGAGCTGCAGTGATAGATTTCGGTTCTTTTATGGAGCTCTTGGTGGTAGGATCCTTGAGATCTGTTGGTCGTCCTTGGGAGTAATGACTGGTACTGTTGTTTAAAAGGGAATGACCCCCCATCGAAGACAACATGTCTTAAATTATAGACTTTTCCAGTTGGAGGAACAAGCACCGGTATCCTTTGTACTGAGTGCTATATCCAATAAATACACACTGTAAAGACCAAGGATCAAACTTGTGATTAGCCATATGTCTTAGATAAGGTAGCAGGCTGCTCCAAAGGCTCGTAGTATTGAGTAATTTGGCTTTTCATGAATAAGAGTTTCATGAGGGCTGCGGTTGGCTAGTGTTGAAGATGGAAGAATGTTGCTGATGAAGACTGGAACTGAGAAAGCCTCAACCCAGTATTTCAGTGGTGTATGACTATGAAACAACATATATAATCCAAGCTCCACCACATGTCGATGTTTACGTTCTCCAAAACCATTTTGCTCTGGTGTATAAGGACATAATATTAAATGTCTTATTTCTTGATTAACCAGATGTTGTTTAAAGCGCCCACTTGTAAATTCTCCCCCACCATCTGATTGAAATGTTTTGATTCTTGTGTTGAATTGGTTCTCTACGATTTTTTAAAAGACAATGACTACTAAGTAGAAATCAGACTTGACTTGTAAAGGATAAAACCAAGAGAATCGAGAGAAATCATCCGCAAAGATGGCATAGTATTTAAATCTTTGATTAGATACAACCAATGAAGGACCCTAAAGATCACAAGGGTTACGTTCTAGAGGATGTACAACACTAGAACCATTACGCTGAGGGCCTTTTAACACCACCTTCTGGGTGTTTAAGTCAATAATACAGACTTTATCAGAATAAAAAACACATTGTATGGATAATCATCACAAAGTTTGAAGAGGGACAAGAGTGATTTATGTATAGTAGGACAGACTAACACGTCATTAAGAGTGATTGTACCTGAGGGTGATGCCAGAGTTGTGGAACCAACATGAGAGATAGGCAGATAAGTTCCATCATCTACTAGAGCAATATCATTACCTTTGTTGGTGTGTGCTTCCTGAAGAGTATTGGAGGAAGCAGTAACATGAGCTGATGCTCCTAAATCAGGGATCGAGTCCTTGTCAGTAGCCTCTGAAACACGCAGAGAGGTAAAGGCCTGGTCCACGGATGATCTTTGGTAGTTGTTATTGAACCGATTGTAGCATTTTAGAGCGGTATGGCCAATCCTGCTACAAATCTGATATGTTGGATGCTCACGAGTGCCACCTTAATACCTTTGATGTTGATAGAAACCCATGCCTCGTGAATAATAACCTCCACGTCCTCTGTTTTGATGAAACCTACCCCTGCCTCTGTTGTAGGAGCCATTGTAGTTGCTTGTGGACTATTGAGTGTTGAAAGCAACATGAGGAGTGACTGTGTGATACCCCGTATCAAAAATACGGTCAACGGGCAGCAGAAAGTCAACCGAGGGTAAAATCGTCATTTTACCTAAGTCAGGGGTAAAATGGTAATTTTACCAAAGTTCGAGACGGAAACCGAGACGGGCCAAATATTCTTATGTTTTAACATAAAGAATGTTTACAAGACCAGAATTGGAAGAAGTGGAGCGGAAACGAGTTTTTCGGCTTGTCGGAAATGGAAACCGACTAAACCGAAGAAACTTCGAAAATTCATATCTAGAGCTACGTAAGCCCGAACGGAGTGATTAAAGTTGCTAAATTCATCTAAAAGAATGAAAAATCTTATTCTGGAGGTTTAAAGATTTATGGGAGCATCCGGAGCCGTTCTAAAATATTAAACGTGAAACAACCTAACCGAGCCATCGGGACAAACTGGAGAATATGGGAAATGTGGGTTTATTGGTTCCTTGAAGGAAGGGACAGAGATGACCCTGGAGTTCCAAGTGTTGCTCTCCACACTTTCCCATGGCGCCACCTGTTGATGGGAGATGCAATGAATCTCATAGATTCAATGCATGAAAATTGCATGGAAGAAATTACTCTCCTCTCTCTCTATAACTACCAAAAATCCCATCAAGTAAATTTCTCCACCTTCTCTCTTGCTTCCTCTGTCGATCTTCCTCTCTCTCTCTACTCCCATTCATTGTTCTTCACCTAAAAACTCATAAACCTTCATCATCTTTCAAGAACATGCATGAGTTCTTGATAACTTGAGAATCAAGCAACTAAATCATCTTTTGATTCAAGCTAAGTTTCCTTAAACCACCAAGACTATTGAACTCACCTTGTTCTCCTCTTCAACCGCCTCCGGTTAGCCGCCCCTGTCGCCACCGGAGAGTCGCCGGAGGAAGCCGCCGGAGCTCCTCCTCCTCCTTTTGCTTCTTCCACAAGAAAGCTTGTAACTTTCTCATCTCTAACTCAAATTGAGATCTGCAAAGTGCTATATGTTTGTACTGAGCTCCTCTATCTTTTCCAGTGAACCGCCGCCCCTGTAGCCGCCGGAGATCGCCGGAAAACCGCCTTGAAGCAGTCGCTTCTCTAGGGTTGTAGATCTCATCTCTTCTCTAGTGTTTTTAGATGTTTTGAGACTGGAAATGGCTAGATCTAGTGATTCTGATCACTTTGGTATAAAAATCTGCAGAAGAAGCCGCCGGAAAAGCTAGCTCCGCCGTGGTCAACGCCGCCGCCGCCGGAGTCAACGCCGCCGGGAAGCTCGCCATCGCCAAAAGCCAGCCGGTTCTTCATAGAGGCCATTGGTATAAGTTGTGTCGAATTTGGAGTTGATTTGTGGTTAGATTAAACTGGGTCAAAGGATGTTAAACCGGTCAACGGTTTAACCCTAAACCGGTTTAGTCAAACCGGTTTTTAAGGTGTTGGGCCGGTTTGGTTTAAGTCCGAGATTGATTGGTTTTGTGGTTTTGTGGTTCAGGAGGGTTCATTGGTTCGGGAATTCACGTCCGCATCAAGCCGTTGTTAGCGGTTATTTCTGTGAGTCAGCTCACATACTCGTGAAATCAATTAAACCGGGAAAACACTAAACCGTAGCCGTTAGAACGTTTACCCGTAACCAAAGTAATTAGTAAATAGGAATTAACCGGATAATTAATAATTAATCGGAAAAGACCAATTAAACGCGATTAGGGTTTAGAAGTAAAAAGGTTAACCGATTCTGTGCCGCTAGGTTGTTAGTCACGTGATCGATGTATATATATATAAGTGGAAAGAACGAGTAGTAATGAACTATAAACGAGAAATTAAGACGATAGTAAAATGTGAGTTAAACTTAAACAAATGTATAGAGTATATTAACGGAATCGGGTTTTAGGTTAAGTAGCGGGAATTGGGTAATGAATCAATTAGTTGGAAAGGATATGTCGGGGAGTTAGTAAGGTTACTAACTCTAAACCGATATATCGAGAATAATGTTAAAAGATACCTAGGATGAGATAATAAAGAAATGATGCGTGTCGCGAGCCGTCTACGGGTTAGAAATCCGCTAACCCAAGGTAGCGGTCGAGAATAAAGTAAAAGGCTTAGAAACTCGAATAGACTTGCTTGTGGTGATGGTGTGTTTGCATGTGTTGCGTGTACTGTGTTGTTATTGTTGTTGTGAGTTTTCTGTGCAGGTTATTAGACTGCTCGGTGTTGGGCCGAGTAGTCATTGTGGACACTTACTCCGGTCTCGGGACCGGGTAAGTTAGTGGGGCTGACTAGGTATCTTACCTAGTCAGAGCGGTGAGTTGGGTAGTGTAGTGGCTTGCGGAATGGTTGGGATTACTATTGTTGTTATTGATTGTGTGATCTGTGCTAGAGTCCCAGTGGGTCTGCGTGTTTACATTTCTGCACTAGGACGCTAGGGTGCGTTAGATTCCGCAAGCCTAGGTTTTTGTTTACGTTCCGGTACTTCCGACCCGATTGGATCCTCGGGTTTGACCTAACCGGGGCGTGGTGGTTCCGGTTATGGTGTTAACCTATCGGGTGACGCCGGTAGGTGTGCGATTCGGAGAATACGGGGTCATGTCCTAGGGCCGGATCGCATGGAACCTCAGGTTACCTGGGGTAACAGGAGTCACCGCGTATCGATGGACAGAGAACGGTGTCCTATGCGTGGGTCCTCGTGAGCACGTATAGGAGTCGAGGGTTAGTTGCCACATAGGTGACGTTGTAACCCGTGGAAGTTACCGAGATCGTAGGGACCAGTGTTGTTATTTATCTTTCTTTCGTCGCGCGTAGATAGATCGAGTCCAATCGAGGACATGTGCCGCAGTGCCTTTGATTTCTTTAACTCTCTCTCTCATCTTGGCTATTGATTGTGTGTGGGTTTATTACGCCGTGGTAGAGCGTGATCGACCGCTTATTTCTGTTGATTGTTATTTTGGGTTTCGGGGCAGGGTTTGTAGTGTTAGATAGATTAGAAGCCATTAGTGGGGAGCCGATTCACTAGGTAATATTAGATTGCTCATTAGACTCTTTTTGTGTTTTTCAGGTTATCAGCGACGGACGTGGGAGGTCCTCGGTGTAGCTTCGGGTTGCTTGTGACGTGTTTTGATTCGTGATTTTTGGATGTTTGATTTTCGGTTCGGCAGCTGCGCCTTTTTATGATTTTGATTGTTATGTATTGTTATTGACGATTGTTTGTAAAACCGTTAAACGTTGTGTTCGATGTTTAACTACTTAAAAATGAAATTGTTTCCCGGATATGAGGTTGGTCCGAACCGACACAACTCATTGAAGTAGTGCAAGTAGTACTGCTTGCGCTACGGATATGAGGATAGCGGAGTCAGAAATAGATCGGTGCGAGCCTTTTGTCTCAAACCGAACTATCTTTGGCTTCGTCCTGTAGCGAACTTTTCCCGTTCGACTTGCTCGGGTTCGATCGGTCATGTTCTTGTTTGATTGTTGACCGGACAGCTCGGCGGTCAGCGGAGAATGGGAAAGGGGCGTTACAGTAAGGTGGTATCAGAGCATGGTTCTGCATGGGTTTCGAAACGTTTCATTTTTGAGTGTTTTCCGTGTTTTATCGAGTCAAATGTGTCACACAAGCAACCATTAGGAAACCGAGCCGCGTCCGTTACACCCGGGGTTGGGATGGGAAAACAGAAATTTTCGTAATATTCGTACTAACCCATTTCGTGTCTTTGCTTGCAGTCTTACACCAGTGCGTCCCGGGCAGAGTGGTTGGGTGTGTGTGTGTGTATACGGAGCAGTACAGTCGAGCAGGATGAGTCAACAGGGATCAGTCGGGTCCGAGCAGGGACAGGTAGTTCAGTTCCAGGGATACCCAGCTTCGCCAGGTCACACGCAGGGATCCCGTACAGCGGATCAGCCGCCCGTTCCGTTACGACAGATGCAGGGTGCGAGAGCAGCACAGGTAGATTGGTCGCCTCTTCCAGACCCGTTACCGCCAACGATGATTGATGATGCAGGTAGCCGAGACCCTTATGCCGACATGTTGGGATTTCTGGGCGGGGCAGATGTGGAGCTTCAATTACCGCCACAGTGGCCAGAGCCGGACGTTCCGCAGATTCTCGCAGCGACAGATGCACCACCGATGTACCAGGCGCCACCCCTTGTGGCACCCGAGTTTCCACCGCTGCTTGGTATGGAGGATTATCTGATGGACCCGTTACCGTTTGGTTTTGATCTAGAGATGGAGCCAGTAGACCCCGAGCAGCATCAGCAGTGGGAGCAGCAGGTAGGGGAGCAGGTAGCGATGTTAGAGGACATCTTGGCACAGCAGGTTGGACCAGGATCTCCCCGTACCCCGTTGGATATTGAGAGGTTATCAGGATCTTCTGAGTCAGCGTTTGAGGCAGTTACGCCACCAGCCGAGACGATAGAGGCCCCACCAGTCGTACCCGAGAGCCGAGCTTGTAGTGGATGTGGAGTCCGGGATTTCCATTTATGGTGGTGCCCTCGATCAGTGGACCCGCACCTTCGGGAGGTTTACCACCCCTTATCTGGACCAGCGCGCTGTCCCTTATGCAGCCAGACAGACCACGGAGAGATGACTTGCCCAGTCGCCAGAGCCGGACTGTACATGCCCGATGGGGAGCCGTACCCAGCATCGGTACCCAGGGACTTGGGAGCCGGACCCAGCCGCAGAGATCCCGAGCCTAGTTCGCTGCCCGCCAAACAGTTCTCTATGATCCAGATGCCGATCGTTCAGTCGCCGCAGCCCGAGCCAGTGAGGAGGTGCCAGTTATGTAGAGGTCCGGGTCATCTTGCCTCAGACTGTTTCATGGATCCCCCATCAGCGCCGACCTCGCCTTGCCAGTTGTGTGGAGGTTATGGACATTCGGCATCCGCTTGTTATCGAGGGCCGTACCCAGTGGCTCCATCAGTCTGTTCAGTTTGTGGCCGCGCAGGTCACGATGTTTACCTTTGTCCGATCGCCGAGCCCCAGCACGTCGGGGCACCATCTCGAGATGCACACCCACCACACCCACCCGGCGCGCCTGCCAGCGGAGACTCCAGTGAGCCGTGTTTCCAGTGGTGTGGGGCATTCCGGTCTTACTGGAGGCGTTAGGTTAGGGTAGGGGTAGTTAGGCCAGGTAAGTTGGGGGCACTAACTCTATTTTGATTTGTAGATAGATCGGCGGATAGGCGACTTGCGTGTCGTCTTTGATTTTGTTGTGCAGCGGCGTCGTATGGGTTTTTGGTATATGATGACGGCTTATGTAGGAACTCTGATCTTAACCGTGTACTAAAAACTCTATAATGTATGATATATCGTTTTATGTATAAGGTGGATGCAGAGTGTTCGGCTAATCGTTTATAGTAGCATAGTAACTATTTGCATGACTGAGACGGTTCGAAAAGCAAATGGTTTACTGTGTGAAACTAAATGATGGGCGGAACTGACGACCGTTCATCATGACCCGAACCCGGATTGACGACGCATCCGGCCGATCTTTAGATTGCGTGATTTTGTATATAGTAGATTGCTTGTTTATTTCTTGTTTGATTGATTGATTGTATTGTGGGGCGGTAATCTGCGTGGCATTAGTGTGCGTGGTTTTGATAGATTGCTTGTGTTGGGTCATAGCGACCATTAGATTGTTATTAGTTCGACAGTTGAGTAGCGATTGATCGTTTTCTTTGATCTTGATAGAAAGATAAGTCATAAGTTTATTTTGGTTGTATTTCAAGTTTTGAGCTGACTTGCGGACGGTTGAGTTCAACCGTCAATTCACGAGGGAACAGACTTATAGGGTATTGTTATTTCATCACGAGAGACCGTAGGGTACGTGATTAAGTAACCATACTTCTATGGGAAAGTGGTATCGGGGATAGAGCGAGGAAGCGAAGTAAATCCGAACCCGAACCCGAACCCGAAAGCAAGGTAAAGTGTCGAGATGTCCCTAGTCGAGCACGCCGGACCGCGAAGCAGTGGGAGCACCGTCAGTGAGAGTGTAACAGCCATCGCGATCAACGGGAAGAAGCTGAGAAGCATGAAGGGTTAGCAAAGAGATTTGGAGGAAGGAACGCCGATGTTGGAGTCAGGGAGACAAAAGCCGATGATCAGATTCTTGAAGAGTGTCCCAGAAAGAAAGGGAGGATGTTATCAATGAGATGTGGGAGTCGAAGCAAAGTGGGGAAGTGTCAGAACGAGTTGGTAAAGCAGTCTACCGGAATCGGAACCAATTTGACGTCTGTAATTGACGAAGAATTCGGGGACCGAATTCCTGTAAGTGGGGAAGAATGTGATACCCCGTATCAAAAATACGGTCAACGGGCAGCAGAAAGTCAACCGAGGGTAAAATCGTCATTTTACCTAAGTCAGGGGTAAAATGGTAATTTTTCCAAAGTTCGAGACGGAAACCGAGACGGGCTAAATATTCTTATGTTTTAACAAAAAGAATGTTTACAAGACCAGAATTGGAAGAAGTGGAGCAGAAACGAGTTTTTCGGCTTGTCGGGAATGGAAACCGACTAAACCGAAGAAACTTCGGAAATTCATATCTAGAGCTACGTAAGCCCGAATGGAGTGATTCAAGTTGCTAAATTCATCTAAAATCATTACGAATCTAATTCTGGAGGTTTGAAGATTTATGGGAGCATCCGGAGCCGTTCTAAAATATTAAACGTGAAACTACCTAACCGAGCCATCGGGACAAACCGGAGAATATGGGAAATGTGGGTTTATTGGTTCCTTGAAGGAAGGGACAGAGATGACCCTGGAGTGCCAAGTGTTGCTCTCCACACTTTCCCCTGGCGCCACCTGTTGATGGGAGATGCAATGAATCTCATAGATTCAATGCATGAAAATTACATGGAAGAAAATACTCTCCTCTCTCTCTCTCTAACTACCAAAAATCCCATCAAGTAAATTTCTCCACCTTCTCTCTTGCTTCCTCTGTCGATCTTCCTCTCTCTCTCTACTCCCATTCATTGTTCTTCACCTAAAAACTCATAAACCTTCATCTTCAAGAACATGCATGAGTTCTTGATAACTTGAGAATCAAGCAACTAAATCATCTTTTGATTCAAGCTAAGTTTCCTTAAACCACCAAGACTATTGAACTCACCTTGTTCTCCTCTTCAACTGCCTCCGGTTAGCCGCCCCTGTCGCCACCGGAGAGTCGCCGGAGGAAGCCGCCGGAGCTCCTCCTCCTCCTTTTGCTTCTTCCACAAGAAAGCTTGTAACTTTCTCATCTCTAACTCAAATTGAGATCTGCAAAGTGCTATATGTTTATACTGAGCTCCTCTATCTTTTCCTGTGAACCGCCGCCCCTGTAGCCGCCGGAGATCGCCGGAAAACCGCCTTGAAGCAGTCGCTTCTCTAGGGTTGTAGATCTCATCTCTTCTCTAGTGTTTTTAGATGTTTTGAGACTGGAAATGGCTAGATCTAGTGATTCTGATCACTTTGGTATAAAAATCCGCAGAAGAAGCCGCCAGAAAAGCTAGCTCCGCCGGGGTCAACGCCGCCGCCGCCGGAGTCAACGCCGGAGTCAACACCGCCGGGAAGCTCGCCACCGCCAAAAGCCAGCCGGTTCTTCATAGAGGTCATTGGTATAAGTTGTGTCGAATTTGGAGTTGATTTGTGGTTAGATTAAACCGGGTCAAAGGAGGTTAAACCGGTCAACGGTTTAACCCTAAACCGGTTTAGTCAAACCGGTTTTTAAGGTGTTGGGCCGGTTTGGTTTAAGTCCGAGATTGATTGGTTTTGTGGTTTTGTGGTTCAGGAGGGTTTGGTGGTTCGGGAATTCACATCCGCATCAAGCTGTTGTTAGCGGTTATTTCTGTGAGTCGGCTCACATACTCGTGAAATCAATTAAACCGGGAAAACACTAAACCGTAGCCGTTAGAACGTTTACCCGTAACCAAAGTAATTAGTAAATAGGAATTAACCGGATAATTAATAATTAATCGGAAAGACCAATTAAACGCGATTAGGGTTTAGAAGTAAAAAGGTTAACCGATTCTGTGCCGCTAGGTTGTTAGTCACGTGATCGATGTATATATATATATATATAAGTGGAAAGAACGAGTAGTAATGAACTATAAACGAGAAATTAAGACGATAGTAAAACGTGAGTTAAACTTAAACAAATGTATAGAGTATATTAACGGGATCGGGTTTTAGGTTAAGTAGCGGGAATTGGGTAATGAATCAATTAGTTGGAAAGGATATGTCGGGAGTTAGTAAGGTTACTAACTCTAAACCGATATATCGAGAATAATGTTAAAAGATACCTAGGATGAGATAATAAAGAAATGACGCGTGTCGCGAGCCGTCTACGGGTTAGCAATCCGCTAACCCAAGGTAGCGGTCGAGAATAAAGTAAAAGGCTAAGAAACTCGAATAGACTTGCTTGTGGTGATGGTGTGTTTGCATGTGTTGCGTGTACTGTGTTGTTATTGTTGTTGTGAGTTTTCTGTGCAGGTTATTAGACTGCTCGGTGTTGGGCCTAGTAGTCATTGTGGACACTTACTCCGGTCTCGGGACCGGGTAAGTTAGTGGGGCTGACTAGGTATCTTACCTAGTCAGAGCGGTGAGTTGGGTAGTGTAGTGGCTTGCGGAATGGTTGGGATTACTATTGTTGTTATTGATTGTGTGATCTGTGCTAGAGTCCCAGTGGGTCTGCGTGTTTACATTTCTGCACTAGGACGCTACGGTGCGTTAGATTCCGCAAGCCTAGGTTTTTGTTTACGTTCCGGTACTTCCGACCCGATTGGATCCTCGGGTTTGACCTAACCGGGCCGTGGTGGTTCCGGTTATGGTGTTAACCTATCGGGTGACGCCGGTAGGTGTGCGATTTGGAGAATACGGGGTCATGTCCTAGGGCCGGATCGCATGGAAACTCAGGTTACCTGGGGTAACAGGAGTCACCGCGTATCGATGGACAGAGAACGGTGTCCTATGCGTGGGTCCTCGTGAGCACGTATAGGAGTCGAGGGTTAGTTGCCACATAGGTGACATTGTATCCCGTGGAAGTTACCGAGATCGTAGGGCCCAGTGTTGTTATTTATCTTTCTTTCGTCGCGCGTAGATAGATCGAGTCCAATCGAGGACATGTGCCGCAGTGCCTTCGATTTCTTTAACTCTCTCTCTCATCTTGGCTATTGATTGTGTGTGGGTTTATTACGCCATGGTAGCGCGTGATCGACCGCTTATTTCTGTTGATTATTATTTTGGGTTTCGGGGCGGGGTTTGTAGTGTTAGATAGATTAGAAGCCATTAGTGGGGAGTCGATTCACTGGGTAATCTTAGATTGCTCATTAGACTCTTTTTGTGTTTTTCAGGTTATCAGCGACGGACGTGGGAGGTCCTCGGTGTAGCTTCGGGTTGCTTGTGACGTGTTTTGATTCGTGATTTTTGGATGTTTGATTTTCGGTTCGGCAGCTGTGATATATCATGGTTTTTACCCATTTTAGACCATGATATAGATGTGTTTTTAGTGTCTTTTGTCTTTGTTTAGAGTCTTTTACAGGTTTAATCAGGTTTGGAGCTAATTGGAGATATTTGGAGCATTTTGGGACTTTTGGGACATTTTGGCCGAGAGCTTAACTCACTGTCCGATTTATTGATCATGCATCGACCGACACACCTTGTGCATCGGTCGACACACTAGCGAGATGGGCCGTACGCGTCGGTTTAATGAAGATATGAAGATTTGCAAAGAAGCCCAAGATAGTTCTAGTATTTACACAGAAGCCCCAGCCGAGATTAGGCCTATATATAGAGGATTTTGGTGTTTATTTTACTTACGCTTTCATAATTAAGAGCAGAGGATTTTTAGAGCTTTTGGGGCTGATCTGAACCTATTACTTCATTTGTATTTGGAGAAGATTTCGAACCCCTTTTACTATTATTCTTTTATGCAATTTATTCATTCTATGATTATGTTTTCATTATCTATGTCTGAGTAGATTCCTAGTTAGGTTTAGGGTTTCTCACATAGGATTTCATGACTTGCTAGACTTGTTAAAATTCAGTTAAGGATTCAAACTATATTTGTTCTTCAATTTAATTGTGCTTAAAGCTAGTTCTAACCTGATCAATTAGAATCTAGATCTTAGGTTGCTAAATACGTCACGGAAGTGGGGTTTAGGAATCTGAACTAATTAAATTGGGCAATTAAACTTTGCGCAAACGGAAGTTTGGTTTAGGGTAATTGTGAACATATCAAACTTGGGATTAATACTAGTTTAATCTGTTAGTTCTCGCAAACGAAAGTTTGGTTAGCTGCACTTAGACTTAGAGAATTATCGCAAAGGAATTTGGTTAATTCTATATCTGTGTTTTGAGTTCTAGAACTGTGCTTAATTAGATCCTTGCTGAATGAACTGTCTGCTTGTCTGATTTCCTGAGAATACCCTAGGCTTGACGCTTTTAATTACTTGCTTCCACAACCGTTAATCTCTGCTACTGATTTACTTTCTCGCACCGCTTTTAATTCAATCACATTGCTTATTTCTAGTATTAGTCTCTACTGTTCTGATCTATTGAGACCAAGTGTCCCTGTGGATTCGATAACCCTATATACTACTTTGACATTGCTGTTCACTTGCAGTTTAGAATAGGGATTAATTCTTGACCTATCAAGTTTTTGGCGCCGTTGCCGGGGACTCTTAGAGTCTTCGATAGGACCGAACTTAGGGTTTTTACTAGAAATTTTTCTTTTTGTTTTTGCTTTTTTCGTTTTGTTTTTATTTTACTAACTTTTTCTCTGATTCTTTCTGTCGCAGGTACGAATTTCGCCTTGCATCGATCGTTGCATCCCTTTGCGTCGATCGTCACTAGGCGATTCTGAGATTGAATCGATCGTTGCACTGATAGCATCGATCGTTGCTGGACGATTACAGACAGTTTATGCCAACGCAGAAAACTCGAAGTAATCCGAACTCGAGCTTGCTTAATCTCGGACTAGAGGAACTTGGACGTCTAGAGAGGACTATCAGAAGAGAAAAGAGAGAGAGAATGGTTCGAGAACGTCTGATCTTGATACCAGATGCTGAAGGTACCCTGAGGGACCAAGATAACAACCCGTACAATGCTGCTGGGCATCGGGTTGATGCTGAAGGGAATGTCATCCCTGATCCTCCTGAGCAACAGCAACAGGAGCTGAACCGAAACCAGGGTCAAGGACAGGCCCAAGGTAGAGAGATGGTGGTTCATGAGAGGACACTAGCTGATTACAACAGACCTGATGAGTTTCATGCAAACCGAGCAGCTCTAGTGCTTCCTGCTTTTGAGAGGAATGATTTTGAGGTAAAGACCATCTACTACCAGCTGATGAGACAGATTGCTTTTCATGGTCTTCAAGCAGAGCAGCCTATGGATCACATTGACAAGTTTGAGGACATAGTCACTGGCATGAAGTATGAAGGAGTATGCCCGGACTATCTGTTCCTTAAGCTATTTCCGCACAGTCTTGCTGGAGACGCTAGTGCATGGCTGAGACAACTGGCACCTGGTCAGTATACTACTTGGGCAGCCTTAAAGAGTGAGTTCCTGCGTCACTTTTATGATGATGCGCGCTCGGATCAGTCCAGACAGGACATACTCACCTTTTCCCAAGGAGCTGTGGAGCCCTTGAAGACTGCCTGGATGAGATTTAAGCAGTATCAGCGTGACTGTCCACACCATGGATTCACAGAAGTACAACTGATTGGTATTTTCTTCAGAGGCATAGATCTCCCTTATCAGACTGCGCTGGATAATTCCAGTAATGCTAATTTCAACACCAGGACTCCTACACAAGCTAAGCAGTTGATTGAGAACCTGATTGGCAGCAACAGTTGCAAGACAATGGATGAAAGGAGGAAGAAATCTGGTGGAACTGTAGAGAATTCTGATATAGCTAATATAAGATCCAGATTGGACACAGTCTACAATCTCCTGACAAGTAAGAAAGCTGTCCACTTTGCCCAAGATGTAGAGGTGATTCAAACTGAGGAGGAAACTCAGGAAGAAGATGTGAATTTCATAGGAGGTTCTGGTTTCCAAGGTAATAGATTTGGTAATCAACAGGGGAACAGATTCTCCAATGGAGGATAGACTGGAGGTTTTCAGAAGACCTATGGACAAGGTACTCAGAGAACCTATGGATCTACATCCTATCAGACTCCTCCTGCACCTACAGCCCATGAGAGCAAAATGGAGGCTATGATGGAACAACTGATTGAGAGTCAGACCAAGATTTCTGTGGACTGCAACAAGAAGTTGGACGCTGTCTATGAAGACCTCAATGGGAAATTTGAGTCTATGAGCACTCACTTGAAGCAGTTGGACACTCAGGTAAACCAGATGTCCAGCTCACTGAAGGGAAAAGGAGTGGCAGACACTCATGTTAAGGCCTGGTCTGTGTACATTAATGATGGATCTCACCTAGGTGAAAGATTTGAGCTAAGCACAGCTGAGTTGGTGACAGAACAAGAATTTTCGGATATTTGTGAAAAACTCTCGGGTGAAATCTGCTACAGTGCGTCGATCGATGCAACATCTGTTCCGATCGATACACCAGTCGGGATGGCAACGATCGACACATCCTTAGTGTCGGTCGTTGCAGGGCGTGAATGGACAGAACTGTCGGATGATAATGGCATAGATGCTGACTTGGAGCTTGATCGCCTGTTCAATGGAGCCTCTGAAATTACTCAACAGGAGATCTACGAACAGATTTTTAGACAACACTCCTCAGTGTCTGAAGTGATTAGGCAAGAGATTGAAGAGCTGAAGAAATTAGAAGGGATTGGTGAAGAATTGGAAGAAATTCCAACTTCTGATGATCCACCTTATCATCCATGTGTACAGAGGTACCTGAACAAGATGTTGCCCCTGGATGATGATCTGAAAGACTGGGTGATAATAGTTCCTCAGCATATTAGTGATGTTCTGCTAACTAAGGTCCCGAAGAAGCTGCCTGATCCTGGAGTCTTTGTACTGGATTGTTCTATCTTTGAGGATAGTTTTAGACGCTCTCTGTGTAATTTAGGAGCTGCTGGAAGTTTGATGCCTTACTCTGTGGCAGAGAAGCTGGGTATGTTGGATTTTACTCCTACTAGGACTTCTCTTGTCCTAGCTGATCAGTCCATACGAGTTCCTGAAGGACTCCTTATGGACATTCCGGTGAGAGTTGGAAACTACTTAGTTCCAATGGACTTCCTTGTGCTGAGATATGACTGTGATCCGGATGAAGCATTATTGCTTGGGAGACCCTTTTTGGCTACAGCAGGAGCGTTGATTGATGTTAGGAACAGCTTGATAGACCTCCATCTGGGAGATGAACCACTGCACTATGAGATGGATAAGCTGCGAAAGCCACTGATAGATGGGCAGACATTCACCATAAGGGACGCAGATTTTGAGCAGCCTGATCACACCATGGTTATAGATCCTGGAGCACATTTCACTCCATCTTTTCTTGGACATGAGCATTCCGCAACAGCCTACTCACCACCTTGGATGAGGAGACTTGAACAGAGACAGAAAAAGTCTCTGTCAGGACCTCCTGGTACTTGAAAATTCCCATCCGTCCGGTCAAGCTATTGACCTTAAACAAGCGCTGGGTGGGAGGCAACCCACCATTAGGTACTGGTGTTTTTCTACTTAATTTTTGGTGTTTTTGTTAGGATTTTACGTTTGTTTTTGTTTTTGGTGAGTTTATGTTTGCAGGTCTCGGTTAAATCGCAGTGCAACGATCGACGCACTTCTGTGTCGATCGTCACAACACGAAAGGAATCGCATTGCAGCGATCGTTGCGGTCCTGAGAAACGATCGACTATACACGAAAATCGCCAAGTAACGGTCGATGCACTTAGTGCATCGGTCGATGCCTGAGCGACAGAGGTAACCCGACAGACATAATTTCACCTTTTCAATTTTTTTTTATTTTCTTTTTTACCGATCCTTCGCTGGACACTACTGGGGACAGTGTGTCTTAAGTGTGGGGGAGGTGCTACTGACTTTTGTTTTCTGTTTTCTTAAGAGTCAGTCCGTTTTTCAAAAAAAAATTTGTTTTATTGAGTCAAAATTGTTTAAGTAAGAAACTATGATTTTCTGAGAAGATTTACAAGACTTGCAGGAACTTAAGTAACCATTGGGATGAAGTTGCAGGATCTATCTCTGAGTATTAGAAAACCCCATCACAGATCAACCTACTGGGAACACCCACATCACTTCAGGTATCAGAGGATCCTTTACTGACTTCAACCTTAATACTGACTTAGATTTCTCACCTAAGGGCTTGGTATACTTTGTGTCGGATTCCCTTGTTAGTTCTGACACAGCCTGTCAATCTATCCTATTTAGTTCCCTTCTCCCCTTCTGTAAAGTAAAAAAAATAATAATAATAAACTGAGGATGAGTTAGTAACTCCGAAGTGGTCATGAGAATGGTAGCAAACACTATTTTCTCTCATGTGATCCATGGAATGTGTCCAAAGTACACCCTATAAAGGGAAGAACACTGATAAAAAAAAAAAAATGATACCCAGTGGGGAAAAATCAGTTGTTAAAGAAGGGAAAGAGAAGAAAGGGACTAGAGAAAGATAGTATGGTGGTCTAGAGCTGATAAGGTAAGAATCCATGTGCCCTTTGATCGATACTCCTTAGGTGATACCGCACTTAAATACTTGCAGAAGTCAGTAGGGAGAATTTGAATGCTTGAATGTGATTGTGGAGTTTACCTAGGACAGTTGCTAAGTGTGGGGGAAGTACATTGTGGTCTTGATATCCTGTGATTGATTCTTGCAGTGGTTTACTAAGGGGAATCTGAGTATTGTAGCTTCTAGGATGAAATGAGTTTCTGAAGAGTTTTCAAACCTCTTCACCATGTTTTAGTTCTATGTTTTGCTTGAGGGAAAGCAAAGGCTAAGTGTGGGGGAGTTGATATATCATGGTTTTTACCCATTTTAGACCATGATATAGATGTGTTTTTAGTGTCTTTTGTCTTTGTTTAGAGTCTTTTACAGGTTTAATCAGGTTTGGAGCTAATTGGAGATATTTGGAGCATTTTGGGACTTTTGGGACGTTTTGGCCGAGAGCTTAACTCACTGTCCGATTTATTGATCATGCATCGACCGACACACCTTGTGCATCGGTCGACACACTAGCGAGATGGGCCGTACGCGTCGGTTTAATGAAGATATGAAGATTTGCAAAGAAGCCCAAGATAGTTCCAGTATTTACACAGAAGCCCCAGCCAAGATTAGGCCTATATAAAGAGGATTTTGGTGTTTATTTTACTTACGCTTTCATAATTAAGAGCAGAGGATTTTTAGAGCTTTTGGGGCTGATCTGAACCTATTACTTCATCTGTATTTGGAGAAGATTTCGAACCCCTTTTACTATTATTCTTTTATGCAATTTATTCATTCTATGATTATGTTTTCATTATCTATGTCTGAGTAGATTCCTAGTTAGGTTTAGGGTTTCTCACATAGGATTTCATGACTTGCTAGACTTGTTCAAATTCAGTTAAGGATTCAAACTATATCTGTTCTTCAATTTAATTGTGCTTAAAGCTAGTTCTAACCTGATCA
Source organism: Orychophragmus violaceus (assembly GCA_030180135.1). Lineage (NCBI taxonomy): Eukaryota > Viridiplantae > Streptophyta > Magnoliopsida > Brassicales > Brassicaceae > Orychophragmus > Orychophragmus violaceus. The sequence continues at coordinate 79,719,067 of CM058230.1, forward strand.
ATTAGAATCTAGATCTTAGGTTGCTAAATACGTCACGGAAGTGGGGTTTAGGAATCTGAACTAATTAAATTGGGCAATTAAACTTTGCGCAAACGGAAGTTTGGTTTAGGGTAATTGTGAACATATCAAACTTGGGATTAATGCTAGTTTAATCTGTTAGTTCTCGCAAACGAAAGTTTGGTTAGCTGCACTTAGACTTAGAGAATTATCGCAAAGGAATTTGGTTAATTCTATATATGTGTTTTGAGTTCTAGAACTGTGCTTAATTAGATCCTTGCTGAATGAACTGTCTGCTTGTCTGATTTCCTGAGAATACCCTAGGCTTGACGCTTTTAATTACTTGCTTCCACAACCGTTAATCTCTGCTACTGATTTACTTTCTCGCACCGCTTTTAATTCAATCACATTGCTTATTTCTAGTATTAGTCTCTACTGTTCTGATCTATTGAGACCAAGTGTCCCTGTGGATTCGATAACCCTATATACTACTTTGACATTGATGTTCACTTGCAGTTTAGAATAGGGATTAATTCTTGACCTATCAAGCTGCGCCTTTTTATGATTTTGATTGTTATGTATTGTTATTGACGATTATTTGTAAAACCGTTAAACGTTGTGTTCGATGTTTAACTACTTAAAAATGAAATTGTTTCCCTGATATGAGGTTGGTCCGAACCGACACAACTCATTGAAGTAGTGCAAGTAGTACTGCTTGCGCTACGGATATGAGGATAGCGGAGTCGGAAATAGATCGGTGCGAGCCTTTTGTCTCAAACCGAACTATCTTTGGCTTCGTCCTGTAGCGAACTTTTTCCGTTCGACTTGCTCGGGTTCGATCGGTCATGTTCTTGTTTGATTGTTGACCGGACAGTTCGGCGGTCAGCGGAGAATGGGAAAGGGGCGTTACAGACTGAGACTGGGTCTACATATGACTGTAACTTGTTGTCAAAACCCTGGACCTCGGAAACAATATCAATAAACATTAGCGCATGATACTTTGTGAGTGAGCTTTGTATGACAATCGTGATAGGGTCGTATTCCCTACCGAGACCATTGAGAAACCCAAATATCTTCATGGATTCGTCAATGGGTTTACCAATAGCACTGAGAGAATCACAAATAGTTTTGAACTCACGGCAGTAAGTACTAAGAGTCTTGTCTCTTTTGGTGAGGAGCTGAAGGCTACGTCTGAGGGAGAACTCTCTGGCAACAAAGCTCTTGTTGATATTAGTAGCCAGAGAGAGCCAGATCTCGCAAGAGGTGGGAATGTTATGAACAGAGCAAAGCACTTCCTCGTACAGGGTTCCGAACAGCCATGAACGGACCAGTTGGTCGGTGCAAAACCAATCCTCACAAAAGAGATTTGAATTGTGTCTTCCACAGTAAGTAATTTCTGCCGTTGAGCTTGAGAGTAACGGAGCTGAGAACATGAATGTTACTGGGAAAGGGAAATGGTTTAATGGATCTACCATTGAAGCACCTATTATGGCTTTGATACCATGCGAAAGACAGAGAACAATGGGAAATTTGGTTTGACTGTAATACTTTCTTATTCAGCACTAAACGATTTACAAAGACTTATAAAGAGGTCTAAGAACAATTTAGACTCAATACAATCCTTATCCTAATCATACAGCTGTAAATTAGATTAGTCACAAATATTTTGAAGAGATTCAAATCTGTTGAGCGTAGTAAGACAAGGCGAGTCTGTCGCCTTCTTCCTTGCTTTAATGGTTGCAGAGAAGGACTGTTGACTGGGCCTTGACTGTGAATGATGATCTCGGTTGGGCTTTTAGCTTGTTGTAGTTGAGCTTGTGCACTGTTGACTCACATGTTTGGCCACTAGTTCGAATAAAAGTCTTTCAAGACACAAACTACCAGAGAAAAGGTTTAAAACTCAGAACTTCCAAAGATAAGCTCTTGAACTAACGGTAATGATAAGCTATAATATTGAAAAACATAGCACATAGGTTTTTGGTACGAGAAGACAGAGAAAGTAATTGATATATTAATCTTGAGAAAATACTTTCGATCATTTTCGACCCCAAAAAAAAAACAATTTACAGGTTCTACTTTTTATAATATATGAAATTATATCTTAAGTAGGTGTAGAATGTTGGATAATTCCAAATATGAAAAAGGGAAATATCTTTAGATAAGGAGAAGCTTGTTTAGAGAAAAGGAAAATTACTTGAAAGTAGGGTTAGGAAGATTTGCCTAATGCCTATATAATAGAATCTATGAGGAGATGTCTCATAAGATTGAGAGTTGAGAGATTTAGTTTTGAGAAGTTTCTAAATCAATAAAGAAGAGTAGTTCTTTATAAAAATCTCGATCAAGCTTACAAAGCTTTTATAGAAGAAGAACAAAAAGGTAGGTAAAGATAAAAATTCATATTTCTTACAAATATACAATGTTTATTCTGTTCTTTATTTTTCTGAGAGCTTTCTCACCACATCTTTAATATATAAATCATTATCATGATGTCTTTTTGACAAAGTGCTTAAAAGAAAAGTGTTCATTATACAAATCTCGATCAAGCTTACAAAGCTTTTATTTGGTATCAGAGCTTCTTCGATCCAAGGGAGGCCTCGCTAAAAACCTAGAAGAAAACGAACTAGGGTTTTGCGTAGAAGATGTCCAACACGGATGAAGATTCGTCACGAACCAGAGGCGATGATGCTCCACCGATGAAGAAGGACGTTCAATGTCCAATGTTAACATCGACAAACTACACAGTTTGGGCGATACGAATGAAGGTAATATTGTGTGTGTACCAAGTATGGGAAACCATCGAACCTGGTTCCACTGATCTGAAAAAGAATGATATTTCAATAGCCCTTCTATTCCATTCCATCCCAGAAGCTTTGATCCTGCAAGTTGGAGATCAGGACACATCAAAGAAGGTTTGGGATGCGATTAAATCTCGGCACTTAGGAGCAGACAGAGTACGAGAAGCACGATTACAAACTTTTATGGCTGAGTTTGACAGGTTGAAGATGAGTGATACTGAATCAGTAGATGATTTTGCTGGAAAATATCAGGTTTGGTATCCAAGTCAGCCTCGTTGGGAACAAGCATCGAAGAACCGAAAATCGTGAAGAAGTTCTTGACAGGACTTCCTAGAAGCAAATATATTCATATTGTGGCTTCTCTTGAGCAAGTGTTAGACCTAAACACAACTGGTTTTGAAGATATTGTGGGAAGATTAAAAGCATACGAGGAACGTGTCAAAGAAGATACGAAGGATGAAGAGCAAGCAAAGCTCATGTATGCAAGTAATCACAAACCGAGCCGAGGTGGGTACGGTAATAGTCGTGGAGGCAGATCCGGTGGGAACTCTGAAACAGACACCGGTGGTCAAGGAAGAGGTAATAGTAATGGCGGTTTCAGAGGAAGTGATATATCATGGTTTTTACCGGTTTTATGCCATGATATAAGTATTTTTAGTGTATTTTGGTGTTCTTTTAGAGTCCTTTGCAGGTTTTATTAGGTACACGTACGTTTGGAGCAAAAGTGGAGATTATGGAGCTAATTGGAGCACTTTGGGGATTTGACCCGAGAGGTTGTGTTCACTGTCCAGATTTGATGACTGCATCGATCATTGCACACCTGCATCGAACGATGCATAGCGTGTTGGGCCAGACTCTCGGCGGTTTAATGAAGTATGCCAATATTGCAGAAGATGCCCAGAAGTTCCAGATATTTACACAGAAGCCCCAAGTCGTGTTTTAGCTATTTAATTAGGTTGTTAGCTTCAGTTTTAATTACGCTATCATAACTTAGAGCAGAGAGTTTTTAGAGTTTTTGGGGCTGATCTGATCCTGTACTACATTCGTTTTGGAGAAGTTTTCGAACCCCTTTATTATTCTAATCTTTTTTATGATTTCTATTAATTCATTGATTATGTTTACATCATCTATGTCTGAGTAGTTTCATAGTTAGGTTTAGGGTTTCTCATAGGGACTTCATGACTTGCTAGATAAAATTAATTCAGTTAAGGATTCACATCAATAGATGTTCTTCAAACTAAATTGTGTTTAATGCTAGTTCTAACCTGATCAATTAGAATCTAGATCTTAGGTTGCTAAATACGACACGACAGTGTAGTTTAGAATCTGAACTATTTAGGTTGAGCAATTTAATTACTCGCAAAGGAATTTGGTTTAATTAGATTGTGAACATATCAAACTTGGATTTAAAGCTGGTTTAATCTGTTAATAATTGCAAAGGAATTTGGATTACTGCACTTAGACTTAGAGAATTCTCGCAAAGGAATTTGATTAATTCTATATCTGTGTTTTGAGTTCTAGAACTGTGTTTAATTAGATCCTGACTGATTGATTTATCTGCTTGTCTGATTTCCTGAGAACGCCCTAGACTTAGCGCCCTTAGTTTATTGCCTACAACAACAACCTGCTATTGTTTACTTTCTTGCTTGCTTTTTAATTAATCAATACAATTTGCCTTTTAATTTCTCCTAGTTTTAATCTCTTTAGTTCTAGTCCTATTGTTGCCTAGAGTCCTCGTGGATTCGATCCCTAAGTACTTTAATTGATATACTGTGCACTTGCAGTTAGTATAGGGTAAAACTCGAGACCTATCAAGTTTTTGGCGCCGTTGCCAGGGACTCTTAGAGTCTTCGATAGCTTCGAACTTAGGGTTTTTACTAGGATTTTTGTTTTTATTTTTGTTTACTAATTTTTCTTCTCTGTTTTCTCTCTGTCGCAGGTTTCAAAATCGCATAGCATCGACCGTTGCACTTCTTGTGTCGATCGACACTAGGCGATTGAAGTTGAATCGATCGTTGCACTGTTAGTATTGATCGTTGATGGGCGATTACAGACGGTTTATGCAGACGCGTGATACCAGAAGTAATCCGAACGCTAATCTCGTAAACCTCCAACTTGAAGAACTTGCTAGACTAGAGAGGACAAACAAAAGAGTTCAAACAGAAAGGATGGTTGTTGAACGTGTGATCATATTGCCTGATGCTCAAGGTGTCCTGAGGGACCGACACAACAATCCTTACAATGCTGCTGGAGAACAGATAGATGCTGAAGGGAATGTCATCCCTGATCCTCCAGAGCAACCACAGCCGCAACAGGAGCAGAATCAAGGACAGAACCAAGGTAGACAGATGGTTGTCCATGAGAGGACTTTAGCTGACTATAACCGTCCGGATGATTTCCATGCTAACCGGTCAGCTCTTGTACTTCCTGAATTTGAGAGGAATGATTTTGAAATCAAAACCGTCTACTACTCTCTCCTGAGGCAGAAAGCCTTCCATGGCTCTTCAAGTGAGCAGCCGATGGATCACATAGATGAGTTTGAGGGCATAGTTACTGGGATAAAGTACGATGGAGTTAACCAAGACTATTTGTTCCTAAAGCTTTTCCCCTACTCTCTGGCTGGAGATGCTGCAGCCTGGCTAAAACAACTTCCATCTGGGACGTTTGTTACTTGGGCAGCCCTGAAGAGTGAGTTACTGCGTCACTTCTATGATGATGCTCGCTCGGACCAGTCCAGGCAGGACATTCTCACCTTCACCCAAGGTCCTACAGAGCCTCTTAAGACAGCCTGGATGAGATTCAAGAAATACCAACGTGACTGCCCGCACCATGGATTCACTGAGGTAACACTTTTAGGCATCTTCTTTAGAGGAATAGATCTTCCATATCAGACTGCTTTGGACAATTCTAGCAATGCCAACTTTAACACTAGGACTCCTGCTCAAGCTAAGCAGTTGATAGACAATCTGGTAAGCAGTAATAGCTGCAAGACCACTGATGAGAGAAGGAAGAAGTCCGGTGGAAAGATTGAGAATTCTGAAATAGCTGATATTAGATCTAAGTTGGACACAGTTTGCAATCTTCTAGCTGAGAAGAAAGCTGTCCACTTTGCTCAAGAGGTTGAGATGATCAATGATGAAGAAGAAGAGCAGGAAGAGGATGTGAATTACATCGGAGGATCTGGTTTCCAAGGAAACAGGTTTGGTAATCAGTCTGGTAACAAGTTTTTCAATGGAGGACAGAAGAGTGGATTTCAGAAGCCTTTCCAGCAAGGTAATCAGAGAACATATGGATCTTCCTCTTACCAAGCAGCTCCTGTAGCTACTACTCATTGGAGTAAGATGGAGGCTATGTTGGAACAGCTGTTGAAAGGTTAGACTAAGAATGCTGCAGACATCGACAAGAAGATAGGTGCTGTCTATGAGGATCTGAACGGGAATTTTGAATACCTGAGCGCTCACATGAAGGAGCTTGATGCTAAAGTTGCAAGAACTGCTGGGTATGTTCAGAGGGAAGATGGATATCTCCCAGGACGAACTGACGCTAATCCCAAGTATCAATGCAATGCAGTAACATTGAGAAGTGGTAAGGAGCTGTCTCCTGGCCAGATTAAGCAGTTGAGTGTTGAAGAACTCGTAGAAATTGAAGAATTGGAAGATGGGATCCGTGATATTCGCAATGCATCGATCAACGCTGCTCAGCAACGGTCGTTGCAAAGCGAAAACGGAGAACCCATCGTAACAAAGTCGCCCAGCAACGATCGACACAACACCAGTGAGGATCGATGCAAGGTGACTGCATAGAATTCAAAACCAGAGAAGCCAAAACAGTCGAGTGAAAGGGTCTACAAACCTAAAGTGCCTTTTCCCAAAAAATCCAGGAAAGCTAGGAACGATAGACAGTATACCAAATGCAAGGAAATCATTAAAAAGGTGAAAGTCGAAGTGCCTTTGATTGACTCTATGGAGACTTCTCCTGTGATGAGGCGATGTCTTAAGGACTTGCTTGTTGGTAAGTGGTCTGATGAGGAGAGTGTGATGATGATCACGGAGGTGTGTAGTGCGGTAGTTCAGGACAGAATTCCTGAGAAGCTGAAAGATCCAGGGAGCTTTGTGTTGGATTGTGTTATCTATAGGGAGAGATTTGAAAGATCCCTATGTGATCTTGGTTCTAGTGTGAATCTTATGCCCTTCTCTGTAGCTAAGAGACTTGGAATGACTGATTTCTTGCCAACTAGGATCTCACTAGTCTTAGCAGACAGAACAATTAGAATCCATGAAGGAGTACTAGAACATGTGCCTATAATGATTGGTAAATGTGTGATACCTACTGATTTTGTGGTTCTGCAGTATGGAGAGGAACCGAAGGATCCACTGATTTTGGGCAGGCCTTTCTTAGCTACTGCTGGTGCGATGATTGACTGCCAAGGAGGAAGAATAATTCTGAATGTGGGTGATCTGAAAATGAGTTTTGATATGGACAAACTGGTGAAGAGACCAACCATCGACGGACAGACCTTCTATGTGGACACACTGGGTGATTTGGCTGCAGAGTACTTTCACAAGTCACATGCTGAAGATCCACTGGAAAGAGCCTTACTGAGCTCTATAATGGAGCTCGAACACCTGCAAGACGAGCCTGCAATCTGCTATGCAAAATTGATGGATTCTGCTGAGCAAGTGATGAAGGTAGAAGTGTCTGCCGCGACTTTGCATCGATCGACACAGACTAAGCATCGATCGTTGCAAGTCGACAGAGATTGGGCAGAGGAAAAAGCTCCGAAAATAGAACTGAACAACTTCCATCGGGGCTAAGGTACGCGTTTCTTGGACCTAATTCAACTTATCCAGTGATTGTTAATGCTAGTTTAAACAACGCAGAGCTCACTTTACTGCTAAGAAAGCTACGCAAGCATCGCAAAGCTCTTGGCTATTCTCTTGATGACATTTCAGGTATCTCTCCGGAGCTGTGCATGCATCGAATACATCTTGAGGACGAGTCTAAGACATCTGTTGGGCATCAGAGAAGGCTCAATCCTAATCTACAGGAAGTGGTTAAGAAGGAGATTATGAAACTCCTAGATGCTGGGATCATCTATCCTATTTCAGACAGTGATTGGGTGACTCCAGTCCATGTGGTGCCTAAGAAAGGCGGAGTTACAGTTGTGAAGAATGAGAAGAATGAGTTGATCCCTACTAGGACTGTGACTGGACACAGGATGTGCATAGATTATAGGAAACTTAATGCTGCAACAAGGAAGGATCATTTCCCTTTACCCTTCATTGATCAGATCCCTACTATTGCTTCCTCGATGGATACTCAAGTTTCTTTCAGATTCCTATCCACCCAGAGGATCAGGGAAAGACCACCTTCACTTGTCCATATGGCACATTTGCTTACCGTAGGATGCCTTTTGGACTCTGCAATGCACCGGCTACTTTCCAGAGATGCATGATGTCCATATTCACTGATATGATTGAGGACTTTATAGAGGTATTTATGGATGACTTCTCAGCCTATGGATCATCTTATAATGAGTGCTTAGATAATTTGTGCAAGGTACTGACTAGATGCGAACAAAAGCACTTGGTTCTTAACTGGAAAAGTGTCATTTCATGGTCAGAGATGGTATTGTACTTGGACATAAAGTGTCTGAAGCAGGGATTGAAGTAGACCGCGCTAAGATTGAGGTAATGACCAACCTTCACGCACCTGATTCTGTAAAGTCTATAAGAAGCTTTCTTGGACATGCTGGTTTCTATAGACGGTTCATCAAGGACTTCAGTAAGATTGCTAGGCCACTAACTGCTTTGCTGTGTAAGGATACCAAATTTGAATTCAATGCAGATTGTCAGACTGCATTTGAGCAGATTAAGCAGGCTTTAGTGAGCGCTCCAATAATTCAGCCACCGGATTGGGATCTACCTTTTGAGGTTATGTGTGATGCAAGTGACTATGTTGTAGGAGCTGTTCTGGGGCAGAAGAAGGATAGAAAGTTTCATGCTATCTATTATGTTAGTAGGACACTAGATGATGCGCAGAGAAACTACGCCACCACAGAAAAGGAGCTGTTGGCTGTTGTCTTTGCATTTGAGAAGTTCCGCCCCTATCTTGTTAGCTCCAAGGTGATTGTACACACTGATCATTCAGCCCTGAAGTATCTGATGCAGAAGAAGGATGCTAAGCCAAGATTGTTAAGATGGATTCTGCTGCTTCAGGAGTTTGACATTGAAGTGAGGGACAAAAAGGGGGTTGAGAATGGAGTCGCTGATCATCTTTCAAGGATGTTGGTTGAGGAAGACGTGCCCATTAATGATTACTTGCCCGAGGAAAACGTCAATATGGTCGGGACAGTGTTTCAGGCGGATTTGGGCAAAAATCTACAGAACTGTCGGATAAATCGCACTGCGTCGATCGATGCCACATTTGTGACGATCGATGCAGGTGTCGAGGATGCGACGATCGTTGCCACCTTATGCGACGATCGTTTCAATGCGGAATCAGAACCAGAACCTTTTACGATACAAATTGGAGACTATGTCTTCGAGGTAGGTGCTGTCGCAACCACTGCTCGACCCTGGTATGCGGATATAGCTAATTACCTGACCGCAGAAACTGAACCAGATGATTTGAAGGGGTATGCAAAGAAGAAGTTCTTCAGGGAGCTCAGATGATACTACTAGGATTAGCCTTATCTCTACAAACACAGTTTCGATGGCCTTTACAGGAGATGCATTGCTGAATCAGAGGTTCCAGACATCCTATTCCACTGTCATGGATCAGATTATGCTGGACATTTTGCTACTTTCAAGACTGTGTCTAAGGTTCTGCAAGCCGGTTTCTGGTGGCCTACGATGTTTAAAGACACACACTCTTTTGTCTCTCAATGTGATGTCTGTCAAAGGAGAGGGAAAATCAGTAAAAGGCATGAGATGCCTCAGAATTTCATTCTTGAGGTTGAGGTTTTTGATTGCTGGGGCATAGACTTTATGGGTCCTTTTCCCTCATCCCACGGGAATAAGTTTATCTTGGTTGTTGTGGACTATGTATCTAAGTGGGTAGAAGCAATAGCTAGTCCAACCAATGATTCTTCGGTGGTCATTAAGTTGTTTAAGACCATCATATTCCCTAGATTTGGAGTACCTCGGATTGTGATTAGTGATGGAGGATCCCACTGTTGGGATAGTGTCCTGAAATCACACTTGTACTCACTCCTGATGATAGTTGTGTGTCGAGATCAGAAATTCGTATAATACTGGGCGGTTGCAATGTTTTGCTAGAAGCCTCTTGCAATCTGTAAGTTGTAGACTTACTGCCAGTATTATATGATCCTATAGGGTCACACACCTAAGCAAACTGGAAGCATAAATACGGGAATGATCATTATGGTAATGATCGTGTTGATGTGTATTGGATACACATTAATATTGAGTTTAGAGTGGTGTGTCGATCGACACAGTATGCGTGTCGATTGACACAGATCGGGTTTCGAAACTGACGTTTCGATTTTATGACTTAAACGAATTGGATTAACCAAAGCTCGGTTTAAGTCATTCCAGGTCTTTATATAAACATATAGTTTCGACCTGGAACCCTAGCGGTTGACTTTTTCTTCACAAAGAAAGCAGAAACACTAGAAACTCAGAAATCCCAAGATCCGGCACTAGCATCCCGGCTTTCCAGCTTTGTGTGCGTGTGTATCTGGTAGAGGCGAAGCATTTGAGTCGCTACTGATCTCGTTTCACCAATCATTCCGCTGCCAGTACAAGGTAAGAACGAGGTTAGTGATTCAATATAACGAACCCTAGATCCTAGGCTTTCCAACAGTGGTATCAGAGCTATTAGGGTTTAATCTATTGAATCTAAGGCATTTAAATCGAATACTGATGAATTTGATTAGTTTAGTGCCTGTTAAATCGTGTTTTGAAGAATTTAATCTCGGATTAAGTCTCTGTTGAAAAACCGATGAACCTGTGTTTTCGCACAGTGTCGATCGACACAAGTTTGTGTCGGTCGACACACCGCGAAAACGATAATAAATCTTTAGGGTTTTCGCACAGTGTCGATCGACACTAAGCTTGTGTCGGTCGATGCACCGCGAATACGCCTATTAAATTTTTAGGGTTCCGATCTTAAAGATCGGATTTCCTGATACCCTAATGTGTCGATCGACACACTGGGTGCGTCGGTCGACACAGTTATAATTGGTTGATTTCGGTTAAATTAGATTTACCGGTTATCGACCCGGTTCATGTTGGAACTTCGAGCCAATTCTACCAGATTCAGAATTGATGTCAGGTTCCCGATAGCCTAGGATCTAGGGTCTAGTTAATTGAATCAAGGATCTGATCTCTGTTTACCTGGAGATTGGCAGCGGAAGATGGTCAGATAAACGAGATCTCTGAAGCGCCTCAGATGCTGCGCCTCTACTTCAGTCCACACGCACACAAGCTGGAATCCGCCGGGATGCTAGTAGCGGTGCTCGGATCTCCCTGGGATTAAAGTTTTCGAGGTTTCTGTGTTTTCTCTCTGAGAAAACACTGTCAGGGCAGCGCTCATTTTTCAACTAGGTCGAATTATAAGATCACTTATATACGACCTCGATGTAAACCGAAACATCAGTTTCGGTTTTGGCCTTGTGTCGACCGACACACTTAGTGGTGTCGATCGACACACATCTTGTGTCGACCGACGCACCCAATGGTGTCGATCGACACACCTCATTAAAACTCATATTCGATGTGTATTCAATACACATCGACCAGACCATATGCTAATGATCAATCCCTTATGAACTATGTCCAACTTGCTTAGGTGTGTGACCATGTAGGTTCACACGATACTGGAAATGAGTTACAACTCATTTGTCATAAGCGGTTTCTAGCAAAACATTATGACTACCCAGTATCACATGAATTGTCCGATCTCGACAATACAACTATCTCTAGAGTGAGTACAATGTGATTTCAGGACATAATCCCAACAGTTCAATTAGATTGAACCGGAAAAGCCAATTTGGTTTTGGTTTGGTCATGTCGAACGACACAGTGATGTGTGTCGATTGACATGGATCATTAAACCGGACCGGTTCAATTAGATTGAGCCGGTTAAGGAAATTCGATCCGGTTTGACCGGTTATCCAAGTCCGGTTTAAATTAGGTTGTGTCGACCGATACAAGGATGTGTCGATCGACACACCACTCGCAGATTTGATGGTTGGACCTCAAATTGCGAATACACACCACTGACATGATTCTGCAGTCTTTGTCGTCGTGTTTTGATCAGTTCATCATGAACTACAACATGCAAAACATGACTAAGACATTGACTGAGTTGCACGGCATGCTTAAGACAGCAGAGCCGAATCTCAAGAAGGCAACTCCTAGTGTACTGATGGTACAAGGGGGTAAAAGGTTTAAGAAACCTAGTAAGGATAAGGGAAAAGCTAAAGCTGTCCAGACTGAGAGTCAAGACAAGCCCAAGCCCAAGCCCAAATCCGGGCCTTCTCCTGAGGACAAATGCAACTACTGCAAGCAACTAGGGCATTGGAAGAGAGACTGCAAGAAGTTCATGGAAGATTACAAGAAGCTGAAGAAGACGTATGATGCGTCTGACTCAGGTATTTATGTTATCGAACTTAATGTTATGTCTTCTAGTTCTACTTCGTGGGTATTGGATACCGGCTGCGGTGCTCATATTTATACTAATGTGCAGGCACTAAGAAACAGTAGAACGCTGAAGAAAGGACAAGTGGAGCTATGGGTCGGGAATGGAGCTAAGGTTGCTGCACTGGCCGTAGGCACTTATGATTTGTCTTTACCTTCTGGCATGGTTTTAGAATTGAATAATTGCTACTTTGTACCTGCGATTAGCAGAAACATAATTTCAGTTTCCGTTTTGGATTTGGAAGGTTTTGATTTTGCTGTTAAGAATAAAGTTTGTTCTTTTAATCGTGATGGTACGTTTTATGGTAGCGCCCCATTAGATAATGGGTTATATGTCTTAAACCAACAAATGCCTGTCTTTAACATAAATACAAAGCGGTTTAAGTCAAATGACGAAAACCCGAATTTCTTATGGCATTGTCGTTTGGGCCATATCAATGAGAAACGCATTCAGAGACTCCATCGAAATGGGCTTCTGGGCTCATTTGATTTTGAATCATGTGAGAAATGCAAATCTTGCTTGATGGGCAAAATGGCTAGGGCCCCTTTCAACAAACCGAATGAAAGGGCCAGTGACTTATTGGGCCTTGTTCATACTGATGTATGTGGGCCGGTGAGCACTGTTGCCAAAGGAAATTACAAGTACTTCATTACCTTTACTGATGACTTCAGTAGGTATGGCTACGTCTATTTGATGAGACACAAGTCAGAATCCTTTGATAGATTCAAGGAATTCAAGAATGAAGTACAGAACCAACTTGGCAAAAGTATCAAAGTTCTGCGGTCGGATCGCAGAGGAGAATACTTGAGTCAAGGGTTCAGTGACTATCTGAGCGAGTGTGGAATTGTTTCACAACTCACTCCTCCTGGAACACCCCAATGGAATGGAGTGTCAGAGAGGAGGAATCTAACCTTATTGAATATGGTTCGGTCTATGATGAGTCATTCAGATCTTCCATTATCCTTTTGGGGATACGCTCTAGAAACATCTGCGTTTACACTAAATAGGGTGCCATCTAAATCAGTGGAAAAGACACCACATAAAGTGTCTGAAGCAGGGATTGAAGTAGACCGCGCTAAGATTGAGGTAATGACCAACCTTCAGGCACCTGATTCTGTAAAGTCTATAAGAAGCTTTCTTGGACATGCTGGTTTCTATAGACGGTTCATCAAGGACTTCAGTAAGATTGCTAGGCCACTAACTGCTTTGCTGTGTAAGGATACCAAATTTGAATTCAATGCAGATTGTCAGACTGCATTTGAGCAGATTAAGTAGGCTTTAGTGAGCGCTCCAATAATTCAGCCACCGGATTGGGATCTACCTTTTGAGGTTATGTGTGATGCAAGTGACTATGTTGTAGGAGCTGTTCTGGGGCAGAAGAAGGATAGAAAGATTCATGCTATCTATTATGTTAGTAGGACACTAGATGATGCGCAGAGAAACTACGCCACCACAGAAAAGGAGCTGTTGGCTGTTGTCTTTGCATTTGAGAAGTTCCGCCCCTATCTTGTTGGCTCCAAGGTGATTGTACACACTGATCATTCAGCCCTGAAGTATCTGATGCAGAAGAAGGATGCTAAGCCAAGATTGTTAAGATGGATTCTGCTGCTTCAGGAGTTTGACATTGAAGTGAGGGACAAAAAGGGGGTTGAGAATGGAGTCGCTGATCATCTTTCAAGGATGTTGGTTGAGGAAGACGTGCCCATTAATGATTACTTGCCCGAGGAAAACGTCAATATGGTCGGGACAGTGTTTCAGGCGGATTTGGGCAAAAATCTACAGAACTGTCGGATAAATCGCAATGCGTCGATCGATGCCACATTTGTGACGATCGATGCAGGTGTCGAGGATGCGACGATCGTTGCCACCTTATGCGACGATCGTTGCAATGCGGAAACAGAACCAGAACCTTTTACGATACAAATTGGAGACTATGTCTTCGAGGTAGGTGCTGTCGCAACCACTGCTCGACCCTGGTATGCGGATATAGCTAATTACCTGACCGCAGAAACAGAACCAGATGATTTGAAGGGGTATGCAAAGAAGAACTTCTTCAGGGAGCTCAGATGATACTACTAGGATTAGCCTTATCTCTACAAACACAGTTTCGATGGCCTTTACAGGAGATGCATTGCTGAATCAGAGGTTCCAGACATCCTATTCCACTGTCATGGATCAGATTATGCTGGACATTTTGCTACTTTCAAGACTGTGTCTAAGGTTCTGCAAGCCGGTTTCTGGTGGCCTACGATGTTTAAAGACACACACTCTTTTGTCTCTCAATGTGATGTCTGTCAAAGGAGAGGGAAAATCAGTAAAAGGCATGAGATGCCTCAGAATTTCATTCTTGAGGTTGAGGTTTTTGATTGCTGGGGCATAGACTTTATGGGTCCTTTTCCCTCATCCCACGGGAATAAGTTTATCTTGGTTGTTGTGGACTATGTATCTAAGTGGGTAGAAGCAATAGCTAGTCCAACCAATGATTCTTCGGTGGTCATTAAGTTGTTTAAGACCATCATATTCCCTAGATTTGGAGTACCTCGGATTGTGATTAGTGATGGAGGATCCCACTGTTGGGATAGTGTCCTGAAATCACACTTGTACTCACTCCTGATGATAGTTGTGTGTCGAGATCAGAAATTCGTATAATACTGGGCGGTTGCAATGTTTTGCTAGAAGCCTCTTGCAATCTGTAAGTTGTAGACTTACTGCCAGTATTATATGATCCTATAGGGTCACACACCTAAGCAAACTGGAAGCATAAATACGGGAATGATCATTATGGTAATGATCGTGTTGATGTGTATTGGATACACATTAATATTGAGTTTAGAGTGGTGTGTCGATCGACACAGTATGTGTGTCGATTGACACAGATCGGGTTTCGAAACTGACGTTTCGATTTTATGACTTAAACGAATTGGATTAACCAAAGCTCGGTTTAAGTCATTCCAGGTCTTTATATAAACATATAGTTTCGACCTGGAACCCTAGCGGTTGACTTTTTCTTCACAAAGAAAGCAGAAACACTAGAAACTCAGAAATCCCAAGATCCGGCACTAGCATCCCGGCTTTCCAGCTTTGTGTGCGTGTGTATCTGGTAGAGGCGAAGCATTTGAGTCGCTACTGATCTCGTTTCACCAATCATTCCGCTGCCAGTACAAGGTAAGAACGAGGTTAGTGATTCAATATAACGAACCCTAGATCCTAGGCTTTCCAACAGTGGTATCAGAGCTATTAGGGTTTAATCTATTGAATCTAAGGCATTTAAATCGAATACTGATGAATTTGATTAGTTTAGTGCCTGTTAAATCGTGTTTTGAAGAATTTAATCTCGGATTAAGTCTCTGTTGAAAAACCGATGAACTTGTGTTTTCGCACAGTGTCGATCGACACAAGTTTGTGTCGGTCGACACACCGCGAAAACGATAATAAATCTTTAGGGTTTTCGCACAGTGTCGATCGACACTAAGCTTGTGTCGGTCGATGCACCGCGAATACGTCTATTAAATTTTTAGGGTTCCGATCTTAAAGATCGGATTTCCTGATACCCTAATGTGTCGATCGACACACTGGGTGCGTCGGTCGACACAGTTATAATTGGTTGATTTCGGTTAAATTAGATTTACCGGTTATCGACCCGGTTCATGTTGGAACTTCGAGCCAATTCTACCAGATTCAGAATTGATGTCAGGTTCCCGATAGCCTAGGATCTAGGGTCTAGTTAATTGAATCAAGGATCTGATCTCTGTTTACCTGGAGATTGGCAGCGGAAGATGGTCAGATAAACGAGATCTCTGAAGCGCCTCAGATGCTGCGCCTCTACTTCAGTCCACACGCACACAAGCTGGAATCCGCCGGGATGCTAGTACCGGTGCTCGGATCTCCCTGGGATTAAAGTTTTCGAGGTTTCTGTGTTTTCTCTCTGAGAAAACACTGTCAGGGCAGCGCTCATTTTTCAACTAGGTCGAATTATAAGATCACTTATATACGACCTCGATGTAAACCGAAACATCAGTTTCGGTTTCGGCCTTGTGTCGACCGACACACTTAGTGGTGTCGATCGACACACATCTTGTGTCGACCGACGCACCCAATGGTGTCGATCGACACACCTCATTAAAACTCATATTCGATGTGTATTCAATACACATCGACCAGACCATATGCCAATGATCAATCCCTTATGAACTATGTCCAACTTGCTTAGGTGTGTGACCATGTAGGTTCACACGATACTGGAAATGAGTTACAACTCATTTGTCATAAGCGGTTTCTAGCAAAACATTATGACTACCCAGTATCACATGAATTGTCCGATCTCGACAATACAACTATCTCTAGAGTGAGTACAATGTGATTTCAGGACATAATCCCAACAGTTCAATTAGATTGAACCGGAAAAGCCAATTTGGTTTTGGTTTGGTCATGTCGAACGACACAGTGATGTGTGTCGATTGACATGGATCATTAAACCGGACCGGTTCAATTAGATTGAGCCGGTTAAGGAAATTCGATCCGGTTTGACCGGTTATCAAAGTCCGGTTTAAATTAGGTTGTGTCGACCGATACAAGGATGTGTCGATCGACACACCACTCGCAGATTTGATGGTTGGACCTCAAATTGCGAATACACACCACTGACATGATTCTGCAGTCTTTGTCGTCGTGTTTTGATCAGTTCATCATGAACTACAACATGCAAAACATGACTAAGACATTGACTGAGTTGCACGGCATGCTTAAGACAGCAGAGCCGAATCTCAAGAAGGCAACTCCTAGTGTACTGATGGTACAAGGGGGTAAAAGGTTTAAGAAACCTAGTAAGGATAAGGGAAAAGCTAAAGCTGTCCAGACTGAGAGTCAAGACAAGCCCAAGCCCAAGCCCAAATCCGGGCCTTCTCCTGAGGACAAATGCAACTACTGCAAGCAACTAGGGCATTGGAAGAGAGACTGCAAGAAGTTCATGGAAGATTACAAGAAGCTGAAGAAGACGTATGATGCGTCTGACTCAGGTATTTATGTTATCGAACTTAATGTTATGTCTTCTAGTTCTACTTCGTGGGTATTGGATACCGGCTGCGGTGCTCATATTTATACTAATGTGCAGGCACTAAGAAACAGTAGAACGCTGAAGAAAGGACAAGTGGAGCTATGGGTCGGGAATGGAGCTAAGGTTGCTGCACTGGCCGTAGGCACTTATGATTTGTCTTTACCTTCTGGCATGGTTTTAGAATTGAATAATTGCTACTTTGTACCTGCGATTAGCAGAAACATAATTTCAGTTTCCGTTTTGGATTTGGAAGGTTTTGATTTTGCTGTTAAGAATAAAGTTTGTTCTTTTAATCGTGATGGTACGTTTTATGGTAGCGCCCCATTAGATAATGGGTTATATGTCTTAAACCAACAAATGCCTGTCTTTAACATAAATACAAAGCGGTTTAAGTCAAATGACGAAAACCCGAATTTCTTATGGCATTGTCGTTTGGGCCATATCAATGAGAAACGCATTCAGAGACTCCATCGAAATGGGCTTCTGGGCTCATTTGATTTTGAATCATGTGAGAAATGCAAATCTTGCTTGATGGGCAAAATGGCTAGGGCCCCTTTCAACAAACCGAATGAAAGGGCCAGTGACTTATTGGGCCTTGTTCATACTGATGTATGTGGGCCGGTGAGCACTGTTGCCAAAGGAAATTACAAGTACTTCATTACCTTTACTGATGACTTCAGTAGGTATGGCTACGTCTATTTGATGAGACACAAGTCAGAATCCTTTGATAGATTCAAGGAATTCAAGAATGAAGTACAGAACCAACTTGGCAAAAGTATCAAAGTTCTGCGGTCGGATCGCAGAGGAGAATACTTGAGTCAAGGGTTCAGTGACTATCTGAGCGAGTGTGGAATTGTTTCACAACTCACTCCTCCTGGAACACCCCAATGGAATGGAGTGTCAGAGAGGAGGAATCTAACCTTATTGAATATGGTTCGGTCTATGATGAGTCATTCAGATCTTCCATTATCCTTTTGGGGATACGCTCTAGAAACATCTGCGTTTACACTAAATAGGGTGCCATCTAAATCAGTGGAAAAGACACCACATAAAGTGTCTGAAGCAGGGATTGAAGTAGACCGCGCTAAGATTGAGGTAATGACCAACCTTCAGGCACCTGATTCTGTAAAGTCTATAAGAAGCTTTCTTGGACATGCTGGTTTCTATAGACGGTTCATCAAGGACTTCAGTAAGATTGCTAGGCCACTAACTGCTTTGCTGTGTAAGGATACCAAATTTGAATTCAATGCAGATTGTCAGACTGCATTTGAGCAGATTAAGTAGGCTTTAGTGAGCGCTCCAATAATTCAGCCACCGGATTGGGATCTACCTTTTGAGGTTATGTGTGATGCAAGTGACTATGTTGTAGGAGCTGTTCTGGGGCAGAAGAAGGATAGAAAGATTCATGCTATCTATTATGTTAGTAGGACACTAGATGATGCGCAGAGAAACTACGCCACCACAGAAAAGGAGCTGTTGGCTGTTGTCTTTGCATTTGAGAAGTTCCGCCCCTATCTTGTTGGCTCCAAGGTGATTGTACACACTGATCATTCAGCCCTGAAGTATCTGATGCAGAAGAAGGATGCTAAGCCAAGATTGTTAAGATGGATTCTGCTGCTTCAGGAGTTTGACATTGAAGTGAGGGACAAAAAGGGGGTTGAGAATGGAGTCGCTGATCATCTTTCAAGGATGTTGGTTGAGGAAGACGTGCCCATTAATGATTACTTGCCCGAGGAAAACGTCAATATGGTCGGGACAGTGTTTCAGGCGGATTTGGGCAAAAATCTACAGAACTGTCGGATAAATCGCAATGCGTCGATCGATGCCACATTTGTGACGATCGATGCAGGTGTCGAGGATGCGACGATCGTTGCCACCTTATGCGACGATCGTTGCAATGCGGAAACAGAACCAGAACCTTTTACGATACAAATTGGAGACTATGTCTTCGAGGTAGGTGCTGTCGCAACCACTGCTCGACCCTGGTATGCGGATATAGCTAATTACCTGACCGCAGAAACAGAACCAGATGATTTGAAGGGGTATGCAAAGAAGAAGTTCTTCAGGGAGCTCAGATGATACTACTAGGATTAGCCTTATCTCTACAAACACAGTTTCGATGGCCTTTACAGGAGATGCATTGCTGAATCAGAGGTTCCAGACATCCTATTCCACTGTCATGGATCAGATTATGCTGGACATTTTGCTACTTTCAAGACTGTGTCTAAGGTTCTGCAAGCCGGTTTCTGGTGGCCTACGATGTTTAAAGACACACACTCTTTTGTCTCTCAATGTGATGTCTGTCAAAGGAGAGGGAAAATCAGTAAAAGGCATGAGATGCCTCAGAATTTCATTCTTGAGGTTGAGGTTTTTGATTGCTGGGGCATAGACTTTATGGGTCCTTTTCCCTCATCCCACGGGAATAAGTTTATCTTGGTTGTTGTGGACTATGTATCTAAGTGGGTAGAAGCAATAGCTAGTCCAACCAATGATTCTTCGGTGGTCATTAAGTTGTTTAAGACCATCATATTCCCTAGATTTGGAGTACCTCGGATTGTGATTAGTGATGGAGGATCCCACTGTTGGGATAGTGTCCTGAAATCACACTTGTACTCACTCCTGATGATAGTTGTGTGTCGAGATCAGAAATTCGTATAATACTGGGCGGTTGCAATGTTTTGCTAGAAGCCTCTTGCAATCTGTAAGTTGTAGACTTACTGCCAGTATTATATGATCCTATAGGGTCACACACCTAAGCAAACTGGAAGCATAAATACGGGAATGATCATTATGGTAATGATCGTGTTGATGTGTATTGGATACACATTAATATTGAGTTTAGAGTGGTGTGTCGATCGACACAGTATGTGTGTCGATTGACACAGATCGGGTTTCGAAACTGACGTTTCGATTTTATGACTTAAACGAATTGGATTAACCAAAGCTCGGTTTAAGTCATTCCAGGTCTTTATATAAACATATAGTTTCGACCTGGAACCCTAGCGGTTGACTTTTTCTTCACAAAGAAAGCAGAAACACTAGAAACTCAGAAATCCCAAGATCCGGCACTAGCATCCCGGCTTTCCAGCTTTGTGTGCGTGTGTATCTGGTAGAGGCGAAGCATTTGAGTCGCTACTGATCTCGTTTCACCAATCATTCCGCTGCCAGTACAAGGTAAGAACGAGGTTAGTGATTCAATATAACGAACCCTAGATCCTAGGCTTTCCAACAGTGGTATCAGAGCTATTAGGGTTTAATCTATTGAATCTAAGGCATTTAAATCGAATACTGATGAATTTGATTAGTTTAGTGCCTGTTAAATCGTGTTTTGAAGAATTTAATCTCGGATTAAGTCTCTGTTGAAAAACCGATGAACTTGTGTTTTCGCACAGTGTCGATCGACACAAGTTTGTGTCGGTCGACACACCGCGAAAACGATAATAAATCTTTAGGGTTTTCGCACAGTGTCGATCGACACTAAGCTTGTGTCGGTCGATGCACCGCGAATACGTCTATTAAATTTTTAGGGTTCCGATCTTAATGATCGGATTTCCTGATACCCTAATGTGTCGATCGACACACTGGGTGCGTCGGTCGACACAGTTATAATTGGTTGATATCGGTTAAATTAGATTTACCGGTTATCGACCCGGTTCATGTTGGAACTTCGAGCCAATTCTACCAGATTCAGAATTGATGTCAGGTTCCCGATAGCCTAGGATCTAGGGTCTAGTTAATTGAATCAAGGATCTGATCTCTGTTTACCTGGAGATTGGCAGCGGAAGATGGTCAGATAAACGAGATCTCTGAAGCGCCTCAGATGCTGCGCCTCTACTTCAGTCCACACGCACACAAGCTGGAATCCGCCGGGATGCTAGTACCGGTGCTCGGATCTCCCTGGGATTAAAGTTTTCGAGGTTTCTGTGTTTTCTCTCTGAGAAAACACTGTCAGGGCAGCGCTCATTTTTCAACTAGGTCGAATTATAAGATCACTTATATACGACCTCGATGTAAACCGAAACATCAGTTTCGGTTTCGGCCTTGTGTCGACCGACACACTTAGTGGTGTCGATCGACACACATCTTGTGTCGACCGACGCACCCAATGGTGTCGATCGACACACCTCATTAAAACTCATATTCGATGTGTATTCAATACACATCGACCAGACCATATGCCAATGATCAATCCCTTATGAACTATGTCCAACTTGCTTAGGTGTGTGACCATGTAGGTTCACACGATACTGGAAATGAGTTACAACTCATTTGTCATAAGCGGTTTCTAGCAAAACATTATGACTACCCAGTATCACATGAATTGTCCGATCTCGACAATACAACTATCTCTAGAGTGAGTACAATGTGATTTCAGGACATAATCCCAACAGTTCAATTAGATTGAACCGGAAAAGCCAATTTGGTTTTGGTTTGGTCATGTCGAACGACACAGTGATGTGTGTCGATTGACATGGATCATTAAACCGTACCGGTTCAATTAGATTGAGCCGGTTAAGGAAATTCGATCCGGTTTGACCGGTTATCAAAGTCCGGTTTAAATTAGGTTGTGTCGACCGATACAAGGATGTGTCGATCAACACACCACTCGCAGATTTGATGGTTGGACCTCAAATTGCGAATACACACCACTGACATGATTATGCAGTCTTTGTCGTCGTGTTTTGATCAGTTCATCATGAACTACAACATGCAAAACATGACTAAGACATTGACTGAGTTGCACGGCATGCTTAAGACAGCAGAGCCGAATCTCAAGAAGGCAACTCCTAGTGTACTGATGGTACAAGGGGGTAAAAGGTTTAAGAAACCTAGTAAGGATAAGGGAAAAGCTAAAGCTGTCCAGACTGAGAGTCAAGACAAGCCCAAGCCCAAGCCCAAATCCGGGCCTTCTCCTGAGGACAAATGCAACTACTGCAAGCAACTAGGGCATTGGAAGAGAGACTGCAAGAAGTTCATGGAAGATTACAAGAAGCTGAAGAAGACGTATGATGCGTCTGACTCAGGTATTTATGTTATCGAACTTAATGTTATGTCTTCTAGTTCTACTTCGTGGGTATTGGATACCGGCTGCGGTGCTCATATTTATACTAATGTGCAGGCACTAAGAAACAGTAGAACGCTGAAGAAAGGACAAGTGGAGCTATGGGTCGGGAATGGAGCTAAGGTTGCTGCACTGGCCGTAGGCACTTATGATTTGTCTTTACCTTCTGGCATGGTTTTAGAATTGAATAATTGCTACTTTGTACCTGCGATTAGCAGAAACATAATTTCAGTTTCCGTTTTGGATTTGGAAGGTTTTGATTTTGCTGTTAAGAATAAAGTTTGTTCTTTTAATCGTGATGGTACGTTTATGGTAGCGCCCCATTAGATAATGGGTTATATGTCTTAAACCAACAAATGCCTGTCTTTAACATAAATACAAAGCGGTTTAAGTCAAATGACGAAAACCCGAATTTCTTATGGCATTGTCGTTTGGGCCATATCAATGAGAAACGCATTCAGAGACTCCATCGAAATGGGCTTCTGGGCTCATTTGATTTTGAATCATGTGAGAAATGCAAATCTTGCTTGATGGGCAAAATGGCTAGGGCCCCTTTCAACAAACCGAATGAAAGGGCCAGTGACTTATTGGGCCTTGTTCATACTGATGTATGTGGGCCGATGAGCACTGTTGCCAAAGGAAATTACAAGTACTTCATTACCTTTACTGATGACTTCAGTAGGTATGGCTACGTCTATTTAATGAGACACAAGTCAGAATCCTTTGATAGATTCAAGGAATTCAAGAATGAAGTACAGAACCAACTTGGCAAAAGTATCAAAGTTCTGCGGTCGGATCGCAGAGGAGAATACTTGAGTCAAGGGTTCAGTGACTATCTGAGCGAGTGTGGAATTGTTTCACAACTCACTCCTCCTGGAACACCCCAATGGAATGGAGTGTCAGAGAGGAGGAATCTAACCTTATTGAATATGGTTCGGTCTATGATGAGTCATTCAGATCTTCCATTATCCTTTTGGGGATACGCTCTAGAAACATCTGCGTTTACACTAAATAGGGTGCCATCTAAATCAGTGGAAAAGACACCACATAAAGTGTCTGAAGCAGGGATTGAAGTAGACCGCGCTAAGATTGAGGTAATGACCAACCTTCAGGCACCTGATTCTGTAAAGTCTATAAGAAGCTTTCTTGGACATGCTGGTTTCTATAGACGGTTCATCAAGGACTTCAGTAAGATTGCTAGGCCACTAACTGCTTTGCTGTGTAAGGATACCAAATTTGAATTCAATGCAGATTGTCAGACTGCATTTGAGCAGATTAAGCAGGCTTTAGTGAGCGCTCCAATAATTCAGCCACCGGATTGGGATCTACCTTTTGAGGTTATGTGTGATGCAAGTGACTATGTTGTAGGAGCTGTTCTGGGGCAGAAGAAGGATAGAAAGATTCATGCTATCTATTATGTTAGTAGGACACTAGATGATGCGCAGAGAAACTACGCCACCACAGAAAAGGAGCTGTTGGCTGTTGTCTTTGCATTTGAGAAGTTCCGCCCCTATCTTGTTGGCTCCAAGGTGATTGTACACACTGATCATTCAGCCCTGAAGTATCTGATGCAGAAGAAGGATGCTAAGCCAAGATTGTTAAGATGGATTCTGCTGCTTCAGGAGTTTGACATTGAAGTGAGGGACAAAAAGGGGGTTGAGAATGGAGTCGCTGATCATCTTTCAAGGATGTTGGTTGAGGAAGACGTGCCCATTAATGATTACTTGCCCGAGGAAAACGTCAATATGGTCGGGACAGTGTTTCAGGCGGATTTGGGCAAAAATCTACAGAACTGTCGGATAAATCGCACTGCGTCGATCGATGCCACATTTGTGACGATCGATGCAGGTGTCGAGAATGCGACGATCGTTGCCACCTTATGCGACGATCGTTGCAATGCGGAAACAGAACCAGAACCTTTTACGATACAAATTGGAGACTATGTCTTCGAGGTAGGTGCTGTCGCAACCACTGCTCGACCCTGGTATGCGGATATAGCTAATTACCTGACCGCAGAAACTGAACCAGATGATTTGAAGGGGTATGCAAAGAAGAAGTTCTTCAGGGAGCTCAGATGATACTACTGGGATTAGCCTTATCTCTACAAACACAGTTTCGATGGCCTTTACAGGAGATGCATTGCTGAATCAGAGGTTCCAGACATCCTATTCCACTGTCATGGATCAGATTATGCTGGAC
The DNA here is from genome assembly GCA_030180135.1 of Orychophragmus violaceus. Lineage (NCBI taxonomy): Eukaryota > Viridiplantae > Streptophyta > Magnoliopsida > Brassicales > Brassicaceae > Orychophragmus > Orychophragmus violaceus. Next base: position 79,743,839 of record CM058230.1, read on the forward strand.
ATTTTGCTACTTTCAAGACTGTGTCTAAGGTTCTGCAAGCCGGTTTCTGGTGGCCTACGATGTTTAAAGACACACACTCTTTTGTCTCTCAATGTGATGTCTGTCAAAGGAGAGGGAAAATCAGTAAAAGGCATGAGATGCCTCAGAATTTCATTCTTGAGGTTGAGGTTTTTGATTGCTGGGGCATAGACTTTATGGGTCCTTTTCCCTTATCCCACGGGAATAAGTTTATCTTGGTTGTTGTGGACTATGTATCTAAGTGGGTAGAAGCAATAACTAGTCCAACCAATGATTCTTCGGTGGTCATTAAGTTGTTTAAGACCATCATATTCCCTAGATTTGGAGTACCTCGGATTGTGATTAGTGATGGAGGATCCCACTGTTGGGATAGTGTCCTGAAATCACACTTGTACTCACTCCTGATGATAGTTGTGTGTCGAGATCAGAAATTCGTATAATACTGGGCGGTTGCAATGTTTTGCTAGAAGCCTCTTGCAATCTGTAAGTTGTAGACTTACTGCCAGTATTATATGATCCTATAGGGTCACACACCTAAGCAAACTGGAAGCATAAATACGGGAATGATCATTATGGTAATGATCGTGTTGATGTGTATTGGATACACATTAATATTGAGTTTAGAGTGGTGTGTCGATCGACACAGTATGCGTGTCGATTGACACAGATCGGGTTTCGAAACTGACGTTTCGATTTTATGACTTAAACGAATTGGATTAACCAAAGCTCGGTTTAAGTCATTCCAGGTCTTTATATAAACATATAGTTTCGACCTGGAACCCTAGCGGTTGACTTTTTCTTCACAAAGAAAGCAGAAACACTAGAAACTCAGAAATCCCAAGATCCGGCACTAGCATCCCGGCTTTCCAGCTTTGTGTGCGTGTGTATCTGGTAGAGGCGAAGCATTTGAGTCGCTACTGATCTCGTTTCACCAATCATTCCGCTGCCAGTACAAGGTAAGAACGAGGTTAGTGATTCAATATAACGAACCCTAGATCCTAGGCTTTCCAACAGTGGTATCAGAGCTATTAGGGTTTAATCTATTGAATCTAAGGCATTTAAATCGAATACTGATGAATTTGATTAGTTTAGTGCCTGTTAAATCGTGTTTTGAAGAATTTAATCTTGGATTAAGTCTCTGTTGAAAAACCGATGAACCTGTGTTTTCGCACAGTGTCGATCGACACAAGTTTGTGTCGGTCGACACACCGCGAAAACGATAATAAATCTTTAGGGTTTTCGCACAGTGTCGATCGACACTAAGCTTGTGTCGGTCGATGCACCGCGAATACGCCTATTAAATTTTTAGGGTTCCGATCTTAAAGATCGGATTTCCTGATACCCTAATGTGTCGATCGACACACTGGGTGCGTCGGTCGACACAGTTATAATTTGTTGATTTCGGTTAAATTAGATTTACCGGTTATCGACCCGGTTCATGTTGGAACTTCGAGCCAATTCTACCAGATTCAGAATTGATGTCAGGTTCCCGATAGCCTAGGATCTAGGGTCTAGTTAATTGAATCAAGGATCTGATCTCTGTTTACCTGGAGATTGGCAGCGGAAGATGGTCAGATAAACGAGATCTCTGAAGCGCCTCAGATGATGCGCCTCTACTTCAGTCCACACGCACACAAGCTGGAATCCGCCGGGATGCTAGTACCGGTGCTCGGATCTCCCTGGGATTAAATTTTTCGAGGTTTCTGTGTTTTCTCTCTGAGAAAACACTGTCAGGGCAGCGCTCATTTTTCAACTAGGTCGAATTATAAGATCACTTATATACGACCTCGATGTAAACCGAAACATCAGTTTCGGTTTCGGCCTTGTGTCGACCGACACACTTAGTGGTGTCGATCGACACACATCTTGTGTCGACCGACGCACCCAATGGTGTCGATCGACACACCTCATTAAAACTCATATTCGATGTGTATTCAATACACATCGACCAGACCATATGCCAATGATCAATCCCTTATGAACTATGTCCAACTTGCTTAGGTGTGTGACCATGTAGGTTCACACGATACTGGAAATGAGTTACAACTCATTTGTCATAAGCGGTTTCTAGCAAAACATTATGACTACCCAGTATCACATGAATTGTCCGATCTCGACAATACAAATATCTCTAGAGTGAGTACAATGTGATTTCAGGACATAATCCCAACAGTTCAATTAGATTGAACCGGAAAAGCCAATTTGGTTTTGGTTTGGTCATGTCGAACGACACAGTGATGTGTGTCGAGTGACATGGATCATTAAACCGGACCGGTTCAATTAGATTGAGCCGGTTAAGGAAATTCGATCCGGTTTGACCGGTTATCAAAGTCCGGTTTAAATTAGGTTGTGTCGACCGATACAAGGATGTGTCGATCAACACACCACTCGCAGATTTGATGGTTGGACCTCAAATTGCGAATACACACCACCGACATGATTCTGCAGTCTTTGTCGTCGTGTTTTGATCAGTTCATCATGAACTACAACATGCAAAACATGACTAAGACATTGACTGAGTTGCACGGCATGCTTAAGACAGCAGAGCCGAATCTCAAGAAGGCAACTCCTAGTGTACTGATGGTACAAGGGGGTAAAAGGTTTAAGAAACCTAGTAAGGATAAGGGAAAAGCTAAAGCTGTCCAGACTGAGAGTCAAGACAAGCCCAAGCCCAAGCCCAAATCCGGGCCTTCTCCTGAGGACAAATGCAACTACTGCAAGCAACTAGGGCATTGGAAGAGAGACTGCAAGAAGTTCATGGAAGATTACAAGAAGCTGAAGAAGACGTATGATGCGTCTGACTCAGGTATTTATGTTATCGAACTTAATGTTATGTCTTCTAGTTCTACTTCGTGGGTATTGGATACCGGCTGCGGTGCTCATATTTATACTAATGTGCAGGCACTAAGAAACAGTAGATCGCTGAAGAAAGGACAAGTGGAGCTATGGGTCGGGAATGGAGCTAAGGTTGCTGCACTGGCCGTAGGCACTTATGATTTGTCTTTACCTTCTGGCATGGTTTTAGAATTGAATAATTGCTACTTTGTACCTGCGATTAGCAGAAATATAATTTCAGTTTCCGTTTTGGATTTGGAAGGTTTTGATTTTGCTGTTAAGAATAAAGTTTGTTCTTTTAATCGTGATGGTACGTTTTATGGTAGCGCCCCATTAGATAATGGGTTATATGTCTTAAACCAACAAATGCCTGTCTTTAACATAAATACAAAGCGGTTTAAGTCAAATGACGAAAACCCGAATTTCTTATGGCATTGTCGTTTGGGCCATATCAATGAGAAACGCATTCAGAGACTCCATCGAAATGGGCTTCTGGGCTCATTTGATTTTGAATCATGTGAGAAATGAAAATCTTGCTTGATGGGCAAAATGGCTAGGGCCCCTTTCAACAAACCGAATGAAAGGGCCAGTGACTTATTGGGCCTTGTTCATACTGAAGTATGTGGGCCGATGAGCACTGTTGCCAAAGGAAATTACAAGTACTTCATTACCTTTACTGATGACTTCAGTAGGTATGGCTACGTCTATTTGATGAGACACAAGTCAGAATCCTTTGATAGATTCAAGGAATTCAAGAATGAAGTACAGAACCAACTTGGCAAAAGTATCAAAGTTCTGCGGTCGGATCGCAGAGGAGAATACTTGAGTCAAGGGTTCAGTGACTATCTGAGCGAGTGTGGAATTGTTTCACAACTCACTCCTCCTGGAACACCCCAATGGAATGGAGTGTCAGAGAGGAGGAATCTAACCTTATTGAATATGGTTCGGTCTATGATGAGTCATTCAGATCTTCCATTATCCTTTTGGGGATACTCTCTAGAAACATCTGCGTTTACACTAAATAGGGTGCCATCTAAATCAGTGGAAAAGACACCACATGAATTGTGGACTGGGAATATTCCAAGTCTATCTTTCCTAAAGATTTGGGGTTGTGAGGCTTATGTCAAACGTTTAATCTCTGACAAGCTCGCACCCAAATCAGATAAATGTTACTTCGTTGGTTATCCTAGGGAAACCAAGGCATACTACTTTTACAACCGATCTGAGAACAAAGTCTTTGTTGCTCGGGACTGTTCTTTTCTTGAGAGGGAGTTTCTTTCTAAGAAAAACAGTGGGAGTAAAGTACATCTCGAAGAAATTCAAGATGCACAGAAGACTGCTCAACCTGCTGAGGAAGAGCAGCAGTTGGATCCACAAAGTTCTGTGGAGCCCACACCTGTGGAGCCTGAAGTTCGCAGATCCGGAAGGATCCGTCACGAACCCGAGAGATATTATGGATTTCTCGTGACTAATTGCAACGATCTGATGATCATTGAAAGTGACGAACCGGTGACCTTCGCGGAAGCAATGATGGGCCCGGACTCCGAAAAGTGGCTTGGAGCCTCTAAATCCGAAATGGGATCCATGTCAGAAAACCAAGTATGGTCCTTGGTCGATTTACCTAATGGTGCAAAAGCCATTGAGTGTAAATGGATCTTCAAGAAGAAGATTGACGTGGATGGCAATGTCCAAATTTATAAAGCTAGGTTGGTGGCTAAAGGTTTCAAGCAGATTCATGGTATTGACTATGATGAAACCTATTCCCCAGTCGCTATGCTTAAATCCATTCGGATTCTTCTAGCAACTGCCGCTTATTATGATTATGAGATTTGGCAGATGGATGTCAAAACCGCCTTCCTGAATGGTATTTTGGAAGAGGATGTGTATATGACACAACCTGAGGGTTTTGTAGATCCTAAGAATGCTGGGAAGGTATGCAAGCTTCTTAAATCCATTTATGGATTGAAGCAAGCATCACGGAGTTAGAATCTTCGTTTTGATGAAGCAGTAAAACAATTTGGTTTCATCAAGAACGAAGAAGAACCATGTGTATACAAGAAGACTAGTGGGAGCGGAATTGCGTTTCTTGTACTGTATGTCGATGACTTACTACTTCTCGGTAATGACGTTATGTTGCTTCAGTCTGTTAAGACTTGGCTTGGAAGTTGTTTTTCCATGAAAGACATGGGAGAAGCCGCGTACATCCTTGGAATCAGAATCTACAGAGATAGAGCGAATAGGCTGATTGGATTGTGCCAGGACACTTATATTGATAAGGTGTTGCATAGATTCAAGATGCATAATTCCAAGAAAGGCTTCATACCGATGTCTCATGGCATTAGTCTCAGCAAGAAGCAGTGTCCGGCGACACATGCTGAGCGAGAGCGCATGGATAGGATTCATTATGCTTCTGCAATAGGATATATCATGTATGCCATGCTCTGCACTCGACCAGATGTAGCTTACGCGTTAAGCATGACGAGTAGATATCAATCTGATCCAGGCGAAGATCACTGGACAGCTGTCAAGAATATTCTCAAATATTTGAGACACACCAAGGATAAGGTCTTGGTATATGGAGGAAGTGAAGAGCTTGTGGTGAATGGATTCACTGATGCGAGTTTTCAGACGGACAGAGACGATTTCCGATCACAGTCTGGATATGTCTTCTGTCTAAATGGCGGTGCAGTGAGCTGGAAGAGCTCTAAGCAGAATACCGTAGCTGATTCCACGACGGAAGCTGAATATGTTGCTGCTTCAGAAGCGGCAAAGGAAGCTGTTTGGATCAAAAAGTTCATGACTGAACTTGGTGTGTTTCCTAGTATCTTGGAGCCAGTGGCTTTGTTTTGTGACAACAATGGAGCCATTGCTCAGGCGAAAGAACCCAGGTCACACAAGAAGTCCAAACACATAGAGAGGAGATATCACCTGATTCGTGATGTCGTCAATAGAGGAGAAGTAAAGATCAGCCGAGTTCCGACAGACGAGAATGTCGCTGATCCTCTAACTAAGCCACTCCCAAGGCCTAAGCATGAGTGTCACACTGCTGCTGTAGGCATTAGAGATCTTAAGATGTAATCTTGATTCTAGTGGGAGTTATTGTGGTTTTATTTTAGTTATATTAAGATGTTCTTGTAAACATACTTTTGGATATGTTTAATGAAATTTGATTTCAGCATTATTTATTGTGATCTAAATAATGGTCCCAAAATAAGTTTATGCCATATTATAGGTCGTCAAGTTGAGGACTTGATCATGAAACCCTATAAGTTATAGATGTCATAAATTATGATATGTCCCTAGTCGAGGTTGTCAATGTGGGACACTGACAACCGCGAGAGACTAGCTTGTGAGGTGACTGTTGACTAAGTTTCATGGAGTCAGTGATATGAGTATCACAGTCAGTCACATAGATATATGTTGATGAACATATGATCGGACATGACCCGCTAATGAGAAGTCTCCAAGATAGTTATATCTGTGTCATGAGAGATTCTCATTACGACTATAGAGTATAATCCTTAGACCTGAGTTCATCATGCTTTCTTGCATATGAATTGGTGCACTTTGACCTTGTCAAACGTCGACCCATAATTGGGGGCTATAACGGCATTGTTCAGGTGTATCATGAAGTGTGTGTAGGAACAGGGATGGAACAAGAAGGGATTTGTCCTTCCTGAATAACGGGAGATAAATATCTCAGGGCCTATCGAAGATTTTATACTGAGAAAATGTGTGGCTGCACTCAAACGAACTGTAGTTCAGTTGTTTGTCTTGTTCAGTATAGATCAGGAGTTCGATAAACACGATGTTGGCTTAATAAGGATGACACTAATCTTGCCTTATGTCAAATCGAGATATAGAGACAAAAGGATTATAGGAATTGATGATTCCAGTACAAGTGGGAGATTGTTGGGATAGTGTCCTGAAATCACACTTGTACTCACTCCTGATGATAGTTGTGTGTCGAGATCAGACATTCGTATAATACTGGGCGGTTGCAATGTTTTGCTAGAAGCTTCTTGCAATCTGTAAGTTGTAGACTTACTGCCAGTATTATATGATCCTATAGGGTCACACACCTAAGCAAACTGGAAGCATAAATATGGGAATGATCATTATGGTAATGATCGTGTTGATGTGTATTGGATACACATTAATATTTAGTTTAGAGTGGTGTGTCGATCGACACAGTATGCGTGTCGATCGACACAGTATGCGTGTCGATCGACACAGTATGCGTGTCGATCGACACAGATCGGGTTTCGAAACTGACGTTTCGATTTTATGACTTAAACGAATTGGATTAACCAAAGCTCGGTTTAAGTCATTTCAGGTCTTTATATAAACATATAGTTTCGACCTGGAACCCTAGCGGTTGACTTTTTCTTCACAGAGAAAGCAGAAACACTAGAAACTCAGAAATCCCAAGATCCGGCACTAGCATCCCAGCTTTCCAGGTTTGTGTGTGTGTGTATCTGGTAAAGGCGAAGCATCTGAATCGCTACTGATCTCGTTTCACCAATCATTCCGCTGCCAGTACAAGGTAAGAACGAGGTTAGTGATTCAATATAACGAACCCTAGATCCTAGGCTTTCCAAGACCCACTTTATCAACAAGGTCTTCGAGAAGCTCCTAAGAAAGCATGGAGTTCATCACCGAGTTTCTACTCCTTATCACCCTCAGACTAGTGGACAAGTCGAGGTCTCTAATAGACAGATCAAGGAGATCTTAGAAAAGACAGTTGGGAAGACAAGAAAGGATTGGGAAGCAAAGCTAGATGATGCATTATGGGCTTACCGGACTGCATTTAAGACACCTCTTGGGACCACTCCATTCCATCTTCTGTATGGAAAAGCATGTCATCTGCCGGTGGAGCTTGAGCACAAAGCAGCATGGGCTGTAAAACAGATGAACTTTGATCTTAAGTCTGCTGCAGAGAGGAGATTGGTGCAGCTTAATGAGTTAGATGAGATTAGACATTTTTCCTATGAGAACTCAAAGCTGTACAAAGAGAGGACTAAGGCCTATCATGACAAAAAGATTGTCTCCAGACAGTTTGCACCGAATGATCATGTACTTTTGTATAACTCACATTTGCATTTGTTTCCAGGAAAGCTGAAATCAAGGTGGCCTGGCCCTTTCAAGATTAAAGAGGTGCGTCCCTACGGAGCTATTGTTCTGATCAGTAAGGAAGGTAATGAATTCACTGTGAATGGACAGAGGGTGAACAGTATTGGGCTAAAGCCGAGATTCCAGTAGGTCAGATTCTGCCTCTGGATGATGCACCCTCTGCCTAGATCAGCTGAAACGTCAAGCTATTGACGTTAAAAGAGCGATGAGTGGGAGGCAACCCACTGTTTCATTTTTGCATATTGATTTTTGGTGTTTTTGTAGGATTTTACATTTTGGTTTTGGTTTTGGTGAGTTTTTGTCTGCAGGTCTCGGCCAAATTGCAGTGCGTCGATCGACACACCTTGTGTCGATCATCACGACACGAAAGAAATCGCATTGCAGCGATCGTTGCGGTCCTGTGCAACGGTCGACACACGGCGAAAAATCGCCTAGCAACGGTCGATGCATTTATGCAACGATCTATGCCTGTGCGACAGAGGTAAAAATCAGACAGAACTCAACACATCCATTAACATTTTTGTTTTTCTTTTTGCCAACCCTTAGCTTGACACTACTGGGGACAGTGTGTCTTAAGTGTGGGGGAGGTGCTACTGACTTTATCTTTCTGTTTTCTTAGAGTCAGTCCAGTTTTTCAAAAAATTTGTTTTATTGAGTCAAAACCAGTTTAAGTAGGAAACAGTGAATTTTGGAGAAGTTAACAATATCTTGCAGGAACTTAAGTAACCATTGGGATGAAGTTGCAGGATCCATCTATGACTATTAGAAAACCCAGACACATATCAACCTACTGAGGACACCCACATCACTTCAGGTATCAGAGGATCCTTTTACTGACTTCACTTTAATACTGACTTAATTTTCTCACCTAAGGGCTTGGTATACCTTGTGTCGGATTCCCTTGTTAGTTGTGACACAGCCTGTAAACCTGTCCTATTTGGTTCCCTTCTCCCCTTCCATTAAAAAAAAAAGATAATAAACTGAGGATGAGTTAGTAACTCCGAAGTGGTCTCTGGGAGTGGTAGCTACAACTATCATATCCTGTGCATCCATAGAATGTGTCCAAAGTACACCCCTTAACGGGAAGAGCACTGATAAAAAAATAAAATGATACCCAATGGGAAAAAATCAGAATGCTAAGGAAGGGAAAAGAGAAGAAAGGGACCAAAGAAAGATAGTATGGTGGTCTAGAGCTGGAAAGGTAAGAGTCCATGTGCCTTTGATAGATACTCCTTAGGTGAGACCGCACTTAAATACTTGCAGAAGTCATTATGGAAAATTTGAATGCGTGAATATGATTGTGGAGTTTACTTAGGACAGTTGCTAAGTGTGTGGGAAGTATATGTTGGTCTTGATGTCTTGCAGGTGATTCTGAGTGTTGTTGTTCCTAGGACAAAAAGAGTTTCTGAAAGTTTTAAAACCTCTTCACCATGTTTTAGTTCTCTGTTTTGCTTGAGGGCAAGCAAAGGCTAAGTTTGGGGGAGTTGATATATCATGGTTTTTACCGGTTTTATGCCATGATATAAGTCTGTTTTAGTGTCTTTTGGTGTTCTTTTAGAGTCCTTTGCAGGTTTTGTTAGGTACACGTACGTTTGGAGCAAAAGTGGAGATTATGGAGTTAACTGGAGCACTTTGGGGATTTGACCCGAGAGGTTGTGTTCACTGTCCAGATTTGATGACTGCGTCGATCGTTGCACACCTGCATCGATCGATTCATAGCGTGTTGGGCCAGACTCTCGGCGGTTTAATGAAGTGTGCCAATATTGCAGAAGATGCCCAGAAGTTCCAGATATTTACACAGAAGCCCCAGTCGTGTTTTAGCTATTTAATTAGGTTTTTAGCTTCAGTTTTAATTACGCTATCATAACTTAGAGCAGAGAGTTTTTAGAGCTTTTGGGGCTGATCTGATCCTGTACTACATTCGTTTTGGAGAAGTTTTTGAACCCTTTTATTATTCTAATCTCTTTTATGATTTCTATTAATTCATTGATTATGTTTACATCATCTATGTCTGAGTAGTTTCATAGTTAGGTTTAGGGTTTCTCATAGGGATTTCATGACTTGCTAGATATAATTAATTCAGTTAAGGATTCACATCAATAGATGTTTTTCAAACTAAATTGTGTTTAATGCTAGTTCTAACCTGATCAATTAGAATCTAGATCTTAGGTTGCTAAATACGACACGACAGTGTGGTTTAGAATCTGAACTATTTAGGTTGAGCAATTTAATTACTCGCAAAGGAATTTGGTTTAATTAGATTGTGAACATATCAAACTTGGATTTAAAGCTGGTTTAATCTGTTAGTAATTGCAAAGGAATTTGGATTACTGCACTTAGACTTAGAGAATTCTCGCAAAGGAATTTGGTTAATTCTATATCTGTCTTTTGAGTTCTAGAACTGTGTTTAATTAGATCATGACTGATTGATTTATCTGCTTGTCTGATTTTCTGAGAACGCCCTAGACTTAGCGCCCTTAGTTTATTGCCTACAACAACAACCTGCTATTGTTTACTTTCTTGCTTGCTTTTCAATTAATCAATACAATTTGCCTTTTAATTTCTCCTAGTTTTAATCTCTTTAGTTCTAGTCCTATAGTTGCCTAGAGTCCTCGTGGATTCGATCCCTAAGTACTACAATTGATATACTGTGCACTTGCAGTTAGTATAGGGTAAAACTCGAGACCTATCAGGAAGGGGTAGAGGCAGGGGACGAGGAAGGTTCAACAGCCAACACCATGGAAAAGAAACTGCTGAAAACTATGACAAAGGAAAGAAGGGCTTGTCCAAGGTTCAATGCTGGAGATGTGACAAGTTTGGTCACTATGTGAACACTTGCCCTATGCGACCACCTCGAAATCAAGAGGCAAACATGGCAGAAACACAAGAAGCCGATGCACAGTATATGCATGAAGTAGTGTTTCTGAATGAAGACAAAGTATTCCCAAGAAAACTTGATACCAACAAAGGAGATAATGATGTCTTGTATCTAGACAATGGAGCTAGCAATCATATGACTGGAAACGAGACTTTCTTTTCGAGTTTAGATGAAACTGTCAAAGGAAAAGTGAGATTTGGAGATGGATCACATGTGGACATAGTGGGTAAAGGTTCGATTGTCTTCGTGAGCAAGACTGGAGAGAAGAAGTCACTCAAAGACATCTACTATATACCCTATTTGAAGCACAATATTATAAGTCTTGGGCAAGTAACAGAGAATGAATGTGAAGTGAATATGAAAGGTGACATCCTGGTATTGAAAGACCCTCATGGAAGATTACTTGTACAAGTCACAAGATCTCCAAATCGTTTATACAAAACGCCAATGCAGATATATGCACCCAAGTGTTTTCATATCCAAAGTGAAGATCCCACATGGACCTGGCATGCTCGGCTAGGACATATAAGCTTTGGAGTTATGAAAAACATGGTAGAAAATAATATGGTAATTGGTATGCCGTGTGTAACACAAGAGAAAGATGTGTGTAGCACATGTCAAGTTGGGAAGCAAGTAAGAGGCTCGTTCCCGAGTCAGGCAAGCTTTCGTGCCACCCGGACGTTGGAGCTGGTTCATGGAGACTTGTGTGGACCAATATCACCTCCAACACCCTCAAATAACAAGTATGTCTTTGTGCTAATTGATGATTTCTCAAGATATATGTGGACTATGCTACTTAAGGAGAATAGTGAAGCCTTTGATCGATTCAAAAGATTCAAAGAGTATGTTGAGAATCAAACAGGGATGACCATTAAGACCTTTCGTACTGATAGATGAGGAGAGTTCACCTCAACAGAATTTAATCAATTCTGTGAAACAAATGGAGTGAGCAGACATCTAACAGCACCTTATACGCCTCAGCAAAACGGTGTAGTGGAGAGGAGAAACCGAACGTTTAAGAGAGATGGGTCAAAGAGGATCATTGGATATAGTGACAGCAGTCATAATATCGATGTTGATCTCCAATCACATGGACATCATAAAAGCAACCCACGGTCGCCTTGTCATCATGTGAAGCAGAGTTCATGGCTGCTACTGAAGCTGCAAAGCAAGCTATATGGATAAGAGAGTTGTTGCGAGAGATTCTAGGAAAGGAAGAGGAGAAGGTCCTGCTTAGAATAGACAACAAGTCGGCTATAGCACTCACCAAAAATCTTGTGTTTCATGGAAGAAGCAAACATATACTCTCAAGGTATCACTTCATCAGAGAGTGTGTGGAGAACCAGCAGATCGAAGTTGAACACGTACCAGGAGAGGAGCAGAAGGCTGACATACTAACGAAGCCATTAGCTAGGATCAAGTTCAAAGAAATGAGGAGCTTGATTGGAGTACAACACTACAAGAAAACTGCCGGTTTGCGACTGAAAGTTGCGACTACATACGTGGTCGCAAATATCCCGACTAATTTGCGACTACTGAGTGACGTTTAAGCGACCGATAAAAGGCAGTCGTAAATACGTCACATATATGTGACCGCAAAGAAGGAGTAGTAAATCAGTCGCTATTGTGCGACTGATTTACGACTATCGCGTTGTCGTAAACACGTAGTCGCTATTTGGTCGCGGATTTTGCGATTAAGTAGCGACTGTTTTTAATAGGTTGCAATTCAGACGCTATTCGGTTGTAAAAAGTCAGTACACCCACGTGTTTTAAGTGTGTTCGGGTTGGTGTACTAAATTTTTGCGACTTGTTATAGCAGTCGCTAATTGGTCGCTAATCGGTCGCATTTCAGTCGCAAAATGGGCTATATATATGAACCTTCGACCTCTCATCTTCTCATTCACACAAATGCTCATATACTCCATCTTACGAATCTAGTTAAAAAAAAAAAATCTTAAACCCTTTCTCATACAATGTCGGGATTCTCTAATGGTCGGCAATGGATGTATCAGAGGCTAAATCCAGAGACATGAACTTTCTCGGCGGAGTTCGAAATGGGGGTCGATCAATTCGTGGAATTTGCAGGCAATCAACCTTTTGCGCTAAGCAATAATGGTAGGTTTTCTGTCCTTGCACTTTCTGCCTAAACGAGAAAGTTATATCGAGGAACAAAATTTGGAATCATTTGTTAGGAAGAGGATTTATGGAAGATTATTATATTTGGTATAAGCATGGGGAGGAAATTGATGTGGCTTTAGGACCGAGTTATGTTAATATGACGCAAGAAGATGATGTCGTAGAAGATAGATATGTTGATATGGTGAATGATGCGTTTCGTGATAGTGTGAATTTTGATAGTTATCAAAATGTTGAAGAACCGGTACGTAACCATTCCCAAAAATTCTACGACTTGTTAGATGGGGCGAGAAATCCGTTATATGATGGTTGTCGTGAAGGTCACTCTCAGTTATCCTTAGCCGCACGGGTCCTGCAGAACAAGACGGACTACAATATGTCTGAAAAATGTGTGGATTCATGGTGCGAGGTGTTGATTGATTATCTACCACAAGGAAACCAGTCAACCGGATCCAACTATGAGACAGAAAAGTTGATGCGCAACTTAGGTCTCCCATATCATACAATTGATGTCTGTATTAACAATTGTATGATCTTCTGGAAAGAAGACGAAAAATGGGATAAGTGTCAATTTTGTGGTTCGCCAAGATGGAAGCCCAACGACGGAAGCCGCAGAACCAAAATAGCAGAGTCTCGTATGTGGTATCTACCTATCGCTGGCAGATTGAAGAGAATGTATCAGAGCGAGAAGACTGCAGCGGCAATGAGATGGCATGCTGAGCACCGAACAAAGGACGAAGAAATGTGTCATCCTTCGGATGCTGCAGAGTGGAAATATTTTCAAGACCTACATCCTTGGTTCGCTGAAGAACCTCGTAACGTTTATTTGGGATTGTGTACAGACGGGTTCAATCCATTTGGCATGTCTCGTAATCATTCGTTGTGGCCTGTGATCTTGACTCCATATAATTTGCCCCCTTGGATGTGCATGAATGAAGAATACTTGTTCCTTACAATCCTGAATTCAGGGCCAAATCATCTGCGAGCAAGTCTTGATATTTTTCTCCGACCTCTTATTGAGGAATTAAAAGAATTGTGGTCTACCGGTGTCGATGCGTACGACGTATCCTTGCATCAAAATTTTAATTTGAAAGCTGTGTTGATGTGGACGATAAGCGACTTTCCGGCGTATGGTATGTTATCAGGATGGACGACACATGAGAAGTTGTCTTGTCCAGTTTGCATGGAAGATACAAAGTCGTTTTATCTGCCGAATGGGAGGAAGACTTGTTGGTTCGATTGTCACCGGAGATTTCTTCCTCATATTCATCCCCTAAGGAAGAATCGAAAAGACTTCTTGAATGGAAAACACGCCGTGAATGAGTATCCACCTCAGTCTTACACTGGACAACAACTTTATTACGAGCGGTTGTATAGTGTCCAACCACCAAAAACAAAGGATTGCGGTGGAAACGGTCATGAAAAGAAGAAGCCTGGTTATGGCACATTGCACAACTGGCACAAGGAAAGCATATTCTGGGAGCTACCCTATTGGACAGACCTCAATCTCCGACATAATCTTGATGTGATGCATATTGAGAATAATTTTTTTGACAACATCATGAATACTCTTATGAATGTAAAGGGTAAAACGAAAGACACCATCATGTCACGAAGGGATATAGAACTATTTTGTTCTCGACCACACTTACATCTTGATAGTGATGGTGAAGCTCCTTTCCCCGCCTACACACTGACGGAAGAAGCAAAGGAAAAGTTATTGGAATGTGTGAAACTTGCGGTAAAATTTCCAGATGGTTATGCATCGGACTTAGCTAGTTGTGTTGATATGGTTAATGGAAAGTTCTCGGGCATGAAGAGTCACGATTGCCATGTTTTTATGGAGCGGTTACTCCCATTTATCTTCGCAGAACTCTTAGACCGAAACATCCACCTTGTTTTATCAGGTACTAATAGTTGTAGTTATATGATAAGTACTATCTTATACTAAGTTTTTTCATTAATCATGTTTATTAGGCGTTGGAGGATTTTTCCGTGACTTATGTGCAAGAACTTTGCAGAAAAGTCGGGTTCAAATCCTTAAACAAAACATAGTCTTGCTCATATGCAATTTGGAAAAGATCTTTCCACCATCCTTTTTTGACGTTATGGAGCACTTGCCTGTACATCTCCCCTACGAAGCTGAATTAGGCGGCCCTGTGCAATATAGGTGGATGTATCCCTTTGAAAGGTTTTTCAAAAAGTTGAAAGGGAAAGCGAAGAACAAAAGATATGCAGCAGGATCGATTGTTCAATCGTATCTCAACGACGAAATATCTTACTTCTCAGAGCAATACTTTGATGCAAGTATACAAATAAAATCAAGGTTAACACTCATTTGTAAACATATGTCATATATAAATATATATTCTAATATTAATCACTTTTTATCGTACCGTGTAGGTTAACAAGATTCAATGAAGGTGATGCCCCTGTATATTATGTTGATGGAGTACCTGATATATTTTATCGAGTAGGTCGTCCAAGTGGAGAAATGCACCAAATATGGCTTACGGAAAAGGACTATCAATGTGCACATTCATATGTTCTCAGAAATTGTGATTATTTTCAGGCGTTTGAAAGGTATAAATTGGCATATATTTATTCTTTTATATGGATTTTTTTATTTCTGATCTATTTATTCGTCTTATATAGTATGTTCGAAGACTATATTTCTGCAAAATATTCAGAACTCCCCGAAGAAGAAGTTGCCGTAAAAAGATCTGAAGAATATTCTACATGGGTAAAAGATTATGTATGTCTGCGACCAACTCTTTACATAACAATGTGTATTAGTTACATATATGTAGATTCGTGAATAATGTATAGCTACATGCAGGTTACTTACTGGAACGTTAATTCCACAATTCCTTTTCCTCCTTGGGTCATAGAGATTGTGAATGGACCCGTGAATAAGGCCAAAACATGGCCTATGTATTTCACGAGAGGATACTTGTTCCATACAAAGAAACACGGCGAGGGACGGAAGACATGTAACTATGGGGTATGTGTTAAAGGGGAGAATTATTCCAATTCATCAGATGAGGCTGATTTCTATGGGATCTTATCTGATATCATACAACTGGAGTATGAGGGGATGATTGATTTGAAAATCACACTTTTTAAGTGTAAATGGTATGACCCGTTTATTGGGAGAGGCACTCGGAAGAGCAATGGAGGTGTTGTTGACGTTCTTTCATCAAGGAAATACAACAAATATGAACCATTTATTCTAGGTATGTCTATATAAATGTTGCAATCATATATATTTGCAATATATTTTAATTTTGCAATCATCTTTTTTACAGCCTCTCAAGCAGAACAAGTTTGCTATATTCCGTACCCGTACACAAGGAAACCAAAATATTCATGGCTCAATGTTGTAAAGGTAAATCCGAGGAGTTATATCTCAGGAGAATACGAAGTTCAGGAACCAACTCTTTTGCAGCAAGAAAATGACGACGCTGTACTTCTCACTACAATTGACGATGTCGAAGTTAGAAATTTGGTTCAATATGTAAACCCAATTGATCTCGATTACGATGTTGGAGATGCAGAACAAGAGGATGAATTTCAATGTAATGCTTCATCGTCTGATGATGAAGATGTCGAAGATGATGTCGAAGATTATTAGTTGATTTTCTAAAATCAATTTGAACACTAAATTTGCAACTTTCTTAAATATTATTTAGTTTGGATAATGAATATTTTTATGGGTTTTTGTTTATTTACATTATCGGTTTAAACTTTCTTAAATTTAAATGTTATGGTTTTCTAAAATCAATTTGAACACTAAATTTGAACACTAATTATTTTTGTTTAAATGTTATGGTTTTTTAGGTTTTAAATTAAACCATTTGATAATTTTTTAATTAAACCATTGATCAATTTTAATTAACCCAAAAAGATTTATAATTAAACCAATTGATTATGGCATAAACCAATTGAATTTGAATTAAATGTAATAGTTTTTAGGTTTTAAATCAAATGATTTCTGGTTAAATCAAATGATTTCTGGTTTAATCCTTAAATTACTTGGTTTAATCAGAAAACCAATTGGTTTAGTGCCTAAAACCAATTGATTTATGTTTTCCCCAATCGACTAACCCTAATCCCCTTCACCCTCACTTTCTCTTCTCTCTCGAACCCAAATCGCCTTCACCCAGGACCAACTCTGATCGGAATTCATGGCGAAGGGACGCGGTGGTAATCAGCGACGTACCATCCCCAACGTCACACAGAGACACGGAGGAAGCAAGCCAAGCAAATCTCCATTACCAAGCCGGTACGATTTCACGCCATCGGTGAAAGCGACGCCGTCCCAAGCTCGCTCCACCGGACCTCCAACAAGCAAATCTCGTCTGATTGAATCTCCCCCCTCTAAAGCTCTCCCTTCCAACCCTAGTTGCTCCCTAGCCACGCCGTCGGGAGCTCGTTGCAACCAAGTTCAAAGCTCGCCTCCTCGATTAAACCCCGTCGCATCAACTCCTCACGTCCGCGACTACCCACCACCGCACCACCTATTTCAAAGCACTCTTCCTCGATCGCGTGAAACCCTAAATAGCACCACCGCTAGTCGACAGTACAGCTCTCCAACGCTTCCTCTTCAATACGCTCAAGATCCTGTACAACCTACCTCTCAAGGACAGAGTAGCCATTCGTCAGTAGCTCCGGATGACGACGATGAAGAAGATGGAGAAGAAGAAGAAGGTCCAAACCTTGAGCCGGTTCTCCAAGATGATCTCCTGAGACTACTAAATGCTCTCCTGTCGGTACCAAATCGTGATCAGTTCACACAGGTTTTATCTCCCACACCTCAGCCCAATGCAACTTGGTAAGTCTCCAACTCGTTTAAGATTTAAGGATTAGGTTCTTTGTAGTCTCACAGTGAATTGTTCTTGATAATTGATAATTGATACCAACGAGTAAATGTGTTTGTGATTGTTGCTTGCTTGCTTGAAATTGTGATTGTTGCTTGCTTGAAATTTCTAACTAGTAACTTGTGATTGTTCATTAAGTATTTTGTGATTGTTGCTTGGTTGAAATTGCTAACTAGTAACTAGTATGCAACGAGTGAATGTGTTTGTATGATGAGAATAGCTCCTGTCTTATCTTAGTCTCTGTTGGTCTCTGTTGTCTCTCTTAGTCTCTGTTGAGAATATTGGTCTCTCTTAGTCTCTGTTGTAATGATGTTGGTCTCTGTTGGTCTATGTTGTCTCTCCGTTGGTCTCTGTTGTCTCTCCTGTGAATATTGAAAATCATGAGAATTGCTCCTGTCTTATCTCTTAGTCTCTGTCTCTCTTAGTCTTTGTCTCTCTTAGTCGCAGATGTCTCTCTCAGTCTCTCTCTTAGTCTCTGTCTCTCTTAGTCTCTCTTAGTCTCTGTCTCTCTTAGTCTCTATCTCTCTTAGTCTCTGTCTCTCTTAGTCAGTCTCTCTCTTAGTCTCTGTCTCTCTTACTCTCTGTCTCTCTTAGTCTCTCTTAGTCTCTGTCTCTCTTACTCTCTGTCTCTCTCAGTCTCTCTCTTAGTCTCTGTCTCTCTTACTCTCTGTCTCTCTTAGTCTCTATTAGTCTCTGTCTCTCTTAGTCTCTATCTCTCTCAGTCTCTCTCTCAGTCTCTCTCTCTCTTAGTCTCTGTCTCTCTTAGTCTCTCTTAGTCTCTCTTAGTCTCTGTCTCTCTTAGTCTCTGTCTCTCTTAGTCTCTCTCTTGGTCTCTGTCTCTCTTAGTCTCTCTTAGTCTCTGTCTCTCTTAGTCTCTGTCTCTCTTAGTCTCTGTCTCTCTCAGTCTCTCTCTTAGTCTCTGTCTCTCTTACTCTCTGTCTCTCTTAGTCTCTCTTAGTCTCTGTCTCTCTTAGTCTCTGTCTCTCTTAGTGTCTTGATGAGTATTGTAGTTGTCTGTTTTTAAGTTTAATATGATTATTAACTCTGTAATTGTTGAGTCTGTGTTGCTGAGTCTGTATTTGCTTACTCTTGTTGAGTCTGCATTTTCTAATTACTTGTGCAGTCTCTAAGTTATAGTGTTGGTTCTTCCTGTGCAGGTTTGGTCGTGACAAGGGAGCATTGACGAGGAAGATTACTCGGATAATGACCAACAAATTCAATGGGCCTTTTTATAGCTGGACGGTGGTTCCTCGGGACAGACAAGAAAGATACTTCATTGAATTTGCGGTAACGTTTCTCTTCTCTTACCTTTCTTATATATATATATATATATATATATATATATATATATATATATATATATATATATATATATATATATATATATAACTTGTATTGCTTTCACTAACACTGTCTTCAAATTGCAATGTAGAAAACCCACCATTGGGATCCTTTGATCTCAGGAACTGTCCAAATGCATTTCGAGAAGATATGTCAACGGCGATTGAAAGGGATGGTATCGACTGCCCGGACTTCTCGTAAGCGTCCACCGTGGATAAGCCTCAAACTGTGGGGAGTTATGGTCGCCCACTGGGACACAGAAGACGCAAAAGCAAAGAGCATTAAAACATCTAATGCTCGTAAGTCTGACCGTCAAGGTCTGGGTATGGCAATACACTTGTCTGGCCAGAAGTCCTTCGAACAAATCCTACATGAAATGGTAAGTTCCTTAAATTAAAATCTGATTTTGTTTTGTTACATTCTTTACATTAAATTGTCTGGGTTTGAACTCTATAATCTGTTTTTTTGTTGTAAAATTTCAGGAAGAGGAGCTTGGAAGACCCGTAACTATTGGCGAGGTCTTTATTAGGACCCATACCAAACCAGATGGGACTTTCGTCGATCTGAAGGCAAAGACCATTGCTGAAGCTTATAAGAAGAGTCTGGAAGAAAAGAAGGCTCAGCTTGTGGCAGCGGCTGAAGACGGTGATGCACAACCTCAGGAGCTTACTACTGAAGACTACAATGAACTGTTTCTTGAGGTAAACTAAATTATTCACTACTTGGTATGTTCCATTCTTTATCCAATTTATGAACTTTTTTCCTGGGCAGGCAACATTACGGGATGACAGAGGACGTCCTTATGGACTAGGCAGCCTCGAAAACAATCTCGTCAACGGCAAGCGTAAGCACGTGAGAGGTGGTTCATCATTTCAGGCTCTGCAACAACAACTAGAAGAAGCTAAACAACAAATAGCGGAGCAGGCTGCCCACAATGCGCAACGCGAGAAAGAGATGGCCAAAGTTGCAGCTGAACAACAAACCAAGATCGATCAATTGTCTCTTGTTGAGAAGTTTCTCCGCGACACAGATCCAGCCTTCTGCGACTTCATGGATTCTCAAACAGTTTCAAAAACTTAACAGCTAGGTCTTTTTCTTATCTTGTAGTAAATTATTAGGGTTTAATATGTAAAGCAGCCTAAACCAAACATGTATGGTATGCTTTTTTGGTATTGTATAAAGAATATAAATGGTATTGTTTTATATTAATGTGAAATATTTCAAAAATATTGTATGTGTATGGTATGTGTATTTGGATATAACTGAATGCAGGTTTAGCAAATTAGGGAAACAATTTAGAAATTACCAAATGGCTCATTTCGTGAAAAAATAGTCACTAATCAGTCACAAATCAGTAGGTACTAAGTCGTTTATCCGTCGCAATTAAGTCGTAAACAAAAGAGAGCAGTCGCAGATTGGTCGCAAAGAATAGTCGTAATGTAGTCGCTAAATTATCAGTCGCAATATAGTCGTACATAATTTGTGACTATATTGCGACTACTATTAAACACAGTTGGAAATCAGTCGTATATTAGTCGTAAAATATATGCGACTGAGTTGCGACTGATAAGCGATGACATTTTGTTAGTCGTAAGTTAGTCGTAATATAACGACTGATTTGCGACTACAGTATTTTGCGACGCAAGATATACGTCTACGAATATCAGTCGCAAATCAGTCGCAGATGTCTATTTAGCGACTGATGTGCGACTGCCACACCAGTTGTTAAATACCAGTTTTCTTGTAGTGCAAGAAATCGACATACCCAAGATTCATGTTGGAATTAAGGGGGAGAATGTTGGATAATTCCAAATATGAAAAAGGAAAATATCTTTAGATAAGGAGAAGCTTATTTAGAGAAAAGGAAAATTACTTGAAAGTAGGGTTAGGAAGATTTGCCCAATGCCTATATAATAGAATCTATGAGAAGATGTCTCATAAGATTGAGAGTTAAGAGATTTAGTTTTGAGAAATTTCTAAATCAATAAAGAAGAGTAGTTCTTTATACAAATTCGATCAAGCTTACAAAGCTTTTATAGAAGAACAAAAAGGTAGGTAAAGATAAAAATTCATATTTCTTACAAATATACAATGTTTATTCTGTTCTTTATTTTTCTGAGAGCTTTCTCACCACATCTTTAATATATAAATCATTATCATGATGTCTATTTGACAAAGTGCTTAAAAGAAAAGTGTTCATGACCGATCTCCTGTAGAAGCCCAAGAAAAGCCTAATGGAATTCTTGGATCAGATCCCTACAAGTTGGTTATAAAGTTCTTTTAATTGTGTGACAGTGTATGTGAGAGTGTGCTTGAACCAAGGCCTTAGACCCCTATGTTATCATCAAAATTTGCAATCCCATATATACAAAATACAGTGGTACATGGAAAGTATGAGTGTTTGTATTCATATTTGTGAATGGAAACTGATTTGTTCATATAAATATTTTCTACTTTTGGTTTGGCCTTTTTCTTTAATTCTGGGACTTATGAACATATTTATTGTATTTATAATTTCGGTTGTTTGTAAAAAAAAAAAATTCTTGTTTAAAGAAACCATGTTTTCAATTTTTTTTTTTTTAATCCATGTTTTCTATCACTCGCGTTAGACTCCCAAAAGAGTATGCATGGCTTTTGGTAGGGTTGTAAATTTATTATAAATTTGTGGTCATCTTCTTTGGAAAATATATTTCAACAAGTTGATCGCTTAGCTATATGTAAGTGTGTCAAATATAGTTCTTATAAAACATGTGGTTTTGTGAGAAGTGAGATGCAAAATCTCTTATGATTCTCTACTATACGGAGGTAATAAATCCCACGATTTAGCTTGTCTTGGCGCATCAATTTTAGTCAAAAGTTAAATATTTCTTATATGGCTTTACTGCGTTATCACTAAATAAAATAAGTGAAAGTGCAAATAAAAAAAGTTCAAAAGAGGGTGAAAAAGAAAAAGGTATCCCACCTTTGTTCTCTTTTGGTGGGCTAATTCTTGTCCACAAAATTGCTAATCACTGTCTCCAAGACTCTTAATCAAAGATTCTTTATATAAAATTTATATTAAAAAAATAATTGAAAAAGAGGATGCATAGTTGCATATAGTAATCAAAATTTGGTGTTACAAATACAAATATTGGTTAATAGTGAAGATGCATAAATCTGACCTCCACTAAGTGACGTAAAATTGTATGACAGGTTATAAGATTTTAAAACGGTACGACTTGGAATATCACAATTTAAAAAAAAAGACTTGGAATATCATATTTATTTATGAGTGATTTAGGTAAAAAATACAAAAGTTAAACAGACATGATGTTGACGTTTGGACTGATTTAATGTTACCGTTGATAAAAATTTTTATCCATTTACCATTTGTTCTATATAATGAAAAAATACTCGTACACTAAGTACTTATATTAGTAGATAAATATTTAGATATGTCGCTAACTTTATATTTATCATGTTAAATTACCGACGAACAAATCGTAACATTTTATTATAAAAAGATAAATATTGAAATGTACTGCTAACTTTATATTTAACGAAGATATGTATTTTTTTAAATATGTTAACATGTTTGTTATCATGTTAAAGCACAACCAACAGTATGGCTAAGATAAAATACCGAAGAACAAATCGTAACATTTCATTATAATAATAGATAAATATTGAAATGTACTGCTAACTTTATATTTAACAAAAATACGTATTTTTAAACATGTTAACATGTTTGTTGTCGTGTAAATATGTAAATGATCCCAGGGAAGAGCCAGTGAGGATCGAGTACAGGTCGTCGTTACAGAGGAGCACATATGGCTTTTCGTCGGAATATACGGTCCAGATGCACCAGATTATCTTCTCTCATCTTTATCGTACACTTCATCGGGAGTTCAAAGATTTGATATGGGACGATCCAAATATTGAATCTAAACCTCGAGACGCTTATTCCGAAACCGATCCAGAGAGATCTTGTCTTGCCCGAATCGTGTTCAGATCGATTTGATCAAGAAGATAATAAGCACCGATGGTGGAGATGTGAGTGGGATAGAGAAAGGCGAGATCTTGAAAGACGATTAAAGGAACAGATCAATCGGAGAAGCAGGTCGGATTGGTTAGCGAACAATTCTGATGTTCTAGGATTCTCGAAGATTGGAAATGAATCTGACTTTGTTCAATGAGAGAGAGAAAGGCAGTAGGAACAATTTGGGCACATTAAAATTTAAAAAACCACATAGTCATAGATTTAATATAGGTCCCGTTTTATGCCACCTTTTATGCCACCTGACCCAATTCTTTCTTTATTTAAATTAAAAGTCATTACCGTAAATTTATCTATATATTCCGATGATCTATTTAGTTTTACAACAATCCTAAGAAACAAAAAAAAAAGCAAAAAAAGAAAGAAAAAAACAATCCTAAGAAACACATGTTACTATTATGTTCCTTTTGTTCCACGATTTTCAAACAGTTCATTTTAACTTGACAACTCGATATATGGAAATTTATAGTCAAAGCTTCAGTCTTTTCAGGCAAAGGGAGACTGAGTCGTTACCCATTATGTTTTCGCAATAAAAATAAGTTATTTATTTTTATTTTTTGAACTTAAAAAGCTATGTATTAACTAGCTATGGGCCTGAATGTTTCCTGCGGTTTCACTGCGGGACATAAAAAAGTTCAATTATATTACCATTCAACAAACAATTTAATGTATCATATACAGTGTTTAAATGATACGCAGTTCAAAAACATTTTTTTCTTTGTTCTAGTTTTAACAAGAACCGCACTTACTCCATTTTACCGTGATTTAGGTGTGTTCCAATTTTGTATACACATATATGGATATATATATATATAATATATCATATTTTAAGCTTTAAAATATTAAAATTAATTATATGTTAGAGTCAAGTTTAGCACTTTTCTGAAAAGGCCTATTCGTGATTGTAGGTCGGCCCATAATGGAAAGTCGGTAAAAGGCCCAAGACGGTAAAACTTAGGTTAAACCGGACTTAAGGCAACCGGCTTGCATTAGGGTTAGGAAGGAGCAAAATTAAGGGGATCAAGGCGGCGCCAACTATGTCAATAATATGGAAATATTCCATATCTCGATAAAAGCGGGATAATAGGAAATCTTATTATTTAGATATTTCCCTTATTTATAAACCGACTTGTAACCCTATAAAAGGGACCTCATTGATCAATAATAGCACACGCTTTTCTTAATATTTTCGGCTTGAGAGACTTTAGAGCAACTTTTGACCTAAAATCTCTCCGGCGACTTTCTAACCATTCCTCACCGGCTTCTATCTCGGAAACACCGGCTTATAAACCCTAATTTCCCAAATCTCACCGCGTTCCTAAATTTTTCTTTTAGAATCCCTAATTTACAAACCCTAAAACTCTTTCTATCTTTGGATAGACCGAGTTGAGATCTTACAATTGGCGCCGACTGTGGGGATTTCTAAGAGAAATTTCTGAAACGAGATGTCGGGAAACGGTAACGAAACAGATTCGGAAAACCCTAAGGTTGACCTAAGCGACCATGAGGGAAGTGATTACAACCAGAGTGATCATGAAGACGATGCGGCCAAAGGCGGCAAGCAGCCGCGAAACGCCGCCAAGACCAAAGCTCGGGATGACGGCAAACATGCCCCATCACTCAGCGAAACAGAGGCTCAAATCGAGCAAGACAAGACCTTAGCCACTCTAATGGCCAAGATCGAGTCACAAAACGACTTGATCAAAACGTTCTCAAAGAAAGTCGACCTACTGCAGACAGAGCAAGCAAAAATCCTTTCAGGACAACGGTCGAGAAAACCCAGGAGAGAGGTGCCTTCAAAGGTGAAAGACAAAGTCGCTAGACGACTGGTCTATAGCACATCTGAGGAAAGCCACCATGAACAGAGCCATAGCAGCGAATCCAGGAGCAACCCGCGTAAGGAAAGCGATAAGGATACTCACGAGCGGAGCTCACGTCGGAAGGAAGGTTCTGAAAGACCAAAACGGAGCGAAAGTCAGAGGCATAACAACCAAAGTGATGAGCGGTATTCACCCAACAGAGAAGAACATACCAGTCACCAGACACGGGACGTGCACCACAGACGAAATTCGCGACGTGAGAATGGCTCGCACCGAGACAACTATCGCCGCGAGCGAGGTATGTCATACGAGAAAACTCACGGAGCGTCTATTCGCGGAGTAAGTCGCAACCATGTTGAAAAACAACTGATTGAGCTCAAAGACACCCTCAAAGAATTAAAAGGGGAGGTCCATGGCGTGAAGGGGTCCGCACCCGAGATAGACCGAATCATCGAGGAAACTCGTAGGACTCCCTTCACCTCGCGCATCACGAACACATACATCAGGCAAAAAGAGAAGCTCAGGCTACCGATGTACGACGGCACCAAAGATCCAGCGACCCATCTCCCAACATTCAAAATCATGGCGGCAAAGGCACGGTTCTCATCAAGCGAGGAGCGCGACATCGGCTTCTGCCAACTATTCACCGAAACCCTGGAAGGAGACGCGCTAAACTGGTTCTCCCGACTTCCATCCAAGTCAATCGATAGCTTCTCGGACCTCACATGGGCATTCGTAAGGCATCACTTCGCCTACATTCGTAAAGACACTTCGCTAAGCGCGTTGATGCCGATGACGCAAGAAAAGAAAGAAACCTTGAAAGACTTCGTAGAAAGGTTCAGGGCGGTGATGACACGAGCTGAGGCACCGGATAAGTTCACTATCGCGGCCCTGACAAACGCCGTCTGGCACGAATCGCCATTCTACCAAGATTTAGTCATCAACCCGCCACTAACCATTGAGGACGCACTCCATCGAGCAAACAAATTCGTGGAATTGGAAGAGAAGAAGGTCGCATTGGCAAAGAGATTCGGTTCTGGCAAACAGGCAGATAAGAAGGAGGAAAGAGAACCCAGGCAGCATTACGACGGTAAAAGCGCCAAAACAATGGTTGTGGACGGCACCGACAAACCCCGGTCATCAAAGCCGTGGAATAAAAGAGGGAAAGAGGCGAAGAAGGCGCAAGCAGCCTCCGCTACGGGGGACAAGTACTGTGAATACCATCAAGCTACGTCTCACGACACGGCTGAATGTCGGAATCTCAGAAACGCACTCTACTCCCGACTTTCCAATGAAGAAATCAAGGCGGCCATCGAAAGGTTGAAGAAAGAAGAATCGGGACAGAAGAAGGAAGACAAAGCTGACGAGCAGGCTCCCAAGCAAGATAAACCGCCACGGCGTATCAAAAGCATAGCTTTGAAACGTAACCGTGAAGAAGAAGAGGAGGACGACGAAGAAGAAATCCCCAAGACCATCCGAAGAATCAACATGATCATGGGTGGTCTAATCTCCGTAAATGATTCGGTCCGGTCAATCAAGGTCTATGAACGCCTAGCATTGGCCGCGCAAAAGGCGCCTCAACCAATCCTATCAGACGATCCACCTGTCATCTTTACCGACCAGGACCTCTATGGAACTCACTACCCTCATAACGACCCGCTGGTGGTTGAGCTTCTGATCGGAAGTTGCCAAGTATCTCGAATACTGGTAGACACTGGGAGTTCGATAGACTTAATTTTTCTAGATACACTCAAGAAGATGGACATTAAGGAGGAGGATATCAAGCAGAAGGCCAAGCCGCTCACCGGGTTTACAAGTGAGACGACGTACACAATTGGAACGATCAAGTTGCCTGTCTTCGCAGGAGGAGTTAACAGATTGGTGAGGTTTCACGTCATTGACAAGCCAACCATCTATAACGTGATCCTTGGAACCCCATGGCTATATAGCATGAAGGCGGTATCCTCGACGTACCATCAATGTCTGAAATTCCCGACACCCAAAGGAATCCAGACAGTCAAAGGATGCCAGAGCGCAAGTCGGTCGTGTTTCGCGAGAGAACATAAGATCAGGGTGCCTTCCTGCATGATCAACACAGAACACGGAAGAAAAGGACCGGAGAAAGAACTAATCCAGCAAGTCATCATTGACGAATCAGATGCAAGCAAGTGTGTGGGCATTGACGCAGGATTACCGGACGACATCAAAGAGGAACTGATCACCTTCCTACAGCAAAACGTTACAACGTTTGCTTGGACAATGAAGGATATGAAGGGTATCAACCCAACCATTACAACTCACGAGTT
Organism: Orychophragmus violaceus; assembly: GCA_030180135.1. Lineage (NCBI taxonomy): Eukaryota > Viridiplantae > Streptophyta > Magnoliopsida > Brassicales > Brassicaceae > Orychophragmus > Orychophragmus violaceus. The sequence goes on from CM058230.1 coordinate 79,771,222, forward strand.
GAATGTCGATCCGACTTACAGGCCAGTCAAGCAAAAGAGGCGAAAACTCGGCCCAGAAAGAGCTAAAGCAGTCAACGACGAAGTAGAAAAGCTACTCGAAGCCGGTTCAATCCAAGAAGTCAAATATCCTGACTGGCTGGCCAATCCAGTGGTCGTGAAGAAGAAAAACGGGAAGTGGAGAGTATGCGTCGACTTCACGGATCTCAACAAAGCTTGCCCCAAGGATAGTTTCCCGCTGCCGCACATCGACCGACTTGTTGAGGCGACGGCTGGAAACGAACTGCTATCATTCATGGATGCGTTCTCAGGGTATAACCAAATCCTCATGAACCCAGATGATAGAGAAAAGACGGCCTTCATCACTGAACGAGGCACGTATTGCTACAAAGTCATGCCTTTCGGCCTCAAAAACGCCGGCGCCACCTACCAACGGCTGGTAAACCGGATGTTTGCAGGACAACTTGGTGCAACAATGGAAGTTTATATTGACGACATGCTAGTCAAGTCTCTAATTGCCTCTCAGCATGTCGGTCATCTAAAGGAATGTTTCAACATCCTTAACCGGTATGGCATGAAACTTAATCCAGCTAAGTGTACATTTGGGGTGACATCAGGAGAGTTCCTAGGATACGTGGTAACTCAGAGAGGAATAGAAGCCAATCCAAAGCAGATCACAGCCATAATCGACTTACCATCTCCCAAGAACACTCGAGAGGTACAACGCCTCACTGGCCGCATAGCCGCCTTGAACAGGTTTATATCCCGGTCAACGGATAAATGTCTGCCTTTTTACGAGCTCCTACGAGGGAACAAAAGATTCGTGTGGGACGAGAAGTGTCAAGAAGCCTTCATCCAACTCAAGGACTACTTGTCCAACCCGCCAATACTGTCTAAACCCGAGAATGGTGAGACATTGCTGCTTTACATCGCCGCTTCAACAACAGCAGTCAGCGGCGTGCTAGTTCGGGAAGATCGAGGAGAACAGAAGGCGATCTTCTACGTCAGCAAAACAATGAACGGAGCCGAAACCAGGTATCCTGCAATGGAAAAACTGGCTTTCGCGGTCGTCATCTCAGCACGGAAGCTGCGACCATATTTTCAGTCACATCCGATCGCTGTATTAAGCAGTCAACCTCTGCGAACGATACTTCATAGCCCGGGACAGTCTGGTCGTCTAGCCAAGTGGGCAATAGAGTTAAGTGAGTACGACATCGAGTACAGGAACAGGACAACCGCCAAATCACAGGTAATAGCTGATTTCCTTGTCGAATTATCACCTGAATTGGATGTCGGTACCGAGACAGAAGACAAAAATTGGAAACTATTCGTTGACGGGGCTTCATCTAAAAAAGGAGCCGGGATAGGGATACGTCTCATATCACCAACTGGCGAGATATTAGAGCAGTCATTCAAACTAGGTTTCACGGCTTCTAACAACACAGCCGAGTACGAAGCTTTGTTAGCTGGTCTCAGACTAGCCAGGGAAATCGGAGTACGACATCTCCTGGCCCACTGTGATTCCATGCTCGTAGCCAACCAGATCAACGGCGACTACGAAGCTAAAAATGAACGAATGGAGGCTTATCGAAAGACGGCGTTGGAACTCACCAGTTCTTTCGAATTTTTCGACATTGTCCAGATACCAAGAAAGGAGAATGCCCCGGCAGATGCACTTGCGTCGCTGGCATCTAATCCCAATCTCTGTTGACGGATCCCGGTAGAAACGATCCACGAGCCAAGCATCCCGCCCCCTGAGAGCACTCAGGAAGAAAATGAAGAAATAATCCTGGGTGATAAAAACGACATGTGCTACAATATTCAAGCAAAGGGCATAGACCTCATCGCTGTCCTAACCTTCGACAACAAAGACTGGCGACTTCCGATAAGAGCATACCAGACGGAAGGGAAGCTCCCAGAAGATAAATGGGAAGCACGACGACTTAAAGTCAAAAGCGCGCGATACACTATACATGAAGGTATCCTCTACAAGTACTCTGCTAACAAGATCCTCCTCAGATGCATAAATGGAGACGAAGTAAGTCGGGTTCTCGAAGAAACGCACTCTGGAGCATGCGGAAACCACTCCGGAGGCAGATCTCTCGCCCTCAAAATCAAGTTGAATGGTCACTATTGGCCGACTATGATAACCGACTGCGAGACCTATTCTAACAAGTGTGAAAAGTGTCAGCGACATGCGCCATTCATACATCGACCTACAGAGCTGCTCACAACGTCAACTTCGGCTTACCCATTCATGAGATGGGCAATGGACATCGTTGGACCATTACCGTTATCCAATCAAAGACGTTTTCTGCTCATTATGACCGACTACTTCACAAAATGGGTAGAGGCCAAGGCTTACGTCGCCATCCACGATGTCCAGGTTCAAAATTTCGTCTGGAAATATATAATATGTCGTTTTGGGCTACCTTATGAGATCGTCACAGATAACGGGTCACAGTTCATCTCGAAAGTATTCGAAGGATTCTGCAAGAAGTGGGATATACGCCTTAGCAAGTCGACACCAAGGTATCCTCAGGGGAATGGCCAAGCCGAAGCCACAAATAAAACCATCATTGCCGGCATCAAAAAACGCCTTGAAAACAAAAAAGGAGTTTGGGCAGATGAGTTAGACGGAGTCCTCTGGTCGCATAGAACGACACCCCGCAGTGCAACAGGAGCCACCCCATTTTCCTTAGCCTTTGGCGTGGAAGCAATGGTACCGGCGGAGGCTAACATTTACACTCTCCGCCGCTCTCTCATGCCGCACCATACCGAAATCAATGAAAAAATGCTAATCCAGGCTCTCGACACCTTAGAGGAAGAACGGGATCGAGCCCTACTCAGGATTCAGAACTACCAACAGCTCGCAGCTCGGTACTACAACCAGAAAGTCAAGGAACGCCATTTTCAAGTCGGTGACTTCGTCCTCCGCAAAGTGTACGAAAACACCAAGGAGTGGAGAGCAGGAAAACTTGGGGCAAAGTGGGAAGGACCCTACAAAGTCACGAAAGTCGTCAAACCAGGAGTCTACGAGCTTGAGTCAATGAAAGGCAAGGCTTTACCTCGATCCTGGAACTCGGCAAGCCTGAAGGAGTACCACTAAGACGGCAAGTCAAAAAAAAAAAAAAAAAAAAAAAAAAAAAAGATTATGTACTATGAACTACGAGTGACTTGATTCTTCCTCGGAAGATACGTAGGCAGCCTTTACCGGCACAGTCACAAATCTAATAAAATCTTTATTTTTCAGATAAATTACCATCTTGAAAGTCAAGCAAAAAATCAGGTAAATCCTTTCTCCGACTTTCAAATATTTGATACTAACAAAGCCGAGTACCAACTCGCAAAAAGCCGAGTATCAACTCGCAAAAGCCGAGTATCAACTCGCAAAAACCGAGTATCAACTCGCAAAAGCCGAGTATCAACTCGCAAAAGCCGAGTATCAACTCGCAAAAGCCGAGTTATAACTCGCAAAAAAAAAGAGACGAGCAATGACTCGCAGATAGACGAGCAACGACTCGCACCATCAGCATCATACCTCCTGGCCAGGGGTGTGGTCTTCCTTGCGCACGAGGTGCACATAGTTGCAAGGAAAAGCCGGGATCCGTCCCGCAAATTCTTTGCGAAAGGAGAATAAATAAGCCGAGCACAAATAACTCGCACATTCTCCCACCCCTAGAATAAAGCCGAGCAACTATAAGACTCGCAAAACCGCCTTATGGCAAAATAAAGTGAAAGTCGCTATAAGCAAAGACCTAGTGGTGAAAATCTTAAGTGTAAGACTTGATCACAGTTGGTTTGCCAAAAGCAAAGATTAGTTAAAAATCAGCAGTTAATTAAAGCTTCAAAATAGGGATAGATTGATTCAATTCACTATCGAGATTAAAGCAAAGCTTAATTAATTAAATTAAGGTCTCTTACAAAAAAAAAACAACAACAAAAATATTACAAGAGAGTTATATCAAAACTCCCGACAATCACTTGTCCTTCTCAGATTCCTCTTGCGACCGTGAAGCACCAGCCAAAGTCGCCACCTCCAAGCTAACAGATCGAACAAGATCCGCAGGAACAGCTTCCGGGATAACTCCGTGGTTAGTCCCGAACTGATCAATGTTACGCGGAACAGGAGGAGGAGAGTCGTTGAGAAGATTAAGAATAGGATGCCGGACAGGGGAAAGAACGAATGTAAGTTCTTCCTTGGTCACGACCTCCGTCTCGTCAATTTTAGCGTTCACCGCAATCTCGTCAGCAGCAATTTGATCCAAAAGAGCCTGAGGGAACGATATGCCTTCACCACTGAGCTTCTCTAAACAGCTCTTCAGACCAGAGATTTGGGCTTGCTCAACCTGGAGGGAAACAGCAATATCTTGATCCTTCACGTACCGTCGAAAGAGATCAAAATGAGTTTGTGCTTTCGCCCTAACTGCGGCCTCAACTCTATCCCTCTCCTTCCGAACCATGTCGGAATAGAACTTCTGCTGGCCCTCCATCTTCTTCTGCAATTTGAGGAGATCAACCTTCGACTTCTCTTTAACAAGGACCAACTCCTCTTCCGTGCTACGAAGTTTGTCCGCAAGTACCGCGTTGTCCGCCACTAGAGCCTTTTTCTCCTCTTTAGCCTTCTTAAGAAGCTCATCCCGCTTGTTTACCGCGTCAGCCATCTTCTTAGCACTCCAAGAAGCCTCCAGCGCCACACGATTCGACGCGGCGATCATCTGAGGGAAAAATACCTTGGTAAAAAAAAAAAAAAAGAGAAAGAAGAAAGAGCAAACAAGGTTCAGTGAAAGAGACTTACGGTTGCTTCGGCATTCTTCAGCCTGAGAATGGCGTCTGAATGAGGAAGCTCTTGCAGGACCGGCCAATCTCTCTCGTTCCCTCGGACGCAGGTCAACAAATCAAAACACGCCCGAGGGTTGTCAATGAAAGGGACCTCGCTCTCATACTGATAAGCGAAGTTGTGGATGGAAGGACGGGAGTCTCCTTCCTTTATGAGAGCACGGGGACGGACGTGAACAATTTCTTTACAAGAAACGAATGGTTTCGTATTTCCATGTGCATCAACGACGTTCCCGGTTTCCTGATAAAATCGTTTCCACGGATCGAGGCTCTTCTCAGGAGCGTTGGTGACCGCCTCGTCGGAAACAATGGCCTTACCGGCTACCGCGGCTTTCTTTGCCGACTTCTCCTTATCTGCTCTACCTTCAGCTGTCCGCTTCTTAGATGGGGCCTTAGGCGGAAGTTTGGAAAGCGGGGCCGCGACTTCCGGCTGGACAATCACGGTCCGAGGAGCAACCACCTTATCTCCCTCATCAACTGATTGATCCCCGCCTTGCGACGGCACGGAGACATCCTTCACCGGTTCAGCGGAAGGCAAAGACTTGGACGAGATCTTCTTCGAATAATCAACCGACTCGATCCTCTGCACCTTGCCCATCTTTTTCGGCTTGACAAGTTCTTCTGGGGTAACCTTCTTCCCAATATCCCACTTGGCTGCATTAACAAGCGAGAAGTTAGAAAGAAACGAAAGAAATAGAGGTAGCGAAGAAACAAACGTACGAACCTTCGGAAATCCACGGAAGGAGCTTGTTGATGCGCTCGCGAGTAAGATCGGACCACTTGCGTAAACCGAGAGACTGGATCTGTTGAAGGATAGGAAAAAAGTTCTTGGGGTATGGCGGCAAGAAGGGATGTTGCACTGCAAAGACAAAGAAGAATTAAGTAAATGATCACGCTCAAAGAATAGCAAAAACAGGACGATATCTACCATAGTCAGTGTTCCAAGACGTCCTGATAAGCTCCCTATGCTCGTCAGGGACGACTAAAGAAGTCAATTCGACGAAAAAGTAAGACCGTTGCCAATTGTTGATCTTACTAGGCGCATCCGTCAAAACCCGGTTACCGCTTTTAAATTTAACCGCAAAACATCCTGGGTTCGTCGCCTTCATGCGATTTATAGATGTCATTTCTTCGAAAATCTGCGCGGTTATCGTTATACCGGCTTCGGCTCCCAGCACTAAGAGACCGACCATGTGGCGAACCGCGACGGCTGAGAGCTGAGAAATGGCAATCTCACGGCGATGGCAGTACGAGATCAGCAAGTCGGGCAGGGGGAACCAGCAACGACTACCCCCAGTGTCAGTATTGACGAAATACGACTCGTAAAGAGTTATGTATCCCGAGGGAGGGGTCCACGGACGGTCAAGCGGGAAAGGGATGATAACCTTGATCCTTGGATCAGCCCCGCAATCCTGGAGTAAAGACCTTACCGAAGTCGCATTCGATTTGGTCCCAGCGACATTGCCGAAAAACTCATGAGGAACGACCGGCAACGCAGAAGGAAAGACATCCTCGGCGTCGTCTTGACCAGTGGCGGTATCATCCTCATCGTCGTCAGAATCTCGTAGTTGAGGAATGACTAAGTCTCCCCGACCCGAGCTCTCAGCGGCGTCATTTAGGCGAGACGCTTCACGACGACGTCTTAGCTCTTCAATAGCAGAATGAGCTGGGTGATTCTTTAAGTCGGAAGAAGTGTCCGACGAAGAAACAGGAGAACTGGGTTGACGACTTAGCGAATCATCTGCGGACGAGACTGAAACAACTTCCTTGTCCTTACTCGATGAACAACGGATCAAAGACATGGGTTCGATGAAGAACGGATGAAGAACACAGGAGAAAAATAAACTTTGATCTTAAAGCCTATAAAATCTAAGGCGGAGCAACGGTGGAGGAAGGATCGGAAAATAAATACCGAGAGAGAGAAATTACCTTTAGAGCTTCTTCACTTGGACCAAATGAGGAAGGGAATAGTGAGAAGGGACTATTTATAAGGAAAATGGCGGCGTGGAACTCGAGGCGTACATTTACCTAGGCAACGCTTCGTATCCCGTACCTACCCGACGATAAAACCAGGAATCAATTCCGGTATAGCCGGATAACGCCATCGGTTTAAGAATCAAGTACACGGTTATCTCCGGCCAGAGCAGCCTAGCGAAATACGGGCCTAAAAACAAAATATGGGCCTGGAGGACGAATGTGGGCCCAACCCAAATCATCTCTCAAACCTTAGGTTAACTCCTCGCAATGCCGACTTGAATACAAGTCGCCACACTGGGGGGGGGCTTATTGTTAGAGTCAAGTTTAGCACTTTCCTGAAAAGGCCTATTCGTGATTGTAGGTCGGCCCATAATGGAAAGTCGGTAAAAGGCCCAAGACGGTAAAACTTAGGTTAAACCGGACTTAAGGCAACCGGCTTGCATTAGGGTTAGGAAGGAGCAAAATTAAGGGGATCAAGGCGGCGCCAACTATGTCAATAATATGGAAATATTCCATATCTCGATAAAAGCGGGATAATAGGAAATCTTATTATTTAGATATTTCTCTTATTTATAAACCGACTTGTAACCCTATAAAAGGGACCTCATTGATCAATAATAGCACACGCTTTTCTTAATATTTTCGGCTTGAGAGACTTTAGAGCAACTTTTGACCTAAAATCTCTCCGGCGACTTTCTAACCATTCCTCACCGGCTTCCATCTCGGAAACACCGGCTTATAAACCCTAATTTCCCAAATCTCACCGCGTTCCTAAATTCTTCTTTTAGAATCCCTAATTTACAAACCCTAAAACTCTTTCTATCTTTGGATAGACCGAGTTGAGATCTTACAATATATATGTTTATTTTATTATATAGCATAGTTCTATTCAAACCAAAAACTATTTTATCACCAAATATGATGTGGTTAAATGTGGTTTCATAAAACCTTAATATTTTTTTTTTAGTTTTAAATAATTAGTTGTACTTGGCTATTTTATTAATTATTTTATAAACTTTTAAGATTTTAAATTTAGGATATAATAAAATAATATAATTTATACATTTGTAAAATATTTATTATAACTTATATTATACATTTCTTGCAAATTTAATTATAAACTTTCAATATATTTTTTTTTTTTTCAATACTTATTTTAATAAGTTTTCCGCACCACTTTTTGTCAATTTTACCATTCAAGCGTTCATCGTGTACCGCATGCAGCTTTTTTTCACCATTCAAACATTTTTGTGTACCGCTTATTCCGCAGTAACCGCACTTATTCCGCATAGTGCGTCTTTTCTTACAAACCACACTTAAACCATTCTGCATCGCTTGATCCGCTTATCCCGTACCGCCCGATCCGCTTATCCCGTACCGCCCGATCCGCTGTCACCATTCGAAGCCTATATGTTAAAAAGTCCTTATTAAATAGTACAATCATGAGAAAAAAAACGCATTAAAAACTACATGGGTAGTTTATCAACGAAAGCATATTTAAATAGTAATCAAAATTTGGTCCGTTACAAATGAATAGTCCGTTATCTAAACTGTAAACCTTGAATAGCTAAAATTGATTAGTTGATTTCTCAACACCAACATGACTCGTTTAAAGGTGTATTGAACCAAGTATTTGAAGCAATTTAAGTTCAATAAAATTTGAAATGATTTTGGGTTAATTTAAGAACGTGTTATAACTTGATATTAAAATTTCATGAAATACTATCTAAAACCATTAGAATCTTTATATTTAGTTAAGAATATTATTTTTTTAAATCATAAAATTCTCTACAGTTATTAAAATTTCAATATTTAAAATATTTCAGTGGATTTGAAAAAGATTTTTTTAAATCATCAATAACAGTGAATTTTGAAAGACATTTATCAATTCTATTATCCAATAACACTAAATTTTGAATAATGTTTTACAATCTATGTTTGATAACTCAAAATTTGTCAACTTAACATCACTCTAAATCACACGTTCAGTACACTCATCACTATAACAAAACACGCGATTACCGACGGCCATAATCGTCGGTAATTCGTCAGAAACACCGTTTACCGACGGAATTTCAACGAAACAAGTCCGTCGGTTCTATTTCATCGGAAAAAAAATATTCGTCGGAAAACCATCGGTTATTTCCGACAGATTCCCGACAAACACTTTTCCGATGGTTTATCGACGGTCAATAAACCGATGGTATACCGATGGCGGACCGACGGTAATTAACCGACTGTTTACAAACGGTAAACCGACGGAAATTTACAGACGGTAAACCGACGGTCATTTACCGATGGCTAATTACCGACGGTAAACCGACGGCTAGTTACCGACGGTTCTTAAAAATTTTTTTTTTTTTTAATTTATTATGTATATTAAAAATATTTAAAATTTATTATATATATATATATTAAAATTTAATATTTTATATACGAAATATTTTATAAAAAAATTATTAATTTTATTAAATTTATTAAAAGTATTTATTTCAACTACATAACATTGGGATTCCTATCGGATCCCAATCCCGTTCCCGTCCCCGTTCCCGAAGCTCATGTTCCCACTCTCGGTTCCATCACTTGAGTTGTCCCGCCCGATCCTCCTCCTGGAGCAGGTCCGCCAAACTGGATGAAGTGCATGATTTGATCTCGCATCTCCGCTAACTTTCTTTCATTTTCCGTCCTTTCCTCTTGCAACCGAGTTTCAAAACTCGTCTTGAGAGCTGCAATTTCGACGTCTTTCTCGCGCAAGGCTTCGGTGAAGACGTCGTTCTCGGGTCGGAAGCGGGAATGCGGAGTCGAGCCTCCCTCCCCCAAGTTGCCTAACCCGAAAACACGCTTCCTGCGCTGCGTTTCCTGCAAAGTAAATAACAAATATTAGTTACACAACCAAGTAATGAAGATGTTATGTAAATTTTTAGTTAACTCACAAACTTACCTCGAGAAAGATCTCGTTGATCCTTTGCGACGGTACCTCCTTCGCTGAGCCGACCTCCTCGGACAGATGGGTCTGCGCCTCGTCCACCTGCCTCTTTGCCTATTCTACGATTCTCCGAGCGATCGGATCCTGGATCTCACCCGTAATCTTGTTAGTATGGCCCTCTTCGGTGAGCTCAACAAACTTCGGATCCTTTCCAGTCCTTTGTTTCTGCACATTTTTTAAACGGTCAACCGTAATTCAATTAATTACATTAATAAATATTCTAAAAACAATACTTACAAAGTCAATCCGCCGTTGTGCCGTACTCTTTGCTCCCGCGTTATGCGTTTCTATCCCCAAACCGCCTCTCTGAATCCTACGGTTCTCGGAGTGCGTCGTAGAGTCCGCTGTTGTAGCAGGTTTGGACCAATGACAGATGAACCCACCTAAAAGGGTGAGATTGACTCCCTTCAGGTCTTCCCCTAGAACCCACTTCTACTTCCACTCGTTGAGGACATGAGAGTAGTGGGACCTTGCCTTCTGGTGGAAAGCCTTCTCCACAATCGACGTATGGTTCCTAGCCAAAGTGTACTCTTGCTACAAAAAAAAACGATTGATGTTGGTAAAAATTGATAATAATTACAAATTTTTTAAGGAAACCGAACAGAGATATATACATACCGCGAATTGGCGGAACCAAGTATGCTGGTCGGACTTGGGCATCTTCACGTATTTTGGGTACGGGTGACGGAGCATGCTACACATCATTCCTAAAATGCTCTTCGTAATCTTCGAAGACGTCATATTGAACCTGTTTCAAGACAATTGAAAAACATTATAAATTAAATTGGTGTTTAACAAGCATATAGAATATAAACGAATTTGTTAGAGTAAAAAAACTTACAAATAAGTATCCGGGTTGTTGAAAGGATCTGGATAAAGTCGTTTAAGCATCTTCCGCTCCGGCTGCTCGACCAATAGCTCTATCTCATCTGCGATTGAGGGCGGGGCATCGTCGGCTTGTGTCTCCGGCAACTGGGACACCGAATGGCTCCCGCTAGGAGCTTCTTGCCCTGGAGCCGACGGTACAGGTCGGGACGGTCTAAGTTGAGTCGATCGAGCTCGCCGTGGAGGTGCCGACCGTGCTTGAGGAGGCTGAGACGGCTCACCCGGAAGAGATCCACGGTCCTCGCCGGTACCGGACAAGAAAGCCTCGAACTCTCCGTAGTCATTCCTACATCACGTGAAAAACACTTAAAGTCAATCGTTTGCAAAACCGTTATAAAAACATTTATATAACTCATAATTTTATATAAACTTTTATTACAATATTAAAAACTAAAAAAACAGTTTTACAAATCTGAAAATATATAAACTCGTTTTTATTTATATATAAAAAACTTTTTAATATGTTAAAAATTTATGAAAAGGTTTTTTATAAAGCAAAAAATTTCTAATTTTTTTTTTAAAAAAAATACTAAAAACGTTTTTAATCGAAAAAAATCATAAAATCATTTTTAAAAATAAAAATTATCTAATGTTTTTATAAAATACTAAAAAACGTATTTATAATCTAAAAAAAATTATAAAATTGTTTTAAAAATAAAAATATTTAATGTTTTTATAAAATACTTAAAAACGTTTTTATAATCTAAAAAAAATAAAAATGTTTTTACAAATACTAAAAACGTTTTCATAATCCATAAAAAAATTAAAAACCTTATAAAACATTACAAAAATAAAGAAATAAAACTTATACAAACCAAAAAATGTTAGATAAATAAAAATTACATTCCTAAACAAACTAACATCAATCTAACAACCTAAAAAGGATGTTAAGCTCCTAGAATCAACATTCAAACAATATGCATCCTAGATCCTAAATTCCAAACACCTAAAATCTCATTATTCTCTAAAATTAATCGGTTCAAATCAAAGCTTACATGATTTAGATGTGGTTGGCGGTTGGTTTCAGAGATCTCGCCGGAATCGTGTGTGCGACGAAGAGATAAGTCGGAGAAGAAGAAGTAGAGAGAGAGAGAGAGAGAGAGAGAGAGAGAGAGAGAGAGCTTTCAAAGAAATGAGGAGGAAGATGAGTCGGTGAAAGATATTTAAGGTTTCCGACGGATTTCCGACAGATAATTAAAATCCGTTGAAAATCTGTCAGTTTCTAAAATTATATGGCGGTATTACGAAATTTTCGGTTAAAAATTTGGTGGTTCAATAACTGACTGATTTCCGACGGATTTATATTAGCCGTCGGAAATCCGTCGGGAAATATATTAGAAAAAAACACGCCCAGGATTCGAACCTGGGTGTAGAATAAGATGGATTGAAGCTCGAACCACAGTGCTAAGTGTGTTAATTGTTTACAACTCATGTATATATATATATATATATATATATTTGATTATTTAATATTTTATAGTTTCATAACTTAAAACATACCATTTTAAGAAACAAATTAATTAAAATAAAAATATTAAACGAATACATTACTTCAAAATTCATATTACATAACATAAAAACATAATATTTTAAATAAAAATATAACACATTAAACACACATTAAACACATATATAACTTAATAATTTTAAAAACACTGCAGACATGGATTAGCGGTCATAATTCGGAAACTGGTTCTCGAACCATTCACCGATGTTCGTATCCCTCCACTGACGGATCATGCGATTCCAAGACCTTGCGGGAATCCATTCCGGTCTTGCCTCGCCTCTTTCCCATAGGGACTTGAACCGGCATATTTTTGTTTGGAAAACACGCCTAGCGGTCTTATGGAATTCCGACCAAACCGTTAGAATGATGTCCGAACGAAAGGTGAAGTGTTCCTGTTCATGTATAACAGAATTCATTATAGGATTTTTATAAATTAGGAAACATGAAGGACTTGTTGGAAAAATGATCTTATCAGAAATGCATCAAACCATGCTGCCTTAAGGTGGTCGGGAACATTGTAGTACGCCACGTAACTTCCAGACCAGCGATTCTAGATGATATCACTAATTGCACACAAAATGCGTGCATGTTAACCGAACCACATGACTCTGTTCTATCGGGACTGGTGAAGAATGGGAAGATTTTGTCGACCCGGCAAACGGAGTTTGCGCAAAAAAGAGGTGCGGTTCTCAACGGACTGATAGACGAAATCCATTTTTGTAAACTTTTTAGTGTTTGTAGAAGATGAAAAATTTAGAGACATTCGTGACATATTTGTACTAAATTTTCCGACGGGTATCAGTCGGAAATTAGATTTATTTCCGAAATGACGTTCCAATGCAACGCATAGGGAAGAGTCGGGATTAATTACAGTCTGTAATTGCAGCCTTTGACTTGTTTCCGACGGATTTTCGACGGATGTAATATTTCTGTCGGAAATCTATCGGAAGTTTCCGACAGATTTCCGATAGAAAATGGTTTAGGGTATGTTTAGGGTTTAGGGTTACGGAATTACGAAAGCTTAAAAGTTAAATAATACATTTCAGATACAACATTTAGGATCGTATGACTTATATAATACGAAATTATAATTCCGTAAATAAAACAAGAGATCCGTTCAACATATCGACAAATGACATTGTATACTAAGAAGTGAATTCGACGATGGTACTTCGTATTTTCGAAAATGTGCAAAACAATTTTTAAGTGATATAGAATGTTGATCTTCACTCACTAAAACCCTACCATTAATCACCCCAGAGTTTTACAAAGAACCAGGTTTAGGGTTTGTAACCCTAAACCCTAAATCAAACTATCCCTCGGAAATCAGTCGGAATTTTCATACGGATTTCCGACGGCTATAATATATCCGATACCGAAGGATATTCCTAAAATGCATTGTTACTTCTTCGAACCTGCCTGAACTCGAACTCGAGAACAATCGAATACCGAAGGATATTCCGGACCATTTGTGCTGGATGTTACGTTATTGTTTTGTTGATACTAATAATATTTATTGATATCTGATACATAGGAATATAAGTTTAAATTAAAAACATATGATTTAATTATTTTTAGAAGTAGCAAGACATGTAAACAAGTTAGAATTAAAGAAACATATAATTAATGTATTTTAGGAAATTTGTAAACATATTTTATCACTCGGCATCGGAATCAGAATCATAATCTATTGATATCGAGTCACTGTCGTTGTCAAACTCTCCTCTCTCTTCTTCGGAATCAGAATGAAGGACGACATTCCTAAAATGACTAAAATCGACGACTATATTGACTTCAAGGGATTCTTCTACCGGAGCTATGTAATCACTTTCGTTTGCTTGCAACGGTTCCTGTTCTTCCACCCCGTGAACTCTTCCCTGAGGGTATATTTTTGTAACTTTGATCCATGGATCGTTCTTCTATGTTAGTCGAGGGTACGGTATGTAACTCACCTATATCAAATGAAACAAATAATTACATGGTGTTAATTTAAAATAATTAAAGATTTATAGGGTTTCGTAATTGTTTTATCCTTTACCTGATCTGCTTGTGAAGCAACAATGAACGGGTCATATTTTTGAAGCTTTTTCGTCGAATGGATTGACGTCACACCAAACTCATCTATTGTAACACCTTGCCCAATGATAAGGTTGTACCAATCACACAAAAAAAACCACGCATCTCATGCCAAGCTTCCCTATGTACTTCACTTCAAGTATTTCTTTAAGAACACCGTAGTACACAACTTCGCCAGATGTAGATAAAAATCCGTGTTCGGCCGTTGTCCTAGAGGATCCTTCTTTATGAACTTTAAACGCATATCCCCTTGTGCAATCTCGTGGATATGACTTAGTGTTGTAGTGGAGTTCGCTCACTATGTCTACTAACCAATCTTCTGGTTTGCGACCGTACTTGATTTCATTATTCACCTAAAAATAACTGGTCAGTTACCAATAATATTTATTGGGTTTTGGGTGATATAAAAATCAGAAACTCACATAAAACTGCAACCACTTGCAGAAGTATGTTTCTTTTCAATCTTCGCGCTCTTCCTCGGTCAATTCGGGATGATGATGTGATATATCATGGTTTTTACATGTTTTAGGCCATGATATAAGTATGTTTTAGAGTCTTTTGTCGTGTCTTTAGAGTCATTATAGGTGTTTATTAGGTACATGCACGTTTGGAAGATTATTGGAGATAATGGAGCATTTTGGGCATGTTTTGGAGCTTAAGCCGAGAGATCTGACTTCACCAAGTCTGGACGACCAATGCATCGATTGATGCATCATTTTCATCGATCGACACACCTCTGCGCCAGCTCATTAATGAAGACTTTAGAGATTTGCAGTTTTGCCCCAAGAAGTTCCAGTATTTGCAAAAAGACCCCAAGCGTGATTAGGACTTTATAATTAGGTTTTTGGTGTTTTGTTTTAGAGACGCTTTCATACTATTAGCTTTTTAGAGAGAGAGACCGAGAGGCTGATCGTTCTTGTACTACTGAGAGAAGATTTCGAACCTCTTTTACTCTTACTCTTTGATTTTTATGATATCTATTTATTCATTGATTTGTGTTTCATTGATCATGTCTGAGTAGATTCATAGTTAGGTTTAGGGATTCTCATTAGGGTTTTCATGATTTATTAGATTGATTTATCAGTTAAGGATTCATATCTTATTTGTTCTTCAACCTGAATTGTGCTTAATACTAGTTTCTAACCTGATCACTTAGAATCTAGACTTTAGGTTATTAAATTGACACAAAAGTGTAATTTAGAATCTGATCTATTTAGGTTGAGCAATTTAATTATCTGCAAAGAAATTTGGTTTAATTGAATTGTGAACAAATCAAACTTGCACTTAAGGCTAGTTTAATCTGTTAGGAATTGCAAAGAAATTTGGGTTTCTGCTATTAGACTTAGAGAATTCTCGCAACGAAAGTTGGTTAGTTCTATATCTGTGTTAGAGTTCTAGAACCGAACTTAATTTGATCCTGACTGATAGTTAATCTGCTTATCTGATTTCCTGAGAACTCCCTAGACTTGACGCTTTTAGTACCTGCTTACAAAACCACTCTTGCTACTGATTTACTTTATGTTCTGATTTACTGCTTATTCTCTGTTTCACCTAGCTTAACATGACATTCTACAATCTATCGTAAGGTCTAGAGTCTTTGTGGATTTCGATACCCTATATACTACTAGCTCACGTCTGTGCACTTGCAGTGTAGATCTAGGGATTAAAACTCTGATCGTATCAAGTTTTGGCGCCGTTGCCGGGGACTCTTTTGAGTCTTCGATAGATTTGAATTTAAAGTTTAGACTAGGATTTTTGTTTTTTTTGTTTTTGTTACTAATTTCTCTGTTTTTCTTTGTTTCAGGTCTGATTTCGCTTTGCATCGATCGACGCATCTTCTGAATCGATCGACATAAGGCGACACTCGAGTTGAATCGATCGTTGCATACCTAGCATTGATCGTTGCACGACGATTACCGATGGTTTATGCAGACGCGTGAGACCAGAAGTAATCCGAACTCTAATCTCGTGAATCTCAGGCTTGAGGAACTTGCTAGACTAGAGAGAACAAACATAAAAGGTCAACGAGCAAGGATGAACATCAATCCTGTGATTTTGAGACCTGATGCTCAGGGTGTTCTGAGAAACCAACAGAACAACCCGTACAATGATGCTGGGCAAATGATTGATGCTGAGGGACGTGTGATCCCTAATCTTGAACTAAAACCTGAAGGTCAAAGGCATATGGTTAATCCTCCTGCTAATGATAGGACTCTTACTGACTACAACCGACCGGATGAGTTCTATGCTAACCGGTCAGCAATTGTACCTCCTGGATTTGAGAGGAATGATTTCGAGATCAAGATTGTCTACTACTCTCTTCTTAGGCAGAATCCTTTCCATGGTCTCCCGCATGGGCAACCGATGGATCATATTGATGATTTTGAGGACTTCATCACTGGAATGAAGTATAATGGGGTAAACTATGACTATCTTTATCTCAAGCTTTTCCCCTATTCTCTCGCTGGAGAGGCTGCAGCTTGGCTGAAACAACTTCCAACTGGGAATTTTACTACTTGGGATGCTGTGAAGAGAGAGTTCTTGAGGCACTTTTATGATGATGCTCGCTTTGGTCAGTCGAGACAGGATATTCTCACCTTCACCCAAGGTCTTACGAAGCCTCTTAAGTCTGCTTGGATGAGGTTTAAGAAGTACCAACGTGACTGTCCTCATCATGGATTCTCTGAAGTGACGCTGCTGGGCATATTCTTCAGAGGCATTGATCTCCATTACAAGTCTGCATTGGATAATGCCAACAATGAAAATTTAAATACAAGGACTCCTGAACAAGCTAGGACATTGACTGATAACTTGGTGAGCAGTAATAGCACCAAGACTGCTGATAGGAGAAGAAAGGAGTCTGGTGGAAAGATAGATAATCTGGAGATTGCTGATATTAGGAACAAGTTGGACACTGTTCACAGTTTGTTGACTGCAAAGAAGGTTGTCCAATTTGCTCAGGATGTTGAGGTTTTTGGAGCTGAAGAAGATCACCAGGAAGAGGATGTGAACTACATCAATGGCTCTGGATTCCAAGGGAACATGTTTGGAAATCAGCAAGGTAACAAGTTCTTTAATGGTGGACAGAAGAGTGCTTTCACAAGAAACAAGAACTCTTATGGATATGGACAGACTGCTGGATATCAGAAACCTTTTCAGCAAGGTAATTCTTATTGGAGGACTTATGGATCATCCTCATATGAGACACCTCCTGCTGCTAGTGCTCATGAGAGCAAGATGGAAGCCATGATGGAGCACTTTCTGGAGGGGCAAACTAAGACTACCGTGGACTTCAACAAGAAGCTGGATATTGTGTATGAAGATCTGAATGGGAAGTTTGAATCCTTGAGCACTCATGTGAAGAAGCTAGATGTTCAAATCCAACAGACATCTCAAGCAATGCAAAGGCAAAATGGAGCTGGGAAAGCTGAACAGAAGCAATACATTAATGTTGTGATCATAAGAGATGAGATTGACTTGCTGGAAGAAGAAGAGAGCATAATCTCGGATTTTTTGGGTGAATTATATCTGTCTGAGACAAGCATCGATTGACACAACTCGTGCATCGATCGACACAGTCCCGATACGTCTGATGAAATTGCCCGAAATCGCCTTGTGTCGATCGACACACATCGTGCATCGGTCGACACAGATCCCAGACGAGACCAGAATCCTGAAACAGTCCTTGAACTAGTCTGTGAGCCTTTTGTACCACATTCTAAGCCTCCTAAGTTGTCCAAACAAGAGCTAGACGAAGCTAAATGCATAAGAGTGATGGAGAAGCAATTGATTCAGATTTCAGAGAAGCTTCCAGACCCAGGAGCCTTTGTGTTAGACTAATCCATCTTTAAGGACAGATTCAAGCATTCTCTTTGTGACTTAGGATCTAGTTTGAATCTCATGTCATACTCTGTGGCTGTGAGATTAGGACTGATGGATTTCCAGCCTACTAGGATCTCTCTTATCCTAGCTGATCGATCAAAGAGGTATCCAGAAGGAGTACTTGAGGACGTTCATGTCAGAGTTGGGAACTACTTAATTCCAACAGACATTGTGGTACTGAAATATGCGGTTGAACCAGACGATCCCCTACTGCTTGGTAGATCCTTCTTAGCTACTGCGAGCGCAGTGATTGATGTGAGACGTGGTCTGATTGATCTCCACCTGGGAGACAATCCTTTGCGGTTCAAGATGGATAAGCTGAACAAATCCACCATCGATTGACAGAGCTTCAGTGTGGAAGTGGAACCAGAGATTCCTGTTGGAGAAGAGAAGATGGCAGTTCATTCTGAACTTGCTCTAACATCTTCAGATCCTGCAACTGCTCTTAAGCAGAAAGCTCCAGATCTCTCTCTTCTACCAAAGCAAAGGAATGGATCTTCTAAACTCAAATCTCCTAATCCCTCAGCTTTGAATGCAGGAAAATGCAGAATCCCACCCATGTTTCACTCCCGCCTTGGTTCTAATCACTCTTTCCTTGGGAGATCTCATGATCCGAATGCTTATACGCCACCTTGGATGAAGAGACATTCACATAGACACTCCAAGTCTCTGTTGGATCCCCATAAGTCTGATCTCCTTTCCATAGTCAAGCTATTGACTTTAAACAAGCGCTGAGTGGGAGGCAACCCACTAGTAGGTTCGTTTCTGTTTTCATTTTTCGTTTTGTTTTGGTGTTTTTGATTTCTCTGTTTTGGTGTGTTCAAAGGCGTGAGAAACAAGCAGAATCGCACTGCATCGATCGACGCACATAGTGCATCGGTCGACACAGTTGCGATTTACGGTTTGCCGATTTAATTTCGGTTCAGACACCGGTTATATACTTAACCGTGGACATAATCACCTTGCATCGCTCGACACCCTAGTGGCATCGATCGACGCAGGCCGGCGACATGTAAGTGTTCTAACCATTTTTCGGTTTGTTTTAATTCCGATTTTTCTCGCCAATCCTGAGCTTGACACTACTGGGGACAGTGTGTTTTAAGTGCGGGGGAGGTAGCTACTGACGCACGCTCTCTGTTTTCTTAGAGTCAGTCAAATATTTGTTTTATAGAGTCAAGACTGTTTAAGTAAGGAACAATGAATTTTTGAGAAGTCAACAACACTTGCAGGAACTTAAGTAACCATTGGGAAGAGCATGCAGGATCAATCTATGACTATTAGAAAACCCAATGCAGATCAGCCTACTGAGGACACCCATATCAATTCAGGTAATCAGAGAATCCTTTACTGACTTCACCCTTAATTTTGACTTAATTTTCTCACCTAAGGGCTTGGTATACCTTGAGTCGGATTCCTCTGTTAGTTCTGACACAGCTTGTAAACCTGTCCAAGTAAGGTTCCCTTCTCCCCTTCCTTAAAATAAAGTAAAAAAAGAAAAAAGAATAATAAACTGAGGATGAGCTAGTAGCTCCGAAATGGTCGCGGGAGTGATAGAGACCCTTATTACCTCTTGTGCATCCATGGAATGTGTCCAAAGTACACCCCATAACGGGAAGAGCACTGATAAAAAAAATGATACCCAATGGAGAAAAATCAGTCGCTAAGGAAGGGAAAAGAGAAGAAAGGAACCAGAAAAAGATAGTATGGTGGTCGAGAGCTAACAGAGTAAGAATCCATGTGCCCTTTGATCGATAATCCTTAGGTGAAACCGCACTTAATAGCTTATAGAAGTCAGTAGGGTGAATTTGAATGCTTTGGATTGATTGTGGAGTTTACTCAAGACAATTGCTAAGTGTAAAGTATATGTTGGTCTTAATGTCTTGCAGGTGAATCTTTCAGTGGCTTACTAAGGGGAATCTGAGTGTTGTTACTTCTAAGATGAAAAGAGTTTCTGAAAGTTTTCAAACCTTTTCACCACATTTAAGTTCTCTGTTTTGCTTAAGGGCAAGCAAAGGCTAAGTGTGGGGGAGTTGATATATCATAGTTTTTACCTGTTTTAGGCCATGATATAAGTATGTTTTAGGTACATGCACGTTTGGGTACATGCACGTTTGAGAGATTATTGGAGATAATGGAGCATTTTGGGCATGTTTTGGAGCTTAAGCCGAGAGATCTGACTTCACCAAGTCTGGACGACCAATGCATCAATCGATGCATCATTTGCATCGATCGACACACCTCTGCGCCAGCTCATTAATGAAGACTTTGGAGATTTTCAGTTTTGCCCCCAAGAAGTTCCAGTATTTGCAAAAAGACCTCAAGCGTGATTAGGACTTTATAATTAGGTTTTTGGTGTTTTGTTTTAGAGACGCTTTCATACTATTAGCTTTTTAGAGAGAGAGAGACCGAGAGGCTGGTCGTTCTTGTACTCCTAAGAGAAGATTTTGAACCTCTTTTACTCTTACTCTTTGATTTTTATGATATCTATTTATTCATTGATTTGTGTTTCATTGATCATGTCTGAGTAGATTCATAGTTAGGTTTAGGGATTCTCGTTAGGGTTTTCATGACTTGTTAGATTGATTTATCAGTTAAGTATTCATATCTTATTTGTTCTTCAACCTGAATTGTGTTTAATACTAGTTTCTAACCTGATCACTTAGAATCTAGACTTTAGGTTATTAAATTGACACGAAAGTGTAATTTAGAATCTGATCTATTTAGGTTGAGCAATTTAATTATCTGCAAAGAAATTTGGTTTAATTGAATTGTGAACAAATCAAATTTGCACTTAAGGCTAGTTTAATCTGTTAGGAATTGCAAAGAAATTTAGGTTTCTGCTATTAGACTTAGAGAATTCTCGCAACGAAAGTTGGTTAGTTCTATATCTGTGTTAGAGTTCTAAAACCGAACTTAATTTGATCATGACTGATAGTTAATCTGCTTGTCTGATTTCCTGAGAACTCCCTAGACTTGACGCTTTTAGTACCTGCTTACAAAACCACTCTTGCTATTGATTTACTTTATGTTCTGATTTACTGCTTATTCTCTGTTTCACCTAGCTTAACTTGACATTCTACAATCTATCGTAAGGTCTAGAGTCTATGTGGATTTCGATACCCTATATACTACTAGCTCACGTCTGTGCACTTTCAGTGTAGATCTAGGGATTAAAACTCTGATCGTATCATGATGTTGCAGTGACTCCTTGTATAACCTATCAAAATCAACCAAACTTAGTAATATAATTATTATAAAATAAAAATGCAATTATTTTAACAAATTGAAATATACATACATCTCATACTCAAATACTTCCTCGCAGTTGTTAAGAATATATTTGTGTAGGTGTGCATGCTCTTGGGTGGGTTGTTAGTTGCCGCTTTTCTACTTTACCGCTTAACCGCACTACTTGTTGAAAAATGTTGGGAATCGTTGACGGATAAAATTATCTCTCGCCTCTATCATCGTTTCTAGATGGGCGACGACTCTTTGTGCGTACTTGTGAGGGGAATTAATAGCCGGCAAATATCGCCGCTTCCTCGTTGTGGTACTGCGCAGCAACTGAACCCTCCACTTTAGCTGGGTTCTTAACCTTTTTTTTAAGGTGGAACATATAACGCTCGAAGGGACACATCCACCGATATTGTACCGGACCACCTAGTCTAGCTTCTCTGGGGAGATGAATAGGTAAATTCTCCATAACATCAAAGAAAGACGGTGGAAATATCTTCTCTAGATTGCAAAGGATCTTAGGAATGTTTTGCTCCAAACATCGGATGCCGTCAGCTGTTAGCGATCGCGTGTATATATCCCTGAAAAAGCACCTACCGCAGCAACTGATTTGTGAACATCTTTGGGGAGGAGATGAGCAAATGCAAATGGTAGTAGTCGTTGCATCACCACATGACAATCATGACTCTTCATCCTGATAAACTTGTCTCCATCAGTGTCCACACAATTATGCAAGTTTGATGCGTAACTGTCAGGGAATTTAACTCGTCGCGTAGTCCACTCGAAGAACTCTTCCTTTGATTTCGGATCTACCCAATACGCTGGAATTGGAGCTTTTCCGTTCTTCTGAGTATGAAGTTCCGGCCGATCACAAATTTTAGGCAAATCAAGCCTACACTTCACATTATCTTTCGTCTTTCCTTGCACGTTGAGAACAGTGTTCATGATATTATCAAAGAAATTTTTCTCAATGTGCATGACATCAAGATTATGCCTTAACAGCTGATCCTTCCAATATGGTAAATCCCAGAAGATGCTTAGCTTGTGCCAGTTGTGGGACAAACCAGGTGCGTATATATATTCTCATGGCCATTTCCACCACACTGACGAGTTCTTAGTGCACCAAAGGTTTCCAAAAGGCCCAAAGTAGTCGACCCATTGTCTATGAGAATAGGATCATCAAAAACTTTCCTATTCTTCGTAAAAAGTTTAGTATTTTTCCGATATTGATGATCATGAGGTAGAAATCTCCTATGACAATCAAGCCAACACGATTTGCGTCCGTTCTTCAACTGGAATGCATATGTCTGTTCCTGACAATATGGACATGCTAACCTCCCATGCGTTGTCCAATCCTGATAACATACCATAAGCTGGAAAATCGCTAATGGTCCACATAAGTGCAGCCCTCATCAAAAAAAATTCCTTGCAAGAGACACCGTAGGCCAAAAGGCTGGGCTGCCATAACATTTGCAACTCATATATCAATGGCTGCAAGAATACATCAAGTGATCTTCTTGGATGCTCTGGACCGGAAACGAGTATGGAGAGGAATATAAACTCTCGACGCATGCACATAGATGGTGGTAGGTTATAAGGCGTTAAAATCACTGGCCACAACGAATATTGTCTCCCATGCCTTCCGAATGGGTTAAAACCATCTGTGCATAATCCGAGGTACATGTTACGTGGCTCGTATGCAAAATCTTGATATACGCTCTGAAAATGTCACCACGCTTCAGCATCCGACGGATGTGCAATTTCTGCTCCTCTTCTATGCTTAACATGACATCTCATTTCCCCCGCAGTTTGCTCCGATTGGTATAAGCGCGCCTCAGCCTATCGGTTAACGGCATATACCACATTCTCTTAAACGGAACCTTAGCTCTTCTCCTTGTATCCTCATAGCGCGGCTTCTTACAGAACTTACATTCCAGACGGTATTCGTCTTCTCGCCAGTAAATCATACAGTTGTCGATGCACATATCTATCATCTGATACAGTAATCCAAGTTCTTTAACAAGTTTCTCGACCTCGTTGCATGAACGTGGCGCAAGATTGTCTTCAGGAAGAATATCTTTCATGAAATCGCAAATAGCACCCACACATTGCTCTGCCAAATTGTAGTCTGTCTTTATGCCCATTAATCTAGTTGCAGATGATAATGGCGAGTGTCCCTCTTTACAACCGTCATAAACTGGCCGCTTCGCTGTTTCTAACATATCATAAAATCTCCTAGCTTCTTCATTAGGTTCCTCATCTACCCTAGGAATTTGATATTCACCTACTTCCGGAATATTTTCTCTAAATGCATCATTAACCATATGAACGGTACCTACACCAAAATCTACATCCGCGGTATAAGGTTCGCTAGAACTAACAATAGGTTTCCGCGTACTAGTACTACCAAAAGGTTCTCTACTACTACTTGCATAATCCACTGTTTTCCAGTGAAGATACAAAATCTTATAACCCGCCATAAACACAACTGAGTACAAGTGATGCCATACTTTGCCAATCGTAGGATTTCTAACATTTCGGCAGTGAGTACATGGGCATTCTGTTGGAATTGTGTCCAGTAATCTCGGTACTGTCTCTAGAAAGTAAGAGTATGTCAAAGATCAGACATAAGTCATATAATACTGGGGATCATGATGGCTTGCTAGAGTCCGCTCATGATCTATAAGTCTTGGACTTATTGCCTTTATTATATGATCCCATATGGGTCACACGCTTAAGCTAACAGGAAAATGTGTTGGAACGGCTTAGCAGAAGTACGGTAAAAGTGCCAGGCATTTGTCGTACTAAGAGAGAGACTAATGGGTCTGATTAAATCCATGGGATTTAATCAGATTGGCATTTTGGGCCCAAAAGCCCAAAAGGGAAAGAGAAGGCTTTTATAAACTAAAAGCCAAGTCTTTTCTCCCTAACCCTAACCCGAGCCGCAAACCTGCTCTCTCTCTGCGCCGATTTCATCAGTGGTCTAGCAGCCGTTTTTCTGTGATCGCGTGTGTGAACCTTTGGAGGATTCATCCCTCGGTGTATCTCTCTGATCTCTGACCTGTTCTATTCCTTCCGCTGCAACAAACAGGTAAAAGGTGAGATCATGTAATGTTTCTATTCAAGAGAACCTAGATCTGTATGTTTAGGTTGATATGAATCTGTGAATTGAATCAGGATCAACCAAACGAATTCCTACATTGGTATCAGAGCCATTGGTTCTTAGGATTTCTTGTTTTAGATTCATGTTTAGGTTGTTTAATTTGTTTAGAAGTGTTCTGAATCAACTACTGATAAGAAAAACACTTAAGAAACTGATTTGAATCCTGAACAAACATATGAATCGCAAAACCGAGCTATATGACTCGTGTTCTTGCGATCGGCCGGGTAGAAATCCGATCGGCTTGGCCGGTTGGATCGCACGTCCGAGAGAGAGGATCGCACGGCGATCGCGTCCGGATCGATCGGCCGAGTGGATCGCACGGCGATCGCATGTCTCGCGCATCGGCCCGATCGATCGCGTCTCGGCTGTGCGTCGCGTCCCGATCGCTCGGCGATCGTGGAAGCGTCCGTCCGAGCAACTCGTCCGCGTCCCGTGCACCGTCCCCGTCCCGTCCTTCGCGCCGTCTTGATCTCGGATCATCACGTGCGGCTGGTCGAGAGTGATGGAGGAGCTAGGTCACGGCCGAGACCAATTCGGTTCGGTTCGTGACCAATTCGGTTCGGTTCAAAACTTAATTAAAATCATCGTTCTGGTTTAATAAACAGATTTTAATAATTTTATTAAATCTGGTTAAACCGGGATAAGAAATCCAATGTCGAAAGAAATATTGGATTTAGTGCCTAAACCAGGAATTTCTAATTTGATTTGGTTGGACCAAATAAATTGAGAAATTCCGGTTTAGTAAATAACCGGTTGACAATTGTGGTCATCGTAGTAATTAAAACTTGGTTAGACCAATTTTAATGAACCAGACCGGTTATGTCATTTAATTGGACAATTGGGTCATGTCTTGGACATGGACCAATTCTTGGGCCTCGGGCCAAGAAGTTAAAACAATTGGGCCAATTATTTGAGTCTTTCTTCAGATTAATTTAAAATTTATTTTATAAAATTATAAAGTCGATTTTAAATTAAAGTTTCCGAAATTTTGAAATTAGAAAGTTTCTTAAAATAGAATTTTCTGGATTTGCGGGTTTTGGATTTTTAAGAAATTTCTAAAGTTAGAAAGTTTCCGTTTTTAGAAAGTTTCCAATTTTAGAAAGTTTCCAAAAATAGTAGGTTTCCAAAAATAGAAAGTTTCCCGAAATAGTAATCTTCTATTTTGGGCATGAAATTTTAATAAACCTACAAACCTCAAATAATATCAAGCGTTGGATGTCTTGTCCAGGCTATGTCAGCTGTCGAAGCCCATTCAATTGTATTCATGGCCTTACAGTGTGAGGGTGTCTGCTTTTGCGTGGGTAAGACGGTTTGTGATTCATAAATGTCATTGGGAGTCCCAGACATTAATGATTACATGACTGTATAGTCCGGTTTTCTTGACTAGGCCATCGGGAGTCCCGGGCCTTGAGACATCAGAGTGGATTGGGCCTCGGGCCCAGATTCACAACCAAGAGTTATATCACGGATATAATTAGCCGAAATAGGGCTTACCGATATAAGCTAAGGTTGGGTGACGGCCAGTGGCCCACTTTAATCTTAGTTATATGTGGATCTTGGAATCATTATATTCTATTGAGGGTAACTTAGGTTATTGAATATAATGCATGATTAATCATATTAAATTTTTAATACGAGATTAGTCATTTTGAACATAATAACTAATAACCTTTTTATTTATATATTTCAGATATGACTACTACAAGCACACAAAACACATTCTCGATCCGGTCTGTTCTCGAGAAGGAGAAGCTGACTGGAACGAACTTCCTGACATGGTCAAGGAACTTGAGGCTGGTCCTCAAGCAGGAGAAGAAGGATTATGTCCTTCGAGATCCCCTCCCCGAGAGGCCTCTTGCCAATGCTGCCAGGACTCTGCACAATGCTTGGGAAAAGCATTCGTCAGATGAAAATGATGTCTATTGCCTGATGTTGGTGACAATGACTCCTGAGCTGCAAAAACAGTTCGAAAGTGTATTGTCTCCCATCGAGATCATGGCAAGCCTGAAATCGCTTTTTCAGGAGCAGGCTAGGACTGAGAGGTTCCAGACAGTTAAGAACCTCTTAGACTGTAAGTTGGCTGCGAATGCGGCAGTGAGTCCTCATGTCTTGAAAATGATGGGTTATCTCGATCATCTTCAGAAACTCGACTGCCCAATCAGCCAGGAACTTGCCTGCGACATCATTCTGCAGTCTTTACCTGCAAGCTATGATCAGTTCATTCTGAACTTTAACATGCATGGCTTGAGTAAGACACTACCTGAGCTTCACGGAATGCTCAAGACTGCAGAGCCCAACTTGAGGAAAACCGCCAAGGACCCCAATGTGCTTATGGTGCAAAAGGGCAAGGGGTTTAAGAAATCCTCTGCTAAGGATAAGGGAGTGGCCAAGGCTGTCCAAGTCGCGGACAAGGACACGCCAAAGCCCAAGCCCAAGTCCAAGGCTGGGCCTACTGACATGTGCAGGTTCTGCAAAGAACTGGGGCATTGGAGAAGAGATTGTAAGAAATTCCAGGAAGGTCTAAAGGAATTGAAGAAGAAGACTTTCGAGACTTCTTCATCAGGTATTTTTGTTATAGAAGTTAATACAACTACTTCTGATAATACCTCATGGGTCATGGATACTGGTTGTGGGGCTCATATTTGTACTAATATGCAGGCACTCAGCAACAGTAGAAGGCTGAAGCAAGGACAAGTGGAGCTACGAGTTGGGAATGGAGCGAAAGTTTCAGCACTAGCTGTAGGCACATACTTGTTGTCTTTACCTTCGGGATTGATTTTAGAACTGAATAATTGTTATTTTGTACCTGCTATAAGCAGAAATATTATTTCAATTTCTTTGTTGGATTTGGAAGGTTATGATTTTTCAGTTAAGAATAAATTATGTTCCTTCAATCGCAACAATTTGTTCTATGGTTCTGCCCCTCTTACGAATGGGCTTTACATACTCGATCAATCCGCGCCAATTTATAACATTAATACCAAACGGTTCAAACCTAATGAGGAGAACCGAACGTTTCTATGGCATTGTCGTTTAGGGCACATCAGCGAGAAACGCATCAAGAGGCTCCATTCGAATGGACTTCTTGGCTCATTTGACTTTGAGTCATGTGAGAAATGCGAATCCTGCATGATGGGCAAAATGACACGGGCCCCCTTTAATAAACCTAACGAGAGGGCCAGTGACTTATTGGGCCTGATACACACTGATGTGTGTGGCCCAATGTCCACAAATGCAAGAGGAAACTATCAGTACTTCATTACCTTCACTGATGATTTCAGTAGGTATGGATATGTTTATTTAATGAAACATAAGTCTGAATCTTTTGAAAAGTTCAGAGAATTCCAAAATGAAGTACAGAACCAACTTGGCAAAAGCATTAAGGCTCTTCGGTCCGACCGAGGAGGAGAATACTTAAGCCAAGAATTCAGTGATCATCTGAGAGAGTGTGGGATCGTATCCCAACTCACTCCTCCTGGAACACCTCAATGGAATGGTGTGTCTGAGAGGAGAAATCGGACCTTATTGGATATGGTTCGATCTATGATGAGTCACACAGACCTTCCAATATCCCTTTGGGGATATGCTCTGCTAACAGCAGTGTTCACTCTAAACAGAGCGCCGTCAAAAGCAGTAGCAAAGACACCATATGAATTATGGACTGGAGTGGCTCCAGTGCTGTCTTATCTAAGAATTTGGGGTTGTGAAGCCTATGTTAAGAGATTAATCTCAGATAAGCTTACACCAAAATCTGATAAATGCTACTTCATTGGTTATCCACGGGAAACCAAGGCTTATTACTTCTATCTACGTTCCGAGAACAAGATCTTTGTTGCCCGGGATTGTAACTTTCTTGAGAGAGAGTTTCTCTCTAAGAAAGACAGTGGGAGTAAGGTACTGCTTGAAGAAATTCAAGATGAACAGGATTCTGCTCAACCTAATGAGGAAGAGCAGCAGGAGGACCTACAAGAAATTGTAGAGCCTGAACCTGTAGTACCTGAAGTTCGAAGGTCCGGGAGGATCCGTCACGAACCCGAGAGATATCAAGGATTCCTCGTGACTGACTGTCATGATCTTTTGATCATTGATGGTGATGAACCATCGAACTTCAATCAAGCCATGATGGGCCCAGATTCCTCTAAGTGGCGCAAGGCCACTGATTCCGAAATGGACTCCATGTCGGTCAACCAAGTGTTTTCGTTGGTTGACTTACCCGCTGGTGTAAAAGCCATCGAGTGCAAATGGATCTTCAAGAAGAAGATTGACGTGGATGGAAATGTCCAGATTTATAAAGCCAGGTTGGTGGCAAAAGGTTTCAGACAAGTTCACGGTGTGGACTACGATGAAACCTATTCACCAGTGGCTATGATGAAATCTATTCGGATTCTACTAGCAACTGCAGCTTTTCATGATTATGAAATTTGGCAGATGGACGTGAAAACCGCCTTCCTGAATGGTATTCTGGAAGAGGATGTGTATATGACACAACCTGACGGTTACATAGATCCGAAGAATGCTGGGAAAGTGTGCAAGCTTCATAAATCCATTTATGGATTGAAGCAAGCATCGAGGAGCTGGAATCTTCGTTTTGATGAAGCGATCAAGCAATTTGACTTCATTAGAAACGAAGAAGAACAATGCGTGTATAAGAAATCTAGTGGGAGCAAAATTGTATTTCTTATTCTGTATGTCGAAGACATACTGCTTCTCGGAAACGACGTTCCAATGCTAAAGTCCGTAAAAGACTGGCTTGGAAGTTGTTTTTCCATGAAATACATGGGTGAAGCCGCATACGTTCTTGGAATTAGGATCTATCGGGATAGACCTAAAAGGCTGATAGGCTTGTGTCAAGACTCATACATTGACAAAGTCCTACAAAGATTCAGCATGAAAGATTCCAAGAAGGGCTTCACGCCAATGGTACATGGCACAACGCTAAGCAAGAAGCAGAGCCCTACGTCGGCTGCTGAGCTTGAGCGCATGAAGAATATTCCTTATGCATCTGCAATAGGATCTGTCATGTATGCCATGATCTGTACTCGTCCTGATGTTGCTTATGCATTGAGCATGACGAGTAGATACCAGTCAAATCCAGGTGAAAACCATTGGATTGCCGTAAAGAATATCTTGAAGTATCTAAGACATACTAAGGATAAGTTCTTGGTGTACGGTGGAAGTGATGTGCTTAAAGTCAGTGGATTCACGGACGCAAGTTTCCAGACAGACACAGATGATTTCCGGTCACAGTCCGGTTATATCTTTTGTCTGAATGGCGGTGCAATCAGTTGGAGAAGCTCCAAGCAAGACACCGTTGCAGATTCCACTACAGAAGCTGAATATATCGCCGCCTCAGAAGCAGCGAAGGAAGCTGTTTGGATACGAAAGTTCATTATGGAACTAGGTGTGATACCAGATGCGGCTGAGCCTCTGGCACTGTTTTGTGACAACAATGGTGCTATAGCTCAGGCAAAGGAACCAAGATCACACCAGAAATCCAAGCATGTTCAAAGAAGATATCACTTGATACGTGACATCGTTAATAGAAAGGAAGTCAAGATCAGCCGAGTTCCGACAGATGATAATGTCGCTGATCCGTTGACAAAGCCACTCCCAAGGCCTAAGCTCGAGTTCCTGACTGAAGCTGTAGGCATTAGAAACATTGAAATGTAATCTAAATTTGAGTGGGAGTTTTGTGAGCTTTATTTTAGTTATTTGATATGTTCTTGTAAAACATTATTTTATGTTTTAATGAAATTATTATTTCAAGATTATTTTAACTGTGATGAAATAATCGTTCCAAAATGATATGAAGCATTTTATAGGTCATCGAAGTAAGTGACTTGATCTTGAGTCATCAAAGTCATTTAGCTTGATCATGAGACCCTATATTTGATAAATGTTTTATATCATCCTGTCCCTAGTCGAAGGTTGTTGAAACTGGAACACCAACAACCGTGTGAGACTGGATTGGTACGTGACTTATGACAAAGTCTCAGTGTGTCATAGATGCGCGGCATCAAAGTCAGTACATAGGTGTATGTTGGGAACATACGACCGGACAAGACCCGCTTATAAGAACTCTTCAGGATATTTATATCTGTGTCATAAGAGATTCTTACTACGACTATAGAGTATAGTCCTTAGACCTGAGTTCACATGCATGTGACTGCACATGGACTGATGTACTTTGATCATTGTCTAACGCTATCGTTCTGTGATAGCTATAAGGACCTTGTTTGGGTACATCATGAAATGAGTAGTTTACAGTGATGGAACAAGATGGGATTTGTCCCTCCAATATAAATGGAGTGAATATCTCTAGGCCAATCGGAGATTTGAATACTGGAAAACGCATGGCCATGCTCAAACGGACTTTCCCGAGTCGTTTGGATTGTCAGTATCAAATCAGAGTCCGATGAACAAGATTAGGCTTTATAAGGATGACACCAATCTTGCCTTATGACTAATCGAGATATTGAGACAAAAGGATTATGAATACGGAGATTCCAGTACAAGTGGGAGATTGTTGGAATTGTGTCCAGTAATCTCGGTACTGTCTCTAGAAAGTAAGAGTATGTCAAAGATCAGACATAAGTCATATAATACTGGGGATCATGATGGCTTGCTAGAGTCCGCTCATGATCTATAAGTCTTGGACTTATTGCCTTTATTATATGATCCCATATGGGTCACACGCTTAAGCTAACAGGAAAATGTGTTGGAACGGCTTAGCAGAAGTACGGTAAAAGTGCCAGGCATTTGTCGTACTAAGAGAGAGACTAATGGGTCTGATTAAATCCATGGGATTTAATCAGATTGGCATTTTGGGCCCAAAAGCCCAAAAGGGAAAGAGAAGGCTTTTATAAACTAAAAGCCAAGTCTTTTCTCCCTAACCCTAACCCGAGCCGCAAACCTGCTCTCTCTCTGCGCCGATTTCATCAGTGGTCTAGCAGCCGTTTTTCTGTGATCGCGTGTGTGAACCTTTGGAGGATTCATCCCTCGGTGTATCTCTCTGATCTCTGACCTGTTCTATTCCTTCCGCTGCAACAAACAGGTAAAAGGTGAGATCATGTAATGTTTCTATTCAAGAGAACCTAGATCTGTATGTTTAGGTTGATATGAATCTGTGAATTGAATCAGGATCAACCAAACGAATTCCTACACATTCATCTTACAAGTTTTCTGCGTATGAGATTGATTGCAAGCCATCGTCATGAATTCCACAATACTGAGTGCATATGGTTTGTGCACTAAGTTCTTCGTCACATCAACCCTCGGTCCGTGCATCCACAATCTGAAATAATTAGAAGAAGATATTTTTCCGTATAGAATAGTAGCAGAGAGAGTTGGAGAGTGGGAGAGAGACAAAGAGATTGGTGTGGAGGAGAAGAGAGGTGTTTGATATATATTGAAATTTAACCGACAGAAAACCGACGGAAAACCGACGGATATAGCCTTTAGCGTCGGTAATCTGTCAGTTTTTTTGTCGGCCCAACGGTAACAATTACGGCTATGATAATGCTAACATCGAACCAATGGGTTTCCGACGGAATACCGACGGATTTACGATACCGCCGGATTACCGTCGGAAATTACCGATGCAAAACCGACGACTTCTAATCCATCGATATGTCGTCGGAAACCCATCGAAATTTCCGACAACAAATTTTCTGTCGAAAAATCCGTCGGTTTAAGGCTTGTTTTCTTGTAATGCATATATATGTATCGTTATGCTTTCGCAAAAAATTACCTATATAGAAACTAGCTATATGTAAGCATAGAGTTTGGCTGGATATGTTCGGCGTCAATTTTTTTTTTGTTTTTTTGAATCTTCTTAATTTCGTGGGTCTCAGCTTTTTTTTGTCATTAACCAATTAAACGGAAACATTTTTTAGTTCGTTTTTGTTCAGCAGTTCGGTTTTATTGATAGGATTCTAAACTCATCCAACGATCAGTTTTATATTAGTTTGTGTTTTATCATTTCTTTAGCTTTTTATTATGGTTTTCTATGGAAGGATTATTTTCTTTGTAGTTTTGTCTTCCCTTAATTATTTGGGTTTAGTCTTTTGTTTTTCCATGCATGTATTAACTTTTGGCGTTTGCTAATGTTAGATCAACAATTTCAACGAAAAAACTAGCTATATGTTTTAAAAAGGTTCTTAATAAATAAAATAATCATGAAGTAAACAAATAACGCACTTTAAAAGCTACAAAACATGGGACTTGGTACTAAGGTTGGAGAAATTTAGGAGAAGAAAGCGACAACATGCAAAACCAAATGAATAACGTTTTCTTTTTGGAAGGTAAGCAAATAAACAAACGCCGACCAAGAAAGAAGAAGCAAAAAACAAACAACAGAACCATTTATATACAGACATTTAGATGATTAGGGATATCAAAACAGATTTTTGATAATATCACCTGTAAAGTGAAAATAGTTTACACAGAAAATGTGTTATTATATATAGTTCTCCACCTCATACTTCTGATATATTATTTGAGCTTTTTAAAATTTCAAAAAAAAAAAAAACAATGAACTTTTCTGGATATCATTAGAAGTTAAAAAGAGAAGGAAAACAACTAAACATTTAAACAGTACCATTCATATGCAGACATTTAGAGACTTGTAAATATCAAAAACAAAAGGTGTACGTTGCAAATATTGCCTGTAAAGTGAATTTATTAAACATAGAAAAAGCCAAAAGTTCTTATGATCTGTCCCTTTTTTTTTGTAAATCCCACTGAATTCAGGGAAAATCCGATGTCAGGAAATATACCCCAAAGAAAATGTGAGTCCAGCAAAAACAATGAGCTTTTCAAAGCCAAATATTTTCTAAACTTTCATTAACAAAAATGAAGTAATTATAGAGAGGAAGCGATTGAAATATGTTTGGTTAAGTAATAAATAAAAAATAATATAAGGTATATATTATTTTACATGAAGTATCCGAAAATTATTGAGTAATTACAACTTACAGCATTAGAAGTTGGAAAAATTAACCGACAGGAAAGACTAACTTATTGAGTTAATTGTCCTTAGGTTTAAGATTATTACATCCCTATCATTTATGCATCTGTTTTGATAGACAGAGTGGGCACTGTTCAATTGTGTCAGAATATCTGATTGGAAAGATTTCATTTTTGAAATTAAAATTTAACGAGCAGAGGGAAAAAGAGAAGTAAAATCTGATAGGAAAAAACATGAAGAAGTAGAGTTTATTATTATTACTTTTTGTAGAGGAGGAAGTTATTCTTTAGAACAACAAAATAAAAATCCTCGCAGTCACTCTGTATTTTTCTGATTTGCAAAAAAATATATTTCTCTGTGGCAGCAACACGTGGAAGCACCATGAAGTAGTGGTCTAATGGTTAAAGTTTTACAGTAGTAGTATTAAGTTCGAATCCCCAAAAACATAAGTTTTACAAAATTAATAGAGATAAATTTATAAGAAAGTTTTCAAGAACAGGAGGAGCCGTTGATCATGATCGTGGATGATTCTCGTAGAACAAAGATAATATTATCTATAAAATTATCTTTGTAATAGTTTTCATAATGTGTATCAACGTTAAAAAAGTGAAAGCGACATAAAAATTAATAATATATATATATATCATGAAATAATGTAATGCATTAAAGAAGATAGAAGCTTACTTATTTTCTTACCGCTGCTTGTGGCGAGTCCATCCACTCTAATAGATATCATTTTTGTTTGTTTTTCGTATGTGAAGATGTTGGAGTTTGATTTATTTATGTGTTTTATCCCTTGTTTGAAAATTCATTAGGCGTTATGCGTATCTAGACCTAGCGAATTATTGATAAATCAGGGATTAAACATGATATATGCGTGTTTTAGATGAAGTGTGACGTCTGTGTTTCGGAAATTGCATTTTGCTTGAATTTTAATTTAAAACATTAATGAAGGGTATCACAGATATTATAAATACACATATGATATTAATAACGACATATGATATGATATGATATTAATGAACTAATTAAGTAGTGGCTAAAATAGTTGATTCGGTAGGACTTTACCTTATTAAAAGAATATGTAAGTTTTAAATGATAATATGTTGACCAAAAAAAAGTTTTAAATGATAATATAGTTTATGGAATTGTGACAATTAATGTCGTTATTTGGGATATTTTGATAACATGGTTAATGATGTTGAGTGTAAATGTAGATAGAAAATGTTTACTTTGGTCAATATAAATAAGTGAAAATTACTTCAAGTACTAATTTTAGCTATAATTATTACATTAGCATTGATTTCATATTTTATTAGAATATCATTTATTTTTCTTATTAAAACAAATTAATTTAAATAATTCAATATTTATATAAATAAATTATTAAATAAAAATAATAAATAATATAAAATTCGTTTTATAAAAACAAATAATTAATACAAATACGTTTTAATAAGAAATAATTT
The DNA here is from genome assembly GCA_030180135.1 of Orychophragmus violaceus. Lineage (NCBI taxonomy): Eukaryota > Viridiplantae > Streptophyta > Magnoliopsida > Brassicales > Brassicaceae > Orychophragmus > Orychophragmus violaceus. Next base: position 79,806,205 of record CM058230.1, read on the forward strand.
ATATAATAATATTTATATAAATAAATCACTAAAATAAGAAAATAATAAAAATATATCAATTTTGTTAAATAAATTTTAAATTTTTATTTTCAAAAATAAAAAACTAATAAAATTAATATTAGAAATAAATCATTTAAATACCAAAATAATATTATTTTTCGATGGTTAAATTACTTTTTTGATCAACAATTAAACATACAAACAAAACAAATTAACAATCAAACTGAATCCTAAACAAAAATCCGAAACTAAGCAAAGTAACACATATAATCAGTATTTTTTGAAAAGTCTTTAAGATCCGAAATAAACTTAGTTTTATTGATCCTAACATAAGCAAAGCAAGTCAGATAATCAATCTTAATTGAATCCTTAACTAAGCAAAACAACATAGATAATCAACACAGATAGTCAAACTAAGTAAAGCAACACAAATAAACAAAAGGGCTTACAAAACTGATAATAAACTTCATTAAAAGTTAAACAAAACAAAAAATCAATCAAACAAATAAACAAAAGGGCTTACAAGATTGATCCTAAGCTTAACCAAATCCTAAACAAAACACAAAATCAATCAAACAGATAAAGAAAGAGCAGACAAAAGGGCTTACTACAATGCACCATTGATTTTTTTTTTTTTTTGGATAGAGGCGTGACTGGTTTTCTTTGCTAGGAACACGTAGTAGAGCATCTTTAATACGCCGCGTGTAATTGTTCGCAACAGATGAGTTTGCGGCTGAAGATTGGAGAGCTCCTGGAGGTATTGAATGAGCTGAAGAAACACACCGTGGAGGCATGGAATGAGCTGAAGAAGCATGGCTCCTTTATTACATTTTTTGCAAGGTAATACAAAATCAAAGAATAAACCCTTAATTAATCCCAAAATCAAAAACCCCCCAAATCAAAACCTAATTTCACAGCCCTAATAAATTGAAACCTAAGACACGCAATAAAAAAACCCCACATCAAAACCATTAAACAATGAAATAAAACGAAACCATGAAACCCTAAAATCGCGAAACAAATCAAAACCCTAATTTCACAATCCTAACTAATCGAATCCTAAGACATGCAATCAAAAGCATTAAAGAAAGAAAATAACCGAAACCATTAAACAAAGAATCAAATTGAAACCAGGAAGCCCTAAAATATCGAAACAAACTGAAACCCGAATACAAATCTAAGTCGAAAAGCGATTATTATCTAGGAGATTCAAGTCGTTCGGTCATTGACGACGGCGGTCGGAGGCGGTGAATGTCGGTGCCATGGTGACGATGGCGGTCGGAGGCAGAGGATAACAGAGAGAGAGAGAGAGAGAGAGAGAGGGAGAGAGAGAGAGAGAGAGAGAGAGAGAGAGAGAGAGAGAGAGAGAGAGAGAGAGAGAGAGAGAGAGAGAGAGAGAGAGAGAGAGAGAGAGAGAGAGAGAGAGAGAGAGAGAGAGAGAGAGAGAGAGATGAAAAAACATAAGTGTTAGATTTAGGCCTACAATGGGCCGGGAAAAGAATTGTGTTTTGGAGCCAAAATTTGAGATCAATATAATTTTGGTTTGGAGCCAAATTTTGGGTTTGAAAATGTTTTTGGGTTGAAATAATTTTTTTATTAAATATTTTACATTTTAAACATCTAATAATCTAATAATCTATTTTAACAGAATATAAGAAATGAAAAAATAATTTATTAAAATTAACAAATACATATTTCACAATACATACATTAAAAAGATATTTCATAAATACATAATTTTCATACATATATCATAAATACATATAATTAAGTAGAATCATCATTGGTATTTGAATGGGAATCAGAGTCAACACTCGAATCTTCTAATTCGTCTTCCGATACATATTCATCGTTCGGAGGCCATGCATGTAACAAATCGAAATCATAATCATCTTCCACAACATTTGATTCAATTCGAAGCATTTCACTTGGTGCTACAAACTGGTTTTGTGTATCGTCTTGTAACACAATTAGAGCAACTAAAGATGTTTCACGGACTCCTCGAGGCATAACTATCGTACAAGCTGACCAATTGGTTTCAAATTTGCGACGCACACGTTGATAAGGAATAAAGCATACTTGATCACAATTACCAGTTAGTATAAAAGGATCGTATTTTGTGTATTGACCGCGCTGAAAAACATCTATGATTCCTGATGCATGTTTGCGCACTCCACGACCTATTGTTGTGTCAAACCACCGGAACTTGAAAATCATGGCCTTAAGCCCAACATAACCATCATACCGAATCATCATTATATCTTCAATCAGACTCTAATAATCCGTCTCGGTGGTTCCACGAACATAAACACCGTAATTTTAGGTTTTCTTATTTTGACCATGTTTATGTGAGTGGAATCAGTATCCTCGTGAAAAATATATTGGCCAAAATGTGTGATCACGGTCAGGATCTTGTACAAAATCCAACATCCACAAGTGAAACTCGTATGACTTGCTAGCATGATTAATCTGCAAATCGAACATCGTAGATATTAATTTGTAAATAAATGATATATGTATAACAATAACATTTAACTTTAATTAATTAACAAAACTCACATAGTCTTTAACTCATGCTGCGTAATATCGATCTTTTGCTATTTGTAGATCATTAGTGGTAATATTTGTGTTTTCTTCCCTCATGTTCTCTTCCAAGATCATGAATCTGGTATTAATTAAATAAATATATAAATTTAATATTTATATTAAAAGTAGAATAATACCTTTCATATGGTTCAAATGCGTCACAATTAAGCAATATAAACATTTAGAGCATGGTGTAGTCATCTTCTGTTAACCAACTACTCTCGGCATTTCCACTAACTCTACCTTCATGATAAAACATGTTAGGTACATCTGGATAAGAATATGTAAATCGAATTTCTTCAGGAAGTGCAGCTTCATCAACAAGTTTTGGATTTCCAAAGTAGTTTGAAGATGAATTTGATATTTTCTCGTTCAAACATTGTGCAACAAATCCTCCAGTGTGTGCTTCATATTACACTTTCTTCTTGAAATGGTACATGTATCTTTCAAGCGGATACATCCACCTATATTGGACTGGACCACCTAAAGCAGCTTCATCTGGGAGGTGTTCCATAACATCAAAGAATGATAGCAGAAATATCTTCTCCAAATTACAATGCTTCACTGGAATATTTTTTTCCAGGATGGCAACGTCTTTCTCATGTAATATCTTCGCTGAAATATCCCTGAAAACGTGCAATATCTTTAATAATAATTATTAGTAGCAATAAATATGTAAATATTATTTAAAATGGTAAACTATATGAATGTAATCACCTGAAATTGATGTGTGAACGGTTTTGGGTATGAGCTTGCGAAAGGCAAAAAGAAGAATTCATTGCATTATGACGTGACAATCATGACTTTTTAGTCCTGATAGCTTCAAATTATTTCGTCAACGCAATGACTAAAATTAGAAACATACCCGTTCAGAACTTTATATCATCCTTCAGCCATTGAAGGAATTGTCTTTTTCCTTTATTAGAAAACCTAAATATCGGCACACGAAGCGTTCCATCTCGATTAATGTGTAAAGATTTTCTTCTACATAAGGTAGGGAGATCCATTCTTGATTTAGCATTATATTTCGTCTTTCCTGGAACATTTAACACCGTATTGATGAGATTGTCAAAAACGTTATTCTCAACGTGCATGAAGTCAAGGTTGTGTCAGAGAAAAAGATTTTCCCAATACGGCAACTCTCAAAAGATACTTTTCTTCACCCAATTATGATATTTCCCATAGCCGGATATAGTGCGAGCTGCCTTCTCGTGTCCGTTTCCTCTACAATCAACGGTTTTTGACACACCATCAACGGATTTTATTATTTCGTATAGAATTTCTTCTCAATTTAACTAAGGTGGCGGAGCATCTGGTATTTTCTTGCCCCGTCGAAACGCTTGAAAATTTCGCCGGTAAGGCTGGTTGTGAGGCAATATAATTCTATGACAATCAAACCCACTATGTTTCCTCTCATGTTGTAACCAGAACAACTTCATCTCATCTAGACAATATGGGCATCCTAAAAGGCCATGTGTCATCCAACCAGATAGCATGCTATACGTCGGAAAGTCGTTGATTGTCCACATCAACGCAGCTTGCATCGTGAATTTTTGTTTCCTCGATATATCATATGCTTCCGCCCTATCACTCCACAAAGTTTGTAATTATTCGATCAACGACTGAAGATAAATATCTAGACTTTTCTTCGGATGTTTTGACCCGTGAACTAGTACTGACAGAAAGAAAACTCCCTTCTCATACACATACTAGGAGTTAAGTTGTACGGAGTTACGATCACATGCCAAACCGAGTGTGCCTTACCCTTCTTACCAATGAGATTAAATCCATCTGTTGATAGGCATAGATAAATATTGCGACTTTCAGCGGCAAAATTAGGATATACCTCATTAAAATGCTTCCACGCTACTCCATCTGACGGGTGATGCATTTCTCCTTCCGGAGAAAAATATTCAGCGTGCCATCGCATATGTGAAACAGTCTTCTCTAATTGGTATAGACACTTCAACCGCTCTGTAATAGGCATATAGAACATCCCTTTGTTTAGGTCGATTTTTACCCGTCCAATTATTTGGATAGTATTGGCCATTCGCACAAAACCGACACACCAAAAGAATTTTATCTTCCAAAAGAGCATGCAATTTTCCTCGCAAACATCAATCTTAATAAAAGGAATTCCGAGAGATTTTTTAAGCTTCTTCATCTCGTAATAAGATGCCGGTGCTTTATTTGGCTTCGGCAGAACATTTTTCAAAGTCTGTGATAACTCATCCACACACGCCTCAACCAAATTGTGGTTGGTTTTCGCCTTCATTATTCGGGAAGCCACATATAGTTGAGAAATTCCATCAACACATTGATTGGCGGCTTCAAAATCTCGGAAAACAGTGTCATGATATGGCTCTTCATATGTTGTTTCCATCAAATTTGTAGTTGGCTTTTCATTTGCTTCTACGTTTGCGTATGGGAAATTCTTGTATGTATCCGGCGGAAATTGATAATATGTAGCTTGTTCTTCCAACCTAGATTCTTAGCTAGTAAAATGACTTGTTCCCGAGGATTCACCAACATCAGAATAATGTTCTCCATGGCTAGGCCAAACATAGTAATCTTCCTTGAACTCAACTCTTCTTAGATGATGAGAAACAATTCTTGCCTTGTTTCGGTTTTTACACTGAGCACAAGGACACAATATAGTGTTTCACTCATTGTATGATGCTTGATTAAAAGCAAACTGAAGAAATACTTGAATCCCTCCCAAAACCTCTCTTGAAGCAGAATTTGTGTCAGGATCATAATGTCGATCCATCTACGCTCTTGAATGAAAATACCGAGACATTATGTATAAAGAAAATAAAATAAGACACAATTGGTTTGGTTTGATATATAGATGAACTCAAAAGATTTGTGATCGTTTGTTATTAAAATATGGTATGCGATCGTTTGTTTTTATAGAACAAATTATTAGTCACGTTTTAGAAACGATTTTTTTTTAAAACGTTGCTACTAAATAATAGTCACGTTTTAGACATGGATTTTAAACGTGGCAACAAATAGACACGAATTTGTCGCGAATAAAAATTGTGGCCTAAGTTTCGAATATATTTGTCTGCTACATATTTTAAAATCCACAAAATAAAGTTTGATTTGACATTTTTTCGGTGCGATAGTCATGATATAGTCACGATATAGTCACAGAACAAAAATTATGACAATAGAAATTAATAATTTGATTGGAAAACTTTAGCAACTTATACGTGTCTAAAACGTGACTAATTATACATGATTTAGTCACATTTTTTACGTGGATAGATTGCCACGAATATTTCATGACAAATCGTGACTATATTAAATTACGCTTTATATCATGACTAATTTACACGTATTGGGCATGATATTGGCACATTTTTTTTTCACGTGGCTAATCGTAACTAATTCATGACTGACTAACTAAAAGCCATGATTTGGTTATGACAAAACATGGTTATAACACAAAATTCTACTGGTGTAGGGAAGATGGCTACCAAGAGTCTCTAAAAATGTAGTCTTTGAAGAAGATCCAATATTTAACCCAACCGAGGGTATGCTTTATTATTACTGCCATTGTTATTTCCTTAAACATATTCAATTCAGCTCCACGAGTATCGTGATTTGTATCTTACACGTGAAACGGTTGTGTTTGCGAACATATCATCGTGTGCACTTTCTCTCTGTTATGTTTTAACATAACATAGACAATTTAATAAATAAGGTTAGAAAATAACATTGTTTTATAATAACGTCATTCCGCTCCTACTATTTAACATTTTTTTTGTTTGTTTGTCACCGAGCTACTACTTAACAGATACAAATATTAGTTTGTAGATGAATATAATCTTCTCAATACTGGAGACAATAATACTTGTTGCTCTATTTTCAGCAAACATTATAGAAGTTAATAATAGATATAGAGGCAAAAACATCAGAAAGCAATAACATTTTGTATAAAATCTTAATACCAAATAAACACTAGCATGTATTCAATTAATCTATTATTGATTTATATACACCTAACTCACTCAAAACTAATCTTAAAATTCGAAGTTTCCACTTAACTATATCAATATTTAAAGAAGTAATAATATTGGTTATGTTTCAAAGTAAAGTGAACTACTATTAAGCAAACACAACGTAAAGACATACACTACACATAGAAAAAACAAAGAAAAATAACTGCTAAAGCACAAAGGCTGTTTTTTGGTCAACAGCACAAAGACTACTTTACAACACTACATATTGTCGGCAAAGCATTAAAATTATGAAGAAGACACAACAAAATCGTCTTCCTCACTACTTTACAAAGCTACATAGATACAACATTACATATTGTCGACTACTTTACAAAGTTTTTTCTTGTCTTATTTTTTGCATAGGAATAATAATTTGCAGAAAATAGCGACGACCAAAGACAATCGTTCCAAACATTTTCTCTCCATTCTCTCTCAAATCTTCTAGATATGAAAATATTCGCCGTCTCTTATTCTCGCCGGTGATCTCGTCGGGAGTGAGGAGGGCTTTCGCTTTCATTTTTTTTTTCCTGCCTTCGCGCTCCTCTCCGTTGCTTGCGGTGGGTTTCTTCCATCGACCGTGGCGAGTCAAATTTTTTGGTGGTGCTACAATAGGCTCTCCAGTTGTTCGACTTCGGTGGCTCTGAGCATATATGACTTCTTGAGGACGGGATCCGGTACTCTGCTTCCTCACGGGTCTTCGGTGTCGGTGACAGGTTTGCCCTCTTCTGTTTATGGCCTGGTTACTTGCGGAGAGGTTCGGGGGTCGGCAAGCGGTGGTAAGGTGTTGCGGAAGGTGTTTCTATTTGCATGAACGGACGACAAGCTCTAGTAAGCTTAGAGAGTGGCCTGAACGAGCGTAAGCCGGCAGCTTTGTGGCGACGTGTTGATGGATCCGGTCTGCTCTCCGTCACGGTGGAAGGGCATCTCACGCCGTTTTTCCGGCCTGTTATCTGGCATAGTACTTCAACGTGGTCTCTGGGTCCGTGGCTAGTTGGTTGTGGCGTTCGCAGCGGTTTCTTGGCTCCGGTTTCTGAGGCGGCGTTGTCCATATCGAGTTGGTGGCGGTAAGCTACTTCCTGCCTGGGCGGCGGCTTGGTTCTCGAACTAGGGTTTGCTAAATGTGGGTCGGTTCTTTTGGAGATTGATGGGCTTTGCTATGCCAAATGCAAGATCCAATTGTGATTTTTTTGTGGGTTTTAAGTTTATGTTCTTGCAAAAAAAAAAATTATTATTATAATATATTGGTTATGATTGGTAAATCTTTATCGCTGTGATAAGGGGTTTACCGTTTTGATGGTCACCAATCATCAAAGCGTTAGCAAAAATAATATTAAACTTTTTTTTTTTTTTTTTTTTTTTTTTTTTTTGTTAATCCAGGGAGGATCCCAGACCGTGGTCCAGACTAATCTCCCTGGGCCCAGTTAGGCCGCAGGCCAGCTTCACCTGGGAGGGTTTTCCCTGGGCCTTAGGCCCAGTGCCCGCGTTATGAGCAGAGGAGGCATTTTTGTTTCCACCTGGAGTCGAATCCGGGTGGTGGTTGCCACCACGGACCCTTCTACCACTTGGACTACCTCAACCGCTCAATATTAAACTTTTTTCTCTCAGATTTTTTCATATCGCTTTCTCTAACCGCTTGTTTTTACCATTTTGCACTATTCCCTGACCGCTTACCGCTAATCTTACCATTTCTCTTTTGTTCACCAATCGGACTCAATATATGAAAAACTTTGACAAAAAAAAATCATCTCCTCATTTGAAATAATAAAAATCGTTGAAATAAAAGAAATGGTTTCAGAATTCAATGTTGGAAAAGAGATAGTTCCCTACACAAGCATCCTGTGGTTGGCCCAGTGGTACAGTCAGCACTCAACGATTCCTGAAACTGGATAAGCTCTTCTTGGTCCCACATCCTATCAAATCTCATTTGAAAAGAAAAATAAAAATGCTACTTTCTTTAAACAAATCTTATTAGTCTCCAATTTTTATAAAATTTCCAGTACTTCCCACTCAGTAATCGTCTCAAGCTATATATAAGCCTATTTTGGATTCCCCACAAAATTAAGAACCAATAAACCAAACAAAGCAAAGTAAGGCAGAGAGAAGAGACTTTGATTCAAAGCTTTTCTAAGGAGTAAAAAAATGTCTGCAAATGAGTTACCTTCTTCAGCTCAAGCCTTCCAAGAACAAATCCTTGGCGGTTTTGTCTCTAGAAAGCTGCTTCTGCACAACCCATTTGACCACAACACTCAACGAGCCCTTGTGATTTCACCATCTCCTTCTACCACCCATGACAATAACCTCAGTGGGAATTTCTTGATGCTTCTCTCTGTCCTCATCTGTGGAATCATCTGCTGCCTCGGGTTACATTACGTCATTCGTTGCGCATTCAGACGTTCTTCAAGTTTCATGATCTCTGAGCCTATCTCAAGTCTTTCAACACCAAGCGGTTCATCAAACAAAGGAATAGAGAAGAAGGCACTTAAGATGTTCCCGGTCGTTAGTTACTCACCTGAGATGAAACTGCCCGGGCTTGGCGAAGAATGCGTCATCTGTTTGTCGGATTTTGTTTCCGGTGAAAAGCTCAGGCTGCTCCCTAAGTGCAACCACGGGTTCCATGTTCGTTGCATTGACAAGTGGCTCCAACAACATTTGACTTGTCCAAAGTGCAGACACTGCCTGGTTGAGACATGCCAAAAGATCTTAGGTGACTCCAGTCAAGTGACGGGAACACCAGCAGCAGCTCCAACAGAGAGCGTATATGTCAGGATAGCTATTCTAGAACCTGAAGGAAGAGTAAACACTGTTAGAGAAAGCAGATAAATCCCAAGGATTTGTTCTCAAGTTAGATAGGATATTTTTAGATCTGAACACAACTGTAGCAATAGAGTTCCAAGTTCCAAAAGAAAAAACAGGATACTTCAATTATTTGTCTTTTTTTTTTTTTTTTTTTTTGCCTGTATACAGAGAGAATATATCTTCCTTTTCAGTAGCATCTCACTGAGTTCATCAAACTTCTCTTCGCAGGAGTATTTTTTTCAGTGGAATGTAAATTATCCAAGAACACTAAGAATCATCTATAACCAAATACTGATAACTCGCTAGTCATATATTCTTTTATATGTCAAAAATCACAATCACCAGACAGAACAAATGTGGTCTGGACTTGATCGGAATATGCTTGGTAGTGACAAACGCACGAAGGTCGTGATAGCCCCTACACGAGCATCCTGTGGTTAGCCCAGTGGCACAATCAGCACTCAACGATTCCTGAAACTGGATAACCTCTTCTTGGTCCCAAATCCTATCAAATCTCATCTTAAAACAAATCTTATTAGTCTCCAATTATATAAAATTTTCAGTCCCCACTCAGATATCATTTCAATTTATATATAAGACTATTTGGATTCCCCAAAAATTAAGAACCAATATACCAAACAAAGACAAGTAAAGCACAGAGAAGAGGCTTTGATCCAAAGCTTTTCAAAAGAGTTAGAAAAGTCTGCAAATGAGTTACCTTCTTCTTCAGCTTAAGCCTTCCAAGAACAAATCCTTGGTGGTTTTTGAAAATGCAAGAAATACTTGATACATAATGTAATACATGGGTTTTTTTTCAAATACATTTTTATTACAATCAAACATACAAATTTCCACTTTACCAACATGACCTCACTTGCTTTTCTATATATATATATATATATATATATATATATAAAACTTTTAGCAATCCTTTAGCAATCATGTTTGATACCCTTACAAGATCACTAAAACCTTTTTGCCAATTGCTATTCCTCTAAAAACCGTAAGCTTCTATGAAAGCCTTAGCCAATTTATTTATATATAATAGGATAATTTGCAACTGACCTATACATTCAAGATATCTTTGAATTTCGATAACCACAAAATCATTTAGGAAAATATTCATTTTTCTAATTCTTTTCCAAATCTAATAACTTCTTGATCTTCACGTGTATCTTCTCGAAGATATATCTCCTTTTGGCTTATCTTAGTCAAGTTTTTGGCAATATTTCTTGTTGATGCATACAGTGGTCTACGCATTGACTGAATCAGGTGATGTCGTAGCTCTTGACTAAATTCACTGCATCTTCATTCTCCTTCTTTTAGTTTTGTCTGTCTCTAAAATTATTTGTCATCATACACTGAAAACACATAGCTGAAGGATAGAATTCTCATCACCGATGCATTAAACATGTAATAAGTTCAAAAAACAGAGATAGCCATTAAACAAGTTCAACAAACAACTAAAAACATAATCATACTGCCCCTAAATTCTAAGACTGTGACCCGGAGTGTTCCAGAAGCCAATAATGAAGATCACTTAGGCCATTTCCCCATAAACTAAGCCCTAAAAACATATACCTCACTAGAGGTGTAATCATCATCTTCTTTGGGGGAATCCTCTTGCTCTGTCTCTTCCTTAGAGTCTACCATAACTGACTTACCTTTTTCTTCCCTGCTTGATGATATATCATGGTTTTTTTCTGGTGTTTAACCATGATATTTTTTTTTGTCAACGTTTAACCATGATATATATGTATATATAAAGTCTTTTATCTGGTTATTGAGTTTATCAAGTTTTTATAGGTTAGCACGAGTATATAGATCAATTAGGAGTTTTAGAGCTTTTCTGAGGTAAATTGAAAGAAGTCGAAGTTGGACCCAATTGAAGACATTGGTGTCACCCGACACCAGCATGGTGTTGGTCGACACCGACCCCAAATCAAGAGTTCTACGCGAGTATTAGAGACGTTTTGTAGAATTGCAAAAGAGCCCAAGAACTTTTACTATTTTCAATTAATATCCTGAACGTGTTTAGGCTATTAACTAGGTTTCAGAACAGTTTTATCTATATCATATTTGTACTTGCTTTTGGAATGAGAGATATTGAGAGCTTAGGGCTGATCTGCTACTTTGTAACCTTTGAAGAAAGATTTTGAAGCCCCTTATTTATCTATTCAATTTGTTTGATTTTCTATTCATTATGTGTTGTTTCAATATATTTGTGCTCGAGTAGCTTATCTTGTTAGATTTAGAGATTTCATGATTTGTTAGGATCTCTGGTTAACTAGGATTCAATATCAAATCTGTACAGCACGTAAGTTATCCTTAAATCGAATTAAGGATTGATCTAGAATTGATATCTTAGATAAATTGATTAGCACAAGAGTGTGATTAATAATATGAAAAGACTCAGAATGAGAAATTTAACTAATTGCAAAGTGATTTGGTTTAAGGAAATTGTGAACTAATGCATGTATATAACTCTAAGAGTGCAAAGAGTTTTGGACCACTAGTCTGCTAGACATAGATAACAATTGCAGCGAGAGTTGAATTGTTTTATACTTGCGTTTATATTTCGTGAACCTGCGCTTAAATTTGAATCATGATTAATCGGTGCATTGTTTTATATGATTTCCTGAGAGCTTCCCTAAGTTTAGCGCTTTCTCATATCGAATCTACACTCTTATTTACTTATAGTGTTACTGCTTTCTACCTAACATTGATTGAAAACGAAAAGTCTACTGATATTCTATTGTCCTTTGTTTGATACCCAAAGTACTATGACAATACAGTGTACACTTGTAGTTGATAACTAGGGGTTAAACTTTGACCTATAGAGTATTTGGAGCCGTTGCTCTGGGCCTCTGTTTTTATCAATATGTACTACTTCTAAATTTTTACTAGCATTTTTTTTACTTGCATATTTCTACCTTGCTTGTCTTTATTGTTGCAGGTTAATACAATCGGAAAATATTGGAATTTGTGCATGCCTATTCTTGCAATCATGAGCAATCCAGACAAGGACCTTTTGTATCTTCAGAATCAGAAGCTTGCTAGCCTAGAGAGAACAAACCGGAAAGCGAAGAAACTAGAGAAAATGATGCAAGTCGTGATGGTTACTGCGGATGAGAATGGTGTTAATCATAACCGTCAGGGTCAAGCGTACAACAATCATGGAGAGAGGTTGGACGATGAAAGAAACATCATCCATGCACCTTTCATTGAAGCTTCTACAGGATCAAGGCTTAATCAACATGGGTGGTGAGGCTGCTTCTGCAGTTGGAAAGATACTTGGAGACTATAACATGCCAAATCAATTCTATGCGAACATGTGTGGGATCATACTTCCTGCCATTCAGAGACTAGACTTTGAGCAAAAATGAGCTACTACACTCTTGTTGTACATCAACAGTTCCCTGGTCTATCTCATGATCATCACATGGACCACATTGAGAGGTTAGAGGACTTGGTAACTAGCATGAAGCACGATGAAGTCAGCTATGACTATCTCTTCTGAAATCTTTTCCCACACTTTATCGGTGGGGATGCTGCTTACTGGTTAAAGCAGTTGCCAAGAGGTTCTCTTGCCAACAGGATTGACACTAAGAGAGAATTCCTGAGGAACTTATATGATGATGCACGGTCTGATGCTCTCAAGAACTTGATTTCACAGTTCAAAAAAGCTCATGCAAAAGCCTTTAGAGTGATTGGATGCATTTTAGAGTGTACCAATGTGACTGTCCACACCATGATTTCTCATAAGTTTAGCTGCTGGGCATATTCTTTAGTGGTGTGGATGTGAGGTACCAAATGGCTTTGGATGTTGTTAGCAATGGAAACTTCAAGACGAGGTCTCATGAGAAAGCAAGTGGGCTGATTGAGAACTTTGTGTCTAGCAATATCATCAAGAATGTTGACTTTGAGAGGCAGTAAATGGCAGGAAACATTGATAGAATTAAGTTTTATGAGATAAATAATAGTTTTTTGATGAACAAGAAGCAGAATCATTTTGCCGCAGAGGTTGAGACTTATGAGCCATTTATGAGTGTGAGCAGAAAATTTTCAACTAAGTTGGTGGAATTGGTTTTCAGGGTGAGAGATTTGGGAATTATAAGGGCAATCAAAAATCTTTTGCTTACGCTTCAAAAGTATGTGATTCAGAAGCCTTTCGAGCATAACATTTTATTCACAAGGACTTATGGAGCTTCCTCTTACCATGCACCTCCTACACCAACTCATGAGAGTAGACTGGAAGTTATGATGGAGTAAGTTCTTGAGAGTCAGCAAGAGATTAATGTAGACTTCAACAAATAGATTGACACCTTATATGAAGATCTGAATGGAGGCATTGAACACTCATGTGAAACTGCTAAATATACAAGTTTCTTAGACTGTTGCAGCTGTGAAAAGGCAAGATGGATTCCTATCGGGGAAGAATTGAATAGAACCCTAAGAAGTATGTCAATTCTATCTTTGTTAAGACTGAAGAAGACGTGGTTTCACAACAATTTGGAGGTACTTCTAAGGCATGATTCGTGAGCTGCAAAGATGTGAGGAACAATTTTGAAACCACATCAACGGTTTAAGTCGACACTCCCATTGAGTGTCGGTCAACACCCATGTTAGTGAATGATTCTTCAAGTTTCGAGCATGAACAAAAATCGAACTAGGTCGACACAGCAGGAAAAGTAGAGTAAAAAAAGACTTGTGTCGTCCGATACCCAATCAGTGTCGCCCGACACCCACTTACGGAGGGGGTTTAGAGTCCTCAGAATGGATCAAAATCTACCAACCCTGACATTGTGGCAACACTAAGAGAAAACAATATATGGATCCATTGCCAACTTTCAGTGTCGATAGACACCACTTCGGTGTTGATTGACATCATGGTCGAACGTGCACAAATTTTCCGAAATCTCAGATTGGTGCAGAAGAGAGCACCTACAAGCCCAATATTATGTTCCTTAGACCTCATGAAAATTTGATATATCATGCTTTTTACCGGTTTTATACCATGATATTGTTGGAATTGTGTCCAGTAATCTCGGTACTGTCTCTAGAAAGTAAGAGTATGTCGAGATCAGACATAAGTCATATAATACTGGGGATCATGATGGCTTGCTAGAGTCCGCTCATGATCTATAAGTCTTGGACTTATTGCCTTTATTATATGATCCCATATGGGTCACACGCCTAAGCTAACAGGAAAATGTGTTGGAACGGCTTAGCAGAAGTACGACAAAAGTGCTAGGCATTTGTCGTACTAAGAGAGAATGAATAATGGGTCTGATTAAATGGGATTTAATCAGATTGGGCCCAAAAGCCCATTAGAGAAAAGAGAAGGCTTTTAATGACTAAAAGCCAAGTCTTTTCTCCCTTAACCCAAACCCTAGCCGCGGCTACTCCTCTCTCTCTGCGCCTCTCTTCCTCGTGGTCTAGCAGCCATTTCCTTGTGAAGCGTGTGTGAACCTCTGGAGGATTCATCCCTCGGTGCATCTATCTGATCTCTGACCTGTTCTAATCCTTCCGCTGCAACAAACATGTAAAAGGTGAGATCATCTAATGTTTCTAAATAAGAACACCTAGATCTGATGCATGTTTAGGTTGATATCAATATGAGAATTGAATCAGGATCAACTGAACTATCCAACAGTGGTATCAGAGCCATTGGTTCTTAGGTTTCTTGTTTTAGATTCATGTTTAGGTTGTTTAATCTGTTTAGAATTGTTTTTGAATCAAATACTGATAAGATAAAACAGTTAAGAATCAGAATTGAACTCTAAACACATTAATTGGATCACAAAACCGAGCTATATGACTCGGGTTTTGGTGATCGGCCACGAGAAGGATGGGTCGGACGGACGGGGTCGATCGCAGGTCGGACGGTCGGGACGGTCGGATTGGATCCGATCGGATCGTTCGATCGATCACGATCGATCGTTGCGTCGCGTCCGATCGCGTCGTCTCGATCGCGTCCTGCTGGCGAGCGTCGCGTCCCGATCACTCGGCGATCGTGGATGCATCGTCCCGGCTGCACCGTCCCGATGGATCGTCCCGACCGCAGCTTGGCAATGTCTCGATCTCGGATCGATGGCTCGCGGCTGAGCGGCTGGACGATGGTTCCTTGGGCAGGAAACTAGGTCACGACCAACTCGGTTTGGTTCGTGACCAAATCGGTTCGGTTCAAGGCTCGGTTCAAAACTTGATTAAAATCTTCGTTCTGGTTTAATAAACAGATTTAATAATTTTATTAAATCTGGTTAAACCGGAATAAGAAATCCAATGTCGAAAGAAATATTGGATTTAGTGCCTAAACCAGGAATTTCTAATTTGATTTGGTTGGACCAAATAAATTGAGAAATTCCGGTTTAGTAAATAACTGGTTGACAATTGTGGTCATCGTAGTAATTAGAACTTGGTTAGACCAGTTTTAATGAACCAGACCGGTTATGTCAATTAATTGGACAATTGGGTCATGTCTTGGACATGGACCAATTCTTGGGCCTCGGGCCAAGAAGTTAAAACAATTGGGCTAGTTAATTGAGTCTTTCTTCAGAATAATTTAAAATCTATTTTATAAAATTATAAAGTCGTTTTTAAATTAAAGTTTCCGAAATTTTGAAATTAGAAAGTTTCTTAAAATAGAATTTTCTGAATTTGCGGGTTTTGGATTTTAAAGAAATTTCTAAAGTTAGAAAGTTTCCGGTTTTAGAAAGTTTCCAATTTTAGAAAGTTTCCAAAAATAGTAGGTTTCCATAAATAGAAAGTTTCCCGAAATAGTAATCTTCTATTTTGGGAATGATTTTAATAAACCTACGAACCTCAAATAATATCAAGCGTTGGATGTCTTGTCCAGGCTATGTCAGCTGTCAAAGCCCATTCAATTGCATTCATGGCCTTACAGTGTGAGGATGTCTGCTTTTGCGTGGGTAAGACGGTTTGTGATTCATAAATGTCATTGGGAGTCCCAGACATTAATGATTACATGACTGTATAGTCCGGTTTTCTTGACTAGGCCATCGGGAGTCCCGGGCCTTGAGACATCAGTGTGGATTGGGCCTCGGGCCCAGATTCACAACCAAGAGTTATATCACGGATATAATTAGCCGATATAGGGCTTACCGATATAAGCTAAGGTTGGGTGACGGCCAGTGGCCCACTTTAATCTTAGTTATATGTGGATCTTGGAATCATTATATTCTATTGAGGGTAACTTAGGTTATTGAATATAATGCGTGATTAATCATATTAAATTTTAATACGAGATTAGTCATTTTGAACATAATAACTAATAACCTTTTTATTTATATATTTCAGATATGACTACTACAAGCACACAAAACACATTCTCGATCCGGTCTGTTCTCGAGAAGGAGAAGCTGACTGGAACGAACTTCCTGACATGGTCAAGGAACTTGAGGCTGGTCCTCAAGCAGGAGAAGAAGGATTATGTCCTTCGAGATCCCCTCCCCGAGAGGCCTCTTGCCAATGCTGCCAGGACTCTGCACAATGCTTGGGAAAAGCATTCGTCAGATGAAAATGATGTTTATTGCCTGATGTTGGTGACAATGACTCCTGAGCTGCAAAAACAGTTCGAAAGTGTATTGTCTCCAATCGAGATCATGGCAAGCCTGAAATCGCTTTTTCAGGAGCAGGCTAGGACCGAGAGGTTCCAGACAGTTAAGAACCTCTTGGATTGTAAGTTGGCTGCGAATGCGGCAGTGAGTCCTCATGTCTTGAAGATGATGGGTTATCTCGATCATCTTCAGAAACTCGACTGCCCAATCAGCCAGGAACTTGCCTGCGACATCATTCTGCAGTCTTTACCTGCAAGCTATGATCAGTTCATACTGAACTTTAACATGCATGGCTTGAGTAAGACACTGCCTGAGCTTCACGGAATGCTCAAGACTGCAGAGCCCAACTTGAAGAAAACCGCCAAGGACCCCAATGTACTTATGGTACAAAAGGGCAAGGGGTTTAAGAAGTCTTCTGCTAAGGATAAGGGAAAGGCCAAGGGTGTCCAAGTCGCGGACAAGGACACGCCAAAGCCCAAGCCCAAGTCCAAGGCTGGGCCTACTGACATGTGCAGGTTCTGCAAAGAACTGGGGCATTGGAGAAGAGATTGAAAGAAATTCCAGGAAGGTCTAAAGGAATTAAAGAAGAAGACTTTCGAGACTTCTTCATCAGGTATTTTTGTTATAGAAGTTAATACAACTACTTCTGATAATACCTCATGGGTCATGGATACTGGTTGTGGGGCTCATATTTGTACTAATATGCAGGCACTCAGCAACAGTAGAAGGCTGAAGCAAGGACAAGTGGAGCTACGAGTTGGGAATGGAGCGAAAGTTTCAGCACTAGCTGTAGGCACATACTTGTTGTCTTTACCTTCGGGATTTATTTTAGAACTGAATAATTGTTATTTTGTACCTGCTATAAGCTGAAATATTATTTCAATTTCTTTGTTGGATTTGGAAGGTTATGATTTTTCAGTTAAGAATAAATTATGTTCCTTCAATCGCAACAATTTGTTCTATGGTTCTGCCCCTCTTACGAATGGGCTTTACATACTCGATCAATCCGCGCCAATTTATAACATTAATACAAAACGGTTTAAACCTAATGAGGAAAACCGAATGTTTCTATGGCATTGTCGTTTAGGGCACATCAGCGAGAAACGCATCAAGAGGCTCCATTCGAATGGACTTCTTGGCTCATTTGACTTTGAGTCATGTGAGAAATGCGAATCCTGCATGATGGGCAAAATGACACGGGCCCCCTTTAATAAACCTAACGAGAGGGCCAGTGACTTATTGGGCCTGATACACACTGATGTGTGTGGCCCAATGTCCACCAATGCAAGAGGAAACTATCAGTACTTCATTACCTTCACTGATGATTTCAGTAGGTATGGATATGTTTATTTAATGAAACATAAGTCTGAATCTTTTGAGAAGTTCAGAGAATTCCAAAATGAAGTACAGAACCAACTTGGCAAAAGCATTAAGGCTCTTCGGTCCGACCGAGGAGGAGAATACTTAAGCCAAGAATTCAGTGATCATCTGAGAGAGTGTGGGATCGTATCCCAACTCACTCCTCCTGGAACACCTCAATGGAATGGTGTGTCTGAGAGGAGAAATCGAACCTTATTGGATATGGTTCGATCTATGATGAGTCACACAGACCTTCCAATATCCCTTTGGGGATATGCTCTGCTAACAGCAGTGTTCACTCTAAACAGAGCGCCATCAAAAGCAGTAGCAAAGACACCATATGAATTATGGGCTGGAGAAACTCCAGTGCTGTCTTATCTAAGAATTTGGGGTTGTGAAGCCTATGTTAAGAGATTAATCTCAGATAAGCTTACACCAAAATCTGATAAATGCTACTTCATTGGTTATCCACGGGAAACCAAGGCTTATTACTTCTATCTACGTTCCGAGAACAAGATCTTTGTTGCCCGGGATTGTAACTTTCTTGAGAGGGAGTTTCTCTCTAAGAAAGACAGTGGGAGTAAGGTACTGCTTGAAGAAATTCAAGATGAACAGGATACTGCTCAACCTAATGAGGAAGAGCAGCAGGAGGATCTACAAGAAATTGTAGAGCCTGAACCTGTAGTACCTGAAGTTCGAAGATCCGGGAGGATCCGTCACGAACCCGAGAGATATCAGGGATTCCTCGTGACTGACTGTCATGATCTTTTGATCATTGATGGTGATGAACCATCGAACTTCAATCAAGCCATGATGGGCCCAGATTCCTCTAAGTGGCGCAAGGCCACTGATTCCGAAATGGACTCCATGTCGGTCAACCAAGTGTTTTCGTTGGTTGACTTACCCGCTGGTGTAAAAGCCATCGAGTGCAAATGGATCTTCAAGAAGAAGATTGACGTGGATGGAAATGTCCAGATTTATAAAGCCAGGTTGGTGGCAAAAGGTTTCAGACAAGTTCACGGTGTGGACTACGATGAAACCTATTCACCGGTGGCTATGATGAAATCTATTCGGATTCTACTAGCAACTGCAGCTTTTCATGATTATGAAATTTGGCAGATGGACGTGAAAACCGCCTTCCTGAATGGTATTCTGGAAGAGGATGTGTATATGACACAACCTGACGGTTACATAGATCCAAAGAATGCTGGGAAAGTATGCAAGCTTCACAAATCCATTTATGGATTGAAGCAAGCATCGAGGAGCTGGAATCTTCGTTTTGATGAAGCGATCAAGCAATTTGACTTCATCAGAAACGAAGAAGAACAATGCGTGTATAAGAAATCTAGTGGGAGCAAGATTGTATTTCTTATTCTGTATGTCGATGACATACTACTTCTCGGAAACGATGTTCCAATGCTGAAGTCTGTAAAAGACTGGCTTGGAAGTTGTTTTTCCATGAAAGACATGGGTGAAGCCGCATACGTTCTTGGAATTAGGATCTATCGGGATAGACCTAAGAGGCTGATAGGCTTGTGTCAAGACTCATACATTGACAAAGTCCTACAAAGATTCAGCATGAAAGATTCCAAGTAGGGCTTCACGCCAATGGTACATGGCACAACGCTAAGCAAGAAGCAGAGCCCCACGTCGGCTGCTGAGCTTGAGCGCATGAAGAACATTCCTTATGCATCTGCAATAGGATCTGTCATGTATGCCATGATCTGTACTCGTCCTGATGTTGCTTATGCATTGAGCATGACGAGTAGATACCAGTCAAATCCAGGTGAAAACCATTGGATTGCCGTAAAGAATATCTTGAAGTATCTAAGACATACTAAGGATAAGTTCTTAGTGTACGGTGGAAGTGATGTGCTTAAAGTCAGTGGATTCACGGACGCAAGTTTCCAGACAGACACAGATGATTTCCGGTCACAGTCCGGTTATGTCTTTTGTCTGAATGGCGGTGCAGTAAGTTGGAGAAGCTCCAAGCAGGACACCGTTGCTGATTCCACTACAGAAGCTGAATATATCGCCGCCTCGGAAGCAGCGAAGGAAGCTGTTTGGATACGAAAGTTCATTATGGAACTAGGTGTGATACCAGATGCGGCTGAGCCTCTGGCACTGTTTTGTGACAACAATGGTGCTATAGCTCAGGCAAAGGAACCAAGATCACACCAGAAATCCAAGCATGTTCAAAGAAGATATCACTTGATACGTGACATCAATAATAGAAAGGAAGTCAAGATCAGCCGAGTTCAGACAGATGATAATGTCGCTGATCCGTTGACAAAGCCACTCCCAAGGCCTAAGCTCGAGTTACTGACTGAAGCTGTAGGCATTAGAAACATTGAAATGTAATCTAAATTTGAGTGGGAGTTTTGTGAGCTTTATCTTAGTTATTTGATATGTTCTTGTAAAACATTATTTATGTTTTAATGAAATTATTATTTCAAGATTATTTTAACTGTGATGAAATAATCGTTCCAAAATGATATGAACCATTTTATAGGTCATCGAAGTAAATGATTTGATCTTGAGTCATCGAAATCATTTAGCTTGATCATGAGATCCTATATTTGATAAATATTTTATATCATCATGTCCCTAGTCGAAGGTTGTTGAAACTGGAACACCAACAACCGTGTGAGACTGGATTGGTACGTGACTTATGACAAAGTCTCAGTGTGTCATAGATGCACGGCATCAAAGTCAGTACATAGGTGTATGTTGGGAACATACGACCGGACAAGACCCGACTATAAGAACTCTTCAGGATATTTATATCTGTGTCATAAGAGATTCTTACTACGACTATAGAGTATAGTCCTTAGACCTGAGTTCACATGCATGTGACTGCACATGGACTGATGTACTTTGATCATTGTCTAACGCTATCGTTCTGTGATAGCTATAAGGACCTTGTTTGGGTGCATTATGAAATGAGTAGTTTACAGTGATGGAACAAGACGGAATTTGTCCCTCCAATATAAGTGTGAATATTGTTGGAATTGTGTCCAGCAATCTCTGTACTGTCTCTATAACGTAAGAGTATGTCAGTGATCAGACATAAGTCATACAATACTGGGGGTCATGATGGCTTGCTAGAGTCCGCTCATGATCTATAAGTCTTGGACTTATTGCCTTTATTGTATGATCCCATATGGGTCACACGCTTAAGCTAGCAGGAAATAATGTTGGAACGGCATAGCAGAAGTACGACAAAAGTGCTAGGCATTTGTCGTACTAAGAGAGAAAGATTAATGGGTCTGATTAAATGGGATTTAATCAGATTGGGCCCAAAAGCCCAAAAGGGAAAGAGAAGGCTTTTAATGACTAAAAGCCAAGTCTTTTCTTCTCAACCCTAACACTCAGCCGCGCCTCTCTCTCTCTTCTGCGCCCCGTCTCCTCGTGGTCTAGCAGCCAGTTTCCGGTGATTGCGTGTGTGAGCCTTTGGAGGATTCATCCCTTGGTGTATCTCCCTGATCTCTGACCTGTTCATCAATTCCGCTGCAACTAACAGGTAAAAGGTGAGATCATATTGTTTCTAAATAAGAACACCTAGATCTGATGCATGTTTAGGTTGATATCAATATGAGAATTGAATCAGGATCAACCGAACAATCCTACAGTGGTATCAGAGCCATTGGTTCTTAGGTTTCTTGTTCTAGATTCATTGTTTAGGTTGTTTAATCTGTTTAGAATTGTTTTTGAATCAATTACTGATAAGATAAAACAGTTAAGAATCAGAATTGAACTCTAAACAAATTGATTGGATCACAAAACCGAGCTATATGACTCGGGTTTTGTCGATCGGCCAAGGAAGAGATCGACCGGCTTGGCCGGTTGATTATCTCGGCTGAAAGTTGGACGAGACGATCGCGGTATGCATGACGAGCCGATCGCATACGTCGATCGCGGATCGATCATATGGATCGCGTTGCGTCATGCCGTCCCGAGCGTGACCGAGAGCCGTGCGTTGTCCAGCTCTCACCCGCGTCACGATCGTCCCGCCATCGTCCCACGATCGTCCCGAGCTGCCGAGCGTACGTCCCGATCATGCAGCCCAAACCGTCCCGACTGGCCTGCGGCTATCGCTTTTTGCGTAAGGCTTACGGCTGGCCGGTTAGGGTTTTGGGTGTGATGGGCCGGTTCGATTTCGGTTTGCTGGTTCGGTTTAAAAACTTGATTAAAATCAATCATTCTGGTTTAATAAACAGATTTTAATAATTTTATTAAATCTGGTTAAACCGGAATATGAAATCCAATGTCGAAAGAAATATTGGATTTAGTGCCTAAACCAGGAATTTCTAATTTGATTTGGTTGGACCAAATAAATTGAGAAATTCCGGTTTAGTAAATAACCGGTTGACAATTGTGGTCATCGTAGTAATTAAAACTTGGTTAGACCAGTTTTAATGAACCAGACCGGTTATGTCAATTAATTGGACAATTGGGTCATGTCTTGGACATGGACCAATTCTTGGGCCTCGGGCCAAGAAGTTAAAACAATTGGGCCAGTTAATTGAGTCTTTCTTCAGAATAATTTAAAATCTATTTTATAAAATTATAAAGTCGTTTTTAATTTAAAGTTTCCAAAATTTTAAAATTAGAAAGTTTCTTAAAATAGAATTTTCTGAATTTGCGGGTTTTGGATTTTAAAGGAATTTCTAAAATTAGAAAGTTTCCGTTTTTAGAAAGTTTCCAATTTTAGAAAGTTTCCAAAAATAGTAGGTTTCCATAAATAGAAAGTTTCCCGAAATAGTAATCTTCTATTTTGGGAATGATTTTAATAAACCTACGAACCTCAAATAATATCAAGCGTTGGATGTCTTGTCCAGGCTATGTCAGCTGTCAAAGCCCATTCAATTGCATTCATGGCCTTACAGTGTGAGGATGTCTGCTTTTGCGTGGGTAAGACGGTTTGTGATTCATAAATGTCATTGGGAGTCCCAGACATTAATGATTACATGACTGTATAGTCCGGTTTTCTTGACTAGGCCATCGGGAGTCCCGGGCCTTGAGACATCAGAGTGGATTGGGCCTCGGGCCCAGATTCACAACCAAGAGTTATATCACGGATATAATTAGCCGATATAGGGCTTACCGATATAAGCTAAGGTTGGGTGACGGCCAGTGGCCCACTTTGATCTTAGTTATATGTGGATCTTGGAATCATTATATTCTATTGAGGGTAACTTATGTTATTGAATATAATGCATGATTAATCATATTATACTTTAATACGAGATTAATCATTTTGAACATATAACTAATAACCTTTTTATTTATATATTTCAGATATGACTACTACAAGCACTCAAAACACATTCTCGATCCGGTCTGTTCTCGAGAAGGAGAAGCTGACTGGAACGAACTTCCTGACATGGTCAAGGAACTTGAGGCTGGTCCTCAAGCAGGAGAAGAAGGATTACGTCCTTCGAGATCCCCTCCCCGAGAGGCCTCTTGCCAATGCTGCCAGGACTCTGCACAATGCTTGGGAAAATCATTCGTCAGATGAAAATGATGTTTATTGCCTGATGTTGGTGACAATGACTCCTGAGCTGCAAAAACAGTTCGAAAGTGTATTGTCTCCAATCGAGATCATGGCAAGCCTGAAATCGCTTTTTCAGGAGCAGGCTAGGACCGAGAGGTTCCAGACAGTTAAGAACCTCTTGGACTGTAAGTTGGCTGCGAATGCGGCAGTGAGTCCTCATGTGTTGAAGATGATGGGTTATCTCGATCATCTTCACAAACTCGACTGCCCAATCAGCCAGGAACTTGCCTGCGACATCATTCTGCAGTCTTTACCTGCAAGCTATGATCAGTTCATTCTGAACTTTAACATGCATGGCTTGAGTAAGACACTGCCTGAGCTTCATGGAATGCTCAAGACTGCAGAGCCCAACTTGAAGAAAACCGCCAAGGACCCCAATGTGCTTATGGTACAAAAGGGCAAGGGGTTTAAGAAGTCTTCTGCTAAGGATAAGGGAAAGGCCAAGGGTGTCCAAGTCGCGGACAAGGACACGCCAAAGCCCAAGCCCAAGTCCAAGGCTGGGCCTACTGACATGTGCAGGTTCTGCAAAGAACTGGGGCATTGGAGAAGAGATTGCAAGAAATTCCAGGAAGGTCTAAAGGAATTAAAGAAGAAGACTTTCGAGACTTCTTCATCAGGTATTTTTGTTATAGAAGTTAATACAACTACTTCTGATAATACCTCATGGGTCATGGATACTGGTTGTGGGGCTCATATTTGTACTAATATGCAGGCACTCAGCAACAGTAGAAGGCTGAAGCAAGGACAAGTAGAGCTACGAGTTGGGAATGGAGCGAAAGTTTCAGCACTAGCTGTAGGAACATACTTGTTGTCTTTACCTTCGGGATTGATTTTAGAACTTAATAATTGTTATTTTGTACCTGCTATAAGCAGAAATATTATTTCAATTTCTTTGTTGGATTTGGAAGGTTATGATTTTTCAGTTAAGAATAAATTATGTTCCTTCAATCGCAACAATTTGTTCTATGGTTCTGCCCCTCTTACGAATGGGCTTTACATACTCGATCAATCCGCGCCAATTTATAACATTAATACAAAACGGTTTAAACCTAATGAGGAAAACCGTACGTTTCTATGGCATTGTCGTTTAGGGCACATCAGCGAGAAACGCATCAAGAGGCTCCATTCGAATGGACTTCTTGGCTCATTTGACTTTGAGTCATGTGAGAAATGCGAATCCTGCATGATGGGCAAAATGACACGGGCCCCCTTTAATAAACCTAACGAGAGGGCCAGTGACTTATTGGGCCTGATACACACTGATGTGTGTGGCCCAATGTCCACTAATGCAAGAGGAAACTATCAGTACTTCATTACCTTCACTGATGATTTCAGTAGGTATGGATATGTTTATTTGATGAAACATAAGTCTGAATCTTTTGAGAAGTTCAGAGAATTCCAAAATGAAGTACAGAACCAACTTGGCAAAAGCATTAAGGCTCTTCGGTCCGACCGAGGAGGAGAATACTTAAGCCAGGAATTCAGTGATCATCTAAGAGAGTGTGGGATCGTGTCCCAACTCACTCCTCCTGGAACACCTCAATGGAATGGTGTGTCTGAGAGGAGAAATCGGACCTTATTGGATATGGTTCGATCTATGATGAGTCACACAGACCTTCCAATATCCCTTTGGGGATATGCTCTGCTAACAGCAGTGTTCACTCTAAATAGAGCGCCATCAAAAGCAGTAGCAAAGACACCATATGAATTATGGACTGGAGAAGCTCCAGTGCTGTCTTATCTAAGAATTTGGGGTTGTGAAGCCTATGTTAAGAGATTAATCTCAGATAAGCTTACACCAAAATCTGATAAATGCTACTTCATTGGTTATCCACGGGAAACCAAGGCTTATTACTTCTATCTACGTTCCGAGAACAAGATCTTTGTTGCCCGGGATTGTAATTTTCTTGAGAGAGAGTTTCTCGCTAAGAAAGACAGTGGGAGTAAGGTACTGCTTGAAGAAATTCAAGATGAACAGGATACTGCTCAACCTAATGAGGAAGAGCAGCAGGAGGATCTACAAGAAATTGTAGAGCCTGAACCTGTAGTACCTGAAGTTCGAAGATCCGGGAGGATCCGTCACGAACCCGAGAGATATCAGGGATTCCTCGTGACTGACTGTCATGATCTTTTGATCATTGATGGTGATGAACCATCGAACTTCAATCAAGCCATGATGGGCCCAGATTCCTCTAAGTGGCGCAAGGCCATTGATTCCGAAATGGACTCCATGTCGGTCAACCAAGTATTTTCGTTGGTTGACTTACCCGCTGGTGTAAAAGCCATCGAGTGTAAATGGATCTTCAAGAAGAAGATTGACGTGGATGGAAATGTCCAGATTTATAAAGCCAGGTTGGTGGCAAAAGGTTTCAGACAAGTTCACGGTGTGGACTACGATGAAACCTATTCACCGGTGGCTATGATGAAATCTATTCGGATTCTACTAGCAACTGCAGCTTTTCATGATTATGAAATTTGGCAGATGGACGTGAAAACCGCCTTCCTGAATGGTATTCTGGAAGAGGATGTGTATATGACGCAACCTGACGGTTACATAGATCCAAAGAATGCTGGGAAAGTATGCAAGCTTCATAAATCCATTTATGGATTGAAGCAAGCATCGAGGAGCTGGAATCTTCGTTTTGATGAAGCGATCAAGCAATTTGACTTCATCAGAAACGAAGAAGAACAATGCGTGTATAAGAAAACTAGTGGGAGCAAAATCGTTTTTCTTATTCTGTATGTTGATGACATACTGCTTCTCGGAAACGACATTCCAATGCTGAAGTCGGTAAAGGACTGGCTTGGAAGTTGTTTTTCCATGAAAGACATGGGTGAAGCCGCATACGTTCTTGGAATTAGGATCTATCGGGATAGACCTAAGAGGCTGATAGGCTTGTGTCAAGACTCATACATTGACAAAGTCCTACAAAGATTCAGCATGAAAGATTCCAAGAAGGGCTTCACACCAATGGTACATGGCACAACGCTAAGCAAGAAGCAGAGCCCTACGACGGCTGCTGAGCTCGAGCGTATGAATAACATTCCCTATGCATCTGCAATAGGATCTGTTATGTATGCCATGATCTGTACTCGTCCTGATGTTGCTTACGCATTGAGCATGACGAGTAGATACCAGTCAAATCCAGGTGAAAACCATTGGATTGCCGTAAAGAATATCTTGAAGTATCTAAGACATACTAAGGATAAGTTCTTGGTGTACGGTGGAAGTGATGTGCTTAAAGTCAGTGGATTCACGGACGCAAGTTTCCAGACAGACACTGATGATTTCCGGTCACAGTCCGGTTATATTTTTTGTCTGAATGGCGGTGCAGTAAGTTGGAGAAGCTCCAAGCAGGACACCGTTGCTGATTCCACCACAGAAGCTGAATATATCGCCGCCTCAGAAGCAGCGAAGGAAGCTGTTTGGATACGAAAGTTCATTATGGAACTAGGTGTGATACCAGATGCGGCTGATCCTCTGGCACTGTTTTGTGACAACAATGGTGCTATAGCTCAGGCAAAGGAACCAAGATCACACCAGAAATCCAAGCATGTTCAAAGAAGATATCACTTGATACGTGACATCATTAATAGAAAGGAAGTCAAGATCAGCCGAGTTCCGACAGATGATAATGTCGCTGATCCGTTGACAAAGCCACTCCCAAGGCCTAAGCTCGAGTTACTGACTGAAGCTGTAGGCATTAGAAACATTGAAATGTAATCTAAATTTGAGTGGGAGTTTTGTGAGCTTTATTTTAGTTATTTGATATGTTCTTGTAAAACATTATTTTATGTTTTAATGAAATTATTATTTCAAGATTATTTTAACTGTGATGAAATAATCGTTCCAAAATGATATGAAACATTTTATAGGTCATCGAAGTAAGTGACTTGATCTTGAGTCATCAAAGTCATTTAGCTTGATCATGAGATCCTATATTTGATAAATGTTTTGTATCATCCTGTCCCTAGTCGAAGGTTGTTGAAATTGGAACATCAACAACCGTGTGAGACTGGATTGGTACGTGACTTATGACAAAGTCTCAGTGTGTCATAGATGCGCGGCATCAAAGTCAGTACATAGGTGTATGTTGGGAACATACGACCGGACAAGACCCGCTTATAAGAACTCTTCAGGATATTTATATCTGTGTCATAAGAGATTCTTACTACGACTATAGAGTATAGTCCTTAGACCTGAGTTCGCATGCATGTGACTGCATATGGACTGATGCACTTTGATCATTGTCTAACGCTATCGTTCTGCGATAGCTATAAGGACCTTGTTTGGGTACATCATGAAATGAGTAGCTTATAGTGATGGAACAAGATGGGATTTGTCCCTCCAATATAAATGGAGTGAATATCTCTAGGCCAATCGGAGATTTGAATACTGGAAAACGCATGGCCATGCTCAAACGGACTTTCCCGAGTCGTTTGGATTGTCAGTATCAAATCAGAGTCCGATGAACAAGATTAGGCTTTATAAGGATGACACTAATCTTGCCTTATGACTAATCGAGATATTGAGACGAAAGGGATTATGAATACAGAGATTCCAGTTCAAGTGGGAGATTGTTGGAATTGTGTCCAGCAATCTCTGTACTGTCTCTATAACGTAAGAGTATGTCAGTGATCAGACATAAGTCATACAATACTGGGGGTCATGATGGCTTGCTAGAGTCCGCTCATGATCTATAAGTCTTGGACTTATTGCCTTTATTGTATGATCCCATATGGGTCACACGCTTAAGCTAGCAGGAAATAATGTTGGAACGGCATAGCAGAAGTACGACAAAAGTGCTAGGCATTTGTCGTACTAAGAGAGAAAGATTAATGGGTCTGATTAAATGGGATTTAATCAGATTGGGCCCAAAAGCCCAAAAGGGAAAGAGAAGGCTTTTAATGACTAAAAGCCAAGTCTTTTCTTCCCAACCCTAACACTCAGCCGCGCCTCTCTCTCTCTTCTGCGCCCCGTCTCCTCGTGGTCTAGCAGCCAGTTTCCGATGATTGCGTGTGTGAGCCTTTGGAGGATTCATCCCTTGGTGTATCTCCCTGATCTCTGACCTGTTCATCAATTCCGCTGCAACTAACAGGTAAAAGGTGAGATCATATTGTTTCTAAATAAGAACACCTAGATCTGATGCATGTTTAGGTTGATATCAATATGAGAATTGAATCAGGATCAACCGAACAATCCTACAAATATCTCTAGGCCAATCGGAGATTTGAATACTGGAAAACGCATGGCCATGCTCAAACGGACTTTCCCGAGTCGTTTGGATTGTCAGTATCAAATCAGAGTCCGATGAACAAGATTAGGCTTTATAAGGATGACACCAATCTTGCCTTATGACTAATCGAGATATTGAGACAAAAGGATTATGAATACAGAGATTCCAGTACAAGTGGGAGATTGTTGGAATTGTGTCCAGTAATCTCGGTACTGTCTCTAGAAAGTAAGAGTATGTCGAGATCAGACATAAGTCATATAATACTGGGGATCATGATGGCTTGCTAGAGTCCGCTCATGATCTATAAGTCTTGGACTTATTGCCTTTATTATATGATCCCATATGGGTCACACGCCTAAGCTAACAGGAAAATGTGTTGGAACGGCTTAGCAGAAGTACGACAAAAGTGCTAGGCATTTGTCGTACTAAGAGAGAATGAATAATGGGTCTGATTAAATGGGATTTAATCAGATTGGGCCCAAAAGCCCATTAGGGAAAAGAGAAGGCTTTTAATGACTAAAAGCCAAGTCTTTTCTCCCTTAACCCAAACCCTAGCCGCGGCTACTCCTCTCTCTCTGCGCCTCTCTTCCTCGTGGTCTAGCAGCCATTTCCTTGTGAAGCGTGTGTGAACCTCTGGAGGATTCATCCCTCGGTGCATCTATCTGATCTCTGACCTGTTCTAATCCTTCCGCTGCAACAAACAGGTAAAAGGTGAGATCATCTAATGTTTCTAAATAAGAACACCTAGATCTGATGCATGTTTAGGTTGATATCAATATGAGAATTGAATCAGGATCAACTGAACTATCCAACAGATATAAGTATGTTTTAGAGTCTTTTGGTGTTTCTTTAGAGTCATTTACATGTGTTATTTGGTACATGCACGTTTGGAGCGGATTTGGTGATTATGAAGCATTTTGGAGTTTTGACCCGAGAGATAGAGTTCACTATCCAAGACAGAGATCTGCATCGATCGACACACATTGTGCATCGATCGACACACGAGCGAGATGGGCTTATCTTCGGCGGTTTAATGAAGAATATGGATATTGCACTTTGGCCCAAAAGTTTCCAATAATTACAAAGAAGCCCCAGTCATGATTAGGCCTTTATAATTAGGTTTTTACATCAGTTTTTAGAGACGCTTTCATACTTTGAGCTGAGAATTTTTAGAGCTTTTTGGGGCAGATTTGAACCTGTATTGCTTCCTGCTTTTGGAGAAGATTTCGAACCCCTTTATTTCTATACTCTCTTTTATGCAAT
Organism: Orychophragmus violaceus; assembly: GCA_030180135.1. NCBI lineage: Eukaryota > Viridiplantae > Streptophyta > Magnoliopsida > Brassicales > Brassicaceae > Orychophragmus > Orychophragmus violaceus. The sequence goes on from CM058230.1 coordinate 79,836,593, forward strand.
CTAATTATTCATTGATTATGTTTTCATTATCCATGTCTGAGTAGATTCATAGTTAGGTTTAGGGATTCTCATTAAGAATTTTATGACTTTCTAGATTTATTTATTTCAGTTAAGGATTCATATCATATTTGTTCTTCAACCTGAATTATGCTTAACACTAGTTTCTAACCTAATCACTTAGAATCTAGACTCTAGATTGTTAAATTGACACGAAAGTGTGATTTAGAATCTGAACTATTTAGGTTGAGCAATTGAATTACTCGCAAATAAATTTGGTTTAATTGAATTGTGAACATATCGAATTTGCACTTAAGGCTAGTTTAATCTGTTAGGAATTACAAAGAAATTTGGATTTCTGCTATTAGACTTAGAGAATTCTCACAACAAAAGTTGGTTAATTCTATATCCGTGTTTGAGTTCTAGAACTGTACTTAATTTGATCCTGACTGATTATCTGATCTGCTTGTCTGATTTCCTGAGAACTCCCTAGACTTAGCGCTTTTAGTTAATTGCTTACAAACCACTCCTGCTACCTGATTTACTTTTCTGCTTTGATTTTTAGTTTCTCATTTCTTTCTCCTAGTTTAACCTGACTGTTTTATAATCTATTGTGACCGAGAGTCTCTGTGGGATTCGATACCTTTTATACTATAATTACATTAAATGTGCACTTGCAGTAGAATAGGATTAAAACTTATAGACCTTCCAAGTTTTTGGCGCCGTTGCGGGAGACTCTTTTATGTCTTCGATAGATTTGAACCTAAGGTTTAGACTATGATTTTTATTTTTTGTTTTTATTTGCTAATTATTTCTCTGTTTTTCTCTGTCGCAGGTCTGGCATTCGCTTAGCATCGATCGTTGCATTCTTTTGAATCGATCGTTGCATCTTAGCATCGATCGTTGCACTGCGATTACAGACGGTTTATGCAGATGCGTGATACCAGAAGTACTCCGAACTCGAATCTCGTTAATCTCAGACTTGAGGAGCTTGCTAGACTAGAGAGAACTAACAGGAAAAGTCAACGAGCAAGGATGGTGCAAGAACGCTTGATTCTGATACCTGATGCTCAAGGTACCCTAAGGGACCGACAAAACAATCCGTACAATACTGCTGGGCAAAGGATTGATGCTGAAGGGAATGTGATCCCTGAACCTGAGCCTGAACCACAACAAGACCAAGGCCAAGGACAAGGCCAAGGGCAAGGACAAGGTTAGAGGCAAATGGTTGTACATGCTGAGAGGACTCTTGCTGACTATAACCGTCTGGATGAGTTTCATGCTAACCGGTCAGCACTTGTACCTCTTGGTTTTGAGAGGAATGACTTCGAGATCAAGACCATCTACTACTCTATTCTGAGGCAGAATGCTTTCCATGGGTTTCCAAATGAGTCGCCAATGGATCATATTGATGAGTTTAAGGACATAGTCACTGGGATGAAGTATGACGGAGTGAATTATGACTATCTGTTTCTCAAAATCTTCCCCTATTCTCTCGCTGGAGATGCTGCAGCATGGCTGAAACAACTTCCACCTGGGAAGTTTACTACATGGGATGCTGTGAAGAGTGAGTTTCTGAGGCACTTTTATGATGATGCTCGCTCTGATCAGTCGAGACAGGACATTCTCACTTTCTCCCAAGGTCCTACAGAACCTCTTAAAGCTGCTTGGATGAGGTTTAAGAAGTACCAACGAGACTGTCCTCATCATGGATTCACTGAAGTGACATTGCTGGGCATATTCTTTAGAGGTATAGATCTCCCTTACCAGACTGCGTTGGATAATTCCAGCAATGGAAATTTCAACACAAGGACTCCTAAGCAAGCTAAGACATTGATAGATAACTTGGTGAGCAGTAATAGCTGCAAGACTGCTGATAGGAGAAGGAAGGAGTTTGGTGGGAAGATATATAATCTGGAGATAGCTGATATCAGGAGTAAGTTGGATACTATTTGTATGTTGGCTGGGAAGAAAGCTGTCCATTTTGCTCAAGATGTTGAGGTATTTGGAGCTGAAGAAGACAATCAAGAAGAGGATGTGAACTACATTGGTGGCTCTGTATTTCAAGGGAATAGGTTTGGTAATCAGGAAGGTAATAGGTCCTTCGATGGTGGACATAAGAGTTCTTTCTCAAGCAATCAAAACTCTTCTGGATTTGGACAGAATGCTGGCTATCAGAAACCTTTTCAGCAAGGTAATCAGAGGACTTATGGATCTTCCTCATATCAGACACCTCCTGCTGCTAATGCTCATGAGAGCAAGATGGAAGGGTTGATGGAACAGTTGCTGAAAGGACAGACTAAGACTGTTGTGGACTTCAACATGAAGCTAGATGTTGTGTATGAGGACCTTAATGGGAAGTTTGAGTCCTTGAGTACACATGTGAAGCAATTGGACACACAAGTGAGCCAAATTTCAAGCTCTGTCAAAGGGAAGAGTGTCGTGGACACCCACATCAAGGCTTGGTCAGTTTATATTAATGATGGATCATACCAAGGGGAAAATTTCGAGTTAAATACAACTGAACTGGTGGAAGAACCAAAGAAATCCGAAATTGAGGAAAAACTCTCGGGTGGAATCTGTGAAAATTTTAGTGCATCGATCGATGCACCTATTGCAGCAATCGTTGCAAGTCGTGGAAAGACAGTTTCACTTGTTTCTCGTGGCATTGATGAAGAGACGGATCAAGAGCTTAAAAGACTATTCCCTGGAGTGTCTGAGAAAACTCAACAGGAGATTGATGAGGTCAGACAACTGGAAGAGATGGATGAGAAGTTGGAAGAAGTTCCACAATCTTATGATCCACCATATCACCCTTGTGTGCAGAGATACTTGGAGAAGATGCTGCCAATGGATGAAATGTTGAAAGATTGGGTGATAGTGGTCCCTAAGCAGATCAGTGATGTGCTGCTAACTAAGATCCCGAAGAAGCTACCTGATCCTGGTATATTTGTGCTGAGTTGCTCTATCTTTGAGGATGGTTTCAAGTGTTCTCTGTGTGATTTAGGAGCTGCTGGAAGTCTCATGCCATACTCTGTAGCAGAGAAGCTGGGGATGACAGATTTTACACCCAATAGGACCTCTCTTGTTTTAGCTGATCAGTCAATAAGGATTCCGGAGGAGTTCTTGAGGACGTCCCAGTAAGAGTTGGAAACTACTTGGTTCCGATAGTTTTCTTAGTGCTTAAGTACGACAGTGAGCAGGATAATGCTCTAATACTGGGAAGACCATTTTTAGCTACGGCTGGAGCAGTGATCGACGTAAGGAACAGTCTGATTGATCTCTATCTGGGAGATGAGCCTCTACACTTTGAGATGGATATGCTGCGCAAGCCACAGATTGATGAGCAAACCTTTAGGATTGAGGATGGACATGGAGAGCAGACGAGTGAAAATTTGGTTTTGGATCCTGGAGAACCTTACGTTCCTTCTTTTCTTGGACGAGCTCACACTGATGATGCTTACTCTCCACCTTGGATGAGGAGACTTTCGCAGAGACATTCATAGTCTCTGTTGAAACCTCCAGGAACTTGATCTTGTTCGTCCGGTCAAGCTAATGACCTTAAACAAGCGCTGAATGGGAGGCAACCCACTGTTTGGTTTGTACATATTATTTTTGGTGTTTTTCTTACGATTTCACATTTTGGTTTTGTTTTTGCTGTGTTTTCTTTACAGAACACGAGTCTGGAAACCTGTGTCGATCGTTGCACTAGTTGTGACAATCGATGCAGGGGGTATGACGAAGAAGAATCGCCTTGTGACGATCGTTGTGGTCCTGTGCAACGGTCGTTGCAGGGAGATGTGACGAGGAGATGAAATCGCCTTGCAACGATCGCTGCATTTATGCAACGGTCGATGCAAGTGCGACCAGGTAAGTCACGCTAAACTTTCTTTCTTCTTTCTTCTTCTTCATTTCTCTCTCGCGATAAACCCTAGCCGATTTCCCCTTTTTGATTTCTCACTCATTTCTTGCTCGATTTAAACGATTCAAAGCTCTAACCCACTTGATTTTTCGAGCTCTATCCGTTTCTCTGATCAATTTGAACCGAAACTAAGGCATGTTCTCTTATATCTCGATGTTTCAAACGCGAACCTAAGGTATAAAAGTTTGATTTTTAGCCTCTGAAGCTTGAAACCGTGCTGATATAGGCTAGATTTAGGATGATGGATGATGAGATTGTGCTGCTATTGCGATTTTGAGGAGTTTTTGAAATCACCTTGCAACGATCGTTGCATCTATGCAACGGTCGTTGCACTGCGATTTCACAGAGAGTTTTGCGTGGCTAACATAGTTTATTTTTCTGTTGCAGATGCCTCCTCGCGGACAACCTCGCAAATGCAGAGCTACTACAACAGCTGCGGATCAGACACCTCCACTAGAGGAGTGGTTTCTTCGAAATTCAACACCACCTGAGCCTTATTAGAGAGATCGGGAAGCCATACAGTTGCCTTGGCCCAAGGAAGATAAGGAGAAGATCCCGACATAAAAGGAATGGGGTATGGAGCCCGACCAGCTGCTTAAAACTGACACATTCACAGAGAGGCCGATACATGACTACTGGGACGAGTTCGATACACTGCTCTACAATGGCTGGTGTGATATGGATGTTCAGCCGACCAAGTTTGCTGACTATTGGAGTTGCAGGACCTTAGGCATTGATGAGCAGGTGCTTAGATTGGTTAAGGGCATTGGTCTGGGGACAATACCTATTCAGTACTATGAGCTGTATCCTGATCTGGTAAGGCAGTTGCTGGTGACCTGCAGAGTTTACTATCCTGATCCGGAGCGCAGGAAAGCCGCAGATGGCATCTTTACATTCATGAGCTTAGGAGTCAGGTATCGTATTCCCCTTCTAGATATCTGCCGTATTTATGGATTCAGCGTGGAGCCTACACGCACGGGTATAGCTCTTGAGTGGGATAGACAGGAGGCGCAATATTTTTGGGACCAGTTTGGCAATGGGGCATATGACTCGAGGACCACGAAGCAGATTCAGGTCAGACATCCTGTTCTTAGATATATGATCTGCATCTTGGGTTACACGCTACTGTGCAAGGCCGAGGCAAAAAAGATGCGCAAGAATGAGCTAGAGATACTCTTCATTGGGTTGAGAGAGCAGTTTGCTGGTACTGAGTTGAGAGATCCTGCTAGGGATCTAAACTTAGGAGCTGTTTTTGCCCATCACTTGTGCTCATTGCAGAAGAAGGCGTTAGATGGGAAGGGCATTGAGACAGTTGGGAGTCTGCTTACTCCCAACTTTCGGCATTGCAGGATCCCTCTAGAGGGCACAGAGCGTGATGATAGCAGGGTATATATGGATTTGACCCACTTTCAGAGTGCTACTTGGCTGAAGAAGAGACGCATCTGGGTTTACTATGACACACATGGGCAGAAGCATGGTGTGGATCTTCCTGCTGCTGATCTGACTAAGATCGATACATTGGCTGCCTTGGATTTCCAGCCTGCTATGCGAGATCAGCGCAGAGTTCCTACGATGGCCCATCTGCTGGGAGAGCCTTCTACACGAGCTTCTTCTTCTTATGCGCCTGCACCTGCTGCTCCTGCTGCACATGACATTGGTCCTTATCCTGAGCCTTCGGTACCTGTGAGAGAGATGTCTGAGGGTGAGTGAAGAGAGCGTCAGGATGGTATTCTACGGAGCATCTGGGACTTCATGCGTGGCTGCACTTTCAGGAGACATCCACATATTCATCAGCCCGTTCCTGCTAGTCGACGTCGCTCCGACTCCCGGTACTTCTAGCAGTTCTGATCGCTATGTTGACATAGATGACGAGTGAGAGTAGTGGCATTTTCAGACATTGGTTCTGTATTTCTTTTTCACCTTTTCTTTTGCACTTTTCTTTTGATTTTTCTCTTTGATACTTATGTTTGGATGATGTGTTTACTTTGAGACTATCCGTTGCTTTGATTTTGCTTATTTGCATTATTTTCAGCTTTCGGGTTTGAGATTTGAGACTTTCTCATAGACTAACCTGCTAACTGCTGACTGATCCGACAATCGCAATGCAACGATCGACACGGTTTTGTGTGTCGATCGTCACAAAACGAAAATCGCATTGCAGCGATCGTTGCGGACCTGAGAAACGATCGACTCATATCGCAATCGCCTTGCAACGATCGTCGCATTTATGCGTAACGATCGATGCATGTGCGATACAGGTAAAAATCAGACAGAACTTAACTCATCCCTTAACATTTTTAGTCTCTTTTACCAATCCTTAGCTTGACACTACTGGGGACAGTGTGTTTCAAGTGTGGGGAGGTGGTACTGACTTTTATCTTTCTGTTTTCTTAGAGCCAGTCCTGTTTTTCAAAAAATTTTGTTTTATTGAGTCAAAACGGTTTAAGTGAGAAACAGTGAATTTTTGAGAAGATAACAGCACTTGCAGGAACTTAATGACCATTGGGATGAAGTTGCAGGATTAATCTATGACTATTAGAAAACCCAACACAGATCAGCCTACTGAGAACACCCATATCACTTCAGGTATCAGAGGATCCTTTGCTGACTTCACCATTAATTTTGACTTAATTTTCTCACCTAAGGGCTTGGTATACCTTGAGTCGGACTCCTCTGTTAGTTCTGACACAGCTTGTAAACCTATCCAAGCAAGGTTCCCTTCTCCCCTTCTCTTAAAGTAAAAAAAAAAGAGAATAATAAACTGAGGATGAGCTAGTAGCTCCGAAGTGGTAACGGGAGTGGTAGCTACCACTATTACCTCCTGTGCATTCATGGAATGTATCCAAAGTACACCCCATAAAGGGAAGAGCACTGATAAAAAAAAATAAAATGATACCCAATGGGGAAAAATCAGATTGCTAAGGAAGGGAAAAGAGAAGAAAGGAATCAGAAAAGCTAGTATGGTGGTCTAGAGCTAACAGAGTAAGAATCCATGTGCCCTTTGATCGATAATCCTTAGGTGAGACCGCACTTAATAGCTTATAGAAGTCAGTAGGGTGAATTTGAATGCATGAATGTGATTGTGGAGTTTACTCAGGACAGTTGCTAAGTGTGGGGGAAGTATATGTTGGTCTTGATCTCTTGCAGGTGATTCTTTCAGTGGATTACTAAGGGGAATCTGAGTGTTGTTGCTTCTAAGATAAAAAGAGTTTCTGAAAGTTTTCAAACCTCTTCACCATGTTTTAGTTCTCTGTTTTGCTTGAGGGCAAGCAAAGGCTAAGTGTGGGGGAGTTGATATATCATGGTTTTTACCGGTTTTAGACCATGATATAAGTATGTTTTAGAGTCTTTTGGTGTTTCTTTAGAGTCATTTACAGGTATTATTTGGTACATGCACGTTTGGAGCGGATTTGGTGATTATGGAGCTTTCTGGAGCATTTTGGAGTTTTGACCCGAGAGATAGAGTTCACTGTCCAAAACAGAGATCTGCATCGATCGACACACGAGCGAGATGGGCTTATCTTTGGCGGTTTATTGAAGAATATGGATATTGCACTTTGGCCTAGAAGTTTCTAATAATTACAAAAAGTCCCAGTCGTGATTAGGCCTTTATAATTAGGTTTTTACATCAGTTTTTAGAGACACTTTCATACTTTGAGCTGAGAGTTTTTAGAGCTTTTTGGGGCTGATTTGAACCTGTATTGCTTCCTGCTTTTGGAGAAGATTTTGAACCCCTTATTTCTATACTCTCTTTTATGCAATCTAATTATTCATTGATTATGTTTTCATTATCCATGTCTGAGTAGATTCATAGTTAGGTTTAAGGATTCTCATTAAGGATTTTATGACTTGCTAGATTTATTTATTTCAGTTAAGGATTCATATCATATTTGTTCTTCAACCTGAATTATGCTTAACACTAGTTTCTAACCTGATCACTTAGAATCTAGACTCTAGGTTGTTAAATTGACACGAAAGTGTGATTTAGAATCTGAACTATTTAGGTTGAGCAATTTAATTACTCGCAAAGAAATTTGGTTTAATTGAATTGTGAACATATCGAACTTGCACTTAAGGCTAGTTTAATCTGTTAGGAATTACAAGGAAATTTGGATTTCTGCTATTAGACTTAGAGAATTCTCACAACGAAAGTTGGTTAATTCTATATCCGTGTTTGAGTTCTAGAACTGTACTTAATTTGATCCTGACTGATTATCTGATCTGCTTGTCTGATTTCCTGAGAACTCCCTAAACTTAGCGATTTTAGTTAATTGCTTACAAACCACTCCTGCTACCTGATTTACTTTTCTGCTTTGCTTTTTAGTTTCTCATTACTTTCTCCTAGTTTAACCTGACTATTTTATAATCTATCGTGACCGAGAGTCTCTGTGGGATTCGATACCTTTTATACTATAATTGCATTAATTGTGCACTTGAAGTAGAATAGGATTAAAACTTATAGACCTACCAAAATTTCAAGCAACAACTCTATGCAGCCATAGGCAAGGCAGATATGGAAAATGAGCTAACATAGATTCCAATCGTTGATATTTCACGGATGAACCCTCCTCTGCGGATATATGCAAAAAAGATGATCTCTAAGGATGGAGTTTTAAAAGAAGAGAAAGTGATGGTCTCCAAAAAATTCAGTGTTGAGCCTCAGAATAAGATCCCACAGAAGCTCTAGATCCATGTGTCTTCGTGCAAAACTTTTCCATCTTCAAGGATAGTTCTCACTCTGTGATTTAGGATATGGTGTGAATCTCATGCCATACTTTGTGGCTACGAGGTTACGATTGATGGATTTCCAAGAAACTAGGATATCTATGACGGTTTTGAGAAAGTGACCTCAAGAACATTCTTATTAGAGTTGGAAATTGTTTGATCCCATAGATTTTGTGGTGCTGAAGTATGAAGATGAACCAAATGATCCTCTACTGCTTGGTAGATTGTTCTTGACTACAGTTGGAGCAGTTATTGATTTTAGGCAAGGTCTGATTGATCACCATCTAATAGACAAGTCACTTCACTTTAAGATGGACAAGTTTCACAGATCCACCATTGATTATCAGACTTTCAGGGTTGATGTGGAACCAAAAGTTCAGATTGTTGAGCCCAAAGTGCTTGATAGTGGAGAAGAGAAGATGGTGGTATGCCCATAACCTACTCTAACATCTTCATAACCTGCAACTTCTCTTAAGAAGAAAGCTTCAGACATCGCACTTCACCAATGCAATGGTTACCAACTTTCTACACCTTTACCTTGTGACCCAATTGCTATGAATATTGGGAAACTATCTATTCCACCCACTCTTCTCTCGCACCCTTGTGTTGTTTGTACATTCCTTGGAAGATCTCATGCTGATACTGATTATACACCTCCATGGTTGCAAAGACTTTCACAGCAGCCCACTTTGTCTATGTCGAACCCCCATGAGCCTGATCTCCTGCTAAAGTCAACCTAATGACTAAAAACAAGCGCTTCATGGGAGGCAACCTACTGGTGAGTATATATATATACCTTATTTTTCATTTTATTTTTCCCCCCTTTAATTTTATATCTTTGGTGTGTCAAAATCATGTATAACAAGTTGAAATCGTCTAGTGTTTGTCGACACATGTATGGTGTCGGACGAAAGCCCACTGAAAACATGGACCATTGTCGAGGATGATTGATATATCATGGTTTTTTACCAGTTTTAAGCCAAGATATAAGTACATATTCGATTCTTTTGTAGTGTCTTTCGAATCTTTTCAGGTGTTTATTAGGATACACACATTTGGAGGATTTTGGAGCTTTTTGGGCAAAGATTGGAGCTGGAGCCGTGATGAGAAGATCAGAGTGTATGAATGACCTGAGTGTCGACCAATGCACTCATGCATCGATCGACACAACATCCCAAATCGCAACTGCCAGCGAATTAATGAAGATTTTAAGAATTGCATTTTAGACCCATAATTTCCAGTTTTTACAAAAGAGACCCAAGACGTGTTATACACTTTATATTAAGGTTTTGTGTTTTATTCTAGAGAGACTTTTTATAATTTTGGCTAGACAAAGTTTATAAGCTTTGGGGCTCATCTGTTCCATGTACTACTTTTTGGAGAAGATTTTGAACCCCTTTTTATTTTCTACTCTTTCTTTAATGCAATCTATTCATATTATGTTGTTTGCTTCATTCAAAATATCTGAGTAGATTATGATATGTTAGATAAATTAATTAGTTAAGGATTCATAACCTGTTAGTTCATCAACCTGAATTGTGCTTAAAGCTAGTTTATAACCTGATCAATTGGAATCTAGGTATATGGTTTATAAATTGACACGAAAGTGTGATTTAGAATTTGACCTATTTAGGTTGAGCAAATTAGTTATCTTCACAGAAATTTGGTTTCGCTAATTTGTGAACCAATCGAACCTGCACCTAATGCTAGTTTAAACTGTTAGAAATTGAAAACAAATTTGGATTTTTAGGGTTTAGACATAGTAAATTATCGCAACGAAAGTTAGTTAGTTTTACATATGTTTTAGAGTTCTAGAACAATACTTAATTTGATCATGACTAATTGTTGATCTGCTTGACCTGATTTCCTGAGAACGCCGTTGACCTATTTACTGCTTTCTATTTACTGCATATTGATTGCTTTGCTTAGCTATTCTCGATACTTTATAGTCTATCGTAAGATTCTTGGGTCTTTGTGGTTCGACCCCCATATACTACATTTACCTGTGCACTTGTAGTGTAACTTAAGGAATTAAACTCTGAGCATATCAAGTTTTCCGAGCCGTTGCCGGGGACTCTGTTGAGTCTTCAATAGATTTAAGTTTAGAGTTTAGACTAGGTTTTCGTTTTTAGTTACTAATTTTTCCTTTTTGTTCGGTCTTTGCGTGTTCAGGTTTGAGAGAAGACGATGTGCATCGACCGACGCTCTTGAGAATCGATCGACGCACCCACAAACTGAATCGATCATTGCGGACCTGTGCATCGATCAACGCTTGAGCCGTGAACCAGTTAGTGCGTGCCTAATCATACAACTAAAAGTAATCCAGACAAGAAACTCCTGAGTCTCGGACTTGAGGAGCTTGCAAGGTTAGAAAGGACAAACATGAAAGCTCAGAAACTAATTATGATGGCGAATGTGAATGCTGTGATTTTGATTTGGGATGAAAATGGTATTCTGAGAGATGCAGAGAACCACGTCTGCAATGGACGCGGTCGGAGGCGTGATGCTGATTGAAACGTGATTGTTCAGAAGATTATTCAGCTGCCGCATGATGATGGTGCTGGTGGAGGCGCAAGTGGACAAGGAAATCCACGGGTTGAAGTACCACCTAATACACTTAATCGCCTAATGGGAGAACTCTTGCTGATTACAACATGACTGATGAGTTTATGCTAATATGTTAGCGATTGTACTACCTCCCTTTGCAAATAATGACTTTGAACTGAAGACTTTTTATTATACGCTTGTGGGACAATACATATTTCATGGACACCCACATGAGCACCCTATGGATCATATAGAGAAGTTTGAGTCTGTGGTTACTGGAATGAAGCATAATGGAGTGAACTATGACTTCTTGCACTGCAATCTTTTCAAACACTCTCTTGGAGGAGAAGCTGCAAATTGGTTGTGAAGTAGATGAACATTGATCTAAAGTCTGCTGCAGAGAGGGGATTGGTGCAACTGAATGAGTTGGATGAGATTATGCATCATGCCAATGAGGATTCGAATTTGTACAAAGAGAGGACTAAGGCATATCAGGACAAGAAGATTGTCTCCAGACGGTTTGAGCCGAATGATCATGTACTTTTGTATAACTCTCATTTGCAATTGTTTCCAGGTAAGATGCGTTATAGATGGTCAGATCCTTTCACGATAAAAGAAATGCGTTCGTACGGTGCTGTTGTTCTGATTAGCTCAGAAGGGAAGGAATTCACTGTCAATAGACAGAGGGTGAAGCATTATTGGGCTAAGGTCGGGATTCTAAAAGGTCAGATCCTGCCTATGGATGATGCACCCTTTGCTTAATCTTATTTCAGTTAAGATAATAACGTTAAAGAAGCGCTGAGTGGGAGGCAACCCACTGGTAAGTCTGTATATATTCTTTTTGGTTTTTTTATTCGATTTTACTTGGTGTTTTTCGTTTTTGATGTTTTGTCGTATAGAAAGTCATGAGTCTGGAAATCGCGCAGTGTCGATCGATGCAGGTCTGTTGCGGTTGGGTCAGTGGAAGAAAGCAACCGCAAATTCATAAAGAATCTTTGTCGTTTAGTTTGCGTTTTAAGCAGCAGGAACAAGGGAAAAGAAAGTGTGTTGATCGTTGCGGTCCTGTGCAACGATCGACGCACCTGGTCGGAATAAGAAAAATCGGCAGGTACGTTCTAAACCGGAAAATTTAATTGAACCGGCCCGGTTCATTGGTCGCGATATGCAATGATCGACGCACCTAAACACGTGAGGTAAGCCTTTAAATTTTTCTTTCTTCTTCATCTTCCTCATTTCTTCTCCTTCGCGACCAAAAACCTAAATCACCTTCACTCCCAAAATCTTTATTTCTTAACCTTTTTTGGTGATTCAAAAGCCTAATCCACTCGATTTTCACTCCTCTTCTCGAATATATCACTCATTTAATCTGATTCCAAGGTATGTGCTCCGGATCTCCACGTTTTTCATTTTGGCCCTAGGTGAAATTCGAAACTCTTCACGTTTTTATTGTTTGATGGTATATTCATGCATGTTTGAGGGTTTTGATGATGATTTCGTGTTACCCTAGTGAATGCATGGACAAATTTTGCAAGTTTTCCGAAAATATGCAGTTTGATGACGAACACTTGTGATTCTCTGATTTAGGGCGAATTTAGGAAAAATTTAGAGGAATTGATACTGGTTCTGTTGTTGATGATGGTTACATATTATGATTGATACTGATTTTGATGCGTTTGTTGATCTTAGAGCTTTAGCTTAATTTGAAAGTTTGTTTTCTTGTGTATTTGATCGCATATGCTTCCACGAAATTGCATGAATGTCTCAGACAACTCTGATGCACCTCCAGACTGGCTCTCACGAGCTTCATCACCTCATGCACCCATTCAGTTTGTTCCTGGAGCGATACATGCCCCTTGGCTTAAAGTAGAAAAGGATTGAATTCCTAAGCAGAGGCAGTGTGTAAATGATCATAAGACGGAGACAAAGAGTGCGGAATTCACTGACAAGGACATATCAGAACAGTGGGACGAGTATGATACGTTGTTCTACAACGTTTGGCTGGGCATGGAAATCGAGCCCACACATTTTGCTCACTATAAGACCTGTCATATGCTGGGGATTACTGAGGAGGTTCAAAGACTGGTACAGAGGATAGGCATAAGGACTATTCCTATGAGGAGTTATGAGCTTTACCCAGACTTGGTCAAACAGTTGTTGTCAACCTACAGAGTGTGCTACAATAATGAGAAGCGCAAGAGAGCATCTGAGGGGACTTTTTACCTTCATGTCTATGGGAGTCATGTACTGCATTTCGATTCTCGACCTCTTTTGCATCTACAGTTCAGTTTGGAGCCTATTCGGTGCACTCTCATTGCCGAGTGGGATAACTCAAACACTCAGTTCTTCTGGTCTCATATTGGAAATGAGCAATACTACTCGCGGATCTCCAATCAGACAGCTATACGACATCCAGTCCTGAGGTATGTCGTGCACATACCAGGATACACATTGCTATGCAAGTCTGAAGTGAACATGATGCGGAAGAAGGAGCTTATGATGCTTTATACAGGGATGAGTCACTTGTTCGAGGACACTGCCTTTTCTTCCTTCGCCTGCTCCTACTGACACCAAACCAACTATAAAACCAATAAGAAAACTGGACTATTAAATAAACCAACGATCATTAGCTGCATCAGAATTCCAGTCTGAGTTCTTGAGAGTTTGTGAGAATAAATCTCTTGTTCTGTCTTATCAAAGCTCCTTCCTTAGGCTTTGTGGCGACCATCACTCCATTATCAACCTTCATCTCATCAACCGACTTCATCAAGGAGAGTTACACAACCAAGTGATCAAGCTTCATCCTCAATCCATCATATGTTCATTGTTAGGAGATTTACACAACCAACAGCCTTGAATCCATCAATATATCGGTGTCTACATCAGTGATTTGGAGATAAATATGTGGGATGGAAGGAAGCTGACGTTGATAAAGACGTATAAGGGGTGTATCTGAGCTAGAAAAGAATCTTGGAGAGAATATTTCATTTTGAAGAAGTTTCCATATTCTTGGAAAAAGATTTAAGAAAATATGATATTTTCCTAAAAATATGAAGTTATAAAAAAGTAAGGTTGGATAGGGTTAGTCATGACCTATTAAATATAAATACCAAGAAGTTGTATTGTGAGAACTCACGAATCTAGGGTAATTTTGAGAGAGGCACATATGTGTGTGGTGTGGTTGCACCATAAGGATGTAGATTTTTAGTGGTACTTATCTATTTAGAAAGGAGTGATAAGAATGTAGTGCTAGATATCACAGCAATTGTAATTGCAATCTTTTTCTAGTGAATTAGTTCTAAACTAGGTCATATAGATATAGAGGAACTGAACCTCCCATTAGAAAATCTGTGTTTTTTTACTTTATACACTCTAACATATTGATCTAACCACAAATTGTGTTTTCAAGTTCTAGATTCAAATATACTTTTCTCCACGACAGGCCCACATATAGGGTATGCACACTAGCTACTACAAGGTATTATCAAGATAACTGAATCGAATACAAACTTCGCCTACTTTGTTCAGTTACTCACCGCTATCTCGTCGAAAACAGAATACAAACTTGGACCTACTTTTTGTCTTATCTTTATGACAAAAGAAACAAAAATCGTGCAAATATTAAAGAATACATGGATTGATCAACATGATGTCTTAAGACGTTTTCATAGATTCTCCAGATATCAAAGTCAGAATCCTGATAACTGAGTGATTCAAGAACAATCTAAACAGGCTGGAATCCACAACCCATTGTAAAAAATACTACTAATAACAAGTATAGTTAAGGACCACATATTCTAGCTACGAGATTTTGGAGATCCTGCAGTTTGAGAGGGAGCAACATGTCATAAACAAGATTATCAAAAGAAAAGACATGCCATAAAAAACTCAAATAAGGCTTAAGATCCTAGGCCATTCTGATTGGATTGCATGTGAATAAAGAACTAAAAAAGTTCAATAAATAACCAATGCCGACTAAAAAGTGGGAGTTAAATAGTAATTGAGGCTGTGCACGTAGAAGAAGGGATATTGGTTAGTAATCAAAGACTGTGGTTTACAGGTAGCGTATGTCCATTAAGCATCTGAGGGATATCAGATGGTATCAGATGATATCTGGTAATATGCACTGAGTCAATAATAAATTTGTTATTATATATAGATTAAAATGTTCTTTTCTTGGGGGGGGAAATATCTTACTATAAACAAACCGTATGTAATTGTAAAGACAAAAGCACTATTGGAAAATAGTAGCTTTTGAATGATAATTTTCTTAATCATGTGAGACAAAAAGAAACTATTTCAATATACAATTTTGGACAAGTGATAGTCCCTCTCTAAGAATCTTGTGGTTGTAGGAGGTATCAGCACTCAAGGATTCATGAGATTGGACAATCTCTTTCAGGGTCCCAAATCCTCTAAAATCTTACTTGAAAAAAGGAAGACAAAAATCTGACTAGCTAGTTTCCAATTATTAAGAATTCTCAGTCCCCACTCAATAATACCAATCTGCAACCATCTCACCCTATATATAAGATCACTTTGAATTCCCAAAAAATATTAAGAAGTAATAACCAAACAAACCCAAGCAAAGAGAAGAGACTTTAATTCAAAGCTCCTCCAAAGTAAAAACATGTCTGAAAATGAATTACCTTCTTCAGCTAAAGCCTTCCAAGAACTAATCCTCAGCGGTTTTGTCTCTAGAAAGAGTCTTCTGAAAAACCCATTTGACCGCAACACTCAACGAGAGCTTGTGTTTTCACCACCTCTTTCTATCACCCATGAGGACAATCTAACTGGAAATGTGCTGATGCTTCTCGCAGTCCTCATCTGTGGAATCATCTGTTGCGTCGGGTTACATTTCATCATTCGTTGCGCATTCAGACGTTCTTCAAGTTTCATGATCTCTGAGCCTATCTCAAGTCTTTCAACACCAAGCGGTTCATCAAACAAAGGAATCAAGAAGAAAGCTCTTAAGGTGTTCCCGGTCGTGAGTTACTCACCTGAGATGAACCTGTCTGGGATTGGCGAAGAGTGTGTCATCTGTTTGTCGGATTTTGTTTCTGGTGAAAAGCTCAGGCTGCTCCCTAAATGCAACCACGGGTTCCATGTTCGTTGCATTGACAAGTGGCTTCAACAACATTTGACTTGTCCGAAATGCAGACACTGTCTGGTTGACACATGCCAAAAGATCTTAGGTGACTCCAGTCAAGCTGATCAAGTGACATCACCAGCATTAACAGAAAGCCTTATGGTCAGGATTTCTCCTCTAGAACCTGAAGGAAGAGTCAACACTTTCAGAGAAAGCAGATAGATGCTCAGAAACCATCATAAATTCACTTCAATTTTTTGTCTTTCTTTTTTGGCTGTAGCACAAACTGTATACAGAGAAAATATATTTCATTTTTCAGTAGCATCTCACTGAGTTCATCAAACTTCCCTCGTTGCAATTTTATTCTTTACAATGGATTGTAAATTTTGCATTCTTGGCCAAAGACATTAAATTTCATCTTTACTAAAGATTAATAAGTGATAGTCATATATACTATATATTAGATATAAGTAATGGGCCTAACTCACACCCAAAAGCTAGCTCAAGAGTGGAGGATTGCCACATCATTTATATACAACATCCCATTGACACACATACTCGATGTGGGACTTTAATACACCCCCTCACGTTCAGGACTGGACATCTGAACGTGAAGTTTGTGGGACTGAACATCCACGGGTGGGCCACAATCGAGAAATAAAACCCTTGGACTCTGATACCATATTAGTGTAGGCCTAACTCACACCCAAAAGCTAGCTCATGAGTGGAGGATTGCCACACACTTAAATCGGTTTGTTAAGCTAAGAACTCTCCGAAAACTCTATGAAAAATGGATAGTTTATTGAATAAACTCGGTGCCCTTATATAGGTCTACAAAGTCGGTCAAAGAAAATAGGAAAACTTAAGATAATGTTGAATCTTTCCTATTATCTCGGCGTGATTTTCGAATGTATCTCTTTATTCGTCGTGTTATCCACGTGCGCTGCTTTCCTTTTATGTTCCCCGCCTCCTTCGTCACCCTAGCTATACCAAGTCGCTGGGCCGAGCCGTGACGACTTGTTGACTTCGGATTAAGGCTCATATTTACTTTCCTTATTGGGCCGACCTAAATTTCTGAATGGGCCTTTTGGGAAAGGTTCTAATCTTGACTCCAACAAGGTAATACAAGAAGTGAATCAGAACGTGGATATGTTCGATTGATGAAATATGAACGAATCTTTATGATATGCTTCGGTTTATGAGTTTTTTACTGAGCTGGATAAAGATATTAGAAAGAATGTTTACATATTCAAGGAGAAAATAAAGGAAAAAGAAAATACTTCCTAAAATGTTTGGAAATATCCCAAGAGAAAATCTTCTATTTGGTTGATTGGAGAGACTTGCATGTCAAGATTCAAGCTAATATATATAGAGGGTGTGGCCTTAGGAGAAAGGTGTCCTTGTGACCACAAAAGACCAAAAAAAAAGTGGTTTATGTGGGTGATCGTTGTGCGACATAGTTTCGCTGTATGTGCTTGTGGTGTTCAAGCTTGCTAGTGCGTTTGTGTTGACGTACGTGTGGGAGTACTTTGGTTCGTTTGGTGTGACGTGTTCCAGAGATTCTGAAGAAACAAAGTCTAGGTTCATGAGGAGTTTAGCACAAGTCTAGGCTCAGGGGGAGTTTAGCACATGTTAATTTGATCATGAAGAGTTCATGGTATTGGATAGATCGGTAGTTCAATAGGGTTTGGTCTATGCGTTTATGATGGTGTAATTGCTTTATATTCAAGTGAATTCAAAATCTGGACGAAATCCTGGGGAATAGACAAAAATCGAACCTCGTTAAAAAACTTTGTGTCTTTCTTTCTGCACTTTTATATTTGTCTCACATGCACTTTCATCCTGAGGATATGAATCAAGATAAGTAAAATAAACTTTTTCACCTCCTCCATCAAAACCAAACGGTTAGAGTCAGTTAAAAAGTTCAAAATTACCACGTTGATCTCTCAAAAATTAGACAACCGACATCTTATCAAATTGGTACGCAAGTTTTTACTTGATTGTGGTAAATGTTGTGTTTAGATTTACCATAAGTACTCTATATTGGTTATTTTCTCCACAATAGGATCACATCTTGGGTATGATTAATTTGCACCGAAGCCGGATACATATACAGAAACGGAATGAGAGTAGAGATGCAAAACTACAACACTAAAAAAAAATATGATACGGATACCATATAGATACTACTATAAAAATATATATAAATATCTATAAATTTATAATATACATAATTATACTTTATAAAAAAGCAGTTAGAACTTGAAAGAAAAAGGGTGAATGAGTAGAACAATAAAATATACTTTGAATTTTATTCAAGCGATCAATAGAAGATGTAGATAATTATTAGAGTATAAAAAATTAATTATTAAAAACAAGTTTTTTGCATCAAAACATTTTGTAAATATATTGGAAAGTTTTGTAGCGTCATATATGTATCCCATAATAACTAATCCTAATTTATTGGAAATCCGTCACTCCTCATACTGTCCCACGAAGTATGTAGGCCGAAAAAATACGGAGACAAAAAACTGTTTGGAAAAACCGATGGCAATAATATTTTATAAACCATATGTTCATTAAAATATTGGCCCAACAAAGTACATGTCCCGAAACATTACGAGTATGCGAGATGGCAGCAAAATGCGGTCCTGTGCAACATATGGGTATGTACACTACTAGCTAGATAAGGATCTTATCATGATACCTAAACCAAACAAAGGTTAAGCCTAACGATTCAGGTCTACTCAGTGATAAAATATAAATTGTTGGAGTCAAGATTAACACCTTTCTCAAAAGGCCCATTCAAGAATTTAGGTCGGCCCAATAAGGAAAGTCGATCTACGGCTCAGTCCAAAGTTAAAAGATCAACTCGACTCGGTCCGACGACGGAGCGAAATTAGGGTTTCGGAAGAAAAGCGAAGACGGAAAAAGGAAAGCGGCGCGCGTGGTTAACACACCGAGTAAGAAGATATGCTCGGGGATATTCACACCGAGATATAACAGGAAAGATTCGATATTAGCCTAGGTTTTCTTATTTTGTTAAGCCGACTTCTGTAAACCTATATAAGGGCGTCAAGTCCATTCAATAAATCATCCAATTTTCAATACAGTTTTCGAGAGTTATTAGCTATTAAGCCGATTAAAGCAAATTACTCTCCGACGACTTAAACACCTTTCTCAGTCGCTTTGTTTCTTCTCGGAAACCTAGCAAAAAACCCTAGCTTATATTCATTCTCGCCGAGTTCTAAAACTCTTCTTTAGGAATCCCTCAAGAAACCCTAAACTCTTTCTATCTTTGGATAGACCGAGTTACGAAATCAACAATTGGCGCCGACTGTGGGGATTTCTTAAAAAATTTCTGAACACGAGATGTCTGGAAATCACAACGACGTCGATCCTAGGATCAACCCTAGGGTTGATTGCGAGCTAAGTGATCCCGAACTAAATGATCATGATGATGAGGAGATTGGGGGACTCAACGGTAAACCGGACCCTAAATCTGGAAAAACTCAAAAAGAAGACGGGTACATCCAGCCAGCCGATAACACGGCAGGACAAATCAAGCAAGATTCTGTTCTAGCCGCTCTAATAGCCAAAATTGATTCCCAGAACGATTTGCTAAAAGAGTTTTCGGAGAAAATCGACCAGTTGCAGACTGAGCAGGACAAAATTCGCTCCGACCAACAGTCGAGATATCCGTCAAAATCTTGGCTCGTCATTCCCCCCAAAGCAAAGAAAGAAGTCTTTAGGCGACTAGTCTATGATACGCCCGAGGAAGAGCCACACCAAAGGCAAGATCTAGACAGCGAACCTAAAAAAGACTCACACCGAGGGGGAGACTAGGAGGATAAGCACGAACGAGACTCACGCCAAAGCTGGGATTCGAAAGACGAACCCAAACGAGACTCGCGCCAAAGACAAGATGATTCACATCACGAACGATACTCACCCCACAGAGATCCGGACGATGAGTACGTTCCACATTACGAACGAGACGAGTACGAATCTCAGCATGAGCGAGGTTCAAACCGCAGGCGGGGCTCGCGCCGAGAGCACGACTTGCGCCGAGATCGTCACGAACAAGGCTCATCCCGTGGTGACATTCAAGAAACACCTACGCGAGGAACAAATCCAAGCCATGTCGAGAAGTAGTTAACCAAGCTAATAGATACCTTCAAGGAACTCAAGGTCGAGGTTCACAATGTCAAAGGGTCCGCCCCGGAGATCGATCGGATCATCGAGGAGACACAGAGGACACCCTTCACCTCACGTATCACGAATACATACGTTCGTCAAAAGGAAAAGCTTAAGATGCCGACATATGACGGTACAAAAGATCCCGCTTCTCACTTAACCACCTTGAAGATCATGGCGGCAAAACCACGATTCTCATCAACCAGAGAACGCGATATCGGCTTTTGTCAGCTGTTCGCAGAAACTCTAGAAGGAGACGCATTAAATTGGTCCTCTCGGCTTCCGCCCGAGTCGATCAACCGCTTCTCGGACCTTACGAGAGCTTTTGTAAGACATCACTTCGCATATATGAACAAGTACACCTCGTTGAACACACTGATGTCCATTTCACAAGAGAAGAAAGAGACGCTGAGAGCCTTCATAAATCGCTTCAAGATAACCATCACGCACGATGTGGCCCTGGATAAATTCACTATCGCGGCTCTAACAAATGCCGTATGGCACGAAACTCCCTTCTACCAAGATCTGGTTCTTAATCCACCGCTGACTATTGAGGATGCTCTTCATCGAGCAAACAAGTTCATCGAACTAGATGAACAAAAAGTGGCCTTGGCCAAGAAATTCGGCTCCACTAAACAAACCGACAAAAAGGAGGATCGAGAACCCAGACAGCACTACGAGAAAGGAGCAAAGACGACAATGGTGGTCGGAAACTATGGAACCCAACGACCTTCCAAGCCTTGGAATAAATGGAGCAAGGAAGACAAGGATACAACGCCACAAGTCGCTTCCGAGACGGAAGAAAAGTATTGCGAGTATCATAAAACTACGTCGCATAACACCTCGGCTTGTCGAACCCTGAAGGATGCATTATACGCCGAATACAAGAGTGGCAAGATAAAGGCATCTCTACACGAGTTAAGAAACGAGTCACAACGAAGTCAATACAAACATGCCGATGATCAATCACCTAAACAGGGCAAAAAGCAGTGTCGCCTTAAAAGCGTAGCTCAGAAACGCGACCGCTATGATCAAGAAGAGGCAAAAGGAGAAGCCCCCAAAGTCGTACGAAGAATCAACATGATCATGGGTGGCCTGATCTCGGTCAGCGATTTGGTTCGGTCAATCAGGGGGTACGAGCGCAAGGCATTAGCCTCCCAAAATGCACCACAGCCCATTCTCTCTGACGAGCCGCCTGTCATTTTTACTGATTAAGATCTTTGGGGGAACTCATTACCCTCATAACGATCCGTTGGTAGTAGAACTCCTCATCACAAGCTGTCAGGTATCTCAGATTCTAGTTGATTCTGACAGTTCTATAGATTTGATCTTCCTAGATACGTTGAAAAAAATGGAGATCAAAGAGGAGGACATAAATCAAAAGGCTAAGCCGCTCACCGGTTTCACAAGCGAGACGACATATACTATCAGAACAATCAAGTTGCCTGCTTACGCTGGTGGAGTCAACAAACTGGTGAAGTTCCATGTTATCGATAAACCGACGATTTACAATGCCATTCTCGGCACCCCGTTGTTATACAGCATGAAAGCGGTATCTTTAACCTACCATCAATGTTTGAAATTTCCTTCACCTAAAGGAATTCAAACAGAGAAAGGGTGTCAGAGAGCAAGTCGGTCATGTTTCATGAGAAAATACACGACTAGAGTGCCGTCATGCGAGTAAGTGCGTGGGAATTAGAGCAGAACTACAAGATGATATTAAGAACGAACTGATCGTATTCCTACAGAAAAATGTTATGACCTTCGCTTGGTCGGTCAAAGATATGAAAGGCATCACTCCTTTCATCACGACTCATGAGCTCAACGTGGATCCGACTTACAAACCGATCAAACAGAAGAGGCGCAAGCTCGGCCCCGAGAGAGCCAAAGCCGTCGACGCCTGTTCAATTCAGGAAGTCAAATACCCTGACTGGCTAGCAAACCCGTTTTTGTTAAAAAGAAAAACGAAAAGTGGAGGGTCTGTGTTGATTTCACGGATCTCAACAAAGCCTGTCCAAAAGATAGTTTTCTGCTGCCACGCATCGAACGACTTGTCGAAGCTACGGCTGGAAATGAGCATCTTTCGTTCATGGACGCATTTTCTGGATACAATCAGATACTTATGAATCCAGACGATCGAGAGAAGAAGGCTTTCATAACAGAACGTGGCACTTACTGCTACAAGGTTATGCCATTCAGCCTTAAGAACGTAGGTGCTACGTATCAGCGATTGGTCAACCAAATGTTCGCAAGTCAGCTCGGCACGACGATGGAAGTATATATTGATGATATGCTGGTCAAGTCCTTGATCTCATCTCAACACATTGGGCATCTAAAGGAATGTTTTAGCATCCTCAACCGGTATGGAATGAAGCTCAACCTGGCTAAATGTACGTTCGGTGTAACATCAGGAGAGTTCATCGGCTATGTCGTCACTCAAAGAGGGATATAAGCCAACCCGAAGCAGATCTCGGCTATCATCGACCTACCATCACCCAGAAATACTCGTGAAGTACATCGTCTTACTGGCCGCATAGCCGCCCTGAACAGATTCATATCTCGTTCGACGGACAAATGCTTGCCCAATTATGAACTCCTCCGGGGAAACAAAAAGTTCGAATGGGACAATAAGTGTCAAAATGCTTTCATTCAGCTCAAGGATTACTTATTGAACCCACAAATGCTATCAGAACCAGAGAACGGAGAAACAATTTTCTTATACATCAAGGTTTCAACAACCGCAGTAAGTGGAGTCCTAGTCCGCGAAGACAGAGGCGAACAAAAGCCAATCTTCTATGTCAGTAAAAAGATGAACGGAGCCGAAACAAGGTATCCCGCAATGGAAAAATTAGCGGTAACGTTCGTGGCCTCGGCGTGGAAACTACGCCCTTACTTCCAATCTCATACGATTGCCGTGTTGAGTAGCCAACCTCTTCGGACGATCTTACACAGTCCAGGACAATCAGGCCGCTTAGCAAAATGGGCAGTAGAACTCAGCGAGTACGATATTGATTACCGGAATAGGACAAATGTGAAATCTCAGGTAATAGCCGACTTCCTTGTTGAACTATCACCCGAGATAAATATCTGGAAGTAGACAAAAATTGGAAATTGTATGTCGACGGCGCATCGTCAAAACGAGGAGCATGAGTAGGAGTACGTCTCATATCACCAACATGCGAGATATTAGAGCAATCGTTTCAGCTTGGATTCACGGCATCTAACAGCACGGCTGAGTACGAAGATCCGCTAGCCGGCCTCAGATTAGCCAAAGAAATCGGAGTGCGCAATCTTCTAGCCCATTATGACTCTATGCTCGTCGCTAATCATGTTAACGGACAATATGAGGCTAAAAACGAGTGAATGGAAGCTTACCGAAAGGCGGCGTTGGAACTTACTAGCTCTTTCGAGTTCTTCGACATAATCCAGATACCAAGAAAAGACAACGCCCCGGCTGATGCACCTGCATCGCTGACGTCAGCACCAAACCCAGAACTCTGCCGACGCATTCCGGTAGAGGTGATTCACGAACCAAGCATCACACCGCCGGAAAATAATCACCAAGATCCCTCTGATGATACGGTCCTTACATTTAGCAATCCTGACGACCAAGTCGGTCCGAATGATAATCAAGTTGAACACACCAATCTCAGTGCATACATAACGGATCACGACACGGACTGGCGAGAAGAAATATTAGCATACTTAACCGAGGGAAACCTTCCAGAGGATAAGTGGGCTGCACGCCGACTAAAAGTCAAAAGCGAGCGATATACGATGCACAACGACGTCCTTTACAAATACTCAGCCAACAAAATCCTCCTCAGATGCATATATGGGGACGAAATCCGCCGAGTCCTCGAGGAAACTCACTCTGGGGCTTGTGGAAATCACTCTGGAGGTCGGTCTCTTGCTCTCAAAATCAAGTTGAATGGTCACTTCTGGCCAACTATGGTAGCCGACTGCGAGGCCTACTCCAACAAGTGCGAGAAGTGCCAGCGTCATGCGCCATTCATACATCGGCCGACCGAGCTACTCACTACATCCATATCGGCTTATCCGTTCATGATATGGGCAATGGACATTGTCGGCCCGCTGCCGCTATCAAACCAAAGGCGTTTCCTTTTGATCATGACGGACAATTTCACGAAATGGGTCGAAGCTAAGGCATACGTGTCAATCCACGACGTCCAAGTTCAGAACTTCGTCTGGAAATACATCATATGCCGATACGGGTTGCCCTACGAGATAGTCACCGACAATGGATCGCAGATCACATCGAACTTATTTGAAGTGTTTTGCGAAAAATTGGACATACGACTTAGCAAGCCAACCCTGCGATATCCTTTGGGAAACGGTCAGGCAAAAGCCACCAACAAGACCATCATTGACGGCATCAAAAAACGTCTCGAAAAGAAGAAAGGAGTGTGGGCCGACGAACAAAAAGGAGTCCTCTGGTCTCACAGAACAACTCCTCGCCGCGCAACTGGGGCCACCCCGTTTTCCTTAGCCTTTGGCGTAGAAGCAATGGTCCCAGCAGAGGCTAACATCTATACACTCTGACGAGCCCTTATGCCTCAACATGACGAGATCAGTGAGAAATGATGCTTCACGCCCTCGATACAATCAAGGAAGAACGAGATCGGGATCTGCTCTGCATCCAAAACTACCAACAACTCGCAACTCGGTACTATAATCAGAAGGTACACGAACGTCCAAAGAATACCAAAGAATACCAACTCGGCGACTATGTGCTTTGCAAAGTGTATGAGAATACCAAAGAATGGAGAGCAGGTAAATTCGGCGCAAAATGGGAAGGACCCTACAAGATAACAAAGGTCATCAAACCTGGTGTCTAGGAGCTCGAATCAATGAAGGGAAAAGCTTTGCCGCGTTCGTGGAATTCATAAAGTCTGAAGGAATACTTCTAGGCGGCTATCTCACCTCGGCATGAACTGCGCCAAAAAAAATAAAAAAAATAATAATACTATGTATTAACTACGAGTGACTTGATTCTTCTCCGGAAGATATGTAGGCAGCCCTCACCGGCACAGTCGCAAACTTAATAAAATTTTCATTTTCCAGCTTATGCCGAGTTAGAAGCCTCGCCAACCGAGTGAACATTATTTTACGCCAAGTTAGTTCTCTTTACCGAATTATTACACTTTTAACTTATGCCGAGTTATTACACTTTTTAACTTATGCATTACACTTTTTAAACTTATGCCGAGTTATTACACTTTTTAACTTATGTCGAGTTATTACACTTTGTAACTTATGCCGAGTTATTGCTCTTATAAATCCTTTTAACTTATGCCGAGTTAAAGGCCATAAGACTAAAGCCGAGCTCCTCAGTTCGCAAAAGTCAAGCAATACACGTCTTGACTGTAAGCCGAGCATCCATAAGACTCGCATTATTAGCATCAGACTTTGTGGCCAGGAGTGTGGTCTTCCTTGCACGCCGAAATGCATATCGCGGTGAGGAAAAGCCGAGATCCGTCTCGCACTAAAAAACCGGGTCCTTACCCGTATGTTCTCTGATATGGGCGATAACAAATAAGCCAAGCACTTAAGCCTTGTACATTCGCCTCGTCCCTAGAACGAGTAAGCCCAGCACGCATAAGCCTCACAATCATAGATCCGGTGGAACGTAAGCCTTGAAATAAAGCTGTTCATTTATGCTGATCTGCATCTTAACGATAATCACCGAAGATCTGTACAAACAAATTAAAGGATCGAACGGCCCGATTAACTTAACTGGAAAAGAATGCTTCCACGAAAGAATCTATGGAAAAGAAAACCGCTTCTGATTAAATTAAAAACAAAAATGTACCTCCTCCAAACAAGGAGAAGCTTTACATAAAACCGAAACGATTAAAATTACAAAATACTTAAACAAAAAGAAGACTAAAGTCTAAATGACCCCAAGGTCGGCCCCTGCTGCCTTCTCCACTTCAACGGTCTTCTCAGTCTATCCATCCGCAGCACTCGCGTCTCGAACCGCTAAGGATGCTCCGGCCTGAGCCTCAGTCTCCGGATTATCAATCAACTGAACAAGATTATCAGGAAGAACTTGGGAAATCACCCCTCGGTTAGTCCCGAACTCATCGATGTTTTTTGGAACAGGGGGTGGAGAGTCACGATGAAGAGACCCCAACAGAGGATGACGAGTCAGAGAAAGAACGAACTTCAGCTCTTCCTTCGTCAAGATATCCATCGCATCAATCTTGCCATCGATCTCCACTTCATCCGCAGTGAGCTGGTCCAAAACTAACTGAAGGATCAACACGCGTTCCCCGCTAAGCTTCACCAAACACTTTCTAAGACCAGAGATCTGACCCTGCTCGATCTGCTTCGCAGTGGCATCTTCTTGCTCATTGAAAAAGCAGTGGAAAAGCTAAAATTAGGATTGGGCCTTCGCCCTCATCGCGGCTTCCACACGGTTCCTTTCCTTCAGGATCAGCTCTCCGCAGAGTTTCTGTTGACGCCGTCCCTCGGATTGGTACTTAATGAATTCGGCTTTCGCCTTCTCATCGGCCTTGCGTAATTTTTCCTCTGCCTCACAAAGCTTATTCGAGAGATCCAGGTTGCTAGCCTCCAGTGAATCTTTCTCATCCCTCAGTATTTCGAGATGAAAATCTCTCCTCCTTACAGCGTCCGAGAGCTTCTGCGAGCTCCATGCACTCTCAAGCGCCATGCTGTTTGACGCCGCAATCATCTGAAACAAGAAATTGTGTTACTAGAGGGACCTCATAAATAAATTTAAAAGCAAAAAAAAACTTACCGCTACCAAGGATTGATTTAGAGTGCGGGAGTTCCTTCAAAGGGGGCCAATCAGAATCATTCCCTCTCCGGCAGGTGAGCAAATCGAAGCATGCCCGCGTATTCTGAATGAAAGGGCTTTCACTTTCATACTGGTAGGAGAAGTTATGGATTGAAGGCCGAGTGCTCACATCCGCATCTCTCTGCGAGATACGAGGAAGAACCGTGACGACTTCCTTACGAGAGAGAAACCGTTTCTTTTCACCAGAGTTGGCATCGGGTATTTCCCCGTCCTCGGAATAAAACCGCTTCCACGGATCTAAAACTTTGGCCTTGACGGGTTTATCAGCAGCCGCTTTCTTCGCGGGATTCTCCTTGACCTATTTATCCGCATCCACCCTCTTGGTGGGGTTCTCCTGATCCGACTTCTCTACAGACGGCCTCTTCTTAGACTGGATCTTCGAAGGAACATTCCCGGGGGGATCCGCCATATTCGATTTGACCACCAGATTTTCCTGAGGGTCAGAAGGCTTCTCACTAACAACAGTAGACGGCTCACCACCACTTCGGGACAAAGGAATTGTCTTGGCTTCCTTAATCGGCACAGCCGAGCTCGAAGGATTTGTGGTGAGCCTTTGCGAATAGTCGTTTGTAATCTTCTTCAGCTTACCCATTTTTGGCTTCTTTAAATCGGCTGGTTTAACCTTCTCTAGAGTATTCCACTTAACTAAAAAAGAAAAAGGAAGAAGTCAGAACTCAAGAGGAAAACACGACAGATCTAGCCGGGTAATTTAGGAAAACCTACGTTTAGAAATCCTCGGAAGCGACCGACTAATACGCTCCCGGGTAATATGCTTCCACTTGCGGCGACTAAGGCTTCTGATATTTTCAACGATAGAAATATATCGTCCGGGTAAGGCTTGTAGAACGGATGACGCACTGCGAAGAAGAAAAGTAAAATGAGTAAATCATCTGGAAGACTGGTCAACAAAGTTGGAACAATATCTACCAATATTAGTGTTCCACGAAGATCTAAGTTCACTATGCCGCTCAGGAACAACCAGCGGCGTTATCTCGGCGTAAAAATAAAATCTCTGCCAGACGCGAACTATGCTCGGCGCACCCAAGACTACACCTTGTCCGTCCTCATCTTGATAGTGAAACATCTGGGGCTGGTCTTCTTCATTTGACTAATGGAAATCATTTCCTCGTATATCCTAACACTGATAGTGATATCATTCTCAGAACCTAAGACGAGAAGTCCCACCATGTAACGAACCGCAATAGCTGAAAACTTTGAGATCGCTATCTCGCTCTGGGCGCAATAGAAGACGAGAAGATCAGGAAGAGGAAGCCAAAGTCTGCTGCCCGATGTATCCGCGTTAAGGAAATAGGACTCGTATAAAGACACGTAACCAGGAGGCGGCGTCCAGGGACGATCCCTCGGGCCGGCGATAATATATATGATTCTTGGATCTGCTCCGCAACCCGCCAATACAGAAGCAATTGAGGTCTCGGTATAACGGGTCTGAAAGACATTGGCAAACATCCCCTCCGAACCGGATGATAACCCGAGTGCAAGAATCATAGTACTCATATTTCTCTCTGAAGAGATTGTCTCGCTATCACGCTCATCAGAGTCATATTTCTCGGCTTCCACCTCATCCGACTCGTCATAATCAGAATCCTGGAGCCGAGGAATCGCGAACTCTGTTCGACCCGAACTTTGCGCAGCACCAGTCAGCCGAGATAACTCGTAACGACGTTCGAGCTCTTTGGCCGCTTGGTAACCGGGATGATTCCTTAAGTCAGAAGAAATGCTGCCAGAAGATGAGTCAGAGGAGACAACACGCCGATCAGGCGAATGGTCCTCGGAGGATACCGAAACCACTTCCTTATCCTTGTTCCCCGAACAACGGATCAAAGACATGGCTAAATGATGAACATACGAAGAACTGAACGAAACCAAAAAGGATTTGATCCAAAATTCTAAAAAAACTACGGCCAAACAACGGCGGAGGATAATCGGAAAATAAAAACCGGTGTAGAGCAAAAGAAGAATACATTATCTCTTCGCTCGGACGGAAAAGAAGAAATGAGAGTGGAAATGAAGAATTTATAGAGGAAATGGGTGTCGTGTTCGAGAAGCCATAATTACTTAGGGCGACACCTCATTTCCCGCACCTTTGGGCCGGTTCAACCAAAATTTGATTCAATATTCGACGGTTTAACTAAATTAGTTCGATTGAACCAGAGTAATGATGGCAAAACCCAACCAACCTTAATTACTTCTGAAACCAAATGGCATTTTCCTCGTACCGTCGATCCAAATGAATTCGAATCGCCGCACTGGGGGGGGGGCTTATTGTTGGAGTCAAGATTAGCACATTTCCCAAAAGGCCCATTCAGGAATTTAGGTCGGCCCAATAAGGAAAGTCGATCTAGGGCTCAGTCCAGAGTTAAAAGATCAACTCGACTCGGCCCGACGACGGAGCGAAATTAGGGTTTCGGAAGAAAAGCGAAGACGGAAAAAGGAAAGCGGCGCGCGTGGTTAACACGCCGAGTAAGAAGATATGCTGGGGGATATTCACGCCGAGATATAGGGAAAGATTCGATATTAGCCTAGGTTTTCCTATTCTGTTAAGCCGACTTCTGTAAACCTATATAAGGGCGTCAAGTCCATTTAATAAATCATCCAATTTTCAATACAGTTTTCGAGAGTTATTAGCTATTAAGCCGATTAAAAGAAATTACTCTCTGACGACTTAAACACCTTTCTCAGCCGCTTTGTTTCTTCTCGGAAACCTAGCAAAAAACCCTAGCTTCTATTCATTCTCGCCGAGTTCTAAAACTCTTCTTTAAGAATCCTTCAAGAAACCCTAAACTCTTTGTATCTTTGAATAGGCCGAGTTACGAAATCAACATAAATAAAATATCGTTCAAATATAAAAGATCACATAGAGTGTTCATATACCACTTGATATCTTAGTCGTTTTCATAGATTCTCCAAATAGCAAACTCGACTGAGTGATCCAAAAACGAGCTGGAACCCATTGTAAAAAAGTTACCAATAACTGATATAGTTACGGACCACATGTTCTAAATATGAGATTTAGGAGATCATGCATGGTAGGGTGAAAACTCTCCCAGGCCCGTTAACCAAGAAAATCTTTACCCAAGGGTCTTAGGCCAAAAGAGGAAAAGCCCAACCTTTTACCCAAAATATTTTTGAATCTCACCTACTTTTTACAGAACAAAAGAGGAAAGAAAGTCAAACCACCGGTACACGCCGACCGGCGCCGACCTTAACGCGGCAAAGGTCTGCTTCCCTAAGGTCGGAATCATCTTCTGAAGGCACCCAACACCACAACAACAACAAAAACACTAGGAAGTAGTTCGTTTGGTAGAAAAGATGAATCGGCGATACACATCGGAGGAGAAGGGGAAGGCGATAGCGTCTCAACCAGAGGAACATCAGAGAGTAAGAGTAAGAGCACCGGAGGTCGACACGGAGGAGCTGGTGAGGGATAACAACCTAACACTCATTAGGAGATTGACAAACCCACAGATCTAGCGGATGTGGGCCTTCATCCCTTTCATCTCGAGGAGATAGAGCTTAAGAGGAAGAGCGAATGGAGCTGATCTGGGAAACGGGTGTTTCCAGTTTAGGTTTGAAAGAGAAGATGACCTAGCTAAAGTGCTCGAGAATCGACCATATCAATTTGACCACTGGATGCTCATCATCCAAATATGGGAACCCGTGATCTCGAGGTCGTTCCCGTCTTTCATCCCGTTCTGGATTCGCGTGAAAGGGCTGCCTCTTTATTTCTGGCAGAACAAGATGAGAAGCAGCATAACAGGAGTAGCAGGAGAGGTAACGGACATTGAAATCACACATAGCTATGCTCGAGCTCGAGTTACAGTCAATGGTCTACTACCAATAGTTAAGGAAACAATAGTGGAATTTCACACTGGAGAGGAAGCAATAGTAGAACTGGTATACGAGCGACTTGAAAATTACTGCAATGCTTGCCTGTGTTTGACCCATGAAACAAGAAAATGCCCCACAAGAGTGGAACCCCAGCGCAACCAAAGAGAAGATAGTAAGGTCTTGCCTAGAGGGGACACTGAAAGAGGAAGAGAAAGGAGGGAGAAGTTGTAATGGGAGGAGCCATGTTGTATATGCAAGAGCATTTACCACAGAACAAGGGATTGCCCGGAGGAACGAGAAGGGGGAAAAGCAGCACTTAGAGCAATGAGCAAAAGAGATGAGATGAATCTCTTGGAACCTCGACAGGCAGAAAGCAGATCGAGACCAAACAGAAGGGGTAGCAGAGGAACTGTGTGGCCAAACCAGGAGGAAATAAGAAGAAGTTTTGATGAACGAAGAAGCAAAGAAACCGGAACAAGAAGAAGTGGGGAAAATGATTACAGAAGAAGAAGACAGCTTCAAGCAGAATATCCACCATATCAAAGAAGAGATAGCAGAGATATGAGAGGTGGACAAAAAACTGGAGAGAAAAGCAACACATGGGAGAAGAGTACCAACTTGCAACCCAAAAAAGAACCTAGAAGGAGAGAAAAAGTCAGGGATGAAGAGTTTGGAAAGGACAGAAAAGGTGGGAGACACAACAACAATGGCTGGCTGGAACGAACACCAATGAATCTGATCAAAACAAATGGGGAACCACGAGCTAGGAGAGCAAACTCAAAACAAGAAGTAACTTCTGAAATCAGGAGAACCCCTTGGAGAGAACACTGATCTTTGAAGAAGTGCCTCTGTTACAGGACCCACAGAGAGAGGAAATCATGGAGCAGCTAAGGGAAGTGACTTATAAATACGTCAATGTTGAGGACCCTGTAGAGAGAGCTGCTAGACAACAAAGAGTCAATCAGCAGGTTGATCAAATGCTCATGGACGCAACAGCGAATGCAATACTAGAAGTGATCCGAAACAAAAGAGGAACTGGAGAAAGATCAGATATGATGATCAGAGAAGGAGATGTAAGGGGACATGATCAATACTAGCAAGCGAGAACGTTAATGGATGATGATAGAGAAGCTGGAAGAACCATACATGATGTCAACATTACGAATGAGAGACCACCTTTAAGAAGGCACATACACTAACAAAGGCTGGGGATCGGAGCAAGTGCAAGCAAACGACTTCTAAATCTTAGACAAACCGCAAACCGAAAGAAGAGCTCAGCCCGAGCAGGAACTGATCAATACAACAGAGAGGAGAACCTGTATGATAAAAGGAGACAGGAACAGATGACCAGAAAAAACCAACCATTACAAGACGAAGGAACGTCAAATGTAAGAGACACACCAGGAAATGGAGGAAGGAACAACACGAGCTCAAGAAACGATCATCGAGGAAGGCAAGATTTTCGGGACCAGTCAAGCTCGGTTACTTAGCCATAATGAGCTGGAATTGTTGTGGAATCAACAATCCTACAACAGTTCGCAGAGCAAAGGAGCTGCGGACCACAAAGAAACCAGAGATCATGTTCCTAATTGAAACAAGAAACGTTGATGATGTGGTTTTGGAAAAATTGCAGGATCTGAACTATGAGAATGTAAGCCTAGTCTCTCCACATGGACAAGGAGGAAGAGGCTTAGCCTTATTGTGGGAAACAGCTATTGATCTGGAAATCCTAGAAAAGAACCAGAACTTCATAGAAACCAAGATATAGTATCGGAATCAAGTCTTCCTCACCACCTTTTTGTACGGGGAACCAGACCATACAAAGAGGAAACACTTTTGGGAAAGATTAACAGAAGGTCATGAAGGAAGTGAGGAACCATGGTTCCTAACAGGCGACTTCAATGATATAACTGGAGAAGAGGAAAAAAGAGGTGGACCAGCAAGAGGAGAGGGCACGTTCACTGACTTCAGAGTCTTCATGGCACTAAATGACCTGTATGACCTCAAACACTCAGGAGACTCTTTTTCTTGGAGAGGACAGAGACGCAGCCATGATATATCATGGTTTTTACCGATTTTATGCCATGATATAAGTATATTTTAGAGTCTTTTGGTGTTCTTTTAGAGTCTTTTACAGGTGTTATTAGGTACACACACGTTTGGAGTGGATTTGGAGATTATGGAGCTAAATGGAGCATTTTGGAGTTTTGACCCGAGAGTTTGTGCTCACTGTCCAAAACAGAGGAGTGTGTCGATCGATGCACATCAGCATCGATCGATGCACAGCGTGTTGGGCCAGGCTCGCGGCGGTTTAATGAAGAATGATGAAATTGCATAGTTTCCCAAAAGTTCCAGATATTTACACAGAAGCCCCAAGACGTGATTTAGCTATTTAATTAGGTTTTAACTTCAGTTTTTAGATACGCTATCATACTTTAGAGCAGAGAGTTTTTAGAGCTATTTGGGGGTGATATGATCCTGTACTACACCTTATTTTTGCAGAAGATTTCGAACCCCTTTACTTGTTTAATCTCTTTTATGATATCTAATTATTCATTGATCATGTTTACATTATCTATGTCTGAGTAGATTCATAGTTAGGTTTAGGGATTCTCAATAGGGATTTTATGACTTGCTAGATATAATTAATTCAGTTAAGGATTCATATCAATAGATGTTCTTCAAGCTAAATTGTGTTTAATGCTAGTTCTAACTTGATCACTTAGAATCTAGATCTTAGGTTGCTAGATTGACACGAAAGTGTGGTTTAGAATCTGAACTATTTAGGTTGAGCAATATTATTACTCGTAAAGAAATTTGGTTTAATTAGATTGTGAACATATCGAACTTGATCATTAAAGCTGGTTTAATCTGTTATGAATTACAAAGACATTTGGATTTCTGCAATTAGGCTTAGAGAATTCTCACAACGAAAGTTGGTTAATTCTATATCTGTGTTTTGAGTTCTAGAACTGTGTTTAATTAGATCCTGACTGAATGATTTGTCTGCTTGTCTAATTTCCTGAGACTTCCCTAGACTTAGCGCCCTTAGTTAATTGCTTACTACCACAACTTGCTACTTGCTTACTTTCTTGCATTGCTTTTCGTGTCTCAATACAATTTGCTTTCTCAGAGTTTAAGCTTGACCGTTCTAATTCTATCGTTTCCCTGAGTCCTCGTGGATTCGATCCCTAAGTACTACATTGATATTGCTGTGCACTTGCAGTTAGTATAGGGTTAAAACTTTAGATCCTATCAAGTTTTTTGCGTTGTTGCCGGGGACTCTTTGGAGTCTTCGATAGATTCGAACTTAGGGTTTTTACTAGGATTTTTTTTTTTTTTTTAGTTACTGATTTTTCCCTGTTTCTTCTCTGTCGCAGGTTTTAATTTCGCATAGCATCGATCGTTGCATCTCTTGTGTCGGTCGTTACTAGGCGATTGGAGTTAAATTGATCGTTGCACTGCTAGCATCGATCGTTGCTTGACGATTACAGACGGTTTATGCAGACGCGTGATACCAGAAGTAATCCGAACACTAATCTCGTTAACCTCCAACTTGAAGAGCTTGCTAGACTAGAGAGGACTAATAGAAGAATTCAAAGAGCAAGGATGGTAGTTGAACGTGTGATTATATTGCCTGATGCTCAAGGTGTCCTGAGGGACCGTGCTGGGAATCCGTACAATGCTGCTGGAGAACGGATTCATGCTGAAGGGAATGTTATCCCTGATCCTCCTGAGAAACCACGCCAGGATCAGAACCAAGGCCAAGGACAGGCCCAAGGTAGAGAGATGGTTGTACATGAGACGACTTTGGCTGACTATAACAGTCCGGATGAGTTTCATGCTAACCGGTCAGCTCTTGTACCTCCTGATTTTGATAGGAATGATTTTGAAATCAAGACCATCTACTACTCTCTTCTGAGGCAGAATGCCTTCCATGGTTATCCTAATGAGCAGCCAATGGATCATATAGATGAGTTTGAGGACATAGTCACCAGAATGAAGTATGATGGGGTGAACTATGACTATCTGTTCCTCAAACTTTTTCCCTACTCTCTCACTGGAGATGCTGCTGCCTGGCTGAAGCAGCTTCCACCTGGAAAGTTTGTTACATGGGATGCTCTGAAGAGTGAGTTTCTGCGACACTTCTATGATGATGCTCGCTCTGATCAGTCAAGGCAGGACATTCTCACTTTTTCTCAAGGTCCGACAGAGCCTCTTAAGACTGCCTGGATGAGGTTTAAGAAGTACCAACGTGACTGCCCGCATCATGGATTCACTGAGGTAACATTGCTGGGTATCTTCTTTAGAGGTATAGATCTTCCATATCAGACTGCATTAGAAAATTTTAGCAATGCAAATTTCAACACCAGGATTCCTGCTCAAGCTAAGCAGTTGATAGATAAATTAGTAAGCAGTAATAGCTGCAAGACTACTGATGAGAGAAGGAAGAAGTCTGGTGGAAAGATAGATAATTTGGAAATAGCTGATATTAAATCTAAGCTGGACACTGTTTGCAATCTTCTACCTGGGAAGAAAGCTGTCCATTTTGCTCAAGATGTAGAAGTGATCCAAGCTGAAGAAGAAGAGCAGGAAGAGGATGTGAACTACATCGGAGGATCAGGTTTCCAAGGTAACAGGTTTGGTAATCAGCAAGGTAATAGATTTTTCAGTGGTCAGAAGAGTACTTTCACAAGCAATCAAAACTCTTCTGGCTTTGGATAGAATACTGGTTTCCAGAAGCCTTTTCAACAAGGTAATCAGAGGACTTATGGATCTTCCTCTTACCAAGCACCTCCTGTAGCTACTACTCATGAGAGTAAGATGGAGGCTATGATGGAACATCTGCTGGAAGGACAGACTAAGATTGTTGTGGACTGCAACAAGAAGTTGGATGCTGTTTATGAGGATCTCAATGGGAAGTTTGAGTCTCTAAACACTCATGTGAAGCAATTGGACACTCAAGTGAAAGAGTGTTGTAGACACCCATATTAAGGCTTGGTTAGTGTACATTGATGATGGATCACACCTAGGTGAAAGATTTGAGCTAAATACAGCTGAACTGGTTGAAGAAGCTGAAATTTCTGATTTTGAGGAAAATCTCTCGGGTGGAATCTGTAAAAACTTGACTGCATCGATCGATGCACCCTTAGCGTCGATCGTTGCATGGCGTGGACAGACAGATTGACAGGATTCTTATGGCCTTGATGCAGATGCAGATTCGGAGCTTAATCGTTTATTCCCTGGAGTGTCTGAGATAACTCAACAAGAGATTTATGCACAATCTATTCGATTATATCCTAAAGTGTCTGAGGTGATTCAACAAGAGATTGATGAGCTTAAACAGTTGGAAAAGGTTGGTGAAGAGTTGGAAAAAATTCCACCATCTGATGATCCACCTTATTACCCTTGTGTGCAGAGATACTTGGGTAAGATGTTGCCTTTGGATGACGAGCTGAAAGATTGGGTAATAGTGGTTCCTCAGCATATAAGTGATGTGCTATTGACTAAGATTCCTAAGAAGCTACCTGATCCTGAGATTTTTGTGCTGAGTTTTTCTATCTTTGAGGATGGTTTCAAGCGCTCTCTGTGTGATTTAGGAGCTGCTGGAAGTCTCATGCCATATTCTGTGTCAGAGAAGCTGGGTATGATGGATTTTTCACCCACTAGGACCTCTCTTGTCCTAGCTGATCAGTCAATAAGGATTCTGGAAGGAGTTCTTGAGGATGTCCCAGTGAGAGTTGGAAACTACTTGGTTCCAACAGACTTCTTGGTGCTTAAGTATGACAGTGAGCAAGATGATGCTTTATTTCTGGGTAGGCCATTCTTAGCCACAGCTGGAGCAGTGATAGATGTGAGGCACAGTTTGATTGATCTCCATCTGGGAGATGAGCCGCTACACTTTAAGATGGACATGCTGCGTAAGCCATTGATAGATGGGCAGACCTTCAGGATTGAGGATGGACATGGAGTTCAGACTAGTAACACTTTGGTTTTGGATCCTGGGGAGCATTTCATTCCGTCTTTTCTCAGACAAGTTCACACTGAGACAGCTTATTCTCCACCCTGGATGATGAGACTTGCACAGAGGCAATCACAGTCTCTGTCAGGATCTCCAACAAACTGATCTTGTTCGTCCGGTCAAGCTAATGACCTTAAACAAGCGCTGAGTGGGAGGCAACCCACTGTTATGTTTTAGTGTTTTTCTTTCTTATTTTTGGTGTTTTTCTTAGGATTTCACGTTTTTATTTGTTTTTGCTAGGTTTTTAATACAGAACACTGTCTGGAGATGTGTGACGATCGTTGCTATATGTGCAACGGTCGTTGCAGGGAGATATGACGAAGAGATGGGATCGCCTTGTGACGATCGTTGCGGTCCTGTGCAACGGTCGTTGCAAATGGTTTAATTGAAAAATTAAGGTACGCGGGCTAAACCGGAATCAATTTGGTTCAACAGCGTCGATCGTTGCACCTATGCATCGATCGTTGCACACACCACCCAGGTAAGTGCCATAACCCTTCTTCTCTTCTCTTCTTCCCCATTTCGCCGTCTGTACAACCGCGAGTGCACAACCCTAAATCTCTCATTTCTTCATCGTTTTCTCTGATTCAAAGCTTGATTCTACTTGTTTTAACATCCCCTATCTATTTTTCTAACCCATTTGCAGTGAATCCAAGGTAAGAGCTCTCATTTCCATCATTTTCGGATTCGGTTTTAGGGTTTAGAAATTAGGGATTTTTAGGCTTGGAATTGATGAACCCGTACTGATTAGACATGATTTGGGATGATTGATGATGGTATTTGACTGTTTGTGAGGTTTTGGAACGAATTTAGAACTGATTTTTGAGGATTAGCTGTCGGCTGTGAAATCGCCCTGCAACGATCGACACACTTGTGCAACGATCGTTGCATTGCGATTCCACATGGAGTTTTTGCCGTGGCTTATATTGTTTATTTTCTTGCAGATGCCTCCTCGACCAGCTCGCAAACGTAGAACTACCACAGCCACTGCAGCTACAGCTCATCATCATCCACCAGCTGAGTGGTTCCATCGAGAATCACCACATCCTGAGGACTATCAGAGAGATCAGGAAGCGATACAGCCGCCATGGCCTAGAGCAGATAAGCAGTTGATTCCGACATATAGGGTCTGGGGCATGGAGATTGATGAGCTGCTCAAGACTGACACATTCACGGAGAGGCCATTGCTTGACCATTGGGATGAGTTTGACACATTGCTCTACAATGGTTGGTGTGGCATGATGCTTAAGCCGACCAAGTTTGCGGATTATTCGACTTGTAAGAGTCTGGGCATCGATGAGCAGGTTCTTGCACTGTGTAAGGGCATTGGTCTGGGGACAATGCCTATGCAGCCTTACAACTTGTATCCTGATCTGGTGAGACAGCTGCTGGCCACCTGTAGAGTGATATACCCTGGCCCAGAGAGCAGGAGAGCTTCAGGAGGTTTCTTTACCTTCATGTGCTTAGGAGCCATGTATCGGATTCCCCTTCTCGATATATGTAGGATTTATGGATTCAGCACTGAGCCGACGCGTATTGCTATGACTCTTGAGTGGGATGTGGAGGAAGCTTAGTATTTCTGGGAGTGTATTGGCAATGGTCAGTACAACTCAAGGACGACGAAGCTGATACAGGTTAGGCATCCTGCTCTTAGATACGTCTTGCGCATCTTTGGATGTACTCTGTTGTGCAAAGCTGAAGCCAACAAGATGCGTAAGAACGAGAGGGAGATGCTTTTCATTGGACTGAGGGACCAGTTTGAGGATACTGTTCTGAGAGATCCCACTAGAGGACTCAACTTGGGAGCTGTTTTTGCTCATCATTTATGCGACCTGCAGAAGAAGCCATTTGATGGTAAGGGCACTGAGTCAGTAGGGAGTTTGCTTACTCCCATTTTCAGACATTGCAGGATTCCCTTAGAGGGTACTGAGTGTAATGACAGCATGGAGTTCCTTGATTTTAGCCATCTACATAGTGCTACATGGCTGAAGGAGGGACGTGTGTGGGTCTATTATGACCCTGCCACTGAGAGGCGTGGTGTGGATCTTCCTGCTGCTGGTCTGACACAGATTGATACGCTGGATGCCTTAAGATTTCAGCCTCCTACGAGAGATCAGCGCAGAGTTCCTTCTATGGCTCATCCGCTTGGAGAGCCTTCTACACGAGCTTCTACTTCATCTGCGCCTGCACCTGCTGCCCCTGTTGATGATATTGGCCCTTATCCCGAGCCTTTGATGTCTTTTGGTGATATGTCTGAGGCAGAGTGGAGAGAGCGTGAGGATGGCATTCTACGGAGCATCTGAAACTTCATGCGTACATGCACTTGCAGGAGACAGCCGCAGATACACCATCCTGGACCTTCTCGACGTAGACGGCGATATCCGACTCCCGGTTCTTCGAGTGGTACTGATCACATTGATGGGATGGAGGATGAGTGAGAGTAGTGGCTTCTCTGGATATCGGTTCTGTATTTCTTTTTCACTTTTCTTTTGCACTTTTCTTTTGATTTTCTTAGGATACCTATGTTTGGATGCTGTGATTGGTTTGAGACTATTAGTTGCTTTGATTTTCTCTATTTTCAGTGATCTTCAGCTTACAGGTTTGAAATTTGATGATTCCTCACGGACTAACCTGCTAACTTGCTGACTGTTCGACGGAATCGCAGTGCGTCGATCGACACACCTTGTGTCGATCGTCACAAAACGAGAAATCGCACTGCAGCGATCGTTGCTGTCCTGAGAAACGATCGACACATGACGAAAAATCGCCTAGCAACGATCGTTACATAAATATAACGATCGATGCATGTGCGACAGAGGTAAAAATCAGACAGAACTCAACACATCCATTAACATTTTTGCTTTCTTTTTACCAACCCTTAGCTTAACACTACTGGGGACAGTGTGTTTCAAGTGTGGGGGAGGTAGCTACTGACTTTTATCTTTCTGTTTTCTTAAGATTCAGTCCAGTTTTCAAAAAAATTTGTTTTATTGAGTCAAAACAAGTTTAAGTAGGAAACAGTGAATTTTGGAGAAGTAAACAACATCTTGCTGGAACTTAAGTAACCATTGGGATGAAGCTGAAAGATTAATCTATGACTATTAGAAAACCCAACACAGATCAACCTACTGAGGACACTAATAGGTCAAGAATTAATCCCTATACTAAACTGCAAGTGCACATCAATATCAATGTAGTATATAGGGTATCGAAATCCACAGAGACTCCGGTGTTCAATAGCTCAAGAACAGGAATTTAACTAGGAAGAAAGCAATGTAATTGAATTAAAAGCAATGCAAGAAAGTAAATCAGATAGCAAAGATTGTTGGTTGTGAAAGCAAGTAATTAAAAGCGCTAAGTCTAGGGCGTTCTCAGGAAATCAGACAAGCAGACAATTCATTCAGTAAGGATCTAATTAAGCACAGTTCTAGAACTCAAAACACAGATATAGAATTAACCAAATTCCTTTGCGATAATTCTCTAAGTCTAAGTGCAGCAAACCAAACTTTCGTTTGCGAGAACTAACAGATTAAACTAGCATTAATTCCAAGTTTGATATGTTCACAATTATCCTAAACCAAACTTCCGTTTGCGCAAAGTTTAATTGCCCAATTTAATTAGTTCATATTCCTAAACCCCACTTCCGTGACGTATTTAGCAACCTAAGATCTAGATTCTAGTTGATCAGGTTAGAACTAGCTTTAAGCACAATTAAATTGAAGAACAGATATAGTTATGAATCCTTAACTGAAATTGAACAAGTCTAGCAAGTCATGAAATCCTATGTGAGAAACCCTAAACCTAACAAGGAATCTACTCAGACATGATTGATGAAAACATAATCATAGAAATAATAGATTGCATAAAAGATAAAAGATTAAAGGGGTTCGAAATCTTCTCCAAATACAGATGATGTAACAGGTTCAGATCAGCCCCAAAAGCTCTAAAAATCCTCTGCTCTTAATTATCAAAGCGTAATGTAAAGCGTATCTAATAAAAACAGCTAAAACTTAATTATATAGGTATAATCTCGGCCAGGGGCTTCTTTGTAAATATCAGGAACTTCTGGATCAAAGTGCAATATCTTGATTCTTCTAAACCGCCGAGTTTTGGCCCATCTCGCTGGTGCATCGCTCGATGCTAGGCGTGCAACGATCGACACCTTTCTCTGTTTCGGACAGTGAACTCTATCTCTCGGCCAATCACTCCAAAAATCTCCAAAATTCTCCATTATCTCCAATTTAGCTCCAAACCTGATTATATCTGTAAAAAACTCTAAAAGAACACAAAAGATACTAAAACACACCTATATCATGGCCTAAAACTAGTAAAAACCATGATATATCAACTCCCCCACACTTAGCCTTTGCTTGCCCTCAAGAAAAACAGAGAACTAAAACATGGTGAAGAGGTTTGAAAACTCTTCAGAAACTCATTTCATCCTAGAAGCTACAATACTCAGATTCCCCTTAGTAAACCACTGAAAGAATCAATCACAGGATATCAAGACCAACATGTACTTCCCCCACACTTAGCAACTGTCCTAGGTAAACTCCACAATCACATTCAAGCATTCAAATTCTCC
Organism: Orychophragmus violaceus; assembly: GCA_030180135.1. Lineage (NCBI taxonomy): Eukaryota > Viridiplantae > Streptophyta > Magnoliopsida > Brassicales > Brassicaceae > Orychophragmus > Orychophragmus violaceus. The sequence continues at coordinate 79,878,367 of CM058230.1, forward strand.
CTACTGACTTCTGCAAGTATTTAAGTGCGGTCTCACCTAAGGAGTATCGATCAAAGGGCACATGGATTCTTACCTTATCAGCTCTAGACCACCATACTATCTTTCTCTAGTCCCTTTCTTCTCTTTCCCTTCTTTAACAACTGATTTTTCCCCATTGGGTATCATTTTATTTTTTTTATCAGTGTTCTTCCCGTTATGGGGTGTACTTTGGACACATTCCATGGATCACATGAGAGAAAATAGTGTTTGCTACCATTCCCATGACCACTTCGGAGTTACTAACTCATCCTCAGTTTATTATCTTTTTTTTTTTTACTTTATAGAAGGGGAGAAGGGAACTAAATAGGATAGGTTGGCAGGCTGTGTCAGAACTAACAAGGAAATCCGACACAAAGTATACCAAGCCCTTAGGTGAGAAATCTAAGTCAGTGTTAAATTGAAGTCAGTAAAAGGATCCTCTGATACCTGAAGTGATGTGGGTGTTCCCAGTAGGTTGATCTGTGATGGGGTTTTCTAATAGTCAGAGATAGATCCTGCAACTTCATCCCAATGGTTACTTAAGTTCCTGCAAGTCTTGTAAATCTTCTCAGAAAATCATAGTTTCTTACTTAAACAATTTTGACTCAATAAAACAAAAAAATTTGAAAAAACGGACTGACTCTTAAGAAAACAGAAAACAAAAGTCAGTAGCACCTCCCCCACACTTAAGACACACTGTCCCCAGTAGTGTCCAGCGAAGGATCGGTAAAAAGAGCGAAAAATTGTTAAAGTTCTGTTGAGTTCTGTCGGGTTACCTCTGTCGCTCAGGCATCGATCGTTGCACTAAGTGCATCGACCGTTACTTGGCGATTTTCGTGTATGGTCGATCGTTGCTCAAGAGCGCAACGATCGCTGCAATGCGATTTATTTCGTGTTGTGACGATCGACACAGAAGTGAGTCGATTGTTGCACTGCGATTTTTTCCGAGACCTGCAAACATAACTGCACCAAAAACAAAAACAAACGTAAAATCCTAATAAAAACACCAAAAATTAAGTAGAAAAACACCAGTACCTAATGGTGGGTTGCCTCCCACCCAGCGCTTGTTTAAGGTCAATAGCTTGACCTATCAGAAAGAGATCGAACTCATGGAGGTTTCAACAGAGACTTTGAGTGTCTCTGTGAATGTCTCCTCATCCAAGGTTGCGTATAAGCATTCAGATCATGAGATCTTCCAAGGAACGAACGATAAGGGTCGGGGTGGGAGTGTAGCTTCGGCGGGATTCTTTGTTTTCCTGCATTCAAAACAATGTGATCAGAAGGATTAAGCTTAGGTGATTTGTACCTTACCTTTGATGTATATCTGATGTCTGGAGCTTTCTGCTTATGAACAGTTGCAGGTACTGAAGATGTTAGAGCAGGTTCAAGAGGAACCGCCATCTTCTTCTTTTCACTATCAGATACTGTAGTTCAACCAATCTGAACTTCTTCTTTTAGATGACCATCAGTGGAGATCATCTTCTTTGCATGAACTCGCGAAGTTTCAACTGGTGGTGTTTTATTCACCTTCTTATCCATCACTTTTATGCAGTTAGCCACTTTTAGCTCTTGTTTGGAGGGTTTAGGAACCTTAGGATATGGCACTGGGGGCTTGTAGACTCGTTCTGGTACTGTTGCAGTTTTCTGGTCATGTCTGCGTTCTGTGTCGATCGTTGCATGATGTGTGTCGATCGATGCAAGGCGATTCTGTTTCTCGAAAGAACTCGAAATTGCCGTCAGAATGGCGTGTCGATCGTCACTGAGGGGGTGTCGATCGGTGCATGTATCAGGCAGACAATATTCATCCAGAAAATCCGAGATTATGCTCTCTTCTTCACCTAGCAACTCAATCTCATCCCTTATGTTCACAACATTGATGTGCAGCTTCCGTTCAGCTCTCTTAGCTTCATTCTGCCTCTCTATTGCTACATCTCTTCGTTCAATTTTGATATCCAGCTCCTCCATATGCGTGCTCAAAGATTCAAACTTCTCATTCAAGTCTTCATACAAAGCATCCATCTTTGAGTTGAAGGACCTATCAATCTGTTGTTGTCTCTCAAGGTACTGCTCCATCATGATTTCCATTCTGCTCTCATGAGCTGTAGGTGCAGGCGGTACTTGGTAAGAAGAAACACTACAACTCCTTGTAAAGGGTTTCTGAAAAGTAGATCCGTGACTATAGAATCCAGTTCCTTCAACGCAATGGTTAGCTTCTTGTGCATACTTTCCAAGTAGAAGACTATGCAGAGAGTCAACTTGGTTCTTCAACCCAGCTATCTGTGAACTGTCAATCCCTGAGCTGAAAATATCATTCCGACACATCGTCATGATGATCTCTTAGTGTTCTTGGTGATTCAGCGAAGTGTGTCGATCGATGCAAGAAGGGCGTCGATCGATGCAATGCGAAATCAGAGAAAACAGAAAAATAAATCAGCAAAAATAAAAAAATAAAAACAAAAACGAAAAGAAAAAGAAAAATCCTAGTAAAACCCTAGGCTCGAAGCTATCGAAGACTCAAAGAGTCCCCGGCAACGGCGCCAAAAACTTGATAGGTCAAGAATTAATCCCTATACTAAACTGCAAGTGCACAGCAATATCAATGTAGTATATAGGGTATCGAAATCCACAGAGACTCCGGTGTTCAATAGCTCAAGAACAGGAATTTAACTAGGAAGAAAGCAATGTAATTGAATTAAAAGCAATGCAAGAAAGTAAATCAGATAGCAAAGATTGTTGGTTGTGAAAGCAAGTAATTAAAAGCGCTAAGTCTAGGGCGTTCTCAGGAAATCAGACAAGCAGACAGTTCATTCAGTAAGGATCTAATTAAGCACAGTTCTAGAACTCAAAACACAGATATAGAATTAACCAAATTCCTTTGCGATAATTCTCTAAGTCTAAGTGCAGCAAACCAAACTTTCGTTTGCGAGAACTAACAGATTAAACTAGCATTAATTCCAAGTTTGATATGTTCACAATTATCCTAAACCAAACTTCCGTTTGCGCAAAGTTTAATTGCCCAATTTAATTAGTTCAGATTCCTAAACCCCACTTCCGTGACGTATTTAGCAACCTAAGATCTAGATTCTAGTTGATCAGGTTAGAACTAGCTTTAAGCACAATTAAATTGAAGAACAGATATAGTTATGAATCCTTAACTGAAATTGAACAAGTCTAGCAAGTCATGAAATCCTATGTGAGAAACCCTAAACCTAACAAGGAATCTACTCAGACATGATTGATGAAAACATAATCATAGAAATAATAGATTGCATAAAAGATAAAAGATTAAAGGGGTTCGAAATCTTCTCCAAATACAGATGATGTAACAGGTTCAGATCAGCCCCAAAAGCTCTAAAAATCCTCTGCTCTTAATTATCAAAGCGTAATGTAAAGCGTATCTAATAAAAACAGCTAAAACTTAATTATATAGGTACAATCTCGGCCAGGGGCTTCTTTGTAAATATCAGGAACTTCTGGATCAAAGTGCAATATCTTGATTCTTCTAAACCGCCGAGTTTTGGCCCATATTGCTGGTGCATCGCTCGATGCTAGGCGTGCAACGATCGACACCTTTCTCTGTTTCGGACAGTGAACTCTATCTCTCGGCCAATCACTCCAAAAATCTCCAAAATGCTCCATTATCTCCAATTTAGCTCCAAACCTGATTATACCTGTAAAAAACTCTAAAAGAACACAAAAGACACTAAAACACACCTATATCATGGCCTAAAACTAGTAAAAACCATGATATATCAGACACCCATATCAATTCAGGTAATCAGAGGATCCTTTTACTGGCTTCACCCTTAACTTGACTTTAATTTTCTCACCCATGGGCTTGGTATACCTTGAGTCGAATTCCTTTGTTAGTTCTGACACAGCTTGTAAACCTGTCCGAGTATGGTTCCCTTCTCCCCTTCCATAAAAAAGAGTAATAAACTGAGGATGGGTAAGTAACTCCGAAGTGGTCACGGGAGTGGTAGCTACAACTATTACCTCATGTGCTATCCATGGAATGTGTCCAAAGTACACCCCTTAACGGGAAGAGCACTGATAAAAAAAATAAAATGATACCCAATGGAGAAAAATCAGAATGCTAAGGAAGGGAAAAGAGAAGAAAAGGAACCAGAAAAAGATAGTATGGTGGTCTAGAGCTGATAAAGTAAAAATCCATGTGCCCTTTGATCGATAATCCTTAGGTGAGACCGCACTTAATATGCTTAAGAAGTCAGTAGGGTGAATTTGGATTGCTTGGATTGATTGTGGAGCTTACTTAGGACAGTTGCTAAGTGTGGGGGAAGTACATGTTGGTCTTGATATCTTGCGGGTTGATTCTTTTAGTGGATTACTAAGGGGAATCTTAGTGTTGTTGCTTCTAGGACAAAAAGAGTTTCTGAAAGTTTTCAAACCTCTTCACCATGTTTTAGTTCTCTGTTTTGCTTGAGGGCAAGCAAAGGCTAAGTGTGGGGGAGTTGATATATCATGGTTTTTACCGGTTTTATGCCATGATATAAGTATGTTTTAGAGTCTTTTGGTGTTCTTTTAGAGTCTTTTACAGGTGTTATTAGGTACACACACATTTGGAGTGGATTTGGAGATTATGGAGCTAAATGGAGCATTTTGGAGTTTTGACCCGAGAGTTTGTGCTCACTGTCCGAAACAGAGGAGTGTGTCGATCGATGCACATCAGCATCGATCGATGCACATCGTGTTGGGCCAGACTCGCGGCGGTTTAATGAAGAATGATGATATTGCAAAGTTTCCCAGAAGTTCCAGATATTTACACAGAAGCCCCAAGATGTGATTTAGCTATTTAATTAGGTTTTAACTTCAGTTTTTAGATACGCTATCATACTTTAGAGCAGAGAGTTTTTAGAGCTATTTGGGGGTGATCTGATCCTGTACTACACCTTATTTTTGGAGAAGATTTCGAACCCCTTTACTTGTTTAATCTCTTTTATGATATCTAATTATTCATTGATCATGTTTACATTATCTATGTCTGAGTAGATTCATAGTTAGGTTTAGGGATTCTCAATAGGGATTTTATGACTTGCTAGATATAATTAATTCAGTTAAGGATTCATATCAACAGATGTTCTTCAAGCTAAATTGTGTTTAATGCTAGTTCTAACTTGATCACTTAGAATCTAGATCTTAGGTTGCTAGATTGACACGAAAGTGTGGTTTAGAATCTGAACTATTTAGGTTGAGCAATATTATTACTCGTAAAGAAATTTGGTTTAATTAGATTGTGAACATATCGAACTTGATCATTAAAGCTGGTTTAATCTGTTATGAATTACAAAGACATTTGGATTTCTGCAATTAGGCTTAGAGAATTCTCACAACGAAAGTTGGTTAATTCTATATCTGTGTTTTGAGTTCTAGAACTGTGTTTAATTAGATCCTGACTGAATGATTTGTATGCTTGTCTAATTTCCTGAGACTTCCCTAGACTTAGCGCCCTTAGTTAATTGCTTACTACCACAACTTGCTACTTGCTTACTTTCTTGCATTGCTTTTCGTGTCTCAATACAATTTGCTTTCTCAGAGTTTAAGCTTGACCGTTCTAATTCTATCGTTTCCCTGAGTCCTCGTGGATTCGATCCCTAAGTACTACATTGATATTGCTGTGCACTTGCAGTTAGTATAGGGTTAAAACTTTAGAGCCTATCAAGCCACCTGGTGTTTTGTAGACTAGACAGAGCGATGGCAAATGGAACCCGGGAAGAAAAATTCCCAAACAGCAGAAGTAGGTACCTGAACTTCGAAGCTTCAGACCATCGACCGATCATTACATACCTGGCTGCCACAAAGAAGAAAAAGGCGAGATTATTCAGATATGACAAAATTTGGGGAAAAACAAGAAAGCAAAAGAGGTTGTTAAACTAGCATGGAGGGAGAGAAATTACCATTCAGTAAGGGAAAAGATTGCCAACTGTGGAGAGAAAATGATGGCGTGGAACAGAGCTCATCATCTGAACCATCAGAAAGAAATTACCAGGCTCAAAAACGAACTAGAAAGAGCAATGGCGAATCCAACAGGCGATGAAACGGCAGTCAAAAGAGCAATCGAGGTGAACTCAGTAAGGAGTATGCCGCAGAAGAAGAATTATGGAAGCAAAGAAGCAGACAAATTTGGCTGGCTTTAGGTAACAAAAACACTTGTTTCTTCCATTCTTACACAAGAGGAAGAAGGGAAATAAACATGTTCTCTGTCATTGAGAACGAGGAAGGACAAGAAGTTTTTGAGGAAAACCAAATTGCAGAGGTTTTCATACAGTATTTCCAGGGACTCTTCCAATCCAAAAACAGTGACCCAAATGAAACAGTGTAGAAGGCAATCAAAAGAAAGGTCACTGAACAGATGAACAAAGAGCTGACAAAGATACCAACAAGATCGAGATAAGGGAGGCTGTCTTCTCAATACACCCAGACAAAGCAGCGAGTCCTGATGGCTTCTCAGCCAGTTTCTTCCATACGCATTGGGACTTGAATGAGGAGGAAGTAAAAAAGGAAGTGCAGGAATTCTTTATCAAGGGAAGGCTACCACAACATATCAATGAAACTCACTTCAGATTGATCCCAAAGATCCATACCCCAAAGAATGTGAAAGACTACAGGCCAATTGCTCTCTGCAATGTACAATACAAGATCTTCTCAAAAGTGATCACAAGAAGACTGAAACCGATATTGGACAGACTCATTTTAGATAATCAATCCGCCTCTGTGTCTGAACGAGCAATAACTGACAACATACTGATCACACATGAGGTTCTACATCATCTGAAGTCGTCAAAAGCTGAGAAGCATTGTACAATGACCGTTAAAACGGACATGTCAAAATCTTACGACAAGCTGGAGTGTTCAATGATTGAAAGGGTTCTAAAACAGTTTTGTTTTGCAGAAAAGTTCATCAATTGGACGATGCAGTGTGTGAAGACAGTAAGCTTCTCGATTCTCATCAATGGCAAAGAAAAAGGGAATATAAAACCACAGAGAGGGATCAGACAGGGAGATCCCCTCTCCCCCTTTCTGTTCATTCTATGCAGCGAAGTCCTCTCAGGGCTTTGCCAAAAAGCACAAGAAGAAAGGCAATTTGGTTGGAATCAAGATCAACAGGGGAGGAATGAGATTGAATCATCTGATTTTGCAGATGACACATTGTTCTTCATGAAGACTGACACAAAGAGCTGCTTGAAACTGAAACAGATCTTGAAGGAATATGAAGAAGCATCTGGTTAGGAAATAAACAAGACCAAATCAGCTATGACTTTTCCAGGAAAGACACCCTAGGAAATCAGAAGTAGAGTCAAAGAAGAGATTGATATTGACAAAGAAGGTGGAGCAGGGAAATACCTGGGGCTCCCAGAGCTCTTTGTGCAAAAAAAGAAAGATGTTTCACATCTATTGTTGACAGGATTAAGCAAAAAGCCATAAGCTGTACCACAAAGAGGCTATCAATGCAGGAAAGCTTGTTATGATGAAATCCGTGTTGGCTGCAATTCCCAACTACTCAATGGCCTTCTTTAAGCTACCCCTAAGCTTATCCAAGAGGATCTAGTCAGCGTTGACAAGATATTGGTGGGACTCAACAACAAAGAAGAAAGGAATGTGTTGGGTGTTTTGGAAAACAATGGCAAAATCTAAAAGAGAAGGAGGTCTGAGTTTCAGGGAAATAGAAGCTTTCAATGTGGCATTATTGGCAAAAAAAAGCTGGAGGATCATCTCAAATCCGCAGTGTCTTTTAGCAAAGCTTCTCCTTGGGAAATACTGCAAACATGAAGAGTTCTTAACAGTGCAACCAAAAACAACAGCGTAACATGGATGGAGAGGGATTCTCTCGGGTAGAGATCTAATCTTGAGAAGGATTGGGAAGGCACTAGGAGATTGAGAGGGAAAAAACATATGGGAAGAACCACGGATCAATGTGAACGAATCAAGAAAGATAATGGGTCCGGCGACCCTAGCAACGAAAGATTGGACAGTGGCTGCACTGATCAAGCAGGGGACTAATGAGTGGAACAAAGAGATAATTAAGGAACACTTACCTAGGTACGAAGAAGACATCCTATGCTTACAGCCAAGCTATAAGGGGATAGCAGATACTTGGATTTGGACCGCTGAGGAATATGGAGAATACAACGCAAAAACAGGGTACCATGAGATGCTCAGGAAAATGGAGGAAGAAGAAGGAAGAGAGGAGGAACATGAACATAGAGGCTTCAACGGGTCAAAGTGGATATGGAAGAAGAAGATTGATCCAAGGATACATTTGTTTTTGTGGAAGATAATGAGGAAGGTCTTACGGGTAGGAACAATCCTAAAAAGAAGAAAGATAACACTAACAAATGTGTGTGTGTGGTGTGGGAACACGGAGACAACTGAACACGCCTTACTACACTGCCCGCAAACTCAAAAAATCTGGGAAAAGGCTCCATTCACACCGACGATTAACTCAGGAAGCTGGCAAACCTTTGAGGAAGCATTGATAAACTCAAGCAAACTTGTTTGCCTGCCACCAGTAGGGACATCAGTAGAGGCCCTGTTTGCAACGATATGCTGGGAAATCTGGACCAGAAGAAACAAAAAAGTTTTTGACAACAGGACCATAACGTTGGAAGAAACAGGAACCAAAGCAATAACAGGAAACAGAGCACAACAGAAGGAAAAGAAGGAAGCTCTTAAGACAAGCTATACCGGAAGAACAAATCAACACCTGTAGGTGACAACTCTCATATACTCTGATGCAGCCTGGAATGGAACAAACAAAGAAGTGGGACTTGGTTGGCATGTGGATGAAGGTGACGGTACGAGATTAACTTGGAACGCGAAGAAGAAAAGCCATGTTTCATTGACAGTAATGGCGGATGCGCGTGCCATGTTTAAAGCCTTAAAGCAAGCTAAGGTGATGCAAAGGAACAAGGTGAGGATGTCATCTGACTCGCTCATTCTGATCCGAGCATTGAACACGAAGAAATATCCAAAAGAACTCTATGGAATCTTGAGTGATATATCTGATCTATCTTTCTCTTTTAAAGTTATCTATTTTGCTTAGTAAAGGAAAGACAATAGGTTTGCAGACGAATTGGCTAAGAGAAGTTTAAACTCTCTGTCACCAATCCCCTGTAACCGTTAAGTTTTATTGGAATGAAAAAAATTCCCAGACCAAAAAAAAAAAAAGAGGAGATCATGCGGTTTAAAAGGGAGCAACATGACATAAAACAAGGTTATCAAAACAAGAATCATGTCATAAACAAACAAGATCCTAGAAACTTCTGATTGGTTAAGATGTAAATAAAGTATTTGAAAAGTTCAACAAATAGGTAATACTAATACGCAACTCAAAAGTGAGAGACTAATAGTCAGAGCCGTGTCAAGACATACGTAGACCAGAGGCGGTGATAAAAAATAGGGCCCAATGATATAAAGAAAAAAATCATCATCTTCTTAAATTCATATGAAATCAATAATAACCTTCATCATCCAAAAAACAAGCAAAAACCAAAATAAAACAAACTAATTCTAAAACATAATTTTTCTTCCCTTCTTTCCAATAAAATCGTTAACCAAGCTCTCAAAATCAACACTTTTAAGCAACTCCCTTTCTATAGACATGATAGCCAAGTCACTCAACCTCTCTTGTGACATACTAGAACGAAGATAAGATTTTATCAACTTCAACTTTGAAAAACTTCTCTCAGCAGATGCAACTGAAACTGGAATCGTTAATAAAACACGATAAGCTATCCATGAGTTTGGATAAAAAGCTTCAACCTTCTTGAGAAAGTCTATCACTTCAATAGGCCTCATAGTTACACTTGGTAAAGTTTCTCTTAGAACTTTGAGTTCATAGAAAAGATCATTACTAATAATATCTGAATGATTCCCATGAGTTAGATAACCTTCAAGTTTGATACACGATGCCATCAGACTATCCTCACTCGCTGCCTGCAGCTTTTTCAGATCAAACAAAAATCCAAATATTTGTTCATACTTCTCAAACTGTTCAAATCTCGTCTTAAGTGAGTAGAGAGCTTGATCCATAATCTGGATGAAGTAATCAACTCTAAACTCTCCTCTGGTGATAAAACATCATTTCCTTCAACTTTCTCAGATTCCTCACCATAATGTTGTTTTCTTCTAATGACCCTCTTTGCTTTTTTGGGAAATACAGCCTTAATCTCCATAGAATCCGCAATTTCTTTAGCTTCCAATTTTGCTTTCTCAAAACCAGAATCTCTGTACTTCTGAAAATAAGCAACCAATCCCTTTAGTTGAGAGATAGCAACATCAATATCCATGTCTTCTGATTGCAAAATCTTACTGACAATGTTCACAACATAAAGAAGATTATACCAAATGACCATCGAAACCAAGAACTCAAAACTCCCAATTCCATGTGTTTTACTTGTTGGAAGAAACTCAGCTTCGCTCCGCTCCAGTGGATCACCACTGCTCTCAGCAATGTAAACTAAAGCGTCCATAATTTTAGGAGCTTGAAATCGAATTGCCTTAACACTTTCAACATGACTTTCCCATCGAGTCTGAGATAAACGCTTAAGTGTTAGGCCTCCTACTCTATCTTCTAATATTTGCCACCGCTTATTTGAAGGTGCAAAGAAGCAATAAAGGCGCTGGATGATTCCAAAAAATGAGATTGCATTTGAAGAAGTGGTTGCCATATCACAAAGAGCAAGATTAAGACTATGACAACCACAAGGTGTATAAAATGGTCGTGGATTAATCTTAAGTAATATTTTCTGTACTCCTTTATGTTTTCCATTCATATTGGAGCCATTATCATAACCTTGCCCCCTCACATCATCAATTTTCAAATCAAAAGCAACCAACACGTCTTGAAGCTCACAGAAAAGTCCTTCTCCGAATGTATCATCAACTTTCAAAAATGTCAAGAAAAATTCTTCGACCTTAGTTTCAGTGGATGAAACATCTACACACCGAATGACAACAGTCATTTGCTCCTGATGGCTAATATCTGGAGTACAATCAAGAATGACAGAGAAGAACTTTGCACCTTGGATTTTCTTGATGATCATAGCTTTAATCTCATTAGCTAACATAGCTATTAGCTCATTCTGGATTGTGTGGCTGAGGTAATGACAATGAGTTTCGTTTTCCTTAAACCTTCCAAAATGCTCTATCATCACAAGATCAAAATCAGCAAGCATCTCGATGAAACTCATAAACTTCCCATTGCCATCTTCTCCATACTTTCCCTTGCTTCCACGGAATGCTAGATTTTGTTTAGCAAGTGTCTTTACCACATAAATGATTCTAAGCAACACCTGCCTCCAATGAATCCTCTCTTTTTTCCTTTCATCTTGATCATATATATCAATGGTTTGATTTTTCTGTAGTCTAAGTTCTAACTCCACCCATTGATTCATGCAGACAATGTGTTCCCGGCCAGATTCATGCTCTATAAGCCTTTTCAAAACATTTCTCCAATCACTGAACCCTGTAGATGCCAATTGACCATTGTCACGATGATTGAACAACTTACAACAAAAACAGAATATTTTGTCCAGTGCTTTTGAGTAAACAAGCCAACGACGGTCTTGCTTTTTTCCATCACCCATTTCTCTTGTGTAGTAAAAATGTGAAAAATGCCTCTTAACACGATCTTTTGGGAACTTATAATCAATCGAGAGTCTTTTTGCTGGACCCTGCACAACCATAAAATCTCTCCATTCATTCCATCCCTTTTAATGTATTCCCATTTTCCAGGATCATACATATCCAAAAATCCACAATGTTCAACGTGATCATCCCCCTTTTCGCATTCATTCTTTTCCCCATCTTCATCCTCTTTTTCTTGTAAGTCCTCATTCATTACATCTTCTTTTTCATTCAAATCCTCTTCTTACACTGTATTCATATCTTATTTTTCATTTAAGTCATCTTCACTCACTACATTTGCATTTTCTCTTTCACGCATATTCTCATCCACTCTAGAAATATTTTGATGTTCATCATTCATTTTTGCAGATTTATCAAGTGTTTCAGGTTTTTTGAAGTACCTGAATAAAGCATCCGCTTGGGACTTCTCATCTTCTTCTCTTTTCTTTTTTAGTTTTCTTTTCTCATATCCACTCAATGGCTTTTTCAAATTGTTGGCAGACATCCTGAAAGTAATACAACAATCTTTTAATAACAAACAAAATTTATTGGATTTGATTACATAAACAATTTTTAATGGCAGAACTAAGTTACAACCTTAGTTGAAATAGCTCATCTACATAAACAATTTTTTAATTGTATTTTCTATGAGTACTAATTAAATTACTAAACATCTAGTATATAAATAACCTGTTTTGAATCTCCCATGCACTCGTCAATGCCGAAACTGATATTTGCACTTGTAAGTTGTAACTCTGGTGCTCTTTGTGCCTCTGTCCCAAATAATTGTATATCGAAATTAGTTTATAACACAAAACAGAATCTGGTGTATTAAATGTTCTAATTGATAACTAAACTTAATATTAGTTTATTATAAAACTACCAATTGTAGAGATATGAGATGATGTAAAGAGTTAATTTGACTTTTTCTAAATCCCAAATATCACTGAATCTAGTACTAGATGAAATAATACTATAATAAAAACAAATTAGCAAATACCTGTTTTTGTTCGTTGCTGTGAAAGAAAAAAAAAGGCAGACCGTCAAAACTTTAACTGAGGAATGTAAGATCTCAATTCTGCGTATCCAAAGATAGCAAGAATTTTAGGGTTTGTAAATTAGGGATTCTAAAAGAAGGATTTAAGAACACGGTGAGATTATGGAAATTAGGGTTTCGCTTTAGGTTTCCGAGAGGGAATAAAGCGGTAAAGAGAAGTCGAAGTCGCCGAAGAGAGATTAGGTCAAAGTCGATTTGCTTAAGTCTCTCAGGCTAAAACTATTATGAAAAGTGTATCCTTTATTGACTAATGAGGTTCCCTTTATATAGGGTTACAAAGTCGGTTTAAATAAATAAGGAAAATCGAGATAAATACGAATGTTTCCTAATATCTCGGCTTATCAAGATATGGAATATTTCCGTATCCTGATGTCGCTATGCGCCGCCTTTGTTCTTCTTTCGACTTGCATCCCTTAAAACCCTAGATGTAAGCCGATTGAACCGAGTCGGGTTTAACTCATGTTTTACCGACTTGGGCCCTAAACCGACTTTCCATTCTGGGCCGACCTAAATTCCTGAATAGGCATTTTTAAGGAAAGTGCTAATCTTGACTCCAACAATAAGCCCCCCCCCCCCCCCCCCAGTGCGGCGATTTTGATTTATCCAAATCGGCGTCGCGGAGAGTTAACTTATGGTTTAGGAAGTAATTTTTCGTGGGTCCATACCTTCTGTCGTGATGAACCCTCCTTTTCAGGCCCAAACTAGTAGATCAATTTTACCCAAAATCGGAGTGAATTTAATTATGCAGATTTGGACCGGTTTTGTCGAAAATCGGATTTGATTCTTGGTCAGACCGGTTCGTAGCTGTGAGAAACGAGGCGTCACCTAGGGTAATTATTGCCTTTGTAACGACGCCGTCATTTTCACCATAAATAGTCCATTTTACTTCTCATTTCTTCATTTCTGCTCAAGCGAAGAAGATAAAAGGTAATTTTTTTGCTCTCCACCGGTTTTTATTTCCGATTGTTCTCCGTCGTAGCTCAGCCTTGAGTTCTTAGGATTTTAGATTGAAATAATCGTCTATTGTGTGTGTTCTTCATCTGTTCTTCAAAAGTCATGTCTTTGATCCGTTGCTCCGGGAACAAAGATAAGGAAGTCGTTACCGTCTCTTCTGCGGACGATTCATCGAGTCGTCGTTCTGTATCATCCGATTCGACATCTTCGAGTAATTCTTCCGACTTGAGGAATCATCCCGTTCACCATGAAGTCGAAGAACTTCAACGTCGTCGCGAGTTAGCACGACAAACTGATGCCGCAGAAGGTTCAAGTCGGGAGAACCTTACAACTCCGCAGCTCCGAGATTCTGATTCGGACGAAGATGATGTCGACATCGAGAAAATCGATTCCGACATTGATAACCGTGATAACGACATCTTTCCTGGGTTGTCGACTGCCCCCGCAGAGGCATATGACAATGTTTTCGAGACTCGTTCCACCGTGGAATCGGTGATTTCGACGCTCCAGGGTTGTGGAGCCGATCCGAAGATTAAATTCCTCGTACCCTGCACTCTTGATCGTCCTTGGAATCCTCCACCGGGTTATATGACTCTCTATGAGTCATACTTTATTAACACCGATGCTAGTGGCTCTCGACTTTGGTTGCCTCTGCCTGATTTACTTGTTTCTTATTGCCATCGTCGCGAGATCGCTATTTCCCAACTCTCAGCCGTCGCAGTTCGCCATATGGTTGGCCTTATCGTGCTTGGGGCTGAAGCCGATATAACGGTAACTATTAGTTTTTTCGAGGAGGCGACTTCGATTAACCCTATGACGAAAACCAGCCCAGGATGTTTCGCGGTTAAGATGAAGAGTGGCAATCGTGTCGTGACAAATGCACCTAACAAAATTAGCAATTGGCAGCGATACTACTTCTACGCCGAGATGTCTTCCTTGGTTGTTCCCGACAACCATAAAGAACTTATCCGAACATCATGGAACACTAAATTTGGTAGATGTCGTTCTGCTCTTGCTGTTTGTCGACATGGATGATTTACTCAATTCCGTTTTGTTTTTGCAGTGCATCATCCGTTTCTCAAACCGTACCCGAACAATTTCTTTCCGATTCTCGTGAAACTCCAAGCTCTCGGCCTTCGCAAGTGGTCAGAATTTACTCGCGAACGTATCAAACAGTCTCTCCCGCGGATTTCCAAAGGTAAACATTTTATTTCCAGCCAGTTTGCGAAAGTCGATGCCTCCTATATGGCGAGCTTTAACCCCTCTGTTTTTGTAGTCAAGTGGAACACTAAGGCGAAAGTAACTCCGGAACAGCTTGTGAAACCAAAGAGGATGGGTAAGGTGAAAAGAATCCAGTCGGTTGACTACTCGCAGAATATTTCATCCAAATCCTCGCCATCTGTTAAGTTGGCTAAGGAAAAGGATGTGCTTGCGCTATCACAAGGCGGAAATAACCCAACTGACGCTGGTGAGACATCGGCCGCTCCCCAAGCCACAGTGAGTTCAAATCCAAATACGGCGACTTGTCCTCACAAACTTCCGCCTAAGGCTCCGTCTAAAAAGAGGGTTGTGGAAGATAAATCAAGCCAGGAAAAGCCGGCGAAGAAAGCCGCTAAGGCAAGCAAAACCGCCCAAGAGGCTTCTTCTGAGAAAGCGGCTTCTGATAATCCTGCTAAGGTGAAAAACCCGTGGCAACGATTCTATAAGGTGGACGGGGATGTTGTCGATTCGTCCGGCAACAAGAAGCCTTTCACTTCTTTAAAGGAGATTGTTCTGGTCAAACCCCGGCGTGAGTTGATGGAGGGTGAGGTCCGTCCGTCGATTCATAACTTCGCTTATCAGTACGCGAGCGAGGTTCCGCTTATTGACAACCCTCGGGCGTGCTTCAACATGCTGACGTGTGTGCGAGGGAATGAATCAGACTGGCCGGTTCTGCAGGAGCTGCCTCACTCTAATGCTATCCTTAAGCTGAAGCAAGATGAGGCAACGGTAAGTGTCTTTGTCGACTCTTCATCTGTTTTTACTATGGTTTTTAATCAAAATTTTATCTTTTAGATGATTGAGGCTTCAAACCGCGTAGCCCTTGAGAGTTCCTGGAGTGCTCAAAAGATGGCGGATGCTATTACGAAATGGGACAACCTTCTTGAGAAGGCGAAGGAAGAGAAGAAAGCTCTTGATGCGACCGTCTCGGATCTTGGGAGCAAATTTCATGACTTGGAGGAAAAACTGCGCCTGTCGGAAGAGAAGATGAAAGCCGGCACCCTCAAGTTTCAGGCGGAAAGGAAGAGCCAACAGAAATTATGTGCCAACTTGGTTCAGAAAGAAAGAAATCGCGTTGAGGCCGCAGTTAGGGCGAAAGGGCAGATTTCTTTCGATCTTTTTTAATGCTTCGTCAAGGATCAAGAAGAGGCGACTAAGCTACAAGTCGAGCAAGCTCAAATTGCTGGCCTTAGAAAATGCTTGAACAAACTCAGCGGGGAAGTGTAATGATTCCCGAATCGGTCCTTGGTCAACTCGCGGCTGACGAGGAACAAATTAACGCCAAGATGGACAACTTAGAAGTCGTTACCAAGGAGGATTTGTCTTTCGTCCTTTAGCCGATTCATCATCCTCTCCTGAACCTCTACCGTGATTCTCCACCTCAAGTTCCGAGGGAAATTGACGAGTTTGGGACTAATCGCGGGGTGATTCCGGAGGCGGTTCCTGCCGATCTTATCCAATCTGTTAGCTCGGAGGTCGCAGCTTTGGATAGTGCTTCTAAGGCGCAGGACATGATTATCGAGAGGAGTGATGCCGAGAAGGTGAACGAGCCTGAGAAGTCGTTAGCTGGAGCCGACTAATTTCCCATCTCCTCCCTTTTTTTTACGTCGTATCGGCTTTTGTAATAACTCTTTTTTATTTGTAGAACCTTTAATCCTCTTGTCATGAGGAAAGTTTAAGTTATGTTTATCACCCATGTCTGGTTTTGCATTTTGCGTTGAGCTGTATTGAATTGACTTGATCTTGCGTTTAAATCTGTTCTTGACAATTTAAAACTGTGTCATAATGTCATAATTAAGCCGGACTATTCTTGTATTAACCTTGTTCCTGACAAATTCAAACAGATAGCGACTTTCATTACACGAATTAAGTCGGACTATTCTTGTATTAAACTTGTTCTTGACAAATTCAAACAGATAGCGACTTTCGTTACGCGAATTAAGTCGGACTATTCTTGTATTAAACTTGTTCCTGACAAATTTAGACAAGATAGCGACTTTCATTACGCGAATATAATTAAGTCGGATTATTCTTGTATTAAACTTGTTTTTGTCAAATTTAAACAAGAATAGCGACTTAATTATATTTTGCCATAAGGCGGTTTTGCGAGGCTTATGTGTGCTCGGCTTATTTACGGGTACGAGCCCGGTTTTTTAGTGCGAGACGGATCTCGGCTTTTCCTTGCCATGATGTGCACCTCATGTGCAAGGAAGACCACACCCCTGGCCAGGAGGCATGATGCTAGTGCGAGTCTTTGCTCGGCTTTCTGCGAGCTCATACACCCGACTTTTGCGAACTAAGAAGTTCGGCTTTCGTTTGCGAGTTAGAACTCGGCTTTTGGCTTCGGTGAGCTTTCAACGCGGCATAGGCTGTAAAATAAAATTTTATTAGATTTTGCGACTTGTCATGGTTGCTTTGAACCGATCTACGAAGGCTCTTAACGTTTCCTTCTTTTCTTGTGACATGGACATCAACGCGCTTAGCGATGTGTCTTTGTTTACGTAAGCAAAATGATGTCTTACGAATGCCCTTGTGAGGTCGGAGAAGTCGTTAATTTACTTAGGTGGTAGCCGAGAGAACCAAGTTAGTGCGTCCCCTTCTAAGGTTTCGGCAAACAATTGACAAAAGCCGATGTCGCGTTCTCTGGATGATGTGAATCGCGCTTTTGCTGCCATGATGTTGAAAGTCGTCAGGTGAGTGGCAGGATCCTTCGTCCCGTTGTACATTGGTAGTCTGAGCTTCTCCTTCTGACGTATGTATGTATCCGTAATGCGGGATGTGAAAGGTATCCTTTGAGTCTCCTCAATGATTCGATCAATTTCAGGAGCGGATCCTTTGACGCTATGAACTTCGCCTTTCAACTCTTTTAGGGTATCTCTTAGTTCAGTCAGCTGCTTCTCAACTTGGTTGCGGCTTGCTCCGCGAATAGACGTTTCATGAGCTTTCTCGTGTGATGTACCTCGCTCATGGCGATGGTTATCACGGTGCGAGTCGTTCTCATGTCGCGAATCTCGTCTGTGATGCAAGCCTCGGTCATGCCGTGTCTCGTGATTAGCACGCTCGTCCTTATCGGGTGAGTACTGTTAGATTATATGTGTGTTCATGGTTCAATTAACAGATTGCAACCTAGCACATATAACTCAGATCTAGGTTCTTGACAAATGAATCATAAACCAAACCTGATCATTACCTTTCAGTTTGCAGCGGATTGATGGATGGTAATGATGAGATCAGCTAGAACAGATCAGATGCCTGTTCCTCCTTCAGTATCCACACTCTTACAAGCCGGGATGGTTGCTAGACCAAAGCAATGGATTGATCAGAGAGAGAAGAGAGACGGCTCACGTTTTTAGGTCGCAGACTGTTAGAGTCGAAATTATAAGACAACTCAAATAAATATCGACTCTGTCATAAACCTAAACCGATGTCTCGGTTTCGCAACTGTGTCGACCGACACATACACTTGTGTCGATCGACACAAGTCATTTGTCTCGATATGGGCCCAAGTGATTAAACTAACGGCCCAACTCTCTGCACAAATATAGTAAATGCCTTGCATCTTACCGTATTCATTCCATGTTAACTTTCCCGTTAGCTATGGTGTGTGACCCTTTGGGATCATACAATACTGGTAATAAGTCCTAAACTTATAGATCAAGAGCGGACTCTAGCAAGTCATCATGATCACCCAGTATTTATGACTTATGTCTGATCTCGACATTTATCATACTTTCTAGAGATAGTACGGTAGATTTCAGGACATTCCCAACAATCTCCCACTTGTACTGGAATCCTACAAAGGACATTCCCAACAATCTTCCGATTGTACTGGAATCCTACATTCCCTAGTCCTTTTGTCTTAATATCTCGATCTGGCATAAGGCAAGATGCGTGTCATCCTTATATAGCCAGACCATGTTTATCGGACCAGATTTGATACTGACAATGCAAACGACTTGGGCAAGTCCGTTTGGGAATGGCCATTCTCTTACCAGCTATCAAATCTCCGATTGGCCTAGAGATATTACCTCCGTTAAACGGCAGGGACAAATCCCATCTTGTTCCATCACTATGAACTACACAATTCATAATACACCCAACCAAGGTCCGTATAGCTCCCAGTTACGAAACAGCGTTAGACAATGATCAAAGCGCATTACTCCATGTGCAGCCACATGCATGCGAACTCAGGTCTAAGGACTATACTCTATAGTCGTATATGAGAACTTCTTATGACACAGATATTAATATCTTGCAGAGTTCTCATTAGCGGGCCATATCCGGTCATATGCTCCCCTACATATACCTATGTGTCGACTTTGATGCCGCGCATCTATGACCCCTCGAAACCTGGTCATAAGTCTCAACACAATCTAGTCTCAACAGGTTGTTGTTGTTCCAATTTCAACAACCTTCGACTATGGACACTATAATTTATGTCACTTCGTTAAATATGGGGTTTCAGGATCAAGTCTACTCATGTACTTCGATGGCCCATATATAATGACATGAATTATTTTGGAACGATTATTTTATATCACAGTTAAAAATAATCCAGAAATAAAAATTTCATTAACATTTAAGAAAATGTTTACAAGAACCAATCAAAATAACTAAAACAAACGCCCTCACAACTCCCACTCAAAAAGAGATTACATTTGAATATCTCTAATTCCTACAGCAGCAATATGCAACTCGTGCTTAGGTCTCGGGAGTGGCTTTGTCAACGGGTCAGCCACGTTCTCATCAGTGGGAACTCTGCTGACCATCACTTCGCCTCTATTCACTATATCACGAATCAGGTGATACCTTCTCATAATGTGTTTGGATTTCTGATGATGTCTCGGTTCCTTGGCTTGAGCAATTGCACCATTGTTGTCACAATACAGTGCCAAAGGCTCAGTGGCATTAGGGAATACACCGAGTTCAATCAAGAAGTTCCTAATCCAAACTCCTTCCTTCGCAGCTTCTGAAGCAGCGATGTATTCAGCTTCAGTTGTGGAATCTGCTACGGTGCTCTGCTTGGAACTCTTCCAACTTACTGCACCGCCATTCAGACAGAAGATGTAGCCAGACTGTGACCGGAAATCATCCTTATCTGTCTGAAAACTTGCATCCGTGAATCCACTGATTTCAAGCACTTCACTTCCTCCGTAAACCAAGAACTTATCCTTAGTATTCCTCAAATACTTCAGGATATTCTTTACGGCAATCCAGTGACTCTCACCTGGATTAGACTGGTACCTACTCGTCATGCTTAGTGCATAAGCAACATCAGGACGAGTACAGATCATGGCATACATGATAGATCCTATAGCCGAAGCATAAGGAATCCTACTCATGCGCTTAAGCTCATCAGGTGTCTTAGGACACTGATCCTTGCTTAGTGAAGCACCATGTATCATTGGCGTGAACCCCTTCTTGGATTTATCCATTCCGAATCGATGCAGGACTTTATCTATATAAGCATCTTGACAAAGTCCAATCAGCTTTTTAGATCTGTCTCTAAAGATTCGGATTCCAAGAACATACGCGGCTTCACCCATGTCCTTCATGGAAAAACAACTTCCCAGCCAGTCTTTAACAGACTTCAGCATTGGAATATCATTTCCAAGAAGCAATATGTCATCGACATATAGGATAAGAAACGCCACTTTGCTCCCAATAGTTTTCTTATACACACATTGTTCCTCTTGGTTTCTGATGAAGTCAAAGTTCTTTATTGCTTCATCAAAACGAAGATTCCAACTCCTCGATGCTTGCTTCAATCCATAAATGGATTTGTGAAGCTTGCATACTTTCCCAGCATTCTTAGGATCAATGTAACCGTCAGGTTGTGTCATATACACATCCTCCTCCAAGATTCCATTCAGGAAGGCGGTTTTCACATCCATCTGCCAAATCTCATAATCATAATAAGCGGCAGTTGCTAGGAGAATCCGAATTGATTTCATCATTGCCACTGGTGAATAGGTTTCATCATAGTCTATACCATGAATTTGCTTGAAACCTTTTGCCACCAACCTGGCTTTGTAAATCTGGACATTTCCATCCACGTCTATCTTCTTCTTGAAGATCCATTTACACTCGATGGCTTTTGCACCAGCAGGTAAATCAACCAGTGAAAACACTCGGTTAGCAGACATGGAGTCCATCTCGGATTCTGTGGCTTCACGCCACTTTAAGGAGTCAGGGCCCATCATGGCTTCTGCAAAGTTCGAGGGTTCATCACCGTCAATGATCAAAAGATCATGGCAATTAGTCACAAGGAATCCCTGATATCTATCAGGTTCCTGACGGATCCTTCCGGATCTTCGAACTTCAGGTACTGCAGGTTCAGGTTCTATTACAACTTCATGTAATTCATCCTGCTGTTCTTCCTCATTAGGTTGAACAGATTCCTGTCCTTCTTGAATTTCATCAAGTTGTACCTTACTCCCACTATCTTTTCTAGAGAGAAACTCCCTTTCAAGAAAAGTACAATCCCGAGCAACAAAGATTTTGTTCTCGGATCGCAGATAGAAGTAATAAGCCTTGGTATCCCTAGGATAACCAATGAAGTAGCATTTGTCAGATTTTGGTGTAAGCTTGTCTGAGATTAATCTTTTGACATAGGCTTCACAACCCCAAATTCTGAGAAAAGACATTGCTGGAGCTTTTCCAGTCCATATCTCATATGGTGTCTTTGCTACTGCCTTTGATGGCACTCTGTTCAGTGTGAACGTTGCGGTGAGCAAAGCATATCCCCAAAGGGATATAGGAAGGTCTGTGTGACTCATCATGGATCGGACCATATCTAACAATGTCCGATTCCTTCTCTCAGACACACCATTCCACTGTGGTGTTCCAGGAGGTGTGAGTTGGGAGATAATCCCACACTCACTCAGATGATCACGAAATTCCTGGCTCAAGTATTCTCCTCCTCGGTCCGACCGAAGAGCTTTAATACTTTTACCAAGCTGGTTCTGTACTTCATTCTGGAATTCTTTGAACTTTTCAAAGGTTTCCGACTTATGTTTCATCAAGTAGACATATCCATATCTACTGAAATCATCAGTGAATGTAATGAAGTACTGAAAGTTTCCTCTAGCCCTTGTGGACATTGGGCCACACACGTCAGTATGTATCAGGCCCAATAGTTCACTGGCCCTTTCTGTGGGTTTATTGAAAGGCGCCCTTGTCATTTTGCCCATTAGGCAAGATTCGCATTGCTCACAAGACTCAAAGTCAAATGAGCCCAAGAGTCCATTTGAATGGAGCCTCTTGACGCGTTTCTCACTAATGTGCCCCAAACGACAATGCCAGAGAAACGTTTCATTTTCTTCGTTAGATTTGAACCGTTTTGTATTTATGTTATATACTGGAGCAGATTGATCCAGCATGTACAGCCCATTTATAAGTGGGGCACAGCCATAGAACATATCATTGAGATTAAAGGAACATAATTTATTCTTAATAGAAAAATCAAATCCTTGCAAATCCAACAATGAAACTGAAATGATATTTCTGCTTATAGCAGGTACAAAATAACAATTCTCAAGTTCTAAAATCAATCCAGAAGGTAAAGACAACAAATAAGTGCCAACGGCCAGTGCTGGAACCTTCGCTCCATTGCCAACCCGCAACTCTACTTGCCCTTGCTTCAACCTTCTACTGTTGCTGAGCGCCTGCATATTAGTACAAATATGAGCCCCACATCCAGTATCTAATACCCAAGTGGTATTATCAGAAGTAGTAGTATTTACTTCAATAACAAAAATACCTGAAGATTTAGTCTCGAAGGACTTCTTCTTCTTCAGACTTTCCTGGTATTTCTTACAGTCCCTGCGGTAATGCCCTGCCTCTTTGCAAAAGTGGCAGATGTCAGAAGGCCCAGCTTTGGACACGGGCTTGGGCTTGGCGTTTTCATTGCCAACTACTTTGCCCTTTCCCTTGTCTGCAGCGGATTTCTTGAAACCCTTGCCCTTCTGCACCATGAGTACAGACGACTCCTTGGTTTTCTTCAGATTCGGTTCTGCAGTCTTGAGCATACCATGTAGCTCAGGCAACGTCTTTATCAACCCATGCATATTATAGTTCAAAATGAACTGGTCATATGCAGGAGTAAGAGACTGCAGAACGATATCACAAGCAAGCTCTTGGCTTATAGGACAGTCGAGCCTCGTCAAATGATCGAGATAACCCATCATTTTCAGAACATGAGGACTCACTGCTGCATCCTTAGCCATTTTACAGTCCAAGAGATTCTTAACAGTTTGGAATCTCTCTGTACGAGCCTGCTCCTGAAACAACGCTTTCAGATTTGCCATCAGCTCCATGGGACAAGTCAGGCCTTCCCACTGCATCTGCAGTTCGGGAGCCATTGTCGCCAACATCAGGCAAATCACGTCATTAGCATCTGAAGAATGCGTATCCCAAGCATTCTTCACAGCTTGTGCGGCATTATTCGCAGGTCTAGGAGAGAGAGCTCTTTCAAGGACATAAGCCTTCTTCTCCTGCCTGAGCACAAGTCTCAGGTTCCTGGACCAGTTCAGGAAGTTTGATCCGTTCAGTTTGTCCTTCTCAAGGGCAGACCGGATCGAGAAAGTGTTTTGTGTTGTTGTGCTTGACATAGCTGAAAATATGAGACAATAAAGATTTAGTTATTAAGTTCATAAAAGAGCAATCTTAACAGCTTATAAGAAAACTCGCATTGTATTCAAAATTTCTTTGTTTTAACCTCATAAGAATACAATGATTCCGAGACCCATGTTTAGCTAAATCCAAAGTGGGCCACTGGCCGTCACCCAGAATTAGCTATACTTGGTAAGCATACACACAGCTAGTTATAACCAATAACTCTCGGTTGTGAATTGGACCCGAGGCCCAAATTCACCAGATGTCTCAAGGCCCGGGACTCCCGATGGCCCAGTCAAGGAAACCAATCTCTTACAGCCAAATAATCACTAAAATCTGGGACTCCCAATGAAATTAGTGACTATATACTACTTTACTTACGCGAAAACAGACACCTCACACTGTAAGCCATGTCTGTAATCAAATAAGCGGTAAGTAGCTGACAAGATTGGAAAGACATCCAAGCTTGATATTGTTTTTGAGGATTTTTTAAGTTTTATTTCCAAAAATAGAAGATTACTATTTTGGGAAACTTTCTTATTTTAGAAACTTTCTAAATTTAGTAACTTACTAAAATTAGAAATTTCTAATTTAAATATTTCATTAAATATTTTGGGTTGGGTCACAAATTATAGGCCCAATTCTTGGCCCAAGACCATAGAATTCCAGCTGGCCCAATAATTTGACATAACCGATCCGGTTTATTAATTCTGGTCCAAGACCAAATTAACTATCAAAACCATCGGTTATTTACTAAACCAGACCAGCTCTAAATTATTTGGTCCAACCAAATCAAACTTAGACCAGCCTTCGGTTTAGGTTAAAATTCAATTTCATGAATTTCAATCCGGTTTAACCAGAAATAAAATTATTTCCAGCAAACCGCGATTTGGGTTAACCGCTTGAACCACCAATTAAATTGGATCGGTTCAGTTAAGTCCAAAACCGGGAAGAAACACCTTGTGTTTTAGCCAATTTTGACCTAACTTGCGGTTCTGGCTAAAGTAGACAATGAACCACAATCGGATTGATCGGTTCATTGTCTCGGTTTAGGGAAAGATGAACCACGAAGCTCGGCTGAACCGATTGGCTACTCGCGGATCATCTGCATCGCCTTCGTATCGATCGATATGAGTCTTTCATGTCGATCGATACTAGCGAGTATCAGCTCGGGTCAATCGGGTCATCAGGACCGCGAGATGTCAATCGGATCGATCGATATCGACCGATACCTCGCTCCCTCGTCGATCGACACGGGCGACCAGATCGCACACCAATGGCTTTCAATCGGATTGATGCGATCTAATTCTTAGGTTTTCATGTTTTCTGATCAAATTTCTTAACCAAATTCGATTTTAAACAGTAAGAACAACCTAAATCAGATTCATAAAGCAAAAACCAATAACCTGGTGCTCTGATACCACTGTTAGATTATATGTGTGTTCATGGTTCAATTAACAGATTGCAACCTAGCACATATAACTCAGATCTAGGTTCTTGACAAATGAATCATAAACCAAACCTGATCATTACCTTTCAGTTTGCAGCGGATTGATGGATGGTAATGATGAGATCAGCTAGAACAGATCAGATGCCTGTTCCTCCTTCAGTATCCACACTCTTACAAGCCGGGATGGTTGCTAGACCAAAGCAATGGATTGATCAGAGAGAGAAGAGAGACGGCTCACGTTTTTAGGTCGCAGACTGTTAGAGTCGAAATTATAAGACAACTCAAATAAATATCGACTCTGTCATAAACCTAAACCGATGTCTCGGTTTCGCAACTGTGTCGACCGACACATACACTTGTGTCGATCGACACAAGTCATTTGTCTCGATATGGGCCCAAGTGATTAAACTAACGGCCCAACTCTCTGCACAAATATAGTAAATGCCTTGCATCTTACCGTATTCATTCCATGTTAACTTTCCCGTTAGCTATGGTGTGTGACCCTTTGGGATCATACAATACTGGTAATAAGTCCTAAACTTATAGATCAAGAGCGGACTCTAGCAAGTCATCATGATCACCCAGTATTTATGACTTATGTCTGATCTCGACATTTATCATACTTTCTAGAGATAGTACGGTAGATTTCAGGACATTCCCAACAAGTACCTCTCTTTGTACCAATCGTCCTGCTCCTGGTCCGTACTCCGTTTGGGTTCTTCCGAATCCCTTCTTCTGTGCGAGCTTCGTTCGTGCGTATCCCCCTCATCGCGTTCTCTGTGTGAGTTGCTCCTGGACTCGCTGCTTCGTCTTTGTTCTCGATGGTTTTCTTCAGATGTATCGTAGATCAGTCGTCTGGCGACTTTATCTTTCACCTTTGGAGGCACCTCTCTCTTGGATTTCCTTGATTGCTGGTCTGAACGGATTCGTGCTTGCTCTGACTGCAACAAATCAATTCTTTCCGAAAACGTTTTGATTAAATCGTTCTGTGAATCGATTTTGGCCATCAAAGTAGCCAGAATTTCGTCTCGTTCGACCTGTTCTGACGTTTCGTTGAGTGACGGGATACGTTTACCGTCGTCTCGAGCCTTCTTCGATTTAGCCGCGTCCCGTGGCTGTTTGCCGTCGAGTGCCGCGTTGTCGTCTTCGCAATCACTTAGGTCGTAATCACTTCCTTCAGATTCGACCCTTGGGTTTTCCGGATCGATTTTGTTATCGTTTCCAGGCATCTCGTTCAGAAATGTCACTTAGAAATCCCCACAGTCGGCGCCAATTGTAAGATCTCAATTATGCATATCCAAAGATAGCAAGAATTTTAGGGTTTGTAAATTAGGGATTCTAAAAGAAGGATTTAAGAACACGGTGAGATTATGGAAATTAGGGTTTCGCTTTAGGTTTCCGAGAGGGAATAAAGCGGTAAAGAGAAGTCGAAGTCGCCGGAGAGAGATTAGGTCAAAGTCGATTTGCTTAAGTCTCTCAGGCTAAAATTATTATGAAAAGCGTATCCTTTACTGACTAACGAGGTTCTCTTTATATAGGGTTACAAAGTCGGTTTAAATAAATAAGGAAAATCGAGATAAATACGAATGTTTCCTAATATCTCGGCTTATCAAGATATGGAATATTTATGTATCCTGATGCCGCTATGCGCCGCCTTTGTTCTACTTTCGACTTGCATCCCTTAAAACCCTAGATGTAAGCCGATTGAACCGAGTCGGGTTTAACTCATGTTTTACCGACTTGGGCCCTAAACCGACTTTCCATTCTGGGCCGACCTAAATTCTTGAATAGGTTTTTTTAAGGAAAGTGCTAATCTTGACTCCAACAATGAAGAAAAAGAAAAATTGAAAAGGTGGCTTACCCTAATTTATTGTTATATTGTTAAAATAATTATTTATTAATTGCTAATTGAAAAGGAAACAACACACGTAAGACAACTAAATTATTAATTTGTTATTATATTTCTATATTCTCAATGCTAGTACATTAGGAGCATAACTAAAATATGGGCCCTCGAAATTTTTTATAAAAAATTGGCCCATAGGCGAATGTTTCTAATTTTAACTTATAGGCACGGCCCTGCTAATAGTAATTGAAGCTGTGGATAACAATGAAGTAATCAATACTATAAAAATTGAATTGCATCTCCTGGGACTGACACCTCAGCCCCAGTATTGATTGAGAGACTGACACCTATTTTAATGAAAAAAATGTGTAGGCCAATTGAAATATAACATTTTTCCATGTCATTTGCCATGTGTTAACTTAAACTTCCCCCAATTTGTCGATTGAATTCATCTGACCAAATCACCAAACCCTTTTAAAAAACCAAAGACGTGACTCAAATATAGGGTTTGTACAGAAGTTGAAGAAGCAGAAGATTCAAGAGATGCTCGACTCCCAAAATGCTTCCATAGATGCGGATATGGTGCGTGTTTTGTTTCAAGTAAATTACTTTCTACTTTTAAGTATTTTCAGGGAATTGATGAACTGAATCGTTACTTTGAAATTAGAACAATAAGGGAAAAAGGAGATTGAAGTATCTTCTGCAGCAAACTGAGTTATTTGCACATTTTGCTAAAGGTGATTCATCTTCTTCTCAAAAGAAGGCGAAAGGAAGGTACCAAGGAAGATTTTCACTACAACAGGGGGTTCTCAATGTATGTATTTTGTTCCTTTCAATTTGAGCGTAATTTCGAGTAGATTTCTCTTCTGAGTAACGTGATTTTAGGTTTGGTGATAGGTAATTTCTGACATTGGTTGTTCTCACTTTTCCTCTTCACATGTCTTATGAAGGATTGTTTAGTTGATCCTGATTCAATTCTTAGATTCATATCAACCTAAACATGCGGATCTAGGTTCTTCTCAGAATAGAAACAAATGATGATCTCACCTTATACCTGTTTGCAGCGGAAAGAGATGGTATGTCTGAGATCAGAGAAACACCGAGGGATGAATCCTCCAAAGGTTCACACACGCGATCACAGAAAACGGCTGCTAGACCACAAGGAGCTCGGAGCAGAGAGAGAGAGAGTTTTCGGCTGGGTGGCTAGGGTTAATAGTTCAGAAACTCGAGTTTTACCTTATAAAACTTGTCCGATTCCGTTTGGGCCATTTGGCCCAAACACCAATTAACTCGACGGCATTCGCGCACTGTGTCGACCGATACACCTTGTGTATCGATCGACACACAGTAACTAAACCGTTTTATTCTCTCTAAGTACAGTAAATGCCTAGCACTTTTACCGTACTTCTGCTAAAACGTTCCTACACATTTTCCTGTTAGCTTAGGCGTGTGACCCATATGGGATCATATAATAAAGGCAATAAGTCCAAGACTTATAGATCATGAGCGGACTCTAGCAAGCCATCATGACCCCCAGTATTATATGACTTATGTCTGATCATTGACATACTCTTACTTTCTAGAGACAGTACTGAGATTACTGGACACAATTCCAACAATCTCCCACTTGTACTGGAATCTCTGTATTCATAATCCTTTTGTCACAATATCTCGATTAGTCATAAGGCAAGATTGGTGTCATCCTTATAAAGCCTAATCTTGTTCATCGGACTCTGATTCGATACTGACAATCCAAACGACTCGGGACAGTCCGTTTGAGCATGGCCATGCATTTTCCAGTATTCAAATCTCCGATTGGCCTAGAGATATTCACTCCATTTATATTGGAGGGACAAATTCCGTCTTGTTCCATCACTGTAAACTACTCATTTCATAATGTACCCAAACAAGGTCCTTATAACTATCGCAGAACGATAGCGTTAGACAATGATCAAAGTGCATCAGTCCATGTGCAGTCACATGCATGCGAACTCAGGTCTAAGGACTATACTCTATAGTCGTAGTAAGAATCTCTTATGACACAGATATAAATATCCTGAAGAGTTCTTATAAGCGGGTCTTGTCCGGTCGTATGTTCCCAAACATACACCTATGTACTGACTTTGATGCCGCGCATCTATGACACACTGAGACTTTGTCATAAGTCACGTACCAATCCAGTCTCACACGGTTGTTGGTGTTCCAATTTCAACAACCTTCGACTAGGGACGGGATGATATAAAACATCTATCAAATATAGGATCTCATGATCAAGCTAAATGACTTCGATGACTCAAGATCAAATCATTTACTTCGATGACCTATAAAATGGTTCATATCATTTTTGGAACGATTATTTCTTCACAGTTAAAATAATCTTGAAATAATAATTTCATTAAACATAAGAATGTTTTACAAGAACATATCAAATAACTAAATAAAAGCCCTCAAACTCCCACTCAAATTTAGATTACATTTCAATGTCTCTAATGCCTACAGCTTCAGTCAGAAACTCGAGCTTAGGCCTTGGGAGTGGCTTTGTCAACGGATCAGCGACGTTATCATCTGTCTGAACTCGGCTGATCTTGACTTCCTTTCTATTAATGATGTCACGTATCAAGTGAAATCTTCTTAGAACATGCTTGGATTTCTGGTGTGATCTTGGTTCCTTTGCCTGAGCTATAGCACCATTGTTGTCACAAAACAGTGCCAGAGGCTCAGCCGCATCTGGTATCACACCTAGTTCAATAATGAACTTTCGTATCCAAACAGCTTCCTTCGCAGCTTCTGAGGCGGCGATATATTCAGCTTCTGTAGTGGAATCAGCAACGGTGTCTTGCTTGGAGCTTCTCCAACTGATTGCACCGCCATTCAGACAAAAGATATAACCGGACTGTGACCGGAAATCATCTTGGTCTGTCTG
The DNA here is from genome assembly GCA_030180135.1 of Orychophragmus violaceus. Taxonomy (NCBI): domain Eukaryota; kingdom Viridiplantae; phylum Streptophyta; class Magnoliopsida; order Brassicales; family Brassicaceae; genus Orychophragmus; species Orychophragmus violaceus. The sequence goes on from CM058230.1 coordinate 79,908,137, forward strand.
GAAACTTGCGTCCGTGAATCCACTGACTTTAAGCACATCACTTCCACCGTACACTAAGAACTTATCCTTAGTATGTCTTAGATACTTCAAGATATTCTTTACGGCAATCCAATGGTTTTCACCTGGATTTGACTGGTATCTACTCGTCATGCTCAATGCATAAGCAACATCAGGACGAGTACAGATCATGGCATACATGACAGATCCTATTGCAGATGCATAAGGAATATTCTTCATGCGCTCAAGCTCAGCAGCCGTCGTAGGGCTCTGCTTCTTGCTTAGCGTTGTGCCATGTACCATTGGCGTGAAGCCCTTCTTGGAATCCTTCATGCTGAATCTTTGTAGGACTTTGTCAATGTATGAATCTTGACACAAGCCTATCAGCCTTCTAGATCTATCCCGGTAGATCCTGATTCCAAGAACGTATGCGGCTTCACCCATGTCTTTCATGGAAAAACAACTTCCAAGCCAGTCCTTTACCGACTTTAGCATTGGAACGTCGTTTCCGAGAAGCAGTATGTCATCGACATACAGAATAAGAAATACAATCTTGCTCTCACTAGATTTCTTATACACGCATTGTTCTTCTTCGTTTCTGATGAAGTCAAATTGTTTGATCGCTTCATCAAAACGAAGATTCCAGCTCCTCGATGCTTGCTTCAATCCATAAATGGATTTATGAAGCTTGCATACTTTTCCAGCATTCTTTGGATCTATGTAACCGTCAGGTTGCGTCATATACACATCCTCTTCCAGAATACCATTCAGGAAGGCGGTTTTCACGTCCATCTGCCAAATTTCATAATCATGAAAAGCTGCAGTTGCTAGTAGAATCCGAATAGATTTCATCATAGCCACTGGTGAATAGGTTTCATCGTAATCCACACCGTGAACTTGTCTGAAACCTTTTGCCACCAACCTGGCTTTATAAATCTGGACATTTCCATCCACGTCAATCTTCTTCTTGAAGATCCATTTGCACTCGATGGCTTTTACACCAGCGGGTAAGTCAACCAACGAAAACACTTGGTTGACCGACATGGAGTCCATTTCGGAATCAGTGGCCTTGCGCCACTTAGAGGAATCTGGGCCCATCATGGCTTGATTGAAGTTCGATGGTTCATCACCATCAATGATCAAAAGATCATGACAGTCAGTCACGAGGAATCCTTGATATCTCTCGGGTTCGTGACGGATCCTCCCGGATCTTCGAACTTCAGGTACTACAGGTTCAGGCTCTACAATTTCTTGTAGGTCCTCCTGCTGCTCTTCCTCATTAGGTTGAGCAGTATCCTGTTCATCTTGAATTTCTTCAAGCAGTACCTTACTCCCACTGTCTTTCTTAGAGAGAAACTCCCTTTCAAGAAAGTTACAATCCCGGGCAACAAAGATCTTGTTCTCGGAACGTAGATAGAAGTAATAAGCCTTGGTTTCCCGTGGATAACCAATGAAGTAGCATTTGTCAGATTTTGGTGTAAGCTTGTCTGAGATCAATCTCTTGACATAGGCTTCACAACCCCAAATTCTGAGATAAGACAGCACTGGAGCTTCTCCAGTCCATAATTCATATGGTGTCTTTGCTACTGCTTTCGATGGCGCTCTATTTAGAGTGAACACTGCTGTTAGCAGAGCATATCCCCAAAGGGATATTGGAAGGTCTGTGTGACACACCATTCCATTGAGGTGTTCCGGGAGGAGTGAGTTGGGATACGATCCCACACTCTCTTAGATGATCACTGAATTCTTGGCTTAAGTATTCTCCTCCTCGGTCGGACCGAAGAGCCTTAATGCTTTTGCCAAGTTGGTTCTGTACTTCATTTTGGAATTCTCTGAACTTCTCAAAAGATTCAGACTTATGTTTCATTAAATAAACATATCCATACCTACTGAAATCATCAGTAAAGGTAATGAAGTACTGATAGTTTCCTCTTGCATTTGTGGACATTGGGCCACACACATCAGTGTGTATCAGGCCCAATACGTCACTGGCCCTCTCATTAGGTTTATTAAAGGGGGCCCGTGTCATTTTGCCCATCATGCAGGATTCGCATTTCTCACATGACTCAAAGTCAAATGAGCCAAGAAGTCCATTCGAATGGAGCCTCTTGATGCGTTTCTCGCTGATGTGCCCTAAACGACAATGCCATAGAAACGTTCGGTTCTCCTCATTAGGTTTGAACCGTTTGGTATTAATGTTATAAATTGGCGCGGATTGATCGAGTATGTAAAGCCCATTCATAAGAGGGGCAGAACCATAGAACAAATTGTTGCGATTGAAGGAACATAATTTATTCTTAACTGAAAAATCATAACCTTCCAAATCCAACAAAGAAATTGAAATAATATTTCTGCTTATAGCAGGTACAAAATAACAATTATTGAGTTCTAAAATCAATCCCGAAGGTAAAGACAACAAGTAAGTGCCTACAGCTAGCGCTGGAACTTTCGCTCCATTCCCAACTCGTAGCTCCACTTGTCCTTGCTTCAGCCTTCTACTGTTGCTGAGTGCCTGCATATTAGTACAAATATGAGCCCCACAACCAGTATCCATAACCCATGAGGTATTATCAGAAGTAGTTGTATTAACTTCTATAACAAAAATACCTGTTGAAGAAGTCTCAAAAGTCTTCTTCTTCAATTCCTTTAGACCTTCCTGGAATTTCTTACATTCTCTCCTCCAATGCCCTGGTTCTTTACAGAACCTGCATATGTCAGTTGGCCCAGCCTTGGACTTGGGCTTGGGCTTTGGCGTGTCCTTGTCCGCGACTTGGACAGCCTTGGCCTTTCCCTTATCCTTAGCAGAGGATTTCTTAAACCCCTTGCCCTTCTGCACCATAAGCACATTGGGGTCCTTGGCGGTTTTCCTCAAATTGGGCTCCGCAGTCTTTAGCATTCCGTGAAGCTCAGGCAATGTCTTACTCAAGCAATGCATGTTAAAGTTCAGAATGAACTGATCATAGCTTGCAGGTAATGACTGCAGAATGATGTCGCAGGCAAGTTCCTGGCTGATTGGGCAGTCGAGTTTCTGAAGATGATCGAGATAACCCATCATCTTCAAGACATGAGGACTCACTGCCGCATTCGCAGCCAACTTGCAGTCCAAGAGGTTCTTAACTGTTTGAAACCTCTCAGTCCTAGCCTGCTCCTGAAAAAGCGATTTCAGGCTTGCCATTATCTCGATGGGTGACAATACACTCTCGAACTGTTTTTGCAGCTCCGGAGTCATTGTCACCAACATCAGGCAATAGGCATCATTTTCATCTGACGAATGCTTTTCCCAAGCATTATGCAGAGTCCTGGCGGCATTGGCAGGAGGCCTCTCGGGGAGAGGATCACGAAGGACATTATATTCAATAACATAAGTTACCCTCAATAGAATATAATGATTCCAAGATCCACATATAACTAAGATTAAAGTGGGCCACTGGCCGTCACCAAACCTTAGCTTATATCGGTAAGCCCTATATCGGCTAATTATATCCGTGATATAACTCTTGGTTGTGAATCTGGGCTCAAGGCCCAATCCACTCTGATGTCTCAAGGCCCGGGACTCCCGATGGCCCAGTCAAGAAAACCAGACTATACAGTCATGTAATCATTAATGTCTGGGACTCCCAATGACATTTATGAATCACAAACCGTCTTATCCACGCAAAAGCAGACACCCTCACACTGTAAGGCCATGAATACAATTGAATGGGCTTCGACAGCTGACATAGAATGGACAAGACATCCAACGCTTGATATTATTTGAGGTTCGTAGGTTTATTTAAAAATTCATTCCCAAAATAGAAGATTACTATTTCGGGAAACTTTCCATTTTTGGAAACCTACTATTTTTGGAAACTTTCTAAAATTGGAAACTTTCTAAAAACGGAAACTTTCTAACTTTAGAAATTTCTTTAAAATCCAAAACCCGCAAATCCAGAAACTTCTAATTTAAGAAACTTTCTAATTTCAAAATTTCGGAAACTTTAATTTAAAATCGACTTTATAATTTTATAAAATAAATTTTAAATTAATCTGAAGAAAGACTCAAATAATTGGCCCAATTGTTTTAACTTCTTGGCCCGAGGCCCAAGAATTTGTCCATGTCCAAGACATGACCCAATTGTCCAATTAAATGACATAACCGGTCTGGTTCATTAAAATTGGTCTAACCAAATTTTAATTACTACGATGACCACAATTGTCAACCGGTTATTTACTAAACCGGATTTTTTCAATTTATTTGGTCCAACCAAATCAAATTAGAAAATCCTGGTTTAGGCACTAAATCCAATAATTCTTTCGACATTGGATTTCTTGTCCCGGTTTAACCAGACTTAATAAAATTATTAAATCTGTTTATTAAACCAGGACGAATTAATTTTAATCAAAATTAAAACCGAGCCTTAAACCAACCATGTCGATCGATGAACCAACCGTGTCGATCGATCCATCAACCACATCGGTCGATGCTCTCAGCATCGATCCTGCATCGATCGTGCATCGATCCTGTATCGATCGATGCTCTCACGCATGCACTGAACCGAGTCAAAACCCTAACCGTGTCGATCGATGCACCAACCGCATCGGTCGATGCACCAACATCGAACCTGCATCGATCATGCATCGATCGATGCTTTCACGCGTTAACTGGTTTTGCCGATAGACTGTATCGACCGATCCATGCGATCGTATCGATCGATCCATGCGATTCTGGCCGATACTGACTTTTGAAAATCGCATTCTACCAAGTCAATATAGCTTGGTTTCTGCGATTTTAGGTGTGTTTAGGTTTTAATTCTTGTTGCTTAAGTGATTTCTCTTATCAGTAGTTGATTCAAAACACTTTTAAACAAGAAAAACAATTCTAAACTTGAATCTAAACAAGAAAAACCAGAACCAATGGCTCTGATACCACTGAAGGATTGTTTAGTTGATCCTGATTCAATTCTTAGATTCATATCAACCTAAACATGCGGATCTAGGTTCTTCTCAGAATAGAAACAAATGATGATCTCACCTTATACCTGTTTGCAGCGGAAAGAGATGGTATGTCTGAGATCAGAGAAACACCGAGGGATGAATCCTCCAAAGGTTCACACACGCGATCACAGAAAACGGCTGCTAGACCACAAGGAGCTCGGCGCAGAGAGAGAGAGAGTTTTCGGCTGGGTGGCTAGGGTTAATAGTTCAGAAACTCGAGTTTTACCTTATAAAACTTGTCTGATTCCGTTTGGGCCATTTGGCCCAAACACCAATTAACTCGACGGCATTCGCGCACTGTGTCGACCGATACACCTTGTGTATCGATCGACACACAGTAACTAAACCGTTTTATTCTCTCTAAGTACAGTAAATGCCTAGCACTTTTACCGTACTTCTGCTAAACCGTTCCTACACATTTTCCTGTTAGCTTAGGCGTGTGACCCATATGGGATCATATAATAAAGGCAATAAGTCCAAGACTTATAGATCATGAGCGGACTCTAGCAAGCCATCATGACCCCCAGTATTATATGACTTATGTCTGATCATTGACATACTCTTACTTTCTAGAGACAGTACTGAGATTACTGGACACAATTCCAACATCTTAAACACTAGAAGACAGGCCTAAATCAAAGCGAGATAGACCAGGTCAGAACTCTTTCTTCCTTCATTTTTATGGTTCTATACTTCTATTGTTTATATTACTTGGCCATTTTTTGTTGCCAGTTACATTTACACATGTTATGGGATATCGTTTCAGATGCTTGCTGCCGCTTGCCTCGTTTCAGAGGCATCAACCATTTCATAGCGTCCTTGCTGCCGCTGGCCTCGTTTCGAAACTCCCTTCTGATGTCACCTCTTATGAAGGTAATAATAAAAACCTGCTTTCAATTGTGCTTTTTTAAGGTTTGGATTATTCTTAATGAGATAGACAAATCAAATCGCTTTAGTCGCGTTTCTGTGAGAAAGTTGCAACATTTGGATGTGTTGGGGTATCTTTTTATTTTAGTATTTGATTTGTAATTTGATGATATCATTTGGTTCTTATTTGTTCAGGTTCTTCCTCGGCGCGAACAAAGTGATGCAGGTTGCTCTTAGTCGTTCAGCTTCTGATTAAATCCGTCCTAGTATCTTCAAAGTCTCCAAAGTTGTTTACTCTGCTTCTTATATAGTTGTTGTCAGTAACAGTCTTACATATACTGTCTGTGAGATTTTTGTTGTCGCTAATCTCCTTTTTTTTTTGCAATTGTTGATTGAATTTGTTATTTTTCTGTTTGTTCATGGACGCAAAGCTCATATACTGTCTGTGATATTAAACTCTATTACTTATGCTTTGGGCAAAGAGGCATTTCTCAGTATGTGGGATGCAGATTCTACTAAGGTCTTACAACCAATATCTGCAATCTCCGGTTAGTCTAAGCTATGTTCGTATGCATCTTACTTGTTTCAATGTTCAGACATTTTACTTTCCCAGTTCCACATCGTTAAGATGAAATTTTTTTTTGCTCTGTTTAAACTAATTTTGGCTTTGTATTCTGGCTTACTATGAAAATAGTATAGATATATAATCTTTGCAGATGTCGTGAAATTGGTTATAGCTAATGAACAGAGAGAGAATTGAAAGGGTTTGTTTTGGCTCCACGAGCTAACCAAAGGCTAGATATGTAACTTAGATAATATTACTGCCTTGTCCGTTTGAAAGTATGGTGATTTTGGCAAATGAATTAGCTTCGAAAGTAGGCTGATTTCGCTTCGTATTTTCTCTTATAAGTCTTTTTTCAGTTACATTCTTACATAGGTTGTGGAATGTGTCTTCAGCTGCTTCATGGTGATGCTGGACTTCTTGTTACGGATATGCCAAAGGTAGAGTATGTAAAAATGTCTTGGATTATTGTCTTGGATTTAGGGTTTTTACATGTCTTGGAAATTGAAGTATCTTTGTGGTTTATGACTTAACTTTGTAAAATGATTATATGAATGTAATTTCTTTTCAGCTTTTATAAATTAAATTGTCCATTTTAAATGAATTGGATTCATATAAATGTATTAAAACCAAATCTGTAAAATGGACCATCAAAATCAATTTCAGAAATTAAATGCTATATTAAATTTTTAGATAACAATATAAAAGGTTGTGATGACGTTAATTAACTATTGCACGATAAAAAAGTACTATTTAATATATATTAACAATAACACGATAAAAATGTTATCTAAAGTCGTTGATCTATTATCGCGGACGATGATACAACACACTTAATAGCGCTATGCTATCGTTAAATAGAATTTTACGGACGCTAATAATACTCGATTTTCTTGTAGTGGTTTAACTTTACCAAGTTGGATTGAAACTTGCTTCGGTTTGGTTTGATTTATTCATTATGGAGAATAATCAATCCTCGGTCTGTATTCTACTAACAAATGTCAGTTTAAGTTAAATTTGGTATGGTTCAATTTAGGTTCGGTCTTGTCTGTAAATTTTATTTTATTTTTAGGTTCGCGACCGAGTTGGAATTTAATCTGTTTTGGTTGGCTTGTTCAGTTTAATTTGTCCAACTTAAACATATGTATAGACTCGTAAGGCTGCTAAGCAGAATTAAAAAATGTTGAAGTTTGAATGGAATCTATGGATGTGATGATGAATGAGTTTGTCATACAAACAAGATTTGGTGCCACTTGTTGGGTCTAACGACGAGTCATTGTGCCAATGACTCGACGGTTTGGCCTCTCGTACCGCTGCTTACTACCAACAAGGTGTTCGTTTCGCCAAATGGTACGTTAATATTCTCATGGCGTAGTGACTTGGTTACAATTGAGTGCCATATTGGATGTCAAGTGGTGTTTTTTTATTGGACTGCATGTTATTATTAGACATACTGTTGTGAGCATTCCTAATGGACTCTCAGCTTTGGCTGTTCAAGACGTAGTTTGGGGACTTGCCAGCTAGGCCGCTAGATGGTATTTGCCTCATGCCATATATTTATGTCTTTCTTGATTTTATTTCCAGAGCATACATCGAAAAGAAGTGTCCCTTTATCAGTACGGTTTCGGCCAGAGGCGTATCTAGGCAGGCACTTGCCACAATATAAAGATGCAGAGGATAATCATCGTACGTAAAAAGATACCTGTTCTAGAGAAGATTTTTATATTAAGAACACGAACAAAACTATAAATAATATAATCGGGCATAGTCAAAAAACAAAATTTCATTATTATCCACTTTTTAAAAATATATCTTTTATATTTGCAGCAAAAAATTTAATGGAAATCAAAACGAAACTTATTTATCAAATAGTGAAAAAAATCAAAACAAATAACATAAATTTATGAATACGGAAAAATTAATAAAAACATGAAAATCATATGTAATACAAATCAAAATCTAACTAATACATAAGCAAAAACAATATAATTGTAACAATTTTAATATACAATATAATAGATACATAATACAATCCATTTATTGTAAAACTATAATAAATTGATAAAATAAAATTTTAATAAAATTAATTTGCAGCGTAGCGCAGACACATACCTAGTATTGGTTAATAAGAAAAGACTGCGGTGTACAGGTAGCACATGTCCATTACCGTAACAAAATATTAGCTTAAGTTAATCTACAGAAATTACTAAATAACTATAAGATGTTCAATCTTCCGCTACTAATTCCCATTGAAAAATATCATAATGTTTTTGGTGGGGAAGAATTATATATGATTAACAGCATTAAAAGTATAGCAGAATGTAAATACAGAAGCACTGGAGGACAATGGTAGCTTTGGAAGATAATGTTTTAAACCGAACTATCATAGTGGTTTAAGAAAATACCGACCACTTGTTGGACTAAAAACCTCGATCAATTGACAAAGAAAAGGACCTCGATCAAAAAGATAAGACTCATCTAAACTTTTTGTAAATCTATACTATTATTTGGGAAGTGATTTTGTGGGAATGGAGCTCTCTCATTCATTCTCAACATAAAATATTTTAATTAATCTTTAATGATAATATTTTTAATCCTTTAATAAATTTATTTGATGCTTTTACAATCATCCTTATCCTTATACCACCACAAATCTCTACTATTCTAATATTATCATTATTATTATTATTTAAAACAATATAAATAGATACAATATTTAACAGAAAAATGCGATAAACATAATTTCCCGGAAAAACTTGATTTTAACGGACAACACGATTTTGACGAAAAACACGATTTTGCAAAAAAATTACAATTTTGCGGTTTTGAAAAAACCGTGATTTTGCTTTAAATTTGATTTTGAGGAAAACATAATTTTGCGTAAAATATGATTTTTGATGGAAAATGAGATTTCGAGAGAAACATAATTTTACGGAAAACATGATTGTGTGAAAAAATACAATTTTGAGAAAGACCCGATATTGCCGAAAATTATAATTTTTACAAAAACATGAATTGACGGAAAACATTATTTTGGTGGAAATGCGATTTAGCGGAAAGTAAGATTTGACGGATAATATGATTTCTCAAGAAAGCGATAAACATGATTTCACAGGAAACAAGATTTTGACGGAAAACATGATTTCGCAGAAAAACAAGATTTTGACGAAAAACACGATTTTGACGGAGAACTTGATTTTGACGGAAAACGCAATTTTGCAGTTTTGACAATAACATGATTTTGCTGGAAAAAATCGATTTTGAGGAAAACATGATTTTGATGGAAAACATGAATTTTCTGAAAACGAGATTTTCAGGGAAACAAGACTTTGCGGGAAAACATGAATTTGCGGGGAATACGATTTTAACGAAAAACATGTAGAAAAGGAATTTTGCGTAAAATGTGATATTGACAGAAGATACGATTTTACGGAAAACACAATTTTAACGGAAACATACAAAAAATACGAATTGGCGAGAAAATGCAATTTTGACGGAATATGTAATTTTGACGGAAAATACAATTTTCACGGGAACACGTGATTTTGACGAAAAATATAATTTTGCAGATATATATCAAATCTAATTAAAATATATATCTAGAATTAATCATTATGTATTTAAATTAAAAGATTATTTTAATATTTTTTAATTAGTTGCATCTAGATAATGATCCAAGATAAAAAAACGAACAAACAAATATTCAAATGTTTCATCTAGATAAAAATTCAGAAAAAATAAACATCTAAATACAACATTCAAATGCAACATCTCGATGCAATATCTAACAACAAAAATGAATATGACCTATATCAACAAAAATAAAACCATTATTTATATAAAAAATTGATCAAACATTCATATAATTTAACATACATAATATATACATAATAATTTTTCTTTTATTCAAAATTATATATTTAAAATATATTAATACCTGCACAAGTTGCAGGCCAATCACCTAGTATAATATATAACTCAAAACTGATGCTAATAATATAATGGAGAAAGGTTGTCGACATACCGTTATAAAGCAAAAGAACTGTACGCAATAGGCTGTGCCTATTCAGCCTAGCACCAGAAAAGATATTTATTTTAAGGAAATATGAATGAATAGATATTTACTAAAAGATTCAGTATGAAAAGGGAGCAGATAGATATTTACTTCGAAAAAGATATTCACTTAAAAGTGCACTGAAAAACGAACACTGAGAATTGGCACTAGGAATTTAAAAGATTTAGAGGGTTTTAAATGGATTTTGAGGATTTTATGGTGATTTTAGTAAAATTTAGATGATTTTGAGAATTCTAGTGGAGATTTTATGATATTTAAGATCTTTTATTAAAAATGATATATAATTTTATTGATTTTTTCAAACTTTATTTTCTATTGAAACAAGAATATGATATTGAATGTTTTTAAAATTTGATTTTTTGTTAATAAATTTGATTTTCAATTAATATTTTTGTTTTTCAAATCGTTTTTATAAGATTGAAATTAAAAACAGTATTAAAAAATTTCAAATACCTTCACAAGAAGTCGTATTTGTAATCAATAAGCTGGTATTTTGGAGAATTTGTATGAATGATTAATACAATAAATTGAAATTTTGAAAAATTTGTACAGATACCTAATCCAATAAGAAGAGATTTAAGAGAAAAAAATAAATTCTCTCAAATCATCAATCCAATAAATCCCCCTAATGATTAATAATAGGTTCCATCAATAATAGTATAAAGATTATTAAAAGAACTTTGATTAGAATGTTCCGGAAACTGATGCCACCCTTTGGATCCAATCATCCAAACCCTTTCCACATCATGAATGCAAAACTCTTACTGAATTTTTTTTTTTGTCAACAGCAAAGGATTCTACCATTTCTCAGCTAGCCAAGATGGTGAATCAGAGTTTACATAAACAAAATAAGAAGGCTGGATCTTTGCACCACGTGCTAGTTTGTCCGCCTTGGTGTTGTGTGCTCGTGGAGTGTGAGTGATAACGAACCTTGTGAAGAAACTCTTGCGACTCTCATACTCGTCTAAGTATATCGTGAAAGCAGGCCATTCTGTGGGTGTAGATACTATCTTCACCAGCTCCAAACAGTCTGTTGCGAATGTTACATCAGGTTGATTCCACCGCTTCATACATTCCATAACCCAAATAAGTGCTTCGAACTCTGCATGAAGTGGAGATAAGCTGCATCTAATATTCCTTGTTCCCATCATGATATGTCTGTCGCCGTCGTACAAGCTATACCAGCCCTGTCCAGAAAACCTATCTCCTTCCTTCCATGATCCATCCAGGAAGCACCATCTTCCTTTAATATCCACCTGGGCCGGTATTGTTGCAATATCATCCTGATTCACTTGTACTCCTGTGTTACCCAATAAAACCGAAACATGTGCCTCTCTCCATGCTATGGATTCACTTTCCGCCAGTCGTAAGATTTCACGTGGGTCCCGTTCAATATTACTATACATTTTATCATTTCTACTCTTCCAGTTATACCAAATAATCCATGGGAAGGAACTACTATCAACATCTGATGACACTCGCCAGAACAGATAATCCATATTCGTAAACAAAGAGGATGAAGGAAAACTTCCATGATTGGATGGTATACTTGAGAGGGCCCAAGTTTGCAAAGCCGGCGGGCATTCGAACAGAACATGATTTATCGATTCTTCTTCTGTCCCACACTTAACGCACCGGGTGTCACACTTGATTCCCCGAGAATTTTAAATTCTTTGTAACCGATAAACAACCCGAGATTGCCTGCCAAATAAAATGTTGTATTTTTGGCGGGCACCTTAACTTCCAACACTGTTCCTGAAGTCGTTTCACATTTGGTCCATACACCGCACTAATGCATCCTTTATCCGGAAATTTCCTTTCTAAAAAGTAACCTGATTTAACCGAGTACTTTCCGTTTTTTGTGTAATGCCAGCCGATGTTATCCGGCCTAGAGAATTTACTAATTGGTAAACCAATAATGAGGGCCGTATCTTCTGGATTGATAAGGCTAGTAATAAGCTGCTCATCCCAAATATGATTCGTGTGATCAATTAATTGGCTCACTTTTAGTGAGGGATCAAAAGAAATTGTTTTACTAGTTGCTGATCTCGGGCGATGGCCTGGAATCCAAGGGTCATTCCATACAGATATGGTATCTCCTGTTCCAACCCTTTTGATTAGTCCTTTGTTAACCAAAGATCTAGCAGAAGTGATACTTCTCCATCCATAAGATGCGGAGTATGACTTAATGGGGTCTAAAGGGCCCCCATTCCTATAATACCGGCCTTTGAATACCTTCGCAAATAAGGAGTCTGGTTTCTCTATCAGTCTCCAAAGTTGTTTTCCTAAGAAAGCTGTATTAACGTTCTCCAGATCCCTGAAGCCTATTCCCCCATCGCATTTGTCCCGACATAATTTATCCCAAGACATCCAATGCATCCCTTTTTGATTGCCATTTGTGCTCCACCAGAATTGTGCCGTAACACTGGTCAGCTTATTCGTTACCGTTTTTGGTAATCTAAAACATGACATTACATGATTGGGTAATGCCGTAGCCACCGATTTAATCAAAACTTCTTTTCCTCCTCTTGTTAGATATTTAACTGTCCATCCATTGACTCTAGTATGAAGTCTTTCATGAAGGAAGCTAAATATCTTTGTTTTCGATCCCCCAAGACTCTCCGGTATTCCCAGATATGTCCCCATTCCTCCTTCCTTTGTAATTCCTAGTATTGTTTTTACTTCACCTCGAATGAATTGATCAACTTTAAAACCAAATTGTATTGATGATTTGTCAAAATTTATCTCTTGGCCTGATGCCAATTCATAACCTCTTAAAATTTTAAGGATAACATTACACTCCTCTGTATTTGCCTTGCAGAAGAATAAACTATCATCCGCAAATAATAAATGTGAGATTGGAGGGCTTGCTCTTGCCACACTCAAGCCTGTCCACACTTTTTCCCGTTCCGCCTTCCTAATGTTTGCCACTAAAGCTTCCGTACACAGAATAAAGAGGTATGGTGACAAAGGGTCTCCCTGTCGTAGTCCTCTTTTTGGTTTAATTTTTCCTCTCGGCTGACCATTCAATAAGACTTTATATTCCACTGATGTAATACAGGCCATCATGAGATTTACCCAGCGATCTCCGAATCCCATCCTCCGTAATAATTTTTCAATAAAACTCCATTCCACTCGATCATATGCTTTGCTCATATCCGTTTTTATTGCCATAAATTTCCCTTTGCATGATGGGTTTGTACGTAGACCATGAAACATCTCTTGGGCCAATAAGATGTTGTCCGAAATTAGCCTCCCTGCCACGAAGGCTGACTGTGTTTCCGATATAAGTTTCGGTAGTAGAGGTTTTAGCCGTTGACATAAAACCTTTGATAACAGTTTATATCCCACATTGCATAAGCTAATAGGCCGAAGTTCCGTCATACGAGTTGGTCGTTCCGTCTTTGGTATTAGACAAATGTTCGTAATATTCAACCTTTTATCGAAAAATCTGTTGGGAATGTCCTGAAATCTATTTGTACTTACTCTGAGAGAAAGTCGTGTTGTCGAGATGAGACAATCATATGACACTAGGTACTCGTAATGCTTTGCTAGAAGCCACTTATGATAAATGAGTTTAGAACTCATTGCTAGTGTTATATGATCCTACAGGGTCACACACCTAAGCAAACTGGACATTGAATGTGAGGTTGATCATTAATGTAATGATCGGATGAATGCATATTTGATATGCATTCGATGTCATCTTTTCTGGGCAGTGTCGGTCGACGCACTATGTGTATCGGTCGACACGGATCGACTATGTCGATCGACACAAAGAGTGTGTCGGTCGACACAACTCGCGGATTAGCAGATTAAATCGGTTTAATCATTAGTTAATCCGGTTGCGGTTTAAGTCAACATATATAAGATATATGGTCGACCTAAACTTGATTCTAACCTAATTGATAGCCACCAGAAACAGAAAAGAAACCTCTCTGGAGATCAGATCTCTGATAGGCACTAGCATCCCTGCTGTCCAGTTATGTGTGCGTGTGGATACCAGTAGAGGCGCAGCACTTGAGGCGCTATAGATCTCGATTACTTGCTAAGACTTCCGCTGCTAATCACCAGGTAATCTTCAGATCTGATAGATTCAATTACATGAACCTGTAGATCCTAGGCTCGGAATTCAGACTAGGATTGCCTAATTGGATTAGGAATCTGCTAGAAATTCCTACAGTGGTATCAGAGCTCTAGGGTTCCATTGAATCTGAAGCATGTTGATTAGATTAGTTGAATCTGAATCTCTGTATAGTTGATACAAGCATGCTGAAATTCGTTTTTATGAAAATCTAGTTTTTTAGGTTTTTTGATTGAAAAACGATTAGGGCTTATCGCACTGTGTCGATCGACACCAAACGGGTATCGGTCGACACAGAAGGATAACCCGAATAGAACTTATTCACCTGGTGTCGATCGACACAAGAGTTGTGTCGGTCGACACAGACCTCGCTAGAATGATGAATCGGTTCAATTGGATTGGACCGGTTATCGAGCTTGGTTAATGATGGTTTAACTGCGATTGGTTTGATTAGGTTGGTGTCGACCGATGCTAGTGTAGCATCGATCGACACTGACCGGTATTCAAAACCGGATCAATTGGATTGATCGGTTATCGCGGACTGCTTTTGGTTACTCTGTATCGATCGACACTATAGTAGTGTCAGTCGACATCAGATTCGATGATTGGGTTTTGGAACCTGCAATCACAGAACCAAAGCATGATAAATCAATTAATTATAAGAATTAAAACATAATAAAACTGAACGTTTTAATGATTCCGTTCCTCAAATCAAATATCAAGTGATACTTGATGTCTTTCCAACCTTGTCAACTGTCAAGACTCGTTTCATTGAGTGATAGGCTTGCAGTGCAAGGTGTCCACAATTACATGAGTAAGGCAGGAAGTAATCGTGTTGATGGGCTTGCAGTGCAAGGCGTCAACAATTACATGACTGAAAAGATTGGTTTACTTGACTGGGCCATCAAAATCGTTTTGGGCTCAGAGACATCAGGTGGATTTGACATAAGATGTCAGTCCACAACCAAGAGTTGTATTGGATACAACTAGCAAGGTTGTTGCTTACCTAGATAGCTAAATTTGGGTGACAGCCAGTGGCTCACTCAAGTTTAGTGAAGTATGGGTCTTGGATAATTATATTCATGTGAGGAAACATTGTTTGAATATCTTAAATGTTAAGACTTCTTATTTCTTGAACATCATAACTAAAACTCCCTTGTTTTTCAGCTATGTCTAGCACAAACCATCGTAACAATTTCTCCCTGCGATCCGTCCTTGAGAAGGACAAGTTAAATGGATCAAACTTTCTTGAATGGTATCGGAACTTGAGAATTGTTCTCAAACAGGAGAAAAAGGACTATGTCCTTGAGAAAGTTCTCCCTAAGAAGTACCGAGCCAATGCCTGGCAGTCAGATAAGGATGCTTGGGATAAGCATTCTAATGATGCGGTGGATGTGAGTTGTCTCATGTTGGCTACCATGAACTCAGAATTGCAGAAGCAATATGAGTACGTGGAGTCGCCAAAAGAGATGATCACTAGCCTGAAAAGTATGTTTCAGGAGCAGGCACGAACTCAGAGATACCAGACGGTTAGGTCTCTGATTGAGTGCAAGCTACCAATGGGAGAACCAGTTAGTCCTCATGTCATTAAGATGATGGGTTATATTGATAACCTGGGGAAACTGGATTGTCCCATTAGCCAAGAGTTGGCTACTGACATCATTCTACAGTCACTGCCGTCAAGCTATGATCAATTTGTTATGAACTATAACATGAACAACTTGACGAAGACGTTGACTGAATTGCATGGGATGCTTAAGACTGCTGAACCTAACATCAAGAAGGACACCCCAGATGTCCTTATGGTACAAAAGGGTAAAAAGTTTAAGAAACTTGGTAAGAACAAAGGTGATGGCAAGACGAGCTCGATTGTGAATCCAAGCGAGTCTGGCCATGCTCCTAAGGTTAAAACCAGTCCTTCTGAAGATGTTAAGTGCCGTTATTGTAACGGTTATGGGCATTTGAAAAGAAACTGCAATAAATTCTTGGAAGATTATGAGAAGCTGAAGAAGACGTACGAGACTTCTTCTTCCGGTATTATGTTATAGAAGTAAATGTTACTTCTTGTAGTCCTACTTATTGGGTATTGGATACCGGCTGTGGTACTCATATTTTGTGAAAATGTGCAGGGCCTGAGCAAAAGTAGGACTATGGAGAAAGGACAAGTGGATCTACGCGTGGAAATGGAGCAAGAGTTGCTGCATTAGCCGTAGGAGTATTTCAATTGTTTTCTTTTATGACATGTTTTGAACTTAAAACTGCTACTATGTATCTGCTATGAGCAGAAAGATTATTTCTAATCCTTGTTTGGATATGAAAGGATATCAGTTTTCAAATTAAGAATAAGTGTTATTCATTTGATTACAGTGATATATTTTATAGTAGCAATCCATTAGAGAATGGAATTTTATGTTATAAACCAGAATGTGCCTAACTATAACATTAATATCAAACTTCTCTCTGGCATTGTCATTTTGGGCCACGTAAATGAGAAACAGATTCAGAAGCTCCATAGTGATGGGCTTTTGGGCTCATCTGATTATGAATCACAATGAGTAAAGTGAATCTTGTTTATTGGGTAAAATGACAAAGGCCCCTTTCGGAAAAAGGGTAGTGTCGATCGACACAAACGATGCATCGGTCGACACAGGTCGCGAACGGATAAAATGAAAGGGCCAGAGGCTTATTGGGCTTTATGCATACGGATGTATATGGGCCGATGAGCAGTAATGCTAGAGGAAATTTTCAGTACTTCATTACCTTTACTGATATTTTCAGTAGGTACGGTTATGTCTTGTTAATAAGACATAAATCAGAATCTTTTGAAAAGTTCAAAGAGTTCCAGAATGAAGTATAGAATCAATTTGGCAAAAGAGTTGAAGCTCTATGATGAGATCATGGAGGTGAATACTTAAGTCAATAATTAAGTGATCATCTAATAGATTGTGAAAGTGTTTCACAATTCAATCCTCATGTATCGAACTTTATTAGATATAGTTTGATCAATGATAAATCACTTAGATCTTCCATTATCCTTCTAAGAATAAGCTCTAGGAAAGGTCTGAGTTTACATTAAATAGTGTTCCATCAAAATCAGTTACAAAGATTTCACATGAGATGTGGAATGGAAATGTTTCTGATTTATCCATCATGAAGATTTGGAGTTGTGAGACTTATATAAAACGTTTAATCTCTGATAAGCTCACACCCAAATCTGATAAGTACTGCTTCATTGGTTGTCCTGACGAAACCAAGGCGTGCTACTTTTACAACCAGTTTGAGAACAAATTGTTTGTTACTCGGAACTATGTTTTCTTGAGAAAGACTTTCTTTCCAAGAAGAACAGTGGGAGTAAAGTACAACTCGAAGAAATTCGAGAATCACAGGAGACTGTTCAACCCGATGAGGAAGAGCAGCAGTTGGATCTACAAAGAGTTGTAGAACCTGCAACTGTGGTGCCTGAGGTTTGCAAGGATCTGATGAATGAATATTAGATATACATTCAAAAGCGAGTTTTAAAGATGTGTCGATCGACGCAAAAGTTGCATCGATCGACACAGGTCGCGAACCAAAATATTTTGGCTTATGATTTAATTAACTACGGTTTAAATCTTGGTTAATTAGATCGTGGTAAAAGTCTACATATGAGATATGTGCCTGACTTTTAACACAAGACTGAAGCTCGTAGATCCAATAGGATCCGTCACGAACCCGAGAAATGGGGATTTCTCGTAACCAATTGCCGTGATCTACTGATCATTGAAAGTGACGGGCCTGCGAAATTTGAAGAAGCAATGATGGGCCTTGACTCCGAAAGTGGCTAAAAGCCGCTGAATCCGAAAATGGTTATATTCAGATATACAAAGCTAGGTTGGTGGCAAAAGGTTTCAAGTAAATTCATGGTATTGACTGTGAAGAAACCTAATCCCAGACACCGTGCTTATATCCATTCGGATTCTCCTAGCAACCGCCACTCATAATGGTTATGAGATCTGGCAGATGGATGTGAAAACAGTTTTCCTTAATGGAATTCTAGAAAAGAATGTGTACCTGACATAATCTGAAGTTTTCATTGATCCTAATGAAGCTAGGAAGATATGCAAGCTTCATCGATCCATTTATAGATAGAAGCAAGCATCTCGGAGTTGGAATCTTCGTTTTGATAAAGTAATCAAAAGGTTTGATTTTATCAGAAATGAAGAGGAACCGAATGTTTACAAGAAGACTAGTGGGAGCGCAGTTGCATTTCTAGTATTGAATGTTGATAACATACTACTTCTCGGAAATGAAGTTCCATTGTATAAGTCTGTTAAGACTTGACTCGAAAGTTGTTTTTCGATGAGAAATATGGGAGAAACCATATACATTCTTGGAATAAGAATCTATGGAGATAGATTAGACAAGCTAATTGGATTGTGTCAAGATACTTATGTGATAAGTTCTTACACAGATCCAGTATGCATGATTCCAAGAAGGACCTTGTGCAAATGACTCTTGGTATTACTCTTAACGAGACGCAGTGTCCTTCGACACACGCTGAGCTAGGGCGAATGAGGGTCAGGCTACTGCTAAAGGCATTAGATGTCTTAAGATGTGATCTTAATTTTAGTGGGAGTCATTGTTATTGATTTTAGTTATGATATGATGTTCGTATAAACATAATATGATTATGTTATTAAAATCTGACATCTGTATTATTTGATAATGGTTATTAAATAATAGTCCCAAAGTAATTTATGACATTTTATAGGTCATCAAGTATGTGACTTGATCATGAAACCCCATAAATAATAAATGACATAAATTATGTTTGTCCTTGGTCGAGGTTGTTAAAGTGGGACATTAACAACCACGTGAGACTAGTATGTGAGGTGACTGATGACTAAGTTTCATGGAGTCATTAATAAGAGCATTAAAGTCAATCACATAGGTATGTGTTAGAGAACACATGATCGGAAATGACCCACTGATGAGAACTCTACGGGATAGTTATATAAGTGTCATGAGAGTTTTCATTACGACTATAGAGTATAGTCCTTAGACCTGAGTTCATCATGATTTCTTACATGTGAATTGGTCCGCTTTGACCTTGTCAAACGTCAGCCGTAACTGGTGATCATAAAGACATTGATTGGGCGTATCATGAAGCGTGTGAAGGAACAGGGATGGAACAAGATGGGAATTGTCCCTCCTATATAACAGGAGATAAATATCTCAGGGCCCATCGGAGATTTGATACTGAGAAAATGTGTGGCCACACTCAAACGAGGTGATTGTCAGTCGTTTGGCTTGTCAGTATGAATCGGAATTCGATGAACATGATTTTGGCTTAATAAGGATGACACGGATCTTGCCTTATGCCGGATCGAGATATAGTGACGAAGGGATTATAGGAATAGATGATTCCAGTACAAGTGGGAGATTGTTGGGAATGTCCTGAAATCTATTTGTACTTACTCTGAGAGAAAGTCGTGTTGTCGAGATGAGACAATCATATGACACTAGGTACTCGTAATACTTTGCTAGAAGCCACTTATGATCAATGAGTTTAGAACTCATTGCTAGTGTTATATGATCCTACAGGGTCACACACCTAAGCAAACTGGACATTGAATGTGAGGTTGATCATTAATGTAATGATCGGATGAATGCATATTTGATATGCATTCGATGTCATCTTTTCTGGGCAGTGTCGGTCGACGCACTATGTGTATCGGTAGACACGGATCGACTGTGTCGATCGACACAAAGAGGTGTCGGTCGACACAACTCGCGGATTAGCAGATTAAATCGGTTTAATCATTAGTTAATCCGGTTGCGGTTTAAGTCAACATATATAAGATATATGGTCGACCTAAACTCGATTCTAACCTAATTGATAGCCACCAGAAACAGAAAAGAAACCTCTCTGGAGATCAGATCTCTGATAGGCACTAGCATCCCTGCTGTCCAGTTCTGTGTGCGTGTGGATACCAGTAGAGGCGCAGCACTTGAGGCGCTATAGATCTCGATTACTTGCTAAGACTTCCGCTGCTAATCACCAGGTAATCTTCAGATCTAATAGATTCAATTACATGAACCTGTAGATCCTAGGCTCGGAATTCAGACTAGGATTGCCTAATTGGATTAGGAATCTGCTAGAAATTCCTACAAAATCCTGTTTGAATAAAGTCATTGACGAACCGAATAATGTCGTGTTTAATGATAGGCCAAGATTGTTGGTAAAACAAAGCTGTCATACCGTCTGGTCCTGGCGCTTTCTCTGGATGCATCATAAATAAAGCCTTACGTACTTTTTCTTCGGATGCAGCCTCTGTTAGTCTGATGTTTATTTGTTCTGTTATTAAAGCCGGTACTTCAAGAAGAAAATCTTCTATTTCCGTTGGTTGTGATGAGGTAAATAGATTCTCAAAATAATCCGTTGCCACCTTTTCCACCTCCTCATCCTTTGTTACCCAAGCCCCGTTATCATTATGAAGGCCTATAATCTGATTCCTTGCCCTTCTTTGTTTTGTTAGCGCTTGATAATACTTCGTATTCCGATCACCCGATGTGTACTGAATATACCCAAAAATTTATCGAATTACTTGAAAAGAGATTATAAGAATCCATCCATGTATAGTTCAAAATTAAAAAAAAAAAACATCAATGTAGGGGTTGATTGGAAGAGTTGTGGCTTTTATTTTTTTGCTGTATAAATTATGCTGTAGATTTTTTTGCTTTGTCTTTAAATTTAAATGATGTAGATTTTTGGCTGTGAAAAATATTTTCATTTTTCACAGCTCAATTTTTTTGCTCTGCATATTTAGCTTTGTACAGCCAAAAAAAAAAAAAAAAAATAAAAAGAGCTTTGGACAGAAAAATATTTACAAAACATGATTGGATTAGATTGTGTGCTTTGGAGAGAAATTAGGCTTTAGAGAGATTCTAAAGCAATTACCAATCACCCCGTAATCATTTTCTCCAAAATATTCCAGTTCTTTCTATCCTTTTTGTGCAAAGAGTAAAACACTAACCAGTTTTTCATTAATAGACAAAAACTTAAAATTAATCAAATAAATACTTTAAGAAAACATTTATCTACATCATCCCTCTAATAGGACACCCCAAAAATCTAAATGTAATTACTGTTTAAACCTAACTGGTTACAAAAATAGCAAGATATTCTCTAAAAAATTGTGGATGCGATGAAATAATTACTGATATACGTACATATTACTATTTTGAATTAAAAAGGATACTATATATACATTCTCTACTTAGGGTTATCCAATTACCGATATAATACTATTTTCCAAAATCCAAATAAAAATCTCCGGAGGCATGAAACTAAAATATTTTAATATTAAACCCAAAATACTACGTAAAAGAATTCTCAACAAAACTATTATAAAACATAAAATATTAAAATACCCAAACCATAACAAATATAAGAAAAGAAACTCAAAATAACCCATGAACTCACCTCTACAGAAAATAATGGGTTCTGCAAAATAGAAAAAACACACAAAAAAACATTGTAAAGACAACTAATTAGTTACTAAAACATAATATAAAAAACAAAAATAATTCGTCCAAACTTACTTCGACAGACAATGAAACTCACTCAAAAATCATAAGACAGTTTAAAGATCACGAATTACTTTTTTGAAAACAAAATAAAACAAAGCATAAAAATGCATTCAAACACTAACATATACGAAAATATTAAAACCTAATAAATATACCTCGTGAAACGTCTTCAAAATATCGATCAAAGCTACCAATTGACATGAAATGATCTCCGAATATTTGCCTGAAAAATTCAACAAAAATATATCAATAAAGAACGTTAGGATATACTAAAAACATATATAATGTACAAAAAATACTTAACAACATGACATTAACATGAACTAACGGAATAGAGAATACATTTTTTTTTTGATAAGTATGTTAATATCATTAGAAATGAAAGAGGTTATTTACAACCTAAGCAATGTTCCTTTGCCAAAAAAGTAAAAAACAAGAGGAGCATAAGAGTTACAAAGAGATAGATGATTATCTTGAAAACTACGCAATCCAAAGGCACATGAGGTTGCGAAACCTTGGCCTTTCTCTTTGTGCGGTGATAATGTTTTTGATGTCCCTGTCGATTTGCTTGATGAGAGCTTCAACCGGTAAGAACAAGTCATTATGAAGCTTGTTGTTTCGCTGCTTCCACACATGGAAGATGTAGGTTTGCCACGCGATTTTCTCAGCGATTTCCACACATAAAGAATACATCTTGCGAAAAAAAGAAACACATTCAAAGACATAAACAACTAGAAAACCACCAATTAGTCAATAAAAATAATCAAAAATCGTAAAATAAGAGATAAAACCTTACACCTAAACGAAAACCCCAAACACAATAATTTTGAAAAGATTAGAAGTCTTTTTTTTTTGCATAAAAGATTAGAAGTCTATTTATATGAGTTCGATCTAGGCTAAATTTTTAACCTTTAAAGTAATGATAATCATGAAAACCAAGATATTTACTTGTTGATAATCCTGAATTTAATAATTTGACTTTTTCTACTTATCGTCAAATCTATACTATTAAAACAGGTGACCTTTTCTAAAATTATCCTTAGTTTCACGTAGGATATTAATTTTTGTGCCTCTAGAAATTCATTAAGGGTAATTATGGTATTAAAAAAATAGTCACACTTTAATATTTCGCAGCATATGCTTTTAAAACGGGATTAGGTTCTTTAATGACATTTCCAGATTGCATGAAATAAACTAAACCGAATTTTAAGTTGTATATTGACATTTCACATAACCGAACCAAAATGGTATGTTCCTGCTAAATTGAACCACAATTTTAGCAACTTTCTCAGGAATTACTTACTCGGAACCTAAAAATTTAATCGTAACCTAAATTGCATAGAGGTATATTGCATTGACAGGTTCCTCCTCATCTACACCAAAGTGATCAACCATTCACAATATCTCTATTCATAGGCGAGATTCAAATTTCATCTTCAATTCCTTGAGCAATCTGTTAATTTACGATTCATACAAGTCAGATGAATTATGTCCACAGAAGATATTTTGTGAAAGCTGACCTCACCTATAACAAAACAGATTATAGTTAAACCAATCGAAATCCATGCAATCAATTTAAAATCGGTATAATGCTGGTTTAATATTGTAGATTTTTTTAATATGAATATTGTAAATGTGCGAACTACATGATCTTTAATATTTAAAATCAGCTAAATCTAATAACAATACTGGTTACCATAAAATCTTAACAATACATAAATTTTGGTATATTCCTATTCTTAATTGTATCGAATAAGTTAACATATTTTAAAATCTAAGATACATAATTTAGTACATTCGGAAATCTATATCTTTTGAAATCTTTTTAGAATAGATTTAAACAAACCTATATTTTAGGTAACAAAATATTTTATACGATTTTATTTATAGTAAATCGTAATATCCACGCATATTCCTAAACCTTATTCCTCATTAACAACATAGATTTTCTTAATATACCATATCAAGACCTATACGAAGATATTATCCCATTATATACATAACTACTTCCTCAAGAAATATCTCCATTTTAAGATTGTGCAGCCGGATATTATCTAATAAAAACCCTTGCGCTAAATAAGAAAATACCTCCTATATATAACTCACTACCTATAAACTATTCCTCATCACAGAAAACTCTTTGATATACAAAGAAAAGAAAACAATGTCGATGAATAATAAGATCACTTACCTTGACGAAGTCAAACCTTTCATGGCAGGATGGAGAATTCAAGTCAAAGTTCTCCATTCTTGGAAGCAATATACTGCACAATCCGGTGAAACATTTGAGGTTATTTTAGCAGATGAAAAGGTAAACTAATCTGATATCATCGGATAATGGTTTATAAGTTTATATGTATTTACTTTAGTTTATGAATGTTAACAATGCTAAAGAGACAAAAGAATCACTTAACTTTCAAATAAAGCGATTGTGTTGATTTGCATCTCATCTAATCTATTAAAACAGGAAGGTTTGCCATGGTACATAAAAGTTGTTCCCGAAATTTGTCCTTGATATTATTATGATTTGTAACCTTCATTAAGGGTAAAACTGTAAAACAATTTATAGTTGATTTATTCATAATATCTTATAATATCTTTTGTTTTCCTTTTTCTATCCTAATCATAACTAACAAAAATATTTTTCAAAATTTAGTAAAATAATAATTAAGTTCGAAATTAATATTAAAATAAATATTATAAATTATTCTTAACTAAAATTTAACTTAAAGAAATAAAATCAAGCATAATTAAGTTACTAAATCAATTGGTACATATAATTATATAATTTAATACATAATTCTTTTATAAATTATATAATCATTAAAATTAATAAATTATTATTAAAATAAAAAGTAGTATATAATATTAAAATAATAGTTTAAACTAAATAATATTATTGATAATCAAAATATTTAACATAATCTATTATATTTTATTTATTTTATTACAATAAATGTAACCATGTATTGTTAATATTCTTTTCTATATCTACATATATATATTATAATTTAACTATAACTTTATATAAATTCGATATAGTAATATTATCTATATTATTAAAACATGTGACCTTTTTTGAAACTACCCTTGGTCTTACGGGAAATATTACTTTTTGTGTCATTGGTTTTATCTTAATTATAAAAACACATCAAAATGAACTTAATCGATCCAAAATGTTAAATGAACGGGTTATTATATATTAGTTACATTTTGATTTATAAAATAAACATAAAAATCTTTATATTTAGACCATTATTAAACGGGTCAAAAATAGATGAACCAAATTTAATTATCTATACTATTAAAAACAAAACCTGTCTACTAGAATACATGATAGAAAACATAACCCGCGCTTCATTAGCGCGGGTCAAAATCTAGTTACTAGCTTACTTTCGTACCTAAGATGTTTAGAACAGAACGTTAGATTATAGATGTCCACAAACCTTAGAGTAAATATTCAGTGACAAAAAGCAAGGAAAATTTTGTATAAAATAGTGTAGAAACACTTAACTTTTATATTAATTGTAGTCAACCGAATCCGCAGATCATCTCAAGAGATATAAAATGTAACAAGCAAATAAGCATTAGTATCAAATGATCAACTGGCCTTACTTTTTTCTTGGAAAATAGGTAACATATCGTCTTAGTACTAAATGATGGAATGTTTAGATGAATCCTGATTCAATTCTCTGATTCAGATTATCCTAAACATGCGGATCTAGGTTCTTCTCGAATAGAAACAATTGATGATCTCACCTTTTACCTGTTTTGTGCAGCGGAAAGGGAGAACAGGTCAGAGATCAGAGAGCCACCGAGAGATAACTCCTCCAGAGGTTCACACACGCACACCAATCAGGAAGAAGGCTGCTAGGCCACTGGTGGAACTCGGCGCAGAGAGAGAGAGAGTTTTCGGCTAGGGCTTTTGGTTCTGAACTCGAGTTTTATTTATAAAACTTGTCCGGTTCCGTTTGGGCCATTTGGCCCAAACACCAATTAACTCGACGGTAGTCGCGCACTGTGTCGATCGACACACCTTGTGTATCGATCGACACACAGTGCCTAAACCGTTTTATTCTCTCTAAGTACAGTAAATGCCTAGCACTTTTACCGTACTTCTGCTAAACCGTTCCTACACATTTTCCTGTTAGCTTAGGCGTGTGACCCATATGGGATCATATAATAAAGGCAATAAGTCCAAGACTTATAGATCATGAGCGGACTCTAGCAAGCCATCATGACCCCCAGTATTATATGACTTATGTCTGATCATTGACATACTCTTACTTTCTAGAGACAGTACCGAGATTACTGGACACAATTCCAACAATCTCCCACTTGTACTGGAATCTCTGTATTCATAATCCTTTTGTCACAATATCTCGATTAGTCATAAGGCAAGATTGGTGTCATCCTTATAAAGCCTAATCTTGTTCATCGGACTCTGATTCGATACTGACAATCCAAACGACTCGGGACAGTCCGTTTGAGCATGGCCATGCATTTTCCAGTATTCAAATCTCCGATTGGCCTAGAGATATTCACTCCATTTATATTGGAGGGACAAATCCCGTCTTGTTCCATCACTGTAAACTACTCATTTCATAATGTACCCAAACAAGGTCCTTATAACTATCGCAGAACGACAGCGTTAGACAATGATCAAAGTGCATCAGTCCATGTGCAGTCACATGCATGCGAACTCAGGTCTAAGGACTATACTCTATAGTCGTAGTAAGAATCTCTTATGACACAGATATAAATATCCTGAAGAGTTCTTATAAGCGGGTCTTGTCCGGTCGTATGTTCCCCAACATACACCTATGTACTGACTTTGATGCCGCGCATCTATGACACACTGAGACTTTGTCATAAGTCACGTACCAATCCAGTCTCACATGGTTGTTGGTGTTCCAATTTCAACAACCTTCGACTAGGGACATAATGATATAAGTCATTTATCAAATATAGGGTCTCATGATCAAGCTAAATGACTTTGATAACTCAAGATCAAGTCATTTACTTCGATGACCTATAAAATGGTTTATATCACTTTGGAACGATTATTTCATCACAGTTAAAATAATCTTGAAATAATAATTTCATTAAACATCTTAAATGTTATTTCAAGAACATATCCAATAACTAAATAAAGCCCTTTAATAACTCCCACTGAAATTAAGACTACATCTTAATTTCACTTATCCTACAGCAACAGTCCGCGACTCGTGCTTAGGCCTAAGGAGTGGCTTCGTTAATAGATTAGCAACGTTCTCATTCGTTGAAACTTGCTGATCTACTTAACATCTCTGTCATTTATCTCACGGAATAGGTTATACCTATCCTCAAGGTGTTTGGACCTCTGATGTGCAGCTAGTCTCATCTATGCTGGAAATCACATCAAGTTCAGTGACGAACTCTTCTTTCCAAACAACCTCTTTCGCGACTTCCCAAGCTGCGAAATGTTCAGCTTAAGTCATGGAGTCAGCAACAGTGCCTTGCACCGCCAGATAGACACAAGATATAACCGGACTGTGATCGAAAATCATCTTTGTCTATTGGAAACTTGCCTTTCAGACTCTACCGACTTGTAGCACCTCACTTTCTCCGTAACTCAAGAATTTATCCTTAGTATTCCTCAAATACTTTAGGACATTCTTTACGGCAATCCAGTGATTCTTTGCTGGATTTGACTGGTCTTTACTTGTCTTGCTTAACATTAAAGCAACATCAAACAAGTACGTTTCATGGCATACATGATAGATCCAATTGCCGACGCATATGGAATCTTATCCATGCATTTAAGCTCAGCAGTTATCGTAGGACACTGTGTCTTGCTTAACGTAATGCCATGTGACATTGGCATAAAACCCTTCTTGGATTGCTTAAAACGTGTAGGACTTTGTCAATTTAAGAATCCTGACTTTGTCCTACCAGCTCTTTTGGATCTCTATCTTTAGATCCAAAATCCAAGAACTACGTGGCTTTACCCATGTCAATCATTAAACCAACTCCCAAGCTAGTCCTTTACCGACTACAGCGTTGGGACGTTATATCCGAGAATCAGTATGTCATCGACATACACTTTGAGAAATGCAATATTGCTCCCACTTATCTATTAGTAAACGCACAGTTCCATTTCGTTCCTGCTTAAGTCAAAACCTTGACTACTTCAACAGAACGAAGATTCCAACTCCGATATGTTTGCTTCCATCCATGAATGGATCGATGAAGCTAACTTACATAAAATGTAATTTTTTCGGAGAGTCCGGGCTCACTATCGCTTCTTTGAATTTCGCAGATTCGTCGCTTTCAATGATCATCAGATCATGCGAACTTTCAATGATTATCAGGTTCAACTAATGACGAGAAATCACTCTCGGATTAGTAACTGATTCATTCATATCTGCGAACTTCAGGCTCCAGAGGTGCAGATATCAATGATTATCAGGTTCAACTAATGACGAGAAATCACTCTCGGATTAGTAACTGATTCATTCATATCTGCGAACTTCAGGATCCACAGGTGTAGATTCTACAGAAATCTGTAAATCCTTCCGCTGCTCTCCCTCAACAGGTTAAGCAGCCTCCTGTGTTTCTCGAATTTCTTCGAGTTATACTTTTACTCCCACTGTTCTTCTTGGAAATTAACTTCCCTTCTTAGAAAACAGAATGGACGTAAAAGTAACAAGCCTTGGTTTCCCTAGGACAACCAGCGAAGTAGCACAACTACAAATACTCAGTAAAGACGAATTTTGGATTGATTCCAATCCACATTTACGTGGTGTCTTTCAACTGATATTGGTGGAACCTTTTCAGCGTAAACTTAGATATTTCTAGAGCGTTATTCTTAAATAATATCATGGAAGATTCGTGTGACTCATCTTTAATCATTTCTAATAAGATCTGATTCTTTCTCACAAAAAAACCTTCAGGTTTTCAGGAGAAATGAGCTGTGAAACGATTTCACACTCATTCAGATGATCACACAATCAATGACTTAAGTATTCTCACTCGTGATTTAATCCAGAGTCTTAATACTTTTGTCATTCAGATCCTATACTTCATTCTGGAACTCTTTCGACCATGTCAAAGAATTCCGACTTTTGTCTCATCTAATGAACACAGTCACACTCACTGAAGTAATCAGTAGAGACAATGAAGTACAGGAGATTTTTCTCTGGCATTACTGCTCATTGGGCCGCATACATGAGTATGTTCCAGGTCCAATAAGCCTTTGGGCCTTTCTCTAGCTCGGCTAAGATAGGCCCTTTACCTTTTGGTCTAGTAAACGGAATTCAAGTCTCATAAGATATTTTATCAAATGAGCCCAACAGTCCATGACTATGGGATTTCTGAATCCGACTTACTCTATGTGACCAAGACTTTATGCCAAGAAAAATCAGGTTTAATTCATCAGATTTAAACCAATTCGGTATTTATGTTACATTTAGGCACACTTTGGTTTAAGATATAAAACCCATTCCATGAATAGGGTGCTACAATTAACATTTCATTAAGATCAAAAGAACAAAACTTGTCTTTTATCAAAATAAAAAACATTCAAATTCTTACAAGAAAATGAAAGACAACTCTGCTTAAAGCAGGTACATTGTAGCAATTACTTAATACAAAACCAAGCCTCAAAGGGATCTATGAGTGAAAAACCCTACGGCTGAGGCAGCATCCCAAGCTCCTTCCAGACATGTAGTTTCACTTGCCCTTCCTTCAACGTTCTACTGTTGCTTAGGCTCTGCATATTATCACAAATATCAGTGCCATAACCAGTATCCAATACCTTTAAGGTAGAACTTGAAGTAATAACATGAATACCTGAGGAAGTAGTCGCATACATCGACTTTAATTCCTCATCATCTTCCATGAATTTAATGCAATCTCTCTTCCAATGCCCTGTCTCCTTACAGTAGCAGCACTTACCAACGTAAGAGGTATCTGACTCGGGCTCAGAAGACACACGCTTGCCATGATTCAAAATCTGTACAACTTTGCCTTCACCCTTGTCAGCATTAGGTTTATCAAACCTACCCTTCTCATTCATGAGATTATTCAGGGTACTCTTCACGTTTGGCTCAACTGTCTTGAGCATATCATGCAGTTCAGTCAGCGTCTTCGTTAAGCCTTTCTTGATATAGTTCCTTCTGAACTTATCATAGCTTGACGGCAGTGACTGTAGTATGATCTCAGTTGCCAATTCTTGGCTAACTGGATAATCCAGTTTCCTCAGGTTATCAATGTAACCCATCATTTTACTGACATGAGGACTCACTGGATGATCATTTGGTAGCTTGCAGCTAGTGAGAGATTTAACCAACTGGTATCTCTCCACTCTTATCTGCTCCTGAAACTTCAATTTCAGGCTGCTGATCATCTCTATTGGCGACTCCATGTTCTCATATTGCTTCCGCAA
The DNA here is from genome assembly GCA_030180135.1 of Orychophragmus violaceus. Taxonomy (NCBI): domain Eukaryota; kingdom Viridiplantae; phylum Streptophyta; class Magnoliopsida; order Brassicales; family Brassicaceae; genus Orychophragmus; species Orychophragmus violaceus. Next base: position 79,938,696 of record CM058230.1, read on the forward strand.
GTCTGAGTCCATGGTAGCCAATATTAGACCACGCACATCTACCGCATCATTATAATGCTTATTCCAAGCATCATATACTGCATGAGAAGCATTGGACCCGATCCTCACGGGGAGAGCTCTCTCAAGGACATAGTCCTTTCTCTCCTGTCTGAGGACTAGCCTCAGGTTCCGCGACCAAGTCAAGAAATTTGATCCGTTCAGCTTGTCCATCTCAAGGACAGAACGGATCGAGAAAGTGTTTTGATTGTTTGTGCTAGTCATAACTGAAAATTAAGATAAAAGGATTTTAGTTAATATGTTCAATATGATTAATCTTGTATTATACTTAATATGATTAATCACGCATTATATTCAATAACATCAGTTACCCTCAATAGAATATAATGATTCCAAGATCCACATATAACTAAGATTAAAGTGGGCCACTGGCCGTCACCCAATATTAGCTTATATCGGTAAGCCCTATATCGGCTAATTATATCCGTGATATAACTCTTGTTTGTGAATCTGGGCCCGAGGCCCAATCCACTCTGATGTCTCAAGGCCCGGGACTCCCGATGGCCTAGTCAAGAAAACCAGACTATACAGTCATGTAATCATTAATGTCTGGGACTCCCAATGACATTTATGAATCACAAACCGTCTTACCCACGCAAAAGCAGACACCCTCACACTGTAAGGCCATGAATACGATTGAATGGGCTTCAACAGCTGACATAGCCTGGACAAGACATCCAACGCTTGATATTATTTGAGGTTCGTAGGTTTATTTAAAAAATTCATTCCCAATATAGAAGATTACTATTTCGGAAACTTTCCATTTTTGGAAACCTACTATTTTTGGAAACTTTCTAAAATTGGAAACTTTCTAAAAACGGAAACTTTCTAACTTTAGAAATTTCTTTAAAATCCAAAACCCGCAAATCCAGAAACTTCTAATTTAAGAAACTTTCTAATTTCAAAATTTCGGAAACTTTAATTTAAAATCGACTTTATAATTTTATAAAATAAATTTTAAATTAATCTGAAGAAAGACTCAAATAATTGGCCCAATTGTTTTAACTTCTTGGCCCGAGGCCCAAGAATTGGTCCATGTCCAAGACATGACCCAATTGTCCAATTAAATGACATAACCGGTCTGGTTCATTAAAATTGGCCTAACCAAATTTTAATTACTACGATGACCACAATTGTCAACCGGTTATTTACTAAACCGGATTTTCTCAATTTATTTGGTCCAACCAAATCAAATTAGAAAATCCTGGTTTAGGCACTAAATCCAATAATTCTTTCGACATTGGATTTCTTGTCCCGGTTTAACCAGACTTAATAAAATTATTAAATCTGTTTATTAAACCAGGACGAATTAATTTTAATCAAAATATTAAACCGAGCCTTAAACCAACCATGTCGATCGATGAACCAACCGTGTCGATCGATCCATCAACCGCATCGGTCGATGCTCTTAGCATCGATCCTGCATCGATCGTACATCGATCCTGTATCGATCGATGCTCTCACGCATGCACGGAACCGAGCCAAAACCCTAACCGTGTCGATCGATGCACCAACCGCATCGGTCGATGCACCAACATCGAACCTGCATCGATCCTGCATCGATCGATGCTTTCACGCGTTAACAGGTTTTGCCGAGAGTCTGTATCGACCGATCCATGCAATCGTATCGATCGATCCATGCGATCTCCGATTGTATCGACAGATCCATGCGATCGTATCGATCGATCCATGCGATTCTGGCCGATTCTCATTCTCTCGGATTCGATCGCATATCAAATCATATAGCTTGATCATGCGATTTTTTCATATGTTTAGGTTTCAATTCTTGTTACTTAAGTGATTTCTCTTATCAGTAGTTGATTCAAAACACTTTTAAACAAGAAAAACAATCCTAAACTTGAATCTAAACAAGAAAAAACGGAACCAATAGCTCTGATACCACTGATGGAATGTTTAGATGAATCCTGATTCAATTCTCTGATTCAGATTATCCTAAACATGCGGATCTAGGTTCTTCTCGAATAGAAACAATTGATGATCTCACCTTTTACCTGTTTTGTGCAGCGGAAAGGGAGAACAGGTCAGAGATCAGAGAGCCACCGAGAGATAACTCCTCCAGAGGTTCACACACGCACACCAATCTGGAAGAAGGCTGCTAGGCCACTGGTGGAACTCGGCGCAGAGAGAGAGAGAGAGTTTTCGGCTAGGGCTTTTGGTTCTGAACTCGAGTTTTATTTATAAAACTTGTCCGGTTCCGTTTGGGCCATTTGGCCCAAACACCAATTAACTCGACGGTAGTCGCGCACTGTGTCGATCGACACACCTTGTGTATCGATCGACACACAGTGCCTAAACCGTTTTATTCTCTCTAAGTACAGTAAATGCCTAGCACTTTTACCGTACTTCTGCTAAACCGTTCCTACACATTTTCCTGTTAGCTTAGGCGTGTGACCCATATGGGATCATATAATAAAGGCAATAAGTCCAAGACTTATAGATCATGAGCGGACTCTAGCAAGCCATCATGACCCCCAGTATTATATGACTTATGTCTGATCATTGACATACTCTTACTTTCTAGAGACAGTACCGAGATTACTGGACACAATTCCAACACTAAAGACTCAGAATCCTTTACCTGTGTTCATCTTGATCATGTTTAAAAGACCATTTTCCAGATATCGTTAACCATACCCCAAAATCCCGAACCTGAAACATTCAGTGACATGAATTAAGATCAGTAACATCGGATAATAGTATATAAGTTTAGATGTTTTGATTGCCTTTAGTTAATAAATGTAAGCAATCCTATAGAGAAAAGAAAAAAAATTAACTTATAGATACAACGTTTCTGTTGATCCACATTGGTTTCTACATGGTTTTTTCGTACCTAATATAAAAAAACATAACGTTAGATGCGGTTTTAACTAAAATTAAACAATAACAAATAATTATAATGATTTTTGAATAACTTAACTTATGTATTCGTCGATGTTCTTGATCGCAGCTCATCTCTACAAATATAATAATCAATAAACCATATCCGCGATGACATTGTGCTCAATCGTATTAAACTTTTCTTTGAAAATAGAAAATAAATTGGATTAGTAATAAAGACTCAAATTGCTTAAGTGTTTGCAATCGCCTGCATCAAAACCCAAAATGATATGAACTATGTCTATATTATATATGTTCATGACATATTATGAAACATGTTTTTTTTTTTTTTGGTCCTGGAAATAAACTTTCATTCAAACTTAAAGGTTTACAAGAGGTGGAAAGCCTATGGTCATGGACCTTGTGGCTGCTTTTGCTAGAGCATCTGCTCTTACATTACATGTTCTGGAGATTGCTAAAAACACAATGGATTTGAAACAAGAGGAGATGGACATGATATCTTCACAAATCATCCTCACTTCCTTTGGTATGCGTCCATTGTTGAGGCTGTTGATGATGTTTCTTGATTCAGATGCAACTCTGATCTGCGTGAAGTTGTTGCTCTTTGCTACTAGTAGAGCCTCTGTGATGGCGTAAGCCTCCGCTACCAGGGGTGAGCTGATAAACTGTACTGGCCGCGAGTCTTCAGTGAGTATTTGTCCAATTGTATCTTCCATTAGCGAGCCGAGTCCCGAGACCTTATCCTTTCCGATCCAAGAAGCATCTGTGAAACACATAACTTCATTTTGACTTAGCGGTTTGTGGACTAAACGTATCTCATGTTTCCTGCCTGGTTCATCAGGTGATTGTTGTGCATCGTTCCATTCTTTGGCATAGGTGATTGCTGATTGTATTGTGTCCTCCACCGAGATTCTTCTGTTGTCGAAAATTTTCTTGCTACGTGCTGTCCAGATTGCCGCTAAGAGCCATGGGAACAGAGGCCTTTCCTTTGTGTTGGTTTGTGTCTGCATTCTGAGTTTTTTCCCCATCATGATGCCTTCTCTCATATCTCTAATATCATCAACCTTCAGGTCCTCAAGGAAGGGTGCTTTCGACCAGACTTCTCTGGCGAAACTGCAGTGAAAGAACAAGTGTACCTCCGTTTCTGGTTCTCCGCATCGAGTGCAGTTTGGTGATGTGGTTACCTTTCTTCTACAGAGATTGGTGCCCACTGCAAGTGTTTCGCGGGCTGCTCTCCAAAGTAACATCTTGTTCTTTTGAGCAGTTTCGATGTTCCAGATTTTGACCTTCCATTTGAAGTTGTTGAATCTGTCCGGTTGAGTCTGATCTGACTTTGAATCTAGGCCAATGTAGTACCCAAATTTTGTTGAATAAAAACCATCTGCTGAATGTATCCATGTCCATTTATCCTTATGTCCCGTTTTACTCGGTGTAAGGTAAAGAATATCTCTCCAAAGCTCCGGGAAGAGTTCTTTCACCTCGTGACATCCCATTCAAATCCTCCCGGCAGCAGCAGGTCCGATATCATCATATGCTGAGTTCCCTGCGGAGGTGGTCCTGTTGTGATACCTGGATGAATCAACTCTGTCCATGGATCCCACCACAGGTTCGTTGTTGTGCCATCTCCTATTGTGATTCCCAGACCTTTCTTTAAGAGGTCCCTTCCGACTAAAATGCTCTTCCAACCATGTGAGGAGGATGCTCTTGGTTTAATGTCCAGGAACCTCTTATTTCGACAGTATTTTGCAGTGAGCATTCTTGCCAAAAGGCTTGTTGGTCGAGTGAGTATTTTCCAGCTTTGCTTTGCAAGCAAAGCCTCATTGAAAGCTTGAATTTCCCTCAGGCCAAGAACTCCTTTATCTAATGGCTTTGTCAATGTATTCCAAGATATCCATGCCATCCCCTTTTTCCGGATTGGAGTCCCACCAGAGCTGATTGGATTCGTTTGCAAAGGCTTAACGGTAGCTGAAAACACGACATTGTATATGAGGGAATGGCCGTGTGTACTGACTTTAGCATCACCAGTTTCCCGGCTTTTGACAAGCGTTTTGTAGACCAGCTGGATGCCCTTGTCTTAATTCTGTCTACGAGTGAGCTAAAGAGATCCTTCTTCTTTCTGTAGAAAAGCTCCGGGAGTCCGAGGTACTTTCCATTGCCACCTTCTCGGTTGATTCCCAAGTGCTGCTGAACTCTCGTCCGAATCTCCTGTCCAGTTTTCAGAGAAAAGGTAATTGCCGATTTCTCTTTGCTAATTTGTTGTCATGACGCATCTTCGTACTCGCTCAGAATGTTCGATAAAGTAGTGCAGCTCTTCACATCTGTTTTAGCAAAAAAACATTGTATCGTCGGCGAAGAGCAAATGGTTCAGCCTTGGCCCCTGTTTATAGATTCGCAGCCCCTCCAATTTTACGTCTTTTTGAGCCTTGATGCATAAACCCGACAATACCTCACTACAGAGGATGAAGATAAATGGTGAGAGGTGATCCCCTTGTCTCAGCCCTCTGCTCGGTGTAACTGATCCCTTTACCTGTCCATTAATGAGAAAAGAGTAAGTCACGGTTGTGACACTCTGCATAACCCATTGGACCACCATTGGTGCGAAGCCAAATTTCTCTAGGACTGCCTTGATAAATCCCCACTCAAGTCGGTTGTACACTTTTGTCATATCTGTTTTAACAGCCATCATACATCTCTTTGTGGCTTTTGAGTTTTTCAAAGTATGGAGAACTTCATGAGTGAGCAGAACGTTGTCGGATATGGCTCTCCCCGGAACGAACGCTGTCTGATTTTCCGAGATGATCAAGTCTAGGATCGGTTGAAATCTGTTTGTGAGAATCGTCGAGTAGATCTTGTAATACACGTTGCAAAGAGAAATTGGCCTGTAATCCTTAACCTTCTGCGGGTTTTTGATTTTTGGAATAAGCCTGATGTGAGTGTTGTTTGTCCCCGTAGGTAAGTAGCCGGATGTGAAGAAGTTTTGTATCTCTCTTACTGCTTCCTTTTCCAAAGACGACCAGTGGGCTTGGAAGAAACAAGTTGTGAAGCCGTCTGGACCTGGGGCTTTGTCCCCGTTGATAGCGAAGCAAGCCTGTTTAATCTCTCCTGCATCAGGGACTTTTGTCAACTGTTGGTTCATGTCCTCAATAATCATTTTCCGGATCGCTTTGTTGACTGTTTATGTTGCATCTCTCGGGTCTGAGGTGTAAATGTTTCTGAAATACTCAGAGATTACTTCCGTGATATGCTCTTCTTCGAAGAAAACATTTCCATCGTTGTATTCCATCACTGTTAGCCGGTTTTGAGCTCTTCTACCTCTGGTTGTTGTGTGGAAATAGCTTGAGTTTTTGTCTCCCAATAGCAGCCAGTTTTGTCTACTTCTCTGACGCCAATAGGCTTCTTCCGCATCGTATAGAGCTTTCAGTTCCTCTGATATCTTTTTAACCTGATTTCAACTGGTACTTGTTCTGAGAGGATAGAATCGAGATCCTCCTTCTTCTTCTCTATCAGTTTCTGGTTATTTAGGTGGTGTTTCCTATGCCAATTCTGGATCGCCTTCCTGCAACACACTATTCTTTCTGCTACTGATCCATTCGTTTTACTGCTCCACGCTTCCTTAACTAGCTTAAACATTTCAGGGTTTTTCCGGAGGTTCCTGTCATAGCGGAACAGGCGCTTTTCTTTCTTCTTTCTCGTGGCACAGAAAGTGATTAGTGGACGGTGATCTGAGCTTTCAAAACGCAGGTACTCCGATCTGCTTGATGGATATGTGTCTGCCCATGCTCCATTACCCATTGAACGATCGAGTCTACAGAATACCAGGTGATCATTTCTCTGTCCTCTCCATGACAAACAATTCCCAGAGTGCTTTATGTCAAAGAGATCATTTGCGGCAACAAAGTTTCAGAAATTTGCAAAGGAACCTTCAGTTCTTGTTATTCCTCCCGACTTCTCTTCGTTGCAAAGAATCTCGTTGAAATCCCCTGTGATTAGCCAAGCATTGCTTCTATGTTCTGCTAAACCTGATACTTTATCCCAGATCTCCCTCCTTTTATCCTTGTTTGGTTCCCCATAAATGAAAGTTATATGAATCTTCCTGTTTTTATAGCAGGCTTGAGTATCGATGAAGTTATGGTTTGAATCCAGAATATCAAGCTCCACTGCATCCGTCCAAAGTAAGGCTAGGCCTCCGCCTCCTGGAGCGTGAGGTGAGACCAGTTTGGTGTTTTCATATTGTAGACAGAGAGTCTCTCGCAACACTATATCATCAGGATTTTTTGTTTCACTCAGGAACAGGATATCAGGACTGAATTTCTTTTTTATTTCTCATAGGCGCTGGACTGTCGTGTTACTTGCGATCTCACAGCAGTTCCAGCTGCCTATTACTAAGGAATCGAGCTACGAGGTAGCCGAAAATCCTTAGTCTGCACTCGGTTTTGCTCACCATCCACTGTCGAGGGTCCTCCTCTTTCAATTCCGTTATCATGTGCTTGGTTGGGTGCCTCTGTGAGATTTGTTGGGAGCCTGCCAGCTGGAATGATGGCCCTTTGAACGGGTGCATTTGACTGATCTCTTCTAGTTATCGGAGGTTGAGTTGATACTGATGATAACATTGTTTTCCTCCTGAATCCTCCCTTTGGCGTCTTTCTGATTGGTGAGTTTTGGTGGGTCATGATGTTTCCTTTCTTCGACCTGATGCCCATTAGGTGGGAGGTGTGGCCCAGTGGTCTAGTAGATGTGGATGGCCGAGTTCTCTTCCTTGGTGGGTTTAAACTATGCCCCAGAACCAAAGTATCTCTTTCCAGATTATCTACCAGTGTTAATGGATCCCCGTCAGCTCGGTCTTGGATCTGATTCAATGTCGGTGGTAGTTGAAAGGTGGTGGTCGTAGTTAAGATGTGTTCGACGCTCTCATACACCATGCCATTTGCTTCACTCTCCAGAACTCTTCTTCTTCTCGCTTCCCTTTCCTTTGGGTCTACACAATTCAGATATTGTGCCGTCGCTTCTTCAGTTTCCGATAGAGCTGCTTCTTTAGCGATCATCGAGGGTGAACGAGTTGGCTCTGATAATGTCTCCTGGTGGTTTTGGTGATATTTCAGCTCTTCTTGTAGTACTCTTAATCTCCTTGCAGAGCTTTCATGTGGGTCTGGATGGTTTAGGTACAAGTGTGTAGCTCTTAAAGCTTCGTCCTCTTCAGTGGAAATATCCTTGTCTGTAATAAGGTGGTCTGGAAAGTCCGTTATGGCCAGGTTTCTTTCGATGGGTAGTGTGAACCTTTCCTTGCTAGTGGCCTCTGTAGGGTCTTCAAGAGCAGTCACTGGTTTCCTGACCCATTTTGAATCTATTGGGGTCCGAAAGAAACTCTCTCCTTGTTTCCGGTGATTGAACTGATAAGCTTCTGGGTCGCGGTATTCTGATGGAAAACTACGTTGGTAGGCATTTTCCGCTTGGTGGTTTTGTATCCCGTTCTCTTCTTGGTATTGAGATGTGTTCATCTCTCGTTGGTATGCGTTTGATTCAACACGGTGAGACAGAGCACCCCTGCTCGAAGCTCTTTCCCCGTAAGTCCTTCCGTGTCTATCCTGACGTTACTGGAAGGGTTTTCTTTCTGAGATTTTTGCTGCTCTGGCTGGCTTGAAAGAGATTGCCTGTTCATGCTTTCGTCTATCCTCTCTGTCTCTTGGCGGGGAGTAAGTTCTCATGTTTCTGTCTCCGGTGGTTCTCAGTTCAGGGCAGTCTCTTCTTTCATGAGTCAAATTGTTACAGAAGTTGCAATGTTTCTCCAATCTTTCATATTTGAAATGGAGCGTGATCTCTTGCCCATTTGGAAAATCCAGGACTGTCTCCTTGATTAATGGCTTCAGACCATCAATAAAGACCCTCACCTTTGCTGTAGTGGAGGTGATTTCGTGCGCTTCCCATGTTCCCAATGCATCTCCTATGTTTTTCACTACCCTCTCTTGCCAATAGTGTAATGGGAGGCCTTGAATCTGGATCCAAAACGGAATCAGAGACGGAAAAGTGTCCGAGATTACCGGTCCCCACCTTTGTAAAATGACCATCTAAAAGAGATATTGGTATGACCTATTATCCAGGACCCTTTGAAGATCTCTCTCCTCTTGGAAGCGGATTTGGAAACATGCGTTTCCAAGATCTGAGCCCACCGCTTTGCCTTGCATGTTCCACCTATTGATGAGTGTGGTGATGAAGTCTCCCACTCTTTGGACCTTGGGGTTAGTGAGTATAAAACGTAGACTTATAGTATGAAAACAAGGGGACTTGCAGCTCTGATTAAATAAAAGGTATCTTAATATTTCTTACAATATTTTCAGATATTGTTATTGAAGCGGAACACTACAAACAAGAATTTACAGTCTTTCTAAATATTAAAATATTGAAAAAAATCATTCTAGATGTAGTATATTTTACTAATTAAAAACTCAAAATAAAGATCAAATTTTGGTTCTTATGCTCCACTAACATTCCAACAAGACAAGTAAAAGGTTAATACAAAGTCAGTGACTTACATTTTCTGTAGACAAAACAGGAGTTCCTGGTTCAACAAGACTGCTACCACGTTTTTTAATCTTTACCGACTTCCACATCAAGCAATTGGTAAAAAAAGTACACTCATTATCATCACCAGACCTACAAAAGGAATCATTTTTATTAATAACTACTTAAATCAGTTGAATTCATATATAACTTTCATATAAGAAAGTAACTTAACTTTCTATATAATGTCCAGCCATTGCCCAATTATTATTAGCTTCGTACTTATCTCATTGTGACAGGGATGGGATTTAACTGTTGTATCTTCTATCTTCTACACGATATATAAAGATATTCAAAGTCAAATCCTATATATAATAGGAGAAGGGGGGGCTCTCTCAAGCCGCCACATCAGCCCCCCTTTGATTGACCAATTTAAGTCAAAAATTTCCACATCACAATTTAAAGTTAAATAAATATATATTTAATGCATGATTATTTAATTTAAAAATAATTAGTAAAATTATGTAAACATAAATTCTAAGTTTGAATTTAATTTAGAATTTTATAATATATAAATTTTATAAATTTTAAATACATCTTCCATATTTTATGCATTATATAAACAAAAATAAATAAATCTCAATAAAATTAATTTTATAAGACTAAAAGTAAAGATAACATTATTAAAAAATTTACAGTAATTAAAAACTATAAACAAAGAACCATAAAACAAAAAAATATGAATGATAAGAATAATAATTATCACGAATAGAAAAAAATATATTATAAAAATAAGATACAATGATCATAAAAAGTATACAAAATATAAAAACATAAAAATAAAATAAAATCAATGAACTATATATAAAAATTAAAGAAATCTAAAATGATAACAATATTAAAATATAGAAATAATTATTATTAAGAATAGAAATAAAAAATTTCAAAATGATAATAAAACAAGAAATTATATAGAATATAAGAACATAGAAAAAATAAAAATGTATAAATAACAAGTATGTATATTAAATAGTTTTTAAGAAGGAAATAATTTTTTTTAAAAAGCACATTAAAATGGATAATTAAAAATATTTATTTATAAAATAAATTAAATTAACAATCGTATATTAGAGCATATTCTCTTCTAAAATCATTATAAGATATAAAAAGAAAAAAATACAAATTTGTAAATTAAAAACATATAAAAATATTGATACTTAAAACAAATATTAAAATATATTAAATATCAATAAATTCAAGTAAAATCCGCGCATTTGCGCGGGTTCTCTCCTAGTTCCAATAAAAAGAAATAGTAAATTCGTATACAAAACTACTTGAAAAGGGAATGATTCAAATATTAAAGTACACTAATTATTCAATGATTGTCACACTTATTTTTCTATTCAAATAATTAAAACACTACAAGAAAACATATTTTTTGCGACTGCGTATATAGTCGCAAATCAGTCGCTATTTTACATTTTGCGACCCAGTTGCGACTAATTACATTAGTCGCTAATCTGTGGTCGCTAAATCTATTAGTCGCTATATTAGTCGCTAAATTGCGACTATTTATATTTTCTAAATATTAGTCGCTATATTCGTCGCTAAATTAGCGACTAATATAGCGACTCAATAGCGACTAATATAGCGACTGTATTTAAGTCGCATAGCAGTCGTTAAACATTTAGTCGCTAAATAGTCGCAAAAGTAGCAACTATATAGCGACTAATGAGCGACGCATTTAACGACGTTTTAGCGACTAATTATGCCATAATGAATTTAAATTTATCCTATAGCGACTACTTAGTGATGTTTTAGCGACTAAATAGCCACTAATTAGCGACTAAAATAAACCGGAATGAATTCTGGTTTGGTTTCGGTTTTCCACTATTTTAATTATGAATTAAAAGCTGAATGTAATGCAATAATATGAAATCTAAAACACTTTTGAATAAAACACAATTTATACTAAAATATAAGAAAACAAAGTCATACATTATGTTCTTAAAATTCAAAACAAACATTATAAACAAAGTCTTAACAAGTAGAGTCTAAGGAGAATTAGTAGGAGAAGTGGGAGGAGCTGCATTAGACTGGGTTTTGCAGAAATCAATGTATGTAGGGTCTGTTTCGAGTAGATACTTTTTCACCATGCCCAACTCCTTCTGCTCACTCGCCTGTCGAGCTAACTCAGCAGCTTGTGTTTCAATCTGGCGCTGAGCTTCTTCAAGCTGATGTTGGAGCGAGTTATAAGGCCAGGATCTACCCGGGTACTTGCGCTTTCCAGAGGCATGAGACTCTCCAAGACTTCCAATACCATATGCATAGCCTCTGTCATCCACAATTGTTGACTGGAAACAGAAAAAGAAAGTTAAATTGTTAGGAAATGGTTAAATTCAGAGAACCATAAATATAACAAGTCTTTACACAACCAACAGACAACACAAACTCAAAGACAAGTCAACAAAATCAAATGGAATCATTTACCTGAAGAAAGAGTTCATTGAACTCATCGGTGGTCAGCTCTCTAGGTCGGGAAGTCCCATCAGAAGTTTCTGCCTCAATCTCGGCCTTCTTTGCATTGAGCATCTCCTCATACTTCTCTGCAATCTGTTGTGCCTTCAGGTCGATGAATGTTCCATCAGGTTTTCTGTGGGTTTTCAGAAAAACCTCACCAAAACTGACAGGTCTACCCATCTCCTTTTCCTGAAAATGTAACAAACTAAATTGCTAATAGGGAAGAATTAAAATTCAGAAACAAAAATAGATAGAGGAATGCTTACTACCATTTCTTGGTGAATTTGCTCCATAGACTTCTGGCCAGTGTAGGTTTTGCTCACACCTAGACCGTCACGATCAGAATTTCGAGCAGCATAAGTGGCCTCACTCCTCTGTTTACCTTCATCAGTTTCCCAGTATGCAGTCATTTTTACCCAAATGTCTTCTTCTATCCATGCAGGTCGGACACTAGAAAGGTGAGCTTTGCTCACCATGTCCTTCATTCTCCTTTGACATATGGCCTCAAAATGTGCTTGAACGGTCCCTGTGATTAATGGATCCCAGTGGTGCTCTTTCTACAATAGAAAGAGCTTAATCATGTTAGTGAGAAACTAAACAAAAGTTTAAAAAAATCAGACTATTGTACCTATATACATACCGCAAACTCTAAGAAGTACCGCTCTGCTCGCGGTCCAGGCACATGGCTCCAACTATAGAACTCACCATCAAATTTGTTTTGGAAGACCTTTGTAATCTTCCGGACCAGAGAATACTTGTCACGACCAAACCTACACAGACAACAAAGAATCAGTAAAAACTATGAATCACAGGAAATAACTAAAATTAAGAGATGGAATTAAACTTTTACCAAGTTGTATTTGGCGGCTGTGGAAGAACTGGTGAGAGAACAGTAGTCCACTGTTCTCGTCCTGGCATGCTTAGTAGTCTCTCAAGATAACGGAGACGGCTTTCTTCAAGCCTTGGTTGAATCACCACATGGTCGTCCACCCCGTCAACCATATTCTCATCTACTTGATTAGATTGCTGAGCTTCATGATTGCTCTGACCTTCGGAGTTTTGCACTGGAGACGCCCTTGGTTGTTGAGACAGATGAATAGATTGAGTCAGAGACGCTTGTGGAGAAGACATATAACCTGAAAATATGATCAACACTCAAATCAAAGCTCACAGACTCAAACAGAAACATGTACTAGTCAATGCAATCTCAAGTAAACTTAAACAGAAAGAAGCTTTCATTCTTAAATCTCACAAGACTCAACAGTCAAAGCAATCAAGACTGAAAACATATTTAAACAGTCACAAGTCACAAACTTCGACATGAAACTAAACAAGAAAGTCCTTGAGCTAAACAAAACAGTCACAAGTTTCTACATATACCATAAGGCAATAATCGAAAACATCTAACTTTGCAAACTGACTAAACTTCAAAAAAATCAAACATTGAGCTAAACAAGAACAACCAAACCAACGTTCAAGCATCAGTCACAAACAACTAACAACGACATGAAACCAAACTTAACAAAACAGTCACCAGTCACAAAATTCGAATCTAGTTTGAAAACTGACTAAACAAGACCAACCAAACCAACGTTCAAGCTCTGTGATTATATACCAATGAATCCATTACCTTGGGTATTCGCAGAGCCTGTCCTATGAGCAGATGGATGAGCAGAGGCTGTCCTCTGAGCAGGTGGAGTTTGAGCAGGTGGAGTCACCGTGGCTGTCCTCTGAGCAGGTGGAGTTTGAGCAGGTGGAGTCACCGTGGCTGTCCTCTGAGCAGGTGGAGTTTGAGCAGGTGGAGTCACCGTGGCTGTCCTCTGACCAGACTAATTCGCCGAGGCTGTCCGCTGAGGATTTGAAGGAGCTTCTCTCTGACCTTCAGAGCCGGTAGTAGGACCATATCCTAGAGATGTCCGTGGAGACCTCGAATCGCTGTTGAAGAGTTGGTGAGGCGGTGGGTACTGGCTGACATGCAGCTGGGTTTGAGTCATAGTCGGACGCGGTGGAGGTGTACCGTCTGTCGCCGGAGAGAAGTTGTACTGCGGTGGTAGATTATTGGGTCTGGATTGGGTGGACGAGGAAGGCTCTGGCTCGACGGCAATATTTCCTCGCCCACGGCCTCTACTTCCTCCTCCTATTCCTCGGCCTCGTCCTCTACCTCCTTTAGCTTTCGATTTTGCCATCGGATTTCTCGGTTAGGGTTTTGACAGAGATCTAAAATAGATAGTAAGGTGGTAGATAGATGGTGTTAGGGTTGCGAGAGAGCGATTGAGAGTGTGAGAGATGGTTTAGAGGTGATAGGGAAGGAGATCGTGTCGAATATGGAGAGATGGAATCGAGAGAGAATGTTGACGGCGAGAGAGGATTTACAGAACAATTGAACTAGGTTTTCGACACTTAGGAAAATTTAGAAAAAAATCTGAAATTGATTTGGCGGTTTAGGCCTGGTTTAGAACAAATTAGGCGCTGGTTTAGTGATTTTGTCGGTTTAGAGGGTGAATAATTTGGCGGGCCATACCCAATTATTCGCGGGCTTTGACGAAAATATACGCGGTTCAGACCAAAATGTTCACGGGCTGGCAAAATATTGGCGGTTCCTGATTTTATTTGGGCCAGACCCTAATTAGTCGCAAGTTAGTCGCTAAATGGTTGCGAATATGCGACTAAATTGCGACTAAGTTGCTACTAATCAGGATTCTGATGCAAATTTAAATCTTAAATAGCTAAATAAGTAATTATATACTAAAAACTAATACTTAATTTAAACATATTGCAATTATAACTGACCACAAACATTAAAAAAATACAAAAAACAAAACAATAACATTATGAATAAAACAAAGGGAAGATGTCATTGAACATTATACATAAACATTATACATTATACATAAACCTTAGACAAAAACATTAAACATTAGACATATTTAATATTAAACAAATTTGAGATTATTAAAACTCTGAAATACAAATATCACTACGGTTCTTCATCATCGTCCGCTTCATCATCTTCATCGTCATCATCAGAAGATGATAGATTACACCGAAATTCATCTTCTGGTTCTGCATCTCCAACGTCGTAATCGAGATTGATTGTGTTTTCGTGTTGTACCAAATTCTCAGGAACGAGATCTTCAATTGTAGTCATCATTACCGGATCATCATTTTATTGTTGCAAAAGAGTGAGTTCTGTGTTGACATATTCCTCTGAAATATTTCCCCTCGGGTTGACTTTAACAACATTGAGCCAAAATTGCTTCGGTTTCTTTGTGTACGGATACGGGATATAACAAACTTGCTCTTCTTGAGAGGCTGTGTAATTTAAAAATGTGGAATTATACTCGGATATCTATGATATCAAAAGAGTAATTAACAAGAAAGAGACAATTAAATTTACGTACCGAGAATAAATGGTTCGTATTTGTGGTACTTTCTCGATGCACGGACGTCGACAATGCCAGCATTGCTCCTTCGAGTGCCTCTACCTAAAACAGGGTCATACCAGATACACTTAAAGAGTGTTATTCTCAAATTAACCAACCCTTCATACTGAAGTTGTATTATATCTGTTAAGATCCCATTGAAATCAGCTGCATCGGAAGCGTCACTGTAATTTTCTCCTTTAACACATACACCATAGTTACATGTCTTCCGTCCCTCACTGTGATTTTTTGTATGAAACAGATATCCTCTTGTATAGAAGATAGGCCAAGTTTTAGCCTTGTTGACGGGTCCATGCACAATGTCTTGAACCCAAGGAGGAAATTTATAGGTCTCGTTCCAGTAAACGACGTGCATATAGATAAACAGACAATGACAAATATGTAGATAAAATCACCATACAAATATAATGTGTACATAAGAAATATTTCACGAACATACATAATCTCGCACCCATGTATGATATTCGCCAGCCCTTTTCCCAGAGAGATCTTGCTCGGAGAGATCAGGATATTTTCCAGAGATATAGTTTTCGAACATACTGTTTAAGACCAACATATATATGAGACCAGCACAAAATATAAATTCATTTATGTTGTGTTATACCTTTCAAATGGTCGAAAATAAGCGCAATTTCGCAAAACATAAGCATGTGCACATTTCCAATCTTCTGGTGAAAGCCATACTTCATGCATTTCCCCACTTGGACGACCAACCTGAGTAAATATATCAGGTAATTCTTGGTCAGTATATTCGGGGACTCCATCTTCATTGTATCTTGTTAACCTGACAACATGAGTAAACATTTAGGAACCTCAAAATAGATATCATGTACATGTCTCCGTTAACTAGATAGAAATTTACCTTGAATTCGTCTGTATATTCGAGGCGAAATAATGCTCAGAGAAATATGCAATCTCTTCATTTAGATATGATTGAACAATAGATCCAGCTGCATATCTTTTGTTCTTTGCTTTCCCTTTCAGCTTTTGGAAAAACCTTTCAAAGGGGTACATCCACCGGTATTGAACAGGTCCTCCTAATTCAGCTTCGTAGGGGAGATGTATAGGAAGGTGCTCCATCACGTCGAAAAATGATGGTGAAAATATCTTCTCCAAATTGCAGAGAATCAAAACTATGTGCTGCTTTAGAATTTGGACGCGACTCTTGAACATAAGTCACGAAAAAATCCTCCGATCCCTACAATATAAATAAATTAAAACATTAATGGTTAATACAACATATTCAAAATACAATGAATAATCGGGTACCTGCTAACGCGAGGTGAACGTTCTTGTCGAGGAGTTCTGCAAAGATAAATGGAAGTAGTCGCGGCATAAAGACATGGCAATCATGACTCTTCATCCCAGAAAACTGTGCATTACCCAAATCAGCACAACTTGCTAAGTCTGAAGCATAACCATCTGGGAATCTGACCTCATGTTTAACACATTCCAACAACTTGGTTCTAGCTTCGTTTGTCAATGAGTAAACTGGGAAAGGAGCTCTACCAGCACTATCAACTTGTAAGTGTGGTCGAGAACAGAATTAATCTATATCCAATCTTGATGGGATGTTGTCTTTTGATTTACCCTTCACACGCATAAGAGTTTTGATAATGTTGTCGAAAACATTCTTCTCTATATGCATCAAATCGAGATTTGTGTCGAATATTTAGGTCCTTCCAGTACGGTAACTCCCAAAAGATGCTTTCTTTGTGCCAGTTATGCTTCTTCCCATATCCGGGCATCTTCTTCTCGTGACCGTTTCCACCAACATCCTTAGTTCTTGGTGGATTTACACCACGCAAATGGTATGAATAGACTTGCTGGCCGGTTAAAGACTCAGGTGGATACTCATTCCTAGCATCCTTTCCCTTCAAGAAGTCTTTTTGTTTTTCCTCAGTGGATGATCTGCAGGAAGAAATCTCCGGTGACAATCGAACCAACACGTCTTTCTTCCATTCGGCAGATAAAAAGATTTGGTATCATCCATGCACCATGGACATGATAATTTTCCATGGGTGGTCCATCCTGATAACATGCTATACGCCGGAAAATCGCTGATCGTCCACAACAGAACTGCTTTTAGATTGAAATTTTGATTCAAGGACACATCGTATGCATCGACTCCATTAAACCAAAATTCTTTTAACTCCTCAACAAGAGGCTGGAGGAATATATCGAGACTACCTCGCGGATGATTTGGCCCAGAGTTCATTACTGTAAGGAACAGGTACTCCGTGTTCATGGACATATCAGGGGGTAAATTATATGGAGTCAAGATCACAGGCCACAACGAATGATTATTGGACATGCCAAATGGATTGAATCCATCTGTACATAGTCCAAGATAAACATTGCGGGTCTCTTGTGCAAACGTGGGATACTGATCTTGAAAACATTTCCACTCTGCCGCATCAGACGGATGACACATTTCTCTCTCCTTTGCTTGGTGCTCGGCATGCCATCTCATTGCCGCTGCAGTCTTCTCGCTCTGATACATTCTCTTTAATCTGTCAGCAATAGGCATATACCACATACGGCTATATGGTATATTGGTCCTACGGTGCTGCTCGTTAGGCTTCCATCTTGGTGAATTACAAAACCGACACTTATCTAAGCTTTCGTCATCTTTCCAGAATATCATACAATTTTTGAAGCAAACATCAATCGGACGACATGGGAGGCCTAAATTGCGCATCAATTTCTCTGTCGCGTAATGTGAATCGATTGCCTGATTTCTTTCTGGTATATACTCTGTAAGCATTTCGCATATCGAATCCACTGCTCTTTCACTCATATTATGCTCTGCCTTCTTTTGCATGACTCGAGCAGCTAAGGATAACTGTGAGTGACCTTCACGACAACCATCGTACAAAGGATTGTTCGCTCCTTCTAGCAAGTCGTAGAATTTTTTTGAATGATTACGTACCGGTTCGTCTACATTCGGATAACTACCATATTCCTCCACATTCTGATAACTATATTGATGATAGTTATCAAAATGTACGTTATCACGAAATGCATCATTCACCATATCCACATACCTATCTTCTACTACATTACCCATTCCTTCACTTCCACTAACCCAGGCCGTATCAGCATAACTCGTTCCTAAACCCATATCGACTTCTTCACCATGCTTATACCAAACATAATAATCAGGCATAAATCCATTCCTATACAAATGCTTTTGTACTTTTCTCCCCGTCATAATTCGTTTATCATTCCTGCAAGTATCACAAGGACAGTGAAACTTACCTCCATTGCTCTGCGCGAAGGGCTGGCTATTTGCAAACGGGATGAAATGTTTATCGACCCCCTCCATGAATTATGCCGTGAAATCTCCCGTAGCTGGATCGATCTGGTTATACATCCACACTCGACCATTAGTGTAGTTATAAGCTCCTGACATTATCGCTGACTTAGAAAACGTTCCTCTCTGGTTTTTTTTTTTCAATTTTGTCTGATGAATATCGAAAATATCATGTGTGGCTGAGGAGAAACCGAGGTGATCCATGTTTGTATATATATAAAGTTTTGCGACTATTTAGCGACTAATTTAGCGACTGAATCGTAAAATTAGTTACAAGTTAGGTACACCCGGTTCAGAACATTAAAAACGTGTTGTATACCAACTTTTAGCGACTAAAAAAATGGTTTAGCGACCCGCCGAATTTAGTCGCTAAATAGTCGCTATTTAGCGACTATGTTGCGACGTATAACTTGTAGTCACAATTTAGCGACTGTTATCTATTAGTCGCAATATCAGTCGCAACTTAGTCGCTAAATAGTCGCAACATTTAGCGACTATACAATCAGTCGCAACTTAGAGTCGCAAAATCCTTGTTTTCTTGTAGTGAAAGAATTCATAAACATAAGCAGACATAATTGAAAAGTTCAAATCATGAAGAGTGTTTTGAACAATTATTCTTTCATAGTCTATCACAGCTCCTATGAAATCATATATCGTTGAAAGCATACCAGAGAAACATTGTGAGATTATAAACATATTACCTAATCTCGTAGGAAAAGTGTTTTGAACTTGATTGAATTTTTCTTGATTATACAAATCGACCTGAAAAATATATTTGCAGATATAAGTATAGAATCAAATCACTAAAGAAATACGCATCTAAGACTAAAAAAATCCAAATATCAAAGAAATAATAAATTTTTCAATGTCTTCTGGTAGATCGAAGGTCCGATGATCTGGAATAGAAGAGTTCAAAATATATTCTTAGGTCATGTTAAAATCGAAATAGCTAAGCAAAAGAATTTTTTGATCTATTTGATTTACATGCAGTTGAAAATCTGAGAGATTAGATGATGTTCGACGATAAAGACAAAGTCCGATTTTGATTATTTGGATTCGACCAAATCGAACGAAATCAGTGAAAAAATAAATAAGAAAAGACATGTTGTTGACCTGAAATTTATCGGAAATATGATGTAATCAGACAGAATATTGTGTTAGAAGATGAGATTGAAAGGGAAAAGATGGGCAAAGTAGAAAGTTTTTTTTTTTAAAGTCAGCAGAAATGGAAAGAACAACGAAGGGGAAGAAACCCTAGAATACTTTCTGTTCTTTTTTAAAAAAAATCGTTTATTGTTCTTCATGGGTCAATACGACTCTTTTTTAATTTAAGATACTATTGGCCCTGTAACAAAATAATGTTGGGTTGAAATAAATTATGTAATAAAAAATATAGATTCAATGGGCCATAACTAATTAATAAAAAATTAAAAGAAAAAATGCAAATAAAAGTTACATCCTAAACAATATTTATTTTCATACTAAATAGATACAAAAATACATGTAAAATATAGTAGATATTATAAATTAGTTGTGGGAATACAAATAAACTATTTTACAAATTTTGTCTAAATAAAATTTATTATTAAATAAAAATGAACATATTGAATTTGAATATTAAATAAATAATAATATAAACTATAACAACTAAAATTTGAGTAACCGTTTTCGCATTCTGCCCCTAACGATCAAAATTTACTATTAAATCAATCAACAAACAACTAAAATTATAATATTTTGAAGTATTTTGTACATAATAGTCAGAATTTGAAATTATTTATAACTAAATATATAGCCAAAACTTAATTATAAAAAAACATCAAATAAAAAATTATTTTAAAATAAAACATAAACCTGCGCTTTGTAGCGCGGATCAAAATCTATAAATCTAGTATAAATGAATTATAAGCTTATTAGCTCGTTAGTTAACATATTTAAGTTTTGAAATATATTTTTCGGATGTTTACACAATATACAAATCATATCTTCTTTATTGATGAATCTTTTTTTTTAATTCTAACCAATTTGATATGGCCACATTGTAAATAAACTATTCGGTTATACCAACAACGACAAAATTAACATAAGATACATTAAATCGTATAAGAATTACAAAACATTCTATAGATTCAACCATTCTATAACTACACAAATTACAATAGACCGGGAGCATAATTAAACAGAAACAAATAAACCTGATGGATTAAGTCATTACATTTGTACATGCTTCTTGATTGAGCCATTTTAGCAAACATAGGTGAGATAACCAAACAATTTTAACTAATCAATGTTAGAATTAGACGACTAACCAGAATAATCTAATATATACTGATTTTAAACCGATCGAATCGATTTACAATTCGGGTTTGATTTAAGAGATTTTAACACATCAACATTTTTTGACGAATTATATAAACACACATGATTCATCATGGGCACCGTGAGTTTTCACGGTGAGTTCGTATTGAGATATTGTAGGGATTAATGGGCTATGATGCCTTAATCTCATGACCCATTAATCCCTACAATATCTCAATACCTCCCGTCGAGATAATGGCCCTTCTAGTCATTAATCTCGACAGACCATCAATCCTAAAGTCCGAAGGCATGGGCCACTTTCGGGCCGGGTTACGAGAGTGTGTGGGTCAGGCTCTGATACCATTATAAATTTCTGGGGCTTCCAACCTAAAACCAATTGGTGATAACTGGATTGACCCAAGTCTCTTATATATTAGTCATTATCATTCCCAACTTCCAATGTGGGACAATTACCACACACTCTCTAGAGATTAAGGCCTCATGGCCCATTAATCCCTACAATATCTCAATACCTCCCCTCGAGATAATGGCCCTTCTAGCCATTAATCTCGACAGACCATCAATCCTAGAGTCCGAAGGCACGAGCCACTTTCGGGCCGGGTTACGAGAGTTTATGGGTCAGGCTCTAATACCATTTTAAATTTCTTGGGCTTCCAACCTAAAACCAATTGGTGATAAGTGGATTGACCCAAGTCTCTTATATATTAGTCATTATCATTCTCAACTTCCAATGTGGGACAATTACCACACACTCTCTAGAGATTAGGACCTCATGGCCCATTAATCACTACAATATCTCAATCGTTCGACATGTCAAATTTGTTTTTCTCTAATATATATATCAAATATGTTTTGAAAGCTTGAGTAAAAAGGTCAAAGCTTTAGGATGAAGAAAACACTTTTCTTATTATTTCAAAACTTAATCGTGTTATTATAAGCAACAAGGTTTATATAATGAAAAGCTAAATTTTATCCTTAATCAACAATGTTGTTACGGAAATTCGATATAGTCAATATTACGGGCTACGATCTGATGTGTCCGAACAACGAGGTGAAATACAGATATGAAGTGAGGTTGAAATGATTCTTTATTGATCTTAAGGCCGGAGCCGAGCTATGAACAAGAAGGTACGAGGTGTGAGTCCATCGAATGACATGCTCACTAAGCTATGTTTGAGGTCGGAGCTTTATAGAAGTAGCTCGGCCTCTCGCAAGTTACAATCTGGCTAAAATGAAGAGTGAAGGGTCCTATTTATAGTGCTTGGATGTTGACTCTTCCTTGGGCTATTGACTCCTTAACGGGCTTGTCTTCTTGGGCCGAAATGATATTGTTGATTTAATGAGATTTCCAATGGGCTTATGGATGGGTGCTAAACCCATATCCAACAATTAGTCCCCCCACCGAGTTCGTCAAGTTGCGATTCTGAGCTCGATGAATTTCTTCGAATGTTTCAAGTCAGGCGGAAATCTTATTAAATCGTCCGGTCATTATTCGTAAGTGTTCTTCCTTTGGCTTTAACCACGATTTTTGAGAGAATGAAAAGACGCGAACTGTTGGCGCTACGGTTTCCTATATCTCGTGAAGAACCGCTTCTTTCTTCTTATGAAGCTCCGTCTTTCCGGATTCCATTTTTCTTATCGGGTAATTGCCTTTTACTTCTTAGTCTTTACGTTCGTTGTTGTAATTATGCGGGTAGATTCCAGTGAGCATTCTTCTACTGGTAGCGACGATTCCGGTTTTTCCGATTCGTCCGGTGGTAGTCCTGCCGTATCTAGGTCGACTGAGGTTGATGAGGAGTTTTTGATGTCTCGGTCTGGGCGAAAACCTCGTCAATTCTGAGGTAATCGAGCTGCAATGGAATTGCCTGAGGATTGCGAACCTGCAGGCGAGATGAGGCGAGACCTTGGTGACAGTGGCGGAACTAGTCGTCGTGAAAGCGATATTAGGGTTGACGATTCGGAGGATTGATCGGGAAACAGCACAGCCGTCCCTGATTATCGTTCGCGGACAGCTTCTCCGAAGGGAGCGAGGGAGACGAAGGCTGTTATTCCTAGGGCAATCCACTCATCCGTCTGTGAGCAGATGATGTGAGATGGTATGGTGGTAGAGAAATAGATGGACCGAGAATGGAGAGGAGAGAAGAGTGATGATCGAATGGAACGAGAAGCTGGCCGATGGCACTCTCTTCTCGTCAAGGGGTAGTTGAGTGAAGGTTTGTGAGTTACTGATTGCTAGGAACAATGAGGAAGATCGAGGCAGCAAGCAAAGCCAAGAGTCCCACTCGTCTAAGGGGCAGCCGCGCAGAGAGAGTGAAAACAAAAACCTGTAGGGTTTTTCTTGGTTCTAATTTGCTTAGCGTTTCATAAAATCAAAAGAGTGTTTAAGTAATACAACTGAAAACGAATGAGCCTAAGGAACAGGGGCCATCGAAATTTACTAAGGAAAATAAGAGAAAAAGACTTAAAATGAAAAAGGAAAGTCTTGGTCGAAAATAGAGAAGAGTCCGGTCTGTCTTGTTGGGATTATGTCCTGAAATCACATTGTACTCTCTCTAGAGATAGTTGTATTGTCGAGATTGGACAATTCATGTGATACTGGGTAGTCATAATGTTTTGCTAGAAACCGCTTATGACAAATGAGTTGTAACTCATTTCCAGTATCGTGTGAACCTACAGGGTCACACACCTAAGCAAGTTGGACATAGTTCATAAGGGATTGATCATTGGTATATGGTCTGGTCGATGTGTATTGGATACACATCGAATATGAGTTTTAATGAGGTGTGTCGATCGACACCATTGGGTGCGTCGGTCAACACAAGATGTGTGTCGATCGACACCACTAAGTGTGTCGGTCGACACAAGGCCGAAACCGAAACTGATGTTTCGGTTTACGTCGAGGTCGTATGTAAGTGATCTTATAATTCGACCTAAGTAGGATGAGCGCCGCCCAGACAGTTTTTCTCTGAGAGAAAACACAGAAACCTCGAAAACTTTGTTCCCAGGAGATCCGAGCCCCGGTACAAGCATCCCGGCGGATTCCAGCTTGTGTGCGTGTGGACTGAAGTAGAGGCGCAACATCTGAGGCGCTTCAGAGATTTCGTTTATCTGATCATCAATCCTCAGGTAAACAGAGATCAGATCCTTGATTCAATTAACTAGACCCTAGATCCTAGGCTATCTGGAACCTGACAGCAATTCCGAATATGGTAGAATTGGCTCGAAGTACCAACAGTGGTATCAGAGCCTTAGGGTTTTATCATTGAATCAGACCTGTTTATTGAATTTGATGATTTAGATTCGCAAACTATGTTGTTTGGTTAGAACAGGTCAGATCGATTTCGATCAAGATCGAGTCTGTGTTTTCGCACAGTGTCGATCGACACACTAGGTGTGTCGGTCGACACAGAACAGCGAAATCGACGGATTCGGCGGCTAGGGTTTTTTGCGAAGAAAAACCGAAAGCCTACTGTGTCGATCGACACAGGTTGAGTGTCGGTCGACACAGAACAGATTCGGTCCAGTGTCGATCGACACAGGTTAGTGTCGGTCGACACATACCTAGCGAATGGTTAATTGGTTCAATTGGATTGGACCGGTTATCATGCTTGGTTAAGTCCGAATAGATCGGTTTAAATTGGATGAATTGGTTCAATTGGATTGAACTGATTATCTCAATTAGCAAGAACCGATGGAATTAATCAGTTTGATTGGATAAGTCGGTTCAATTGAATTGGACCGGTTATCGTAATTAGTTAAAACTGGTTAAAACGGTTTGAATTGGATGAATTGGTTCAATTGAATTGAACTAATTATCCCAATTAATATAAACCGATTGGTTAAGATCAGTTTGATCTGATAAGTCGGTTCAATTGGATTGAACTGGTTATCAAAACTGTCTTCGGTTAAGGTCTATGTCGACCGTCACACACGGGTTGTGTCGATCGACATGACCGGTTCAATGAACCGGGTTAATTGGATTTACCGGTTATTGAAGTTCGGTTTAGTCTGGTGGTGTCGATCGACAGATAGAGTCTGCGTCGATCGACACAGAACTCGAAACTCTGGGTATTGAACCTTGAGTTTGCAGACACCAAACTAGACTTAAACCTTGATCAAAGCTTAGCTTCAATATGGTCAACTGTCAAGACTCATTTCGTTGTGTGATGGTCTAGCCAAGAGCTTGGTGTCCACAATTACGTGAGTAAGACAGGTAGTTATGTTGATGGACTTGCAGTGCGACTGTCAATGATCACATGACTAAAGAGATTGGTTTTACTTGACTGGGCTATCAGAAGTTCTGGGCCCAGAGGCGTCAGAGTAGATGAGACATGGATTGTCTTATCTGCGACCAAGAGTTGTACTGGGTACAATTAGCAATGATTTGCTTACCTAGATAACTAAAGTTTGGGTGATGGCGAATCGCCCACTCAGATTTTGGTGAATTATGGATCTTGGATCATTATATTCATAGAGGAAATATTGTTTGAATATAATGCGAATTCTCTTATTAGATAAGATTTCTCATCATATACATAACTAAATCTTTGTTTTTCTTGGATTTCAGCTTATGTCTATGACCACTTTCTCGTTGCGATCCGTCCTTGAGAAGGACATGTTAAATGGATCCAACTTCCTGGATTGGTATCGGAATCTGAGATTCATTCTCAAGCAGGAGAGCAAGGACTATGTCCTTGAAAAGGCTCTTCCAGAAAGGCTTGGGACCAATCGCCCGCATACAACATATAATACCTGGAATAAGCATTATATTGATGTGGTAGATGTGCGTGATCTGATGTTGGCTACCATGAACTCGGACTTGAAGAGTCAATACGAGAACATGGAGTCGCCAATAGAGATGATCACCAGCCTGAAACTGAAGTTTCAAGATCTGGCACGAGTTGAGAGATTCCAGATGGTGAAGTCTCTAACTGAGTGCAAGCTACCAGAGGATGCTCCAGTAAGTCCTCATGTCATTAAACTGATGGGTTACATTGATAACCTGGGGAGACTGGAATGTCCTGTCAGCTTAGAGTTGGCCACTGACATCATTCTGCAATCACTGCCGTCAAGCTATGATAAGTTCATTAAGAACTATATCAAGAAAGGCTTGACGAAGACGTTGACTGAGCTGTATGGCATGCTCAAAACAACAGAGCAAAACATCATAAAGGGTAAAAGATTTGAGAAATCTTGTGCTGGCAAGGGCAGAGGCAGGTCCGTCCAGATTTGGAATCAGGATAAGCCTGTGTCATCTCATAAGCCCAAGTCAGGCCCATCTGGTGTTAGAAAGTGCTTCTACTGCGATGAGTCAGGGCATTGGAAGAGAGATTGCATTAAATTCTTGGAAGATTCAC
Organism: Orychophragmus violaceus; assembly: GCA_030180135.1. NCBI lineage: Eukaryota > Viridiplantae > Streptophyta > Magnoliopsida > Brassicales > Brassicaceae > Orychophragmus > Orychophragmus violaceus. Next base: position 79,965,062 of record CM058230.1, read on the forward strand.
AAGAGATGAAGGAGATGTATGGTACTTCTTCTTCAGGTATTGTGTTATTAATTCAAGTTCTACGTAAGTATTGGATACTAGTTGTGGTACTGATATTTTTGAAATATGCAGGACCTAAGCGACAGTAGAACGTTGAAGAAAGGGCAAGTGGAACTGCGTGTCTGGTATGAAGCAATGGTTGCTGCATGAGCCGTAGAGATTATCCACTTGTAGGAGCCTTTCATAATTGGTTTTAGAAATTAAGTAATTGCTACTATGTATCTGCCTTGTGCAGAAATGTCTTTCATCTTCTTGTAAAGAATTTGGATTTTTTTCATTTTGTTAAAAGACAAGTTTTGTTCTTTAGATCTTAATGAAATATCATATGGTAGCACCCCATTTGGAATGGATTTTATGTCTTAAACCAGCGAAAGTTAGAATATAACACAAATACTAACGGTTTAAGTCTGATGACTCGAACTCGACTTTTCTTTGGCATAGTCGTTTAACCACATAGAGTGAAGCGAATTCAGAAGTTCCATAGTTTTGGACTCATTTGATTATAAATCATTTGAGATATGAATTATGTTCACTGGACCAAATGACCAAGGCCCTTTTAGCAGAGCTAAAAGAAACGGGCCGTAGGCTTATTGGGCCTTACACATACTAATGTATGCGGCCCGATGAGCATTAGTGCCAAAGGAAATCTTCTGTACTTCATTACCTTATTGATGGCATCAATAAGTATGGCTGTGTTCATTTGATGAGACACGAGCAGGAATCCCTTGAGGAGTTCCAAGATGAAGTGTAGAACCAATTTGACAGAAGTATTGAGATCCTCGATTGAATCGCGGAGGAAAATACTTGAGTCAAGAATTGGGTGATCATCTGACAGAATGAATCGGATCTTATTAGATATGCTCCGATTAATGATGAGTCACAGGAATCTTCCATAATCATTTAAGAATAAGTTCTAAAATGTCTATGTTTACGCTAAATAAGTTTCTATCAGAATCAGTGAAAAACACCACATTGGATTTGGACTGGGTGATTTCCAAATTTGTTTTTCTGATTAATTGGGATTGCAAGGTTTGTATAAGAAAGTAGTCAACAAACAAACTTGAACCCATATCTGATAAGTTCTACCTCGCTGGTTGTCCTAGGGAAACCGAGGCTTACTACTTTTATGACCAATCCGAGGACAAAGTTTTGTTGTTCGGAACTGTGTCTTTTAAGAAAGATCATACTTTCCAAAAGGAACAATGGGAGTAAAAGTACACATCGAAGAAATTCGATAAACACAGAAGACTGCTCAACCTGTTGAGAGAGAGCAGTGGTGAGATCTACAAAGTGCTGTAGGAACTACACCTGTGGAGCCTGAAAATCGCAGATCCGAAAGGATCCGTCACTAACTCGAGAGTGATTTCTCGTAGCCGATTGTCGTGATCTGTTGATCATTGAAAAGTGACAAGCATGCGAAATTCAAAGAAGCGATGGTGAGCCCCAACTCCAAAAATTGGCTGGGCATGCATGTTAGCTTCACCGATCCATTTCTGGATTGAAGCAAACATCTTGGAGTTGGAATCAACATTCTGATAATGTGGTCAAAAGTTTTGACTTGATCAGAAAGAAAAAGAAACCATGCGTTTACAAGAAGACTAGTGGGAGCGTAATTGCAATTCTCACACTGTATGTAAACAACATACTTAATCTCATAAACGACGTTCCGACGCTAAAGTCTTGTCAAGATTTGGGTCGGAAGTCAAGTTTAACGATGGACATGGGAGAAGGCCGTAAAAGTTCTTGGAATAAGGATCCATTGGAATGGATCAGAAAGGCTAGTTGGATCGTGTCAAAATATGTTGATAAGGTATTGGACAGTTCCAATATGCATGATTCCAAGAATGGCTTCATACCAAAGGTATTATGGCAATAATATTAGTAAGATGAAGTGTTTTGGACACTAGCTGAGCTATCATTAATGAGTGTGATTGCTAATGCTGCTGCAATAGAATCCATCATGAATGCCATATTTTGCGCTCGTCTAGATGCAGCTTACGCATATAGCATGACGAGAAAATACCAATATATTCCGGTAATAGTCACTGAACAGTTACCAGAAATATCCCAAGTGTTTGAGAAACACAAAGGATAGGTTCGTGGTGAACTAAGGAAGTGACGAACCAGTTGAAAGTAGTTAGACGGACAAACACAATTCTCGGTTCCCACCTGGTTATGTCTCTTTGTCTGAATAGCGGTACTATCTGTTGGAAAGGCTCCAAGCAGTGGACCGTAGAATAGTGCTTTTATCTGAATGGCGGTGTGGTTTGTTGGAATTGTTTCAAGCAATAACACCGCAGTCTCTCCCACAACCTAAGCACGAAATTCATTATGTTGCTGTAGGTATAAGATATCTGAAGAGATGATCTTGATTCTAGTGGGAGTTATTTTAGTTATGTTATAATCTTTACATAGACATGCTATGGTAGTGTTTATGTAAGTTAAAACTGACATCGGTATTATTTAATTATTGGATAATTAAATAATGGTCCCAAAGTACTTTATGTTCAACTTATAGGTCATCAAGTTGAGGACTTGATCATGAAACCCTATAAGTAAAGATGACATAAATTATGATTGTCCCTAGTCAAGGTTGTTAAAATGGGACACTAACAACCGCGCGAGACTAGCATGTGAGGTGACTGTTGGACTAAGTTTAATGGAGTCAATGATATGATTATCACAGTCAGTCGCATAAATATATGTTGGTGAACATATGATCGGACATGACCCGCTTAATGAGAACTCCACAGGATAATTATATCAGTGTCATGGGAGGTTCTCATTACGACTATAGAGTATCGTCCTTAGACCTGAGTTCATCATGCTTTCTAGCATATGAATTGGTATGTTTTGACCTTGTCAAACGTCGTTCCGTAACCGGCGGCTATAACGGAATTGCTTATGTGTATCATGAAGTATGTGTAGAAACAGGGATGGAACAAGATGTGATTTGTCCCTCCTGAATAACGGGAGATAAATATCTCAGGGCCCATCGAAGATTTGATACTGAGAAAATGCATGGCTGTGCTCAAACGAGGTGATTGTCAGTCGTTTGTTTTATCAGTATAGATCAAGAATTCGATGAACATGATGTTGGCTATAATAAGGATGACACAGTCTCTTGCCTTATGCCATATCGAGATATAGAGACGAAGGGATTGTAGGAATAGGTGATTCCAGTACAAGTGGGAGATTGTTGGGATTATGTCCTGAAATCACATTGTACTCTCTCTAGAGATAGTTGTATTGTCGAGATCGGACAATTCATGTGATACTGGGTAGTCATAATGTTTTGCTAGAAACCGCTTATGACAAATGAGTTGTAACTCATTTCCAGTATCGTGTGAACCTACAGGGTCACACACCTAAGCAAGTTGGACATAGTTCATAAGGGATTGATCATTGGTATATGGTCTGGTCGATGTGTATTGGATACACATCGAATATGAGTTTTAATGAGGTATGTCGATCGACACCATTGGGTGCGTCGGTCGACACAAGATGTGTGTCGATCGACACCACTAAGTGTGTCGGTCGACACAAGGCCGAAACCGAAACTGATGTTTCGGTTTACGTCGAGGTCGTATGTAAGTGATCTTATAATTCGACCTAAGTAGGATGAGCGCCGCCCAGACAGTTTTTCTCTGAGAGAAAACACAGAAACCTCGAAAACTTTGTTCCCAGGAGATCCGAGCCCCGGTACTAGCATCCCGGCGGATTCCAGCTTGTGTGCGTGTGGACTGAAGTAGAGGCGCAACATCTGAGGCGCTTCAGAGATCTCGTTTATCTGATCATCTTCCGCTGCCAATCCTCAGGTAAACAGAGATCAGATCATTGATTCCATTAACTAGACCCTAGATCCTAGGCTATCTGGAACCTGACAACAATTCTGAATATGGTAGAATTGGCTCGAAGTACCAACAGGTCTCTCTAATGAATGGGCCTCGGATCACCTCGTTAAAAACCTTGTGAAGAAAGCCCATTTGGGACAAAACTGCACAAGGGAAAAAGAGTATGATCTTTATCCCAGAGGCAGACCAGTCAGAGAATCATCTGGCTCGATGTAGAAGATCATGGTCGGTCCGTGCGTCCGGAGTATGGGCCAGGGTGTGGTCTGCTCAAATGGGCCGTCAGCTTCGGTATGGATCATCCTCCGGGCCAACTGGTTCAGGACAGGATGTCCTTGGTCGAGATGGCCTAGCTGGGTCGTGATGTATTCTAGGCTTGTCCTCGAGATTAGCTGCTCCATGGCATTGTTGAATTCGGATTGTATCTGTCGCTGTCCCGAACGCGTCCTTGGCACATCTTGCATGGTCGGGAACAGGTCGGCCAGCTTCTTGGTGGAGCCTGGTCCGTCTTGTTCGTCCAACTCAGTGTCGGCCAAGCTGATGTCCTCATCAGCAGACGTAATTAGATGGTATTTGTGAGCGATATTCTCGTGTTTCTGGTCTCGAGCTTTGCACGAGCGACCCTGGGATGCTCCTCCTGGTTGGGTATGTTTGTACGAGTGTTGTTTACTGAGTGTTTCTTACTTTTCCCTCTTCCTAGAGTTTTAGTTGAGGATTGCGAGGCCAGGGAGATGGCCCTTTCTCAGCTCTTCCCGTCTGCTATCCGTAATATATTAGGTATCTTAGTTATGGCAGCTGATAGCGAGGTTGATATGTCTACTCGGTTTTTTGAGGAGCTGACGTCGATCTCTGTCAACCCGGGGACCTCTGGTACGTTCTATGTGAGATTCAGGTCTGGTCGTCGTTTGAGGGTAGTGTCTGATCCTCCAGACAGGACTTCTTATTGGCAAGATGGCTACTTTTTCGCGCATGTTAACCGCGCACTGTCTTTTGATACGAGCAAAGTTTTTCGATCAGCCTGGAACTATAAGCCTGGTAGCCCTTCTTATTCTGCGTTTGCTTGTTATTATCATTGGTTTCATAGGTGCATTTTTGTTTTGCAGTTCCCTCCACTTCGAGTTTCTGGGACGCGGTGTTTGCGAAGGATTTGGAGAAACTAAGAGCTCACGGTGGTGTGAACGGGCCTTCGTCGAAGGACGAGGGGGCCAAGCGGCAGTTTGATCAGAAGGTTCGTGATTGTCTAAATAAGATTGATTTAGGTACGTGTACTCTTCCCTCCCCCCTCTTCTTTTTTTTTCAAAAGGGGCCAGTCAGTGACGCTGAAGTTGCTGTTTTGTTGCATTATCGTTTCTAGAGATGGATTCTTTTGCTGATAATGAGCCGCCATCCCCTCGGGTATCCAGGAAGAGGCAAAGGACTTCTGAGGTATCGGCGGCGGTGATAGGTTCGCCGGTGATTATGCTTGAAGACGTCTTTGGCACTTACGAAGGGAGGACTGACTGGTTACAAGAATCGTCGGTGCGTGTCGCGGATCGGGTCGCTTCGCCTGCCGGGGCTCTTCGTCAGGAGAAGCGACCGTCAGCCCTTGAGGATGGCGCCGAGCGTCCTGAGGGAGTTCAGCCTTCTTCATCATCTGCTCGAGCTGCCGACCTGACGACTAGGTCAGAAGATGCCGTGCTTGATTCGAGCGAGCCGCCTTGGTCGTACATTCATAAGGGGAAGGCGCCTTTGATAAACGATATATCGTCGTGTACTAGTCTTGTTCAAAGGATCAGGGCCGGTTCGGTCAAGGATCTCATGCCTGTCTCGAGTATGCACAAGCCGCGTCTTCAGGCGGAGCTAAGTCATCACCTCGTTATGGTGTGCGCCATCTTGAATCAGCTTCGGGACTCATACGAGTCCGAGAGGCGTCAAGCGAAGTCGTTGGAAAGCATCCTCAGGGAACAAGTTGATTCATTGCGACGTTCAGCTCGTGAGTTGAAGCAGGTGCGCAAGGATCTTGACGAGGCGAAAGGGGCTTCTGCTGTGATATATCATGGTTTTTACCGGTTTTATGCCATGATATAAGTCTGTTTTAGAGTCTATTTGTGTTTCTTTAGAGTCTTTTGCAGGTTTTATTAGGTACACGCACGTTTGGAGCTAAAGTGGAGATTATGGAGCTAATTGGTGCGTTTTGGAGATTTGATCCGAGAGACTGTGCTCACTGTCCAGATTTGATGACTGCGTCGATCGTTGCACACCTGCATCGGTCGATGCACAGCGCGAATGGGCCAGACTCGGCGGTTTAATGAAGAATGCCAATATTGCAGAAGTGCCCAGAAGTTCCTGATATTTACATAGAAGCCCCAAGTCGTGTTTTAGCTATTTAATTAGGTTTTTAACTTCTATTTTACATACGCTTACATACGCTATCATAACTTAGAGCAGAGAGTTTTTAGAGCTTTTGGGGCTGATCTGATCCTGTACTACATTCGTTTTGGAGAAGTTTTCGAACCCCTTTATTATTCTAATCTCTTTTATGATTGCTATTTATTCATTGATTATGTTTACATCATCCATGTCTGAGTAGTTTCGTAGTTAGGTTTAGGGTTTCTCATAGGGATTTCATGACTTGCTAGATATAATTAATTCAGTTAAGGATTCACATCAATAGATGTTCTTCAAACTAAATTGTGTTTAATGCTAGTTCTAACCTATCAATTGGAATCTAGATCTTAGGTTGCTAAATACGACACGACAGTGTGGTTTAGAATCTGAACTATTTAGGTTGAGCAATTTAGTTACTCGCAAAGGAATTTGGTTTAATTAGATTGTGAACATATCAAACTTGAATTTAAAGCTGGTTTAATCTGTTAGTAATTGCAAAGGAATTTGGATTACTGCACTTAGACTTAGAGAATTCTCGCAAAGGAATTTGGTTAATTCTATATCTGTGTTTTGAGTTCTAGAACTGAGTTCAATTAGATCCTGACTGATTGATTTATCTGCTTGTCTGATTTCCTGAGAACGCCATAGACTTAGCGCTTTTAGTTTATTGATTTCAATCCTTCAACAACCTGCTACTGATTTACTCTCCTGCTTGCTTTTAGTTAATAGAATACAATTTGCTTTTTGCTTTCTCCTAGTTTTAATCTCTTTAAGTTCTTAGTTCTATCGTGCCTAGAGTCCTCGTGGATTCGATCCCTAAGTACTACAATTGATTTACTGTGCACTTGCAGTTAGTATAGGGTAAAACTAGACACCTATCAAGTTTTTGGCGCCGTTGCCGGGGACTCTTAGAGTTTTCGATAGCTTCGAACTTAGGGTTTTTACTAGGATTTTTATTTTTATTTTTGTTTACTGATTTTTTCCCTGTTTTCTTTCTGTCTCAGGTACGACATTCGCCTAGCATCGATCGTTGCACCTTTGTGTCGATCGTCACTAGGCGATTCTGAGATTGAATCGATCATTGCACTGATAGCATCGATCGTTGCTTGACGATTACAGACAATTTATGCAGACGCGTGAAACTAGAAGTAATCAGAACTTGAACCTCGTTAATCTCGGACTTGAAGAACTTGGACGACTAGAGAGGACTAACAGAAGAGAAAGAAGAGCAAGGATGGTACGTGAACGTTTGATCCTGATACAAGATGCTAACGGTATCCTGAGGGACCGAGATAACAATCCGCACAATGCTGCGTGGCAGAGGATTGATGCTGAGGGACGTGTAATCCTTGATGTTGAGGAACCTGAACCACAGCCGCAGGCGCAAGGCCAAGGACATAACCAAGGTAGACATATGGTTGTTCATGAGAGGACATTAGCTGACTACAACAGACCGGATGAGTTTCATGCCAACCGGTCAGCTCTTGTACCTCCTGGTTTTGAGAGGAACGATTTTGAGATCAAAACCATCTACTACTCGCTGATGAGACAGAATGCTTTCCATGGCCACCCATCGGAGCAGCCTATGGATCACATCGATCAGTTTGAGGATATAATCACTGGCATGAAGTATGATGGAGTTTGCCAGGATTATCTGTTTCTCAAGCTCTTTCCACATAGTCTCGCTGGAGACGCTGCTGCATGGTTAAAGCAACTGCCACCTGGGCAGTTTACTACTTGGGATGCTCTTAAGAGCGAGTTTTTGAGGAATTTCTACGATGATGCGCGCTCAGATCAGTCCAGACAGGACATTCTGACATTCTCCCAAGGTCCTGTGGAGCCTTTAAAAGCTGCCTTGATGCGATTCAAGAAGTACCAGCGTGACTGCCCACACCATGGATTCACTGAGGTCACGTTTCTAGGTATCTTCTTCAGAGGCATAGATCTTCCATATCAGACTACGCTGGATAACTCCAGCAATGCAAATTTTAACACCAGGACCCCTGCACAAGCTAAGCAGTTGATTGAGAAATTAGTGAGCAGCAACAGTTGCAAGACTACTGATGAGAGGAGGAAGAAATCTGGTGGAAATGTACAGAATTTGGAGATTGCTGATATTAGATCTAAGCTGGACACAGTTTGTAATCTCCTAGCTGGTAAGAAAGCTGTACACTTTGCCCAAGATGTTGAGGTAATTCAGACTGAGGAGGACACTCAGGAAGAAGATGTGAATTACATAGGAGGATCTGGATTCCAATGTAATAGATTTGGTAATCATCAGGGAAACAGGTTCTTCATTGGAGGACAGAGGAGTGCCTTCACAGGCAATCAGAACTCCTCTGGCTTTGGACAGACTAGTGGTTTTCAGAAACCTTTTAGACAAGGTGCTCAGAGAACCTATGGATCATCTTCTTACCAAGCGCCTCCTGTAGCTACTGCTCATGAGAGTAAGATGGAGGCAATGATGGAACAGCTGCTGAAAGGTCAGACTAAGAATGTTGCAGACCTCGATAAGAAGATAGGTACTGTCTATGAGGATCTAAACGGGAAGTTTGAATACCTGAGCGCACACATGAAGGAGCTTGACGCTAGAGTTGCAAGAACTGCTGGATATGCTCAGAGGGAAGATGGATATCTCCCAGGGCAAACTGATGCTAATCCCAAGTATCAATGCAATGCAGTGACATTGAGAAGTGGTAAGGAGCTATTTCCTGGCCAGAAAAAGCAGTTGAGTGTCGAAGAACTCGTGGAAATTGAAGAATTGTACGATGGGATCCGTGATATTCGCAATGCATCGATCGACGCCACTCAGCAACGGTCGATGTAAAGCGAAAACGAAGAACCTGTCGTAACAAAGTCCCCCAGCAACGTTCGATACAACGCCAGTGACGATCGACGCAAGGCGACTGCAGAGAGTTCAAGACCAGAGAAACCGAAACAGTCGACAGAGAGGGTTTACAAGCCTAAGGTACCTTATCCCAAGAATCCCAGAAAAGCTAAGAATGATAAGCAATACGCAAAGTGCCAAGAGTTCATTAGAAAGGTGAAAGTCGAAGTGCCTTTGATTGACTCTATGGAGACTTCTCCTGTGATGAGGAGATGTCTTAAGGATTTAATTGCTGGAAAGTGGTCTAATGAGGAGAGTGTAATGATGATCAGCGAGGTGTGTAGTGCAGTAATTCAGGGCATAATTTCTGAGAAGTTGAAAGATCCAGGAAGCTTTGTGTTGGATTGTGCTATCTACAGGGAAAGATTCGAAAGGTCCCTATGTGATCTTGGTTCCAGTGTGAATCTTATGCCTTTCTCAGTTGCTAAGAGGCTCGGAATGACTGAATTTATACCCACTAGGATATCATTGGTTTTGGCAGATAGAACAATCAGAATTCTCGAAGGATTATTGGAGGATGTACCTATAATGATTGGCCAATGTGTGATACCTACTGATTTTGTGGTTTTGCAGTATGGAGAGGAACCAAAGGATCCACTGATTTTGGGCAGGCCTTTCTTAGCTACTGCTGGTGCGATGATTGACTGCCAAGGAGGTAGAATAATTCTGAATGTGGGTGATCTGAATATGAGTTTTGATATGGACAAACTGGTAAAGAGACCAACCATCGACGGACAGACCTTCTATGTGGACACACTAGGTGATTTGGCTGCAGAATACTTTCACAAGTCACATGCTGAAGATCCATTAGAAAGAGCTTTACTGAGCTCTATAATGGAGCTGGAATACCTGCAGGACGAGCCCGCAATGTGCTATGCAAGGCTGATGGATTCTGTTGAAGCAGTGATGCAGGTGGAAATATCAGACGCGACGATGCAACGATCGACACCAACTAGGCATCGGTCGTTGCAAGTCGACAGAGAATGGGCCGAGGAAAAAGCTCCGAAAATCGAGCTGAAACAACTTCCATCCGGGCTAAGGTACGCATTTCTTGGACCTAATTCGACATATCCAGTAATTGTCAATGCTAGTTTCAACAATGCAGAGCTCACTTTACTGCTAAGCAAGCTGCGCAAGCATCGTAATTCTCTTGGCTATTCTCTTGATGACATTTCAGGTATCTCTCCGGAGCTGTGCATGCATCGGATACATCTTGAGGACGAGTCTAAGACATCTGTAGAGCATCAGAGAAGGCTTAATCCTAATCTACAGGAAGTGGTTAAGAAGGAGATTATGAAACTCCTGGATGCTGGGATCATCTATCCTATTTCAGACAGTGATTGGGTGAGTCCAGTCCATGTAGTGCCTAAGAAAGTCGGAGTTACAGTAGTGAAGAATGAGAAGAATGAGCTGATCGCTACTAGGACTATGACGGGGCACAGGATGTGCATAGATTACAGGAAACTCAATGCTGCAACAAGGAAGGATCATTTCCCTTTACCCTTCATTGATCAGATGCTGGAGAGGTTAGCAAATCACCCTTACTATTTCTTCCTCGATGGATAATCAGGTTTCTTTCAGATTCCTATCCACCCAGAGGATCAGGGAAAGACCACCTTCACTTGTCCATATGGCACATTTGCTTACCGTAGGATGCCCTTTGGACTCTGTAATGCGCCAGCCACCTTCCAGAGATGCATGATGTCCATCTTCACTGACATGATTGAGGACTTTATGGAGGTATTTATGGATGATTTTTCGGTTTATGGATCCTCCTATAATGAGTGCTTAGATAATTTATGCAAAGTGCTAACTAGATGTGAGGAAAAGCATTTGGTCCTTAACTGGGAAAAGTGTCATTTCATGGTCAGAGATGGTATTGTACTTGGACATAGAGTGTCTGAAGCAGGGATCGAGGTAGACCGCGCTAAGATTGAGGTTATGACCAGCCTTCAGGCACCTGATTCTGTGAAATCTGTGAGGAGTTTTCTTGGACATGCTGGATTCTATAGACGGTTCATCAAGGACTTCAGTAAGATTGCTAGACCACTAACTTCCTTGCTATGTAAGGATACCAAATTTGAGTTCAATGCAGATTGTCAAACTGCATTTGAACAAATCAAGCAGACATTAGTGAGTGCTCCGATAGTTCAGCCACCGGATTGGGATCTACCTTTTGAGGTTATGTGTGATGCAAGTGACTATGATGTAGGGGCTGTTCTAGGGCATAAGAAGGATAGAAAACTTCATGCTATCTATTATGCTAGTAGGACACTAGATGATGCGCAGAGAAACTATGCCACCACAGAGAAGGAGCTGTTGGCTGTTGTCTTTGCATTTGAGAAATTCCGCCCCTATCTTGTTGGCTCCAAGGTGATTGTGCATACTGATCATTCAGCCCTGAAGTATCTGATGCAGAAGAAGGATGCTAAGCCAAGATTGTTGAGATGGATTCTGCTGCTTCAGGAGTTTGACATTGAAGTGAGGGACAAGAAGGGGGTTGAGAATGGAGTTGCTGATCACCTTTCAAGGATGCTGGTTGAGGAAGACGTGCCCATCAATGATTATTTGCCCGAGGAAAACGTCAATATGGTCGGGACAGTGTTTCAGACAGATTTGGGCAGAGAATTGCAGAACTGTCGGGATAATCGCTCAGTGTCGATCGATGCCACATTGGCAACGGTCGATGCAAGTATCGGGGAAGCAACGATCGACACATGCACATGCAACGGTCGATGCAGACCTGATACGAACCCAGAATCTTTAAGGATCCGAATTGGGAACTATGACTTCGAAATTGCTGCTGTAGCAACCACTGATCGACCCTGGTATGCAGATATAGCTAATTACATTGCTGCTGAGACTGAACCAGATGATTTAAAGGGTTATGCAAAGAAGAAGTTCTTCAGGGAGCTTAGACGATACTACTGGGATGAGCCTTATCTCTATAAGCACTGTTCAGATGGTCTTTACAGGAGATGTGTCGCTGAATCAGAGGTTCCAGACATCCTATTCCACTGTCATGGATCAGATTATGCTGGACATTTTGCTACATTCAAGACTGTGTCTAAAGTTCTGCAAGCAGGTTTCTGGTGGCCTACAATGTTTAGAGACACTCATTCTTTCATCTCTCAATGTGATGCCTGTCAGAGGAGAGGGAAGATCAGCAAGAATCATGAGATGCCTCATAACTTCATTCTGGAAGTTGAGGTTTACGATTGCTGGGGCATAGATTTCATGGGTCTTTTTCCCTCATCCTATGGGAATAAGTTCATCTTGGTTGTTGTGGACTATGTGTCTAAATGGGTGGAAGCAATAGCTAGTCCAACCAATGATTCTTCGGTGGTCATTAAGCTGTTTAAGACCATCATATTCCCTAGATTTGGAGTACCTCGGATAGTAATTAGTGATGGAGGATCTCACTTTATTAATAAGGTCTTCGAGAAGCTACTAAGGAAGCATGGAGTTCATCACCGGGTTGCTACTCCTTATCACCCTCAGACTAGTGGACAAGTTGAAGCCTCTAACAGGCAAATCAAAGAGATCCTAGAGAAGACTGTGGGGAAAACGAGAAAGGATTGGGCAGCTAAGTTGGACGACGCATTATGGGCTTACCGGACTGCATTCAAGACACCACTTGGAACTACTCCGTTTCATCTGTTGTATGGAAAAGCATGTCATCTGCCGGTGGAACTTGAGCACAAAGCAGCATGGGCTGTAAAGCAGATGAACTTTGATCTTAAATCTGCTGCAGAAAAGAGATTGGTGCAGCTTAATGAGTTGGATGAGATTAGACATTTTGCCTATGAGAACTCAAAGCTGTACAAAGAAAAAACTAAGGCTTATCATGACAAGAAGATTGTTTCTAGACAGTTTGAGCCTAATGATCAGGTACTTTTGTATAATTCTTGTTTGCATTTGTTTCCAGGTAAGCTGAAATCAAGGTGGTCCGGTCCTTTCACGATCAAAGAGGTGCGTCCATATGGAGCTGTCATTCTAAATCATGTTTATGTTTTCTTAGAGTCAGTATATTTTTCAAAATCATGTTTTATCGAGTCAAAACCAGTTTAAGTAGGAAACAATGAATTTTTGAGAAGATTAACAGCACTTGCAGGAACTTAAGTAACCATTGGGATGAAGTTGCAGGATCTATCTATGACTATTAGAAAATCCCCCATCACAGATCAACCTACTGAGGACACCCACATCACTTCAGGTATCAGAGGATCCTTTTACTGACTTCAAACTTAATATTGACTTATTCTTCTCACCTAAGGGCTTGATATACCTTGTGTCGGATTCCCTTGTTAGTTCTGACACAGCCTGTAAACCTGTCCTACTTGGTTCCCTTCTCCCCTTCCATAAAAAAAAAATAATAATAAACTGAGGATGAGTTAGTAACTCCGAAGTGGTCTCTGGGAGTGGTAGCTACAACTATCATATCCTGTGCATCCATGGAATGTGTCCAAAGTACACCCCTTAACGGGAAGAGTACTGATAAAAAAAATAAAATGATACCCAATGGGGAAAAATCAGAATGCTAAGGAAGGGAAAAGAGAAGAAAGGGACTAGAGAAAGATAGTATGGTGGTCTAGAGCTGATAAGGTAAGAGTCCATGTGCCTTTGATCGAAACTCCTTAGGTGAGACCGCACTTAAATACTTGCAGAAGTCAGTAGGGAGAATTTGAATGCGTGAATGTGATTGTGGAGTTTACTTAGGACATTTGCTAAGTGTGGGGGAAGTATATGTTGGTCTTGATATCTTGTGATTGATTCTTTCAGTGGATTACTAAGGGGAATCTGAGTGTTGTTGCTTCTAGGACAAAAAGAGTTTCTGAAAGTTTTTAAACCTCTTCACCATGTTTTAGTTCTCTGTTTTGCTTGAGGGCAAGCAAAGGCTAAGTGTGGGGGAGTTGATATATCATGGTTTTTACCGGTTTTATGCCATGATATAAGTCTATTTTAGAGTCTATTTGTGTTTCTTTAGAGTCTTTTGCAGGTTTTATTAGGTACACGCACGTTTGGAGCTAAAGTGGAGATTATGGAGCTAATTGGTGCGTTTTGGAGATTTGACCCGAGAGACTGTGCTCACTGTCCAGATTTGATGACTGCGTCGATCGTTGCACACCTGCATCGGTGATGCACATCGCGAATGGGACAGACTCGACGGTTTAATGAAGAATGCCAATATTGCAGAAGTGCCCAGAAGTTCTAGATATTTACACAGAAGCCCCAAGTCATGTTTTAGCTATTTAATTAGGTTTTTAACTTCTATTTTACATACGCTTACATACGCTATCATAACTTAGAGCAGAGAGTTTTTAGAGCTTTTGGGCTGATCTGATCCTGTACTACATTCGTTTTGGAGAAGTTTTCGAACCCCTTTATTATTCTAATCTCTTTTACGATTGCTATTTATTCATTGATTATGTTTACATCATCCATGTCTGAGTAGTTTCATAGTTAGGTTTAGGGTTTCTCATAGGGATTTCATGACTTGCTAGATATAATTAATTCAGTTAAGGATTCACATCAATGGATGTTCTTCAAACTAAATTGTGTTTAATGCTAGTTCTAACCTGATCAATTAGAATCTAGATCTTAGGTTGCTAAATACGACACGACAGTGTGATTTAGAATCTGAACTATTTAGGTTGAGCAATTTAATTACTCGCAAAGGAATTTGTTTTAATTAGATTGTGAACATATCAAACTTGAATTTAAAGCTGGTTTAATCTGTTAGTAATTGCAAACGAATTTGGATTACTGCACTTAGACTTAGAGAATTCTCGCAAAGGAATTTGGTTAATTCTATATCTGTGTTATGAGTTCTAGAACTGAGTTTAATTAGATCCTGACTGATTGATTTATCTGCTTGTCTGATTTCCTGAGAACGCCCTAGACTTAGCGCTTTTAGATTATTGATTTCAATCCTTCAACAACCTGCTACTGATTTACTTTCCTGCTTGCTTTTAGTTAATAGAATACAATTTGAATTTTTCTTTCTCCTAGTTCTAATCTCTTTAAGTTCTTAGTTCTATCGTGCCTAGAGTCCTCGTGGATTCGATCCCTAAGTACTACAATTGATTTACTGTGCACTTGCAGTTATTATAGGGTAAAACTAGATACCTATCATGCTGCTTTATCCTTGGAGAAGGGGAAAGCAGCGGGCTTGGAGGAGCGGTTGGCCGAGCTCAAAGATGAGAAACGTAGTATTCTGTCTGAGGCTGGCTCTCTTAGGTTGAAAGATGATTCTCTTGTAGCTGAGTGCAACGGACTCCGAGAATCCTTTGGTGAGCGCCATCGTTTTGAGCGAGAAGCCGCGTATAAGAAGGCATCCAAGCGCTTGGAAAAGTTGAGGGCGGAGAGGGAACAGGTGGATCGCTACATCCCCAAGCTGTTGGAATTTAACCAAGCGTCCGGTGTTCTTAACGCATATCACCTGTTCGCGAAAAGTGGTGTCCCGGTTCCTCCTGCATTGATCGCTAAACTTGAAGAGGACAAGCCTCGCTTAGAGCAGGAATTCAACGAGTTGCGACCTGATCCTTTGGATTCCGATGTTCTTTGTATGTCGCCGTGTCGAGATGACGTCACGGATACAGGAGGTGCGTAGGCCAAATACGAAATAATTGTGAGCGTCAGATTACATGTCTTCCGTTCCCCTCCTCTCTTTTTTTGTGTAACACTTTGTGAAACTTTGTACGGATAGTGCCTGTATTTTCAGTTGTGTATGTATGCTTTGCTCGCTTCCTTTTTTGTTCTCTTTTTTTTTTTGTCGTTGATCGAGATCGGTGTTATGCTTCTGTTTTGCTGGCGCGGGCTGATTCCTCCTTGTTTCTTATTTGCGAGAGGTTGTTCAGATATCTTTGGTAGACGTGTCGTATTGAATTTTCGAGGCTTGGTTCACGCGCCATTACTGCTTTTCTTGGGAGTTACTTTTCTGTGTCTATGGAAAAGGTGGACCGCCGTTTCCGCATTGAAGGCGTGCATTGGTAACTGACGTGTTGTATTGAATGCGTCGTTTCCGCAGTTGCTGCCTTTGTTGGCTATAAATACTCCTTCTATTCTTCTGCTTTTCGTCATTCTATTATTCGTCACTTTTCTTCTTCTCTCTCTTTTTAAAAAAAAAAAAAAATCACTGAGTGTGGGTTAGCCTTGTCGTTCTGTTTTGGCCGTAGGGTTGTGTCTCGTCGTGTCGTGGCAACAAGGCCGCTCTACCAATGGGTTTCTCTCCGATGTTTATCGTTGGCCGACTCCGGCCGCCAGATTTTTGTTTTTCTCTTTGTCGAGTGGGCTCGTCGATGTATGGATTTATACCGACGACCGCCCTTGTTTATCGCTTTTGCGAACTTAAGGGCGACGCGCAGTTCCTCCGGTTGGGTGGATCTGATGCGTCACTGATTTTAGTAACGCGTCGTCGATGTCAGAGTGGCCAGGGGAACCGTGGGGTCGGGCTCCGGGACCCAACTCCTCTTTTTGGTGTGCTGGGGTTGGCGTGCCCATGCCTTCTTGCCCCACGATGATCCTCCTCGGTTTGGTTTCCTCGTTGTTCGCTGCTGAGCCTCTGTCGTTTGAGGTCGTGCCGGTGACAGACGACGAAATCGTGTTTCAAGAAAGGAGCTCGGCTCCTTATTGTATGAGATCGGGTTTATCGCACGAGCTCCGATCCAGAAGAAATCGTGTTTCAAGAAATTAGTTTAGCTTTGTAGCTTTTTTTGTCTCCTTTGTAATTTTTGCAAGAGAATGGAATAAAAGAGAGGAAATTTTATTATTGTTTCCCTCCTCGTTTATATATTATATATATATATATTTCTTGTTTTTTTTTTTTTTTTGCGAGTCGTTTCTTGGCCTTGGGTGAGGTCAAATTATAGGTGCGAATACGTGCCCGGCTTATCCTGTTTTTGATTTTCAAAGCTCGCCCATTCATATACAGAAGTTTCTAAGCGCGAGCTTTGGCTCGTCTTACCTCTTCATCTGCTTAGCTATCTAGGTGCGAGTACGTGCTCGGCTTATCCTGTGTAGCCCTTGAACATAGTTATGCGGAGGAGGTCCGGCTTACAAAACTTTTTCTAAGGGCTCGTGCGGGTCTGGCCCCGGCTTATATGTCGTTAAAAACGACGATGTGACGCTATGTCATTGTGCATGGGACACGTGTTTATTGGATCGAACATTTGGCCAGAATGTCGTTTGTTAGTTGTTTGTGAGCTAGATTGTATGAAAATGCATGAAAGTTTTGATATTGAAAAATATAGAGGTGGCTGCACCTTACATAGGTTGCCTACGTACAATCCGAAGAGAGATCAAGCCGAGCGTAGTTCTTTTTGGTTACATATTTTGAGCCATAGCTCAATTACTAGCATATATATCTAGATATGGGCTGAGTAGAATTAGGACGTTTTACTTGCGGGTGTGGTGCTCGTCATACCTTTGTCGAAGAGCGAACTTTGTCTTTCTTTGTCTTGGTGCGAGGTGGCGATCGCTTGCTCGGATATGAAACATGATGCTTGTCGCACTCTGCGCTCCACCGTAAAGCAATACCTTGAGATCTTCTGGCTGCCGCGGAGTGTGAAGATTCCTCCCGGTGTTGGGAATTTTATGCATTGGTGGTATGTTGAGGGTACTGCTTTCATAGCGTGAATCCAAGGGGTTCCTAAGATCACGTTGTAAATTGCGGGTCGGTTTATGACGACGAATTTGACGAACTTGGTCAGGCGCCCGACGTGCACTGGTAGCTTGATGGTCCCAATTGTCGTGGTCGTATCTCCGGCGAATCCAGTGAGGGGTTTCTCCGAGCGCTTCATCCTGTAATCGCGGAGTTCCATCCTCTGTAGAGTCTCTTCGAACATGAGGTCGATAGAGCTTCCTGTATCGATTAGAACCTTGGTGACTTCGCAGTCGCCAATTTGGAGTTCGACGACGAGTGGGTCATTATGCGGTTTGTCGAGGCCCTCTTCTTCTTCTGCCCTGAAGGTGATCTCAGTTCCTGGTTTTAGCTCTTCGGGGACATTTCTGCTCCATTGTTGGCGTGCGTCGGCTTTTTGGCTATAGGCCGTTATCGATCTTACCGAATTGTTGCAGGTGGGGAGTCCCCCCATGATCATGTTGATCCGCTTCCCGGGAGTCGGTGTGTCTTCTTCCTCGTCTTCGCTGGCTCGCTTTGGCAGCTCTGTGTCAATGTCGCTCTGCTCCGTTTTCTACTGGCTTATTTGCCTTGCCTTTTTCTTCTGGATTAGCTTGAACCGTTCTCCTTCGTTCTTGGGTTGTCGCGGTGTTTCTCGATTTCCGGGGGGTGCCGATGGGGGGCTGCGGTTGGTTATGTTTGTTACCCCTTTTTGATATTCACCGAATAGGAGGTTTTGTAGATGCCGGCACTCCGCAGTGCTGTGCCCGGAGCGCTGATGGAAGTTACAGAAGGTTTTCTCCTGGTCGTCGGACCGTACGTATTTGTACCATGGTTGACCTTGCTGGTGGCTCGCTTGATTGCGTCCTGGTTGTTGGAATGCTTGTTGACTTGTCTGCTGCTGCTGCTCGCCAACATAGCACGTCGTGGCTTTCTTCCCCTTGTCATCGGGATTATCAGTTGTTGTATCCTTGCCTTTCTTGCCTGAGGTGAATTTCTTGGCGAGTAGATCCTTCTCTTCTTCTATCTCGACGAAGACGACCGCTCGGTGGAGAGCATCCTCGAGGGTCTGTGGCTTGTTTATGGCCAGCTCGTCACGAAAAGGCGATTCGTACCAAAGCCCATTTCGCAATGCTGGGAGTCCTTCGTTATCCGTTACCGTGATCTTTGAGACAATAACATTGAACCTGTCGATGTAGGATCTGAGGGGTTCTTTTGGCCCCTGGCTTACGGCCCAGAGGTCGGCGCTAGAAGCTCCTTCCTGGATGAACATGGAGTAATGTTTGAGGAAAGTGGTCGTCAACTGATGGTAGCTGTCGATGGAGTGAGCTTCTAGCCGCGAGAACCAGTTGAGGGCCGCGCCACTTAAATTTTCGACGAACAACTGACAGAAGCCAGCGTCGCGTTCTTCTGGTGAGAACTGAGTTCGCCCCATTGCGATAGTAAAGGCCGTCATATTTTGCTGTGGATCCGAGCTGCCGTCGTAAGTAGGTAGCTTGATTTTCCTGGGATGTTTGACTGGCGTCCCTGTTATCTTACTTGTGAACGGTGTGTTTTGGGTTTCCTTCAAGACCATATCTATTTCAGGGGCTGAGCTGGCGGCTTTGTGAACTTTCAACGTCATGGTATCCAGTTGGATCATGAGTGATTCGAGCTCGCTGTTTCTGCTACCCTCGGTCTGATTCTGGATGTGTCTGGTCGGTGACAATTATAGGTGAATGGTTGGTCGCCTGCTAGATTCGCTGTTCAGAGGTGGTGTTTCCCCGAATAAGACCCTTGGGAGCCGCGGGGTAGGGTTTTCAGTTGCTTGAGATGCTTGGGAACCGGTAGTCTGTAGGTAGTTGATTCGTTCCCTACATGAGTCTTGGTTGTTTGTTAGTACGTCGAGGCGAGCATTGTTGTCTCTGGTCAACTCGTCGACCTGGGCCATTAACATTCTTATGAGGGAGGAGACGTCCTGGTTTTGATCGTTTGCACGTGCTCCGTCCCTACTTGTATCGGCTGCCCTGGTCTGGTTGGTCCCGGCGTTAGCTGGCGAAATTGGTGACTCCGAGCTCGGGGCGAGCAGGCTTCGGGTTTGCTCAGGCGACTTCGGGTCATTATCTGTTAATGATGGTCCTGTCATCTCGGATTCGTCTTAGATCGTAAGAAGTTTTATCGTCCCCACAGACGGCGCCAATTATTGTTACGTAAAATTCGACCTAGTCAATATTACGAGCTACGATCTGATGTGTCCGAACAACGAGGTGAAATACAGATATGAAGTGAGGTCGAAATCATTCTTTATTGATCTTAAGGCCGGAGCCGAGCTATGAACAGGATGGTACGAGGTGTGAGTCCGTCGAATGACGTGCTCACTAAGCTATGCTTGAGGTCGGAGCTATATAGAAGTAGCTCGGCCTCTCGCAAGTTACAATCTGGCTAAAATGAAGAGTGAAGGTTCCTATTTATAGTGCTTGGATGTTGACTCTTCCTTGGGCTGTTGACTCCTTAACGGGCTTGTCTTCTTGGGCCGAAATGATATTGTTGATTTAATTAGATTTCCAATGGGCTTATGGATGGGTGCTAAACCCATATCCAACAAACAAGAGCACATGATTGCACCAGAGTTGAGAGCGTCATAACAGTTGGAGAGCTGGATTTGGTAGAGCTGGATTGACCGTACGGTCTCTGCAAAGATTCGGTGAGATATTTTGTTGTTTGCAGAGATGCTTCTCTGTTTTTGCTGTAGGGGAAAGTGTTGTGGACACTGTTTTTTGTGCAAGCCCAAAGTTTCATGTTTCATTTGCGTATGGGCTTCACTAGCTTGCCCATCTTCATCCTTAGTCCTCACACACCCCCTCAAACTTAAGTAGGCGGTAACACAATGTTGGGGTCAAAACCCCCCTCGACGAAAACAATAGCTGAAAGTGTTGTGGACACTGTTTTTTGTGCAAGCCCAAAGTTTCATGTTTCATTTGCGTATGGGCTTCAGTAGCTGGCCCATCTTCATCCTTAGTCCTCACACACCCCCTTAAACTTCAATAGGCGGTAACACAATGTTAGGGTCAAAATCCCCCTCGACGAAAATAATAGCCGAAAGCGTGATCGGAATATCGGACACGGACGTTCATCATATTTCATACGAACAAAGCTTCGTATAGTCAATGCTTTATACGAAGCGCTTCGTATCGATAACTTCGTATGAATAACATTTTATACGAAAAGATTCAAACGGATAACATGTTGGAATTATGTCCAGTAATCTCTGTACTGTCTCTAGAAAGTAAGAGTATGTCAATGATCAGACATAAGTCATATAATACTGGGGGTCATGATGGCTTGCTAGAGTCCGCTCATGATCTATAAATCTTGGATTTATTGCCTTTATTATATGATCCCATATGGGTCACACGCCTAAGCTAACAGGAAAATGTGTAGGAACGGTTTAGCAGAAGTACGGTAAAAGTGCTAGGCATTTACTGTACTTAGAGAGACTAAAGGGCCTGATTAAATCTAAGGGATTTTTTCAGACTGAGAATTGGGCCCAAAAGCCCATAAGAACTGGACAAGGGTTTTAATAATAAAACTTGCCCTAGCTCTTTTTTTCTCAACACAGTCTGCGCCTCTCATCTCTCTCTCTGCGCCTCCCACCAGCTTGGTCTAGCAGCCAATTTCCTGTGCGTGCGTGTGTGAGCCTTTGGAGGAGCTATCTCTTGGTGGTTCTGCTGATCTCTGACCCGTACCTCCTCTTTCCGCTGCAAAACAAGGTAACAGGTGAGATCCTTTATGTTTCTAGCAAGAGAACCTAGATCTGGCATGTTTAGTAGGATCAATCAATGAGAAATTGAATCAGGATATACTAAACGATCCTTCATAACATTCCATACGAACGAAGCTTTGTATAGTCAATGCTTTATACGAAGCGCTTCGTATTGATGACTTCGTATGAATAACGTTTTATACGAAAAGATTCAAACGGACAACATTTCATACGAAACGGATGTAACTATTCACCAAAACATCCGAACGGACCAATCGGACAAACACATCTTTCGATAGAAACTACGGATAGACAAAACATCCGAACAAGAGACTTCCGAGCTGAGCCAGCTCGGGTCCGAGCCAAACCAGCTCGGAATCTCTGAGCTAAACCAGCTCGGAATCTCTGAGCTAAACCAGCTCGGATCCGAGCTGAACCAGTTCGAAATCTCTGAGCTAAACCGGCTCGGAATCTCCGTGCTAAACTAGCTCGGAATTCCCGAGCTGAATCAGCATGGATCCGAGTTAAACCAGCTCGGATTTGAACCAGCTCAGACTTTCCTAGCTGAAACCAGCTCGGATCCGAACGTCTCCTTTCACTTTTCCCGAGCACGATCCATTCTCTTGGAAGTTCCGAGCTAAATGCATTCCTTGGGAGCTTCCTAGCTGAATTTACTTCTCAGACTTTCCGAACGGATATTCCACCTAGAACGTATGATCAAACATTTTCCGATATAACCTTATTCGGATGCGCGACTAGCCGCAATCCATCTTTGGAAACATCGACTTATACGTTCTTAGCCGTTAATCCAAAATCATCGGATGAAGTTAGAAGAAATACGAATTTGGACCCAACGTATAAAACTCGTATTTCCGAGACTTTGGGCCGAATCAAGAAGTTCACGCTCAAACGGACTCGGACCATCCGTTTTGGGCCCATTCGGCAAAATAGGTTTAGCCGCAAAAAGATAGTCGTCAAAGTAAGAAGATAAACGCGAATAAGTGAAGATGAAGATATTTCCGAGCAGAAGAGGAAAATCCGAGATAAAAATGTAAATCTTAACGAAAATGGAAGGAGACGATAACAAGAAGATTTCTGAATATCTTGCGGACGAAGATCCTCGAAGCCGACTCGCCACAGCTATATAACGAGATGGTATTCCTACGATTAAGAGATAACGAAAAAACCTAGCATATAGACTTGCACTTAGCAATTTTCTCAGCCTCTTTTGTTCTTTGTACTCTCTTTTTCGATCTATTATCAATAAAAGATCCTCCGGGTTCCTATTTCGTGTGTTTACTTTTGAGATTTATGTTCCCTAAAAGTTTAGCTCTACAAGTTTTGACAGTGCGAGTTCCGACTTTCACAGTTTGGCGCCGTCTGTGTGGACATAGAAGTTTTTTACACTTAAAAACCACCGACTAGCAGATCCGTAGATATGGTCGACGACGGAGACCTAGACGGTAAAAGAACAAATCATCCATGGGCGATCAACGCTGCAGCAGACGTAGCCGCAGCAAACAATACCATAACGGACAACGCTGCAACAGATGCAGCCGCAACTGATGCAACGAAAACAGACGTAGCGCTGCCCGATTTAAAGGAGACGACAGCCGTATTGATGCAAAAACTCAGTATCGGGAGAAGGCAAATACCACCCTCACCAAGCATGTGGAGAGGCTCAGAACAAAAACCATGGAGCACTTGTGCAGTGAAGTTTGGACCAACTAAGCGTAGGTGACTCGACTTGCAAACAAGCGAACGCCTCCTGCAGACAAATCTAACACAACATATCTACCACCACTAATCCGACCAAGAAGGATCGCGACGACTATCGACATCGACGGAGAAGATTGCATGGACGCAACCTCAAACAAAAAGAATCGTAACAAAGATACCAAGATCTGATCGAAATCTATCAAAACAAAAAAAATATTTTTTTGTGTTCTAAGATCGTCTTCGTCGTAAATCGCTTTAGGATCTCTCCGATTATCGAGATAAGTACCTATTTACCTCCTCATCATCAGTTTCTTTACAAATTACGCCGATCCATTCAATTCTTTGTGACTTTTCTATTTTAGCCTTGTTACAAGTTTTTCGCTTTAAATGCTTTACGATTATAGGAATTACTAATATCTCTAACTTACGTAGAAATTAACATGATAAACTCTTGATCAAAATAGTAAAATATCTCGTCAAATCTTTTCGAATGCTCAACGTACAATCTATTGCTCTTCGATTTTGTTTTACATGTTGAGCATCTTGGTTTGGGTCTTTGCGGTTATGCATCATGATCAGATTCTAACCAATTTCCATCATCGAACGAGTCTCCGACTTTGCTTCGTATGCAGATCCAATCCAATCCAACGCCAAGTAGCCAATCTATCTCTAACCGATCGTCGTCGAAGTCCCGCCGTCTGATATATCATAGTTTTTACCTGTTTTAAGACATGATATAAGTATGTTTTATAGTCTTTTGTAGTGTCTTTCGAGTCTTTTCAGGTGTTTACTAGGTACATGCACGTTTGAAGGATTTTGAAAGATATTGGAGTATTTTGGGGAAAATTGGGAACTAAAGCCGTAAGAGCTGATTTCACTATCTCGGAGCAACCTTTGTGTCGATCGATGCATCATTTGCGTCGATCGGTTCATACCCGTGCCAGCACATTAATGAAAATTTTGGAGATTTGCACTTTTGCCCCAGAAGTTTAAGTATTTACAAAAGCAAGCCATGATTAGCACTTTATAATTAGGTTTATGGTGTTTTGTTTTGATTAGACATTCATACTTTTAGCTAGAGAGAGTTTGAGAGCTTGGGGCTGATCTTACCTTGTACTGCTTTTGCTTTTGGAGAAGATTTCGAACCCCTTTTCTTTCTCTACTCTTTTATATATGCAATCTATTTATTCATTGATTTATGTTTCATTAATCATGTCTGAGTAGATTCATAGTTAGGTTTAGGGATTCTCATTAGGGATTTCATGACTTGCTAGATTAATTTATTAGTTAAGGATTCACACTACAGGAAAATATCGTATAAAGAGCACCACATAAACGCTATTGCTGGATACCATAGCGTTATCGCAAACGCTCCATCTTCGCCCGTCATAATAGGTATGGCGGTTTACATAGCGTTTATTCGTTATGCTACATTAGTTATTTTTTCAATAGCGTTTACTTTTTTTGCAATTGTATATTTTTTAATAGCTTTTAATATTTGTTATTGTTTCTTTATTCATAGAATTTTGGTATGTGATCATTTGTTTTACTATAGCAATTGGATTTTGTAATTTGATCTAGGCTATATTTTTAAACCTGAATTTTTAAAAATCAATAACCAAACAAAAATGATGCAACAAAACATGTTTATATTAAAATCAAAGCCATGTTACAAGCGCTTCCCTATACAAGTTTCTATTCCAAATCCAAAAATCAAAGAAAATAATAAATGGGCAGGAATAATGTACAGTTGATCACATCCTTCTCTGATACGTTCAGTTTATTTGACATAAACCGAATACCAATCTTGTGTACGGCTTGGTATTACTAAGCGCTGAATTTCAGCTGAATTCCTTTCTTCTGATCATTGTTCCATCTTCCTTCTGACACAGAGAGAAACAAATAAATAAATAGACCCAGCCTGTTAAATGTGTCCCTAAGGGAAATAGAAGATAAATTTCAGCCTACTAGAAGCAAAAAGATCAAAGTTAAACCGGCATCAAGCAGATATAAATGGTTCTTAAGGCTTTAAGAATTGATGAAGCAAGAGAGCCTTATGATAGAGTTGAGAAAATAAACTTACTTTCTGCATCTCTCCCTTTGAGACAACCAATTGAGAAACAACTCCCAAACTATCACTCAGAACTTCGGTTAGAACACCAGTTATTGCCTCGGCTTGTTTTGAAGGGAGGCCTTGTGATTCTAAGCTCCTAACCTGAAAATCAAAATACAAGGCATCTGTAAGTTTCATTTCAAGAAGAAAGAAGAAACACAAATTATGCCCCAAAAGTTTTGTGTTAAAGAAGTTATTACCATGGTGAGTGTATCGACGAGAAACAAATGTTTTCCACTGGTTTTGAAAAGTTGAGATATAAATCTGGCGTGGGACTATGAAAGTAAGGATGAAGAAGATGAACGAATCTCGTGGTCTAGGGACTATAACAAGCGGACCAGCACAAGTGTGCCATAGCTCTCTGTAGAAGAAGAAAATGCAGAAATCAGTTGACTAGATAAACTCGATCTGTAACCAAAATCAAGCTAAGAACAAAAAAAACTCTAAAAAGAAGACATACCAGCACGCTCAGGAGCAACATATCGGTAGGAAAGAATATTTTGTCCCTCGAAATTTCTGGTCTTCTTAGAGTCACTGTGACCAAAGGAGGAAAAGTTCTCTCCTCCACGATTTCCTTTCATTGGAACCTCCAAACTCGCCATACTTGGTAATCTAAAGCCCAGATCTGTTTGATATGGTACCAAAGAAGCTTCTAAGCAGACGATTATCATCAAGAGAATCACCAAATTGTCCTCTTCTACAGCTCCAATCTCCCAAACACAATCACCACTGGTTTAGCTCATATACATGTAGAGAAGCCTAGGATCTAGGGTTCGTTGTATTGAATCACTAACCTCGTTCTTACCTTGTACTGGCAGCGGAATGATTGGTGAAACGAGATCAGTAGCGACTCAAATGCTTCGCCTCTACCAGATACATACGCACACAAACCTGGAAAGCCGGGATGCTAGTGCCGGATCTTGGGATTTCTGAGTTTCTGGTGTTTCTGAAATCACACTTGTGCTCACTCCTAATGATAGTTGTGTGTCGAGATCAGACATTCCTATAATCCTTTTGTCACTATATCTCGATTTGGCATAAGGCAAGATTGGTGTCATCCTTATTTAGCCAATATTGTGTTTATCGAACTCCTGATCTATACTGAACAAGACAAACAACTGAACTACAGTTCGTTTGAGTGCAGCCACACATTTTCTCAGCATAAAATCTTCGATAGGCCCTGAGATATTTATCTCTCGTTATTCAGGAGGAACAAATCCCATCTTGTTCCATCCATGTTTCAACACACACTTCATGATACACCTGAGCAGTGCCGTTATAGCCGCCAGTTACGGGTCGACGTTTGACAAGGTCAAAGTGCACCAATTCATATGTAAGAAAACATGATGAACTCAGGTCTAAGGACTATACTCTATAGTCGTAATGAGAATCTCTCATGACACATATATAACTATCTTGGAGACTTCTCATTAGCGGGTCACGTCCGATCATATGTTCATCAACATATATCTATGTGACTGACTGTGATAATCATATCATTGACTCCATGAAGCTTAGTCAACAGTCACCTCACAATCTAGTCTCTCGCGGTTGTCATTGTCCCACTTTGACAACCTCGACTAGGGACACATCATAATTTATGTCATCTATAACTTATAGGGTTCCATGATCAAGTCCTCAACTTGATGACCTATAATATGGCATAAACTTATTTTGGGACCATTATTTAGATCACAATAAATAATGCTGAAATCAAATTTTATTAAACATATCCAAAAGTATGTTTGCAAGAACATCTTAATATAACTAAAATAAAACAATAAAACTCCCACTAGAATCAAGATTACATCTTAAGATCTCTAATGCCTACAGCAGTCGTATGACTCTCATGCTTAGGCCTTGGGAGTGGCTTAGTCAGAGGATCAGCGACATTCTCGTCCGTCGGAACTCGGCTGATCTTCACATCACATTTATTGACGATATCACGAATCAGGTGATATCTCCTCTCTACGTATTTGGACTTCTGGTGTGACATGGGTTCTTTCGCCTGAGCAATGGCTCCATTGTTATCACAAAATAAAGCCACTGGCTCCAAGATACTAGGAACCATACCAAGTTCAGTCATGAACTTCTTGATCCAAACAGCTTCCTTTGCCGCTTCTGAAGCAGCAACATATTCAGCTTCCGTCGTGGAATCAGCTACGGTATTCTGCTTAGAGCTCTTCCAGCTCACTGCACCGCTATTTAGACAGAAGACATATCCAGACTGTGATCAAAAATTGTCTCTGTCCTTCTGAAAACTCGCATCAGTGAATCCATTCACCACAAGTTCTTCACTTCCTCCATATACCAAGAACTTATCCTTGGTATGTCTCAAATACTTGAGAATATTCTTGACAGCTGTCCAGTGATCTTCACCTGGATCAGATTGGTATCTACTTGTCATGCTTAACGCGTAAGCTACATCTGGACGAGTGCAGAGCATGGCATACATGATAGATCCTATTGCAGAAGCATAAGGAATCTTACCCATGCGTTCTCGCTCAGCATGTGTCGCCGGACACTGCTTCTTGCTGAGACTAATGCCATGAGACATCGGTATGAAGCCCTTCTTGGAATCATGCATTTTGAATCTGTGCAACACCTTATCAATATAAGTGTCCTGGCACAATCCAATCAGCATGTTCGCTCTATCTCTGTAGATTCTGATTCCAAGAATGTACGCGGTTTCTCCCATGTCTTTCATGGAAAAACAACTTCCGAGCCAAGTCTTAACAGACTGAAGCAACAGGACGTCATTACCGAGAAGGAGTATGTCATCGACATACAGTACTAGAAACGCAATTCTGCTCCCACTAGTCTTCTTGTATACACATGGTTCTTCTTCGTTCTTGATGAAACCAAATTGTTTTACTGCTTCATCAAAACGAAGATTCCAACTCCGTGATGCTTGCTTCAATCCATAAATGGATTTATGAAGCTTGCATACCTTCCCTACATTCTTAGGATCTACAAAACCCTATGGTTGTGTCATATACACATCCTCTTCCAAAATACCATTCAGGAAGGCGGTTTTGACATCCATCTGCCAAATTTCATAATCATAATAAGCGGCAGTTGCTAGAAGAATCCGAATGGATTTAAGCATGGCGGCTGGGGAATAGGTTTCATCATAGTCAACACCATGAATCTGTTTGAAACCTTTAGCCACCAACCTAGCTTTATAAATTGGGACATTGCCATCCACATCAATCTTCTTCTTGAAGATCCATTTACACTCAATGGCTTTTGCACCATTAGGTAAATCGACCAAGGACCA
Source organism: Orychophragmus violaceus (assembly GCA_030180135.1). Classification (NCBI taxonomy): domain Eukaryota; kingdom Viridiplantae; phylum Streptophyta; class Magnoliopsida; order Brassicales; family Brassicaceae; genus Orychophragmus; species Orychophragmus violaceus. The sequence continues at coordinate 79,993,680 of CM058230.1, forward strand.
TACATGGTTTTCTGACATGGATCCCATTTCGGATTTAGAGGCTCCAAGCCAATTTTCGGAGTCCGGGCCCATCATTGCTTCCGCGAAGGTCGCTGGTTCATCACTTTCAATGATCATTAGATCATTGCAATTGGTCACGAGAAATCCATAATATCTCTCGGGTTCGTGACGGATCCTTCCGGATCTGCGAACTTCAGGCTCCACAGGCGCTTTGTGGATCCAACTGCTGCTCTTCCTCAGAAGGTTGAGCAATCTCCTATGCATCTCGAATTTCTTCGAGATGTACTTTACTCCCACTGCTTTTCTTAGAAAGAAACTCCCTCTCAAGAAAAGAACAGTCCCGAGCAACAAAGACTTAGTTCTCAGATCGGTTGTAAAAGTAGTATGCCTTGGTTTCTTTAGGATAACCAACGAAGTAACATTTATTTGATTTGGGTGCGAGTTTGTCAGAGATTAAACGTTTGACATAAGCTTCACAACCCCAAATCTTCAGGAAAGACAGACTTGGAATATTCCGAGTCCACAATTCATGTGGTGTCTTTTCCACTGATATAGATGGCACCCTATTTAGTTTAAACGCAGACGTTTCTAGAGCAAATCCCCATAAGGATAATGGAAGATCTGAATGACTCATCATAGACCGAATCATATCCAATAAGGTTCGATTCCTCCTCTCTGACACTCCATTCCATTGGGGTGTTCCAGGAGGAGTGAGTTGTGAAACAATTCCACACTCGCTCAGATAGTCACTGAACTCTTGACTCAAGTATTCTCCTCTGCGATCCGACCGCAGAACTTTGATACTTTTGCCAAGTTGGTTCTGTACTTCATTCTTGAACTCCTTGAATCTATCAAAGGATTCTAACTTGTGTCTCATCAAATAGACGTAGCCATACCTACTGAAGTCATCAGTAAAGGTAATGAAGTATTTGTAATTTCCTCTGGCAACAGTGCTCATCGGCCCACATACATCAGTATGAATAAGGCCCAATAAGTCACTGGCCCTTTCATTCGGTTTGTTGAAAGGGGCCCTAGCCATTTTGCCCATCAAGCAAGATTCGCATTTCTCACATGATTCAAAATCAAATGAGCCCAGAAGCCCATTTCGATGGAGTCTCTGAATGCGTTTCTCATTGATATGGCCCAAACGACAATGCCATAAGAAAGTCGGGTTTTCGTCATTTGACTTAAACCGCTTTGTATTTATGTTAAAGACAGGCATTTCTTGGTTTAAGACATATAACACATTATCTAATGGGGTGCTACCATAAAACGTACCATCACGATTAAAAGAACAAACTTTATTCTTAACAGCAAAATCAAAACCTTCCAAATCCAAAACGGAAACTGAAATTATGTTTCTGCTGATCGCAGGTACAAAGTAGCAATTATTCAATTCTAAAACCATGCCAGAAGGTAAAGACAAATCATAAGTGCCTACGACCAGTGCAGCAACCTTAGCTCCATTCCCGGCCCGTAGCTCTACTTGTCCTTTCTTCAGCGTTCTACTGTTTCTTAGTGCCTGCATATTAGTACAAATATGAGCACCGCAGCCGGTATCCAATACCCACGAAGTAGAACTAGAAGACATAACATTAAGTTCGATAACATAAATACCTGAGTCAGACGCATCATACGTCTTCTTCAGCTTCTTGTAATCTTCCATGAACTTCTTGCAATCTCTCTTCCAATGCCCTAGCTGCTTGCAGTAGTTGCATTTGTCCTCAGGAGAAGGCCCGGATTTGGGCTTGGGCTTGGGCTTGTCTTGACTCTCACTCTGGACAGCTTTAGCTTTTCCCTTATCCTTACTAGGTTTCTTAAACCTTTTACCCCCTTGTACCATCAGTACACTGGGATTTGCCTTCTTGAGATTCAGCTCTGGTGTCTTAAGCATGCCGTGCAACTCAGTCAATGTCTTAGTCATGTTTTGCATGTTGTAGTTCATGATGAACTGATCAAAACACGACGGCAAAGACTGCAGAATCATGTCAGTGGCTAGCTCCTGGCTAATGGCACAGTCCAGTTTCCCCAGGTTATCGATGTAACCCATCATTTTAAGGATATGAGGACTTACTGGACTGTCCTTAGCCAGTTTGCAATCCATGAGAGATTTAACCGTCTGGTATCTCTCTGTGCGAACTTGCTCCTGAAACAAAGCTTTCAGGCTGTTAATCATCTCAATCGGTGACATCACGTTCTCATATTGCTTCTGCAGCTCAGAGTTCATAGTCACCAGCATTAGACAATTAACGTCTTTGACATCAGCTGAATGCTTATCCCAAGCATTCTTATCTGCCTGCATGGCATTGGAACGTGGCCTCTCGGGGAGAACTCTTGTAAGGACATATTCCTTGTTCTCCTGCCTGAGAACTATTCTCAGGTTCCGATACCATTCCAAGAAATTTGATCCATTAAGCTTGTCCTTCTCAAGGACGGATCTTAACGAGAAAGTGTTGATGTGAGTTGAGACAGACATAGCTGTAATTAAAAGAGGTAGAGGTTTTAGTTATGATGCTCAAGAAATGAGAATTCTTATCTAATAAGAAAACTCGCATTGTATTCAAAAACTATGTTTCCTCAGATGAATACAATAAACCAAGATCCTCAGATCACCAAATTTTGAGTGGGCGACTCGCCATCACCCAAACTTTAGTTATCTAGGTAAGCAAATCATTGCTAATTGTACCCAGTACAACTCTTGGTCGCAGATAAGACAATCCATGTCTTGTCCACTCTGATGTCTCTGGGCCCAGAACTTCTGATAGCCCAGTCAAGTAAACCAATCTCTTCAGTCTTGTGATCATTGACAGTCGCACTGTAAATCTATCAATGATCACCTGCCTTACTCATGTAGCTGTGGATACCAAGGACTCCAAGGCTATCCAACAACGAAACGAGTCTTGACAGTAGACAAGATCGGGCAAGACATTAAGATCACTTGATATTAAGTTAAGGAAAATAAATATTTAATCTTGATGCATATCCAATATACATCCAAGAATTTATTAAGTTAATTAAAACAACCAGTTTAATTAAGTTTAGGTTAATCTTGAACTTTAGGAGTAAATTTGGTCCGGTATTTGCAAATTTTAGGTCCAACCATCAAGTCTGCGATTGGTGTGTCGATCGACACCAACCATTGGCATCGGTTGACACAACCTAATTTAAACCGGACTTCGATAACCGGTCAAACCGGATCGAATTTCCTTAACCGGCTCAATCTAATTGAACCGGTCCGGTTTAATGATCCATGTCGATCGTTACACAACAATGTGTCGATCGACATGATCTAACCAGAACCAAATTTACCTTTCTGGTTCAATCCAATTGAACCGGGTTGATAACCGGTAAATCCAATTTAACCGAAACCAACCAATTATAACTGTGTCGACCGACGTACCCAGTGTGTCGATCGACACATTAGGGTATCAGGAAATCCGATCTCTAAGATCGGAACCCTAAAATTTTATTAGGCGTATTCGCGGTGCATCGACCGACACAAGCTTAGTGTCGATCGACACTGTGCAAAAACCCTAAAGATTTTATTATCGCTTTCGCACTGTGTCGACCGACACAAACTTGTGTCGATCGACACTGTGCGAAAACACAGGTTCATCGTATTTTCAACAGAGACTTAATCCGAGATTAAATTCTTTAAAACACGATTTAACAGGCACTAAACTAATCAAATTCATCAGTATTCGATTTAAATGCCTTAGATTCAGTAGATTAAACCCTAATAGCTCTGATACCACTGTAGAGAAGCCTAGGATCTAGGGTTCGTTGTATTGAATCACTAACCTTGTTCTTACCTTGTACTGGTGATAGGTCAAGAATTATTCCTATACTAACTGCAAGTGCACAGTGATGTAGTTGTAGTACTTAGGGTATTTGAATCCACAGAGACTCCGGTCAACGATAGATTTAGATCGATCAAGTTAAAACTAGGAGAAAGCAATATGGGAAAGCAGTAAATCAAACAAGCAGAAAAGTAAATAGATCGGTTGTAAGCGAGGAAGCGAAGGCGTTAAGTCTAGGGAGTTCTCAGGAAATCAGGAACACAAGCAATCAATCAAACGGGATCTAATTAAGAACTGTTCTAGAACTCAAAACACAAATATAGAATTAACCAACTGTCGTTGTGAGAATTCTCTAAGTCTAAGTGCAGCAATCCAAATTCCTTTGCAATTACTAACAGATTAAACTAGCTTTAAGATCAAGTTCGATATGTTCATAATTCAATTAAACCAAATTCCTTTGCGAGTAATTCAATTGCTCATCTAGGTTCTTTCTAGCTAATTAACCAACTGTCGTTGCATCAATCAACCTAAAATCATAAATCTGGATAGCTACTTCAGATTAAGCATTAAGAACAATCCTAGACGAAGAACTAGCAAGTATGAATCCCTAACATATTGATTAACCTATAATTCCATGAAATCCCTTGTGAGAATCCCTAAACCTAACAGGTAAACTACTCAGACATGTTCATCGAAACAGAGAACATCATGAATAGAAAACCAAATATTATATAACAGAATAAAGAACTGGGGTTCAAAATCCTCTCTCTTTCAAGAACAGGATCAGCCCCTAAAACTCTCTCTGAATAAAATAAAACTTAAGTAAAGCGTAGCCTAAACAATGGCTTAAAAACCCTAATATAATGATCTAAATTCGGTTGGGGCTTCTTTGTAATTATAGAAACTTCTCGGCTTAAGTTGCAATATCCAAACTCTTCATTTATCTCGCCGAGAAAAGTCTGTGTCGACCTTGTGTCGATCGATGCACATGTTGTGTCGATCGACACAGGTCTGTGAATTAGGCAGTGAACTCTTCCTCTCGGGTTAAAACTCCAAAAAGCTCCAAAATGCATCATAATGTCCAAATCCGCTCCAAACGTGCCTAGACCTGAAAACATAGATAATAGGACTCCAAAGGACTCTAAAAGACTCAATAGAAAGATATATACCATGGCTAAAATCCCTAAAATCCATGGTATATCAACTCCCCCACACTTAGCTCTTGCTTGCCCTCAAGCAAGTAAAGAACCAAGATATAAGAGAAGAAGTTTGAAAACACAGAAACTCATTTCGTCCTAGGAACTTTCGCATTCACATTCACATAGTAAGCCACTGAAAACTTTCCTACAGAACTCAAGACCACAATGTACATCCCCCACACTTAGCAACTGTCCTAAGTAAACTCCACAATCACATTCACGCATTCAAATTCACCCTACTGACTTCTGCAAGTATTTAAGTGCGGTCTCACCTAAGGAGTATTGATCAAAGGGCACATGGACTCTTACCTTGTCAGCTCTAGACCACCATACTATCTTTCTCTGGTCCCTTTCTTCTCTTTTCCCTTCCTTAACAACTGATTTTTCCCCACTGGGTATCATTTTATTTTTTTTATCAGTGTTCTTCCCGTTTTGGGGTGTACTTTGGACACATTCCATGGATCGCACAGGAGGTAAGCTACCACTCCCGTGACTAATTCGGAGTTACTAACTCATCCTCAGTTTATTACTCTTTTTTTTTTACTTTATGGAAGGGGAGAAGGGAACCAAATAGGACAGGTTTACAAGCTGTGTCAGAGTCTAACAAAGGAATCCGACTCAAGGTATTCCAAGCCCTTAGGTGAGAAAATTAAGTCAGTATTAAGGTGAAGTCAGTAAAAGGATCCTCTGATACCTGAAGCGATGTGGGTGTTCTCAGTAGGCTGATCCGTTTGGGGTTTTCTAACAGTCATAGAGGCTCTACAAGTCTGTCCAATGGTCACTTAGTTCCTGTTCAAGCGAAAATTTTCCTCGAAAAATCATAGTTTCATACAAGTTTTTGACTCAATAAAACAATTTTTGAAAAAACAAAAGACTGACTCTAAGAAAACAAAAGTGTGCGTCAGTAGCTTCCTCCCCCACACTTAAACTACACTGTCCCCAGTGTAATCAAGCTCAGGATCGGTGAGAAAAATAATCAAATTGAAAACAGTCCGAAAAGTTGCAGAACACGTACCTGTTGTCGTCTTGTGTCGATCGATGCCACAAGGGTGTCGATCGATGCAAGGCGATTTTGCCCGCGGTTACGTAGATAACCGATGTCTGAACCGCAATCAAATCGGTTAACCATACATCGCAACTGTGTCGACCGATGCACTATGTGTGTCGATCGATGCAGTGCGATTCTGCCTGTTTCTCTCGGCTATGAACACACTTAAACAGAAAAATTAAAAATACCAAATCAAAACGAAAAACAAAAACAAAAAACGAACCTAACAGTGGGTTGCCTCCCACTCAGCGCTTGTTTTTAGTCATTAGCTTGACTATTGGGTAGAGATTTGACTCATGGTGGTTTCAACAGAGACTTTGAATGTCTCTGTGAATATCTATTCATCCAAGGAGGTGTATAGGCTGTCAGATCATGAGGTCTCCCAAGGAAAGAGTAAACAGAATCAGGGCGGGAGCGAAGCTTGGGTGGGATACTGCGTTTTCCTGCATTCAAAGCAATGCGGTCAGGAGGTTTAATCTTAGGTGATTTATACCTTACCTTTGGTGCAGATCTGATGTCTGGAGCTTTCTGCTTATGAGCAGTTGCAGACTCTGAAGATGTTAGAGTAGGTTCAAGAGGAACCGCCATTTTCTTTTCTCCACTATCAGGCGCTGTAATTGCATCAATCTGAACTCTATCTTTCAAATGATTATCAGTGGAGAGCATCTTCCTCGCACACCTCAATACACCACGATGAACTCGCGAAGCTTTAGCTGGTGAGGCTTCAATCATCTCCTTATCCACCACTACCATGCACTTGTCTGTATCTCGCTCATGTTTAGACTTTATAGGAATTTTTGGGAATGGTATTGGAGGTTTGTAGACCCTTTCCCCAGCAAAAACATCAGATTTGGGCGAAATTGGGTCTGTTCGACTGTCGCGTCGACCGACGCAGAAGTAGCGTCGGTCGACATTGAATTGATGTCGACCTTCAGTGTCGACCATGGTCGGTTTCTATTCGTCGTAAGAACTCGAAATTGCTGTCAGAACTGCGTGTCGACCGACACTAAGGTGGTGTCGATCGATGCATGTCTCAGACAGACAATATTCATCCAGAAAATCCGAGATTATGCTCTCTTCTTCACCTAGCAACTCAATCTCATCTCTTAAGGTCACAGCTTTGATGGATCTGTACTATTCAGCTTTCCCAACTTCATTATGCCTTTGTATTTCTTGAGATGTGACCTATCATGGTTTTTACCCATTTTATACCATGATATAGATGTGTTTTTAGTGTCTTTTGTGTTCGTTTAGAGTCTTTTACAGGTTTAATCAGGTTTGGAGCTAATTGGAGATATTTGGAGCATTTTGGGACTTTTGGGACGTTTTGGCCGAGAGCTTAACTCACTGTCCGATTATTGATCAAGCATCGACCGACACACATTGTGCATCGGTCGACACACTAGCGAGATGGGCCGTACGCGTCGGTTTAACAAGTTATGAAGATTTGCAAAGAGGCCCAGAATAGTTCCAGTATTTACACAGAAGCCCCAGCCGAGATTAGGCTTATATATAGAGGATTTTGGTGTTTAATTTACTTACGCTTTCATACTTAGAGCTAAGAGATTTTTAGAGCTTTTGGGGCTGATCTATTTCCTGTATTCACTTATTTTGGAGAAGATTTCGAACCCCTTTGATATTTTATTCTCTTATATGCAATCTATTATTTTTATGATTATGTTTTCATTAATCATGTCTAAGTAGATCCATAGTAAAGTTTAGGGTTTCTCATTAGGGTTTGATGACTTGCTAGACTTGTTTAATTCAGTTAAGGATTCATATGATTAGAATGTTCTTCAAACTAAATTGTGCTTAAAGCTAGTTCTAACCTGATCAATTAGAATCTAGATCTTAGGTTGCTAAATTCGACACGAGAGTGTGTTTTAGAATCTGAACTATTTAGGTTGAGCAATTAAATTATTCGCAAAGAGATTGGTTTAGTTTAATTGTGAACATATCGAACTTGAACTTAATGCTAGTTTAATCTGTTAGTAATTGCAAAGAGATTTGGGTTACTGCACTTAGACTTAGAGAGTTTTCGCAAAGAGATTTGGTTAATTCTATTTCTGTGATTTGAGTTCTAGAACTGAGTTTAAGTTGATCCTGACTGATTAACTTGTCCGCTTGTCTGATTTCCTGAGAACACCCTAGGCTTGACGCTTTTAGTTTATTGCTTTCACAACCAACTTGCTAATGTTTACTTTCTTGCTTTGCAATTTATTTACTTCACCATCTGCTTATTTCTAGTATTAATCTCTACTGTTCTGATCTATTGAGACCTAGTGTCCTTGTGGATTCGATAACCCTATATACTACTTTGACGATACTGTGCACTTGCAGTTTAGAATAGGGTAAAACTTAGAACCTACCAAGTTTTTGGCGCCGTTGCCGGGGACTCTATGAGTCTTCGATAGGACCGAACTTAGGGTTTTTACTAGAAATTTTTCTTTTTGTTTTTGTTTTTTTCGTTTTATTTTCATAATTTGCTAACTTTTTCTCTGTTTCTTTCTGTCGCAGGTACGACTTTCGCCTTGCGTCGATCATTGCATCCTTTGCGTCGATCGTCACTAGGCGATTTGAGATTGAATCGATCGTTGCACTGATAGCATCGATCGTTGCTGGACGATTACAGACAGTTTATGCCAACGCAGAAAACTCGAAGTAATCCGAACTCGAGCTTAGTTAATCTCGGACTAGAGGAACTTGGACGTCTAGAAAGAACTATCAGAAGAGAAAAGAGAGAGAGAATGGTACGAGAACGTCTGATCTTGATACCAGATGCTGAAGGTACCCTGGGCATCGGGTTGATGCTGAAGGGAACGTGATCCCTGACCCACCTGAGCCACAACCGCATGTGCAAGCCCAAGGTCAAGCTCAAGGTAGACAGATGGTTGTCCATGAAAGGACTTTGGCTGACTACAACAGACCAGATGAGTTTCATAGAAACCGAACAGCCTTAGTACTTCCTGGTTTCGAGAGGGAGGATTTTGAGATCAAGACCATCTACTACTCGCTGATGAGGCAGAATGCTTTCCATGGACATCCAACAGAGCAGCCTATGGATCACATTGATCAGTTTGCGGACATAATCAATGGCATGAAGTATGATGGAGTTTGCCAGGATTATCTGTTCCTTAAACTCTTTCCTTACAGTCTCGCTGGAGACGCTAGTGCATGGCTGAAGCAACTGGCACCTGGTCAGTTTACCACTTGGGCAGCACTGAAAAGTGAGTTCTGAGACATTTCTACGATGATGCGCATTCAGACCAGTCCAGACAGGACATTCTCACATTTTCCCAAGGAGTTGTGGAGCCTTTAAAAGCTGCTTGGATGAGATTTAGGAAGTATCAGCGTGACTGCCCACACCATGGATTCAGTGAAGTCACATTGCTAGGTATTTTCTTCAGAGGCATAGATCTGCCATATCAGTCTGCGCTGGATAACTCCAGTAATGAAACTTCAACACCAGGACTCCTGCACAAGCTAAGCAGTTGATTGAGAACTTAGTAAGCAGCAACAGTTGCAAGACTATGGATGAGAGGAGGAAGAAATCTGGTGGAAGTGTTGATAACTCAGAGATGGCTGAATTGAGATCCAGGATGGACAAAATCTGCAATCTTCTAGGTGAAAAGAAAGCTGTCCACTTTGCTCAAGAAGTAGAAGTAATTCAGACTGAGGAGGACACTCAGGAAGAAGATGTGAATTACATCGGAGGATCTGGTTTCCAAGGAAACATATTTGGATATCAATCTGGGAATAGATTTTCCGGTGGAGGACAGAAGGGTGCCTTCACAGGCAATCAGAACTCTTCAAGCTTTGGACAGACCAGTAATTTTCAGAAGCCTTATGGACAAAGTGCTCAGAGAACCTACGGATCTTCATCTTATCAGACACCTCCTACAGCCACTGCTTTTGAGACTAGGATGGAAACGATGTTGGAACAGGTACTGGAGAGCCAGAACAAGATTTCTGTGGACAGTAACAAGAAGTTGGATGCAGTTTATGAGAATCTCAATGGGAATTTTGAGACTCTGAGCACTCATGTAAAGCAGCTGGACACTCAGGTGAATCAGATTTCCAGTTCTATGAAGGGAAAAGGAGTTGCAGACACTCACATTAAGGCCTGGTCTGTGTACGTTAATGATGGATCTCACCTAGGGGAAAAATTCGAGCTAAGTACGGCTGAATTGGTAGAGGATGAAGAATTTTCGGATTTTGGAGAAAAACTCTCGGGTGAAAGTTGTGAACACAGTGTTGCAACGATCGACACACCCTTAGTGTCGGTCGTTCCAGGGCGTGAACAGACAGAACTGTCGGATGATAATGGCATAGATGCTGACTTGGAGCTTGATCGCCTATTCCCTGGAGTTTCTGAGATCTCTCAACAGGAGATTTATGCGCAGATTGTTAGACAACACTCCTCAGTGTCTGAAGTGATTAAACAGGAGATTGAAGAGCTTAAGAAGCTAGAGGAGATTGGTGAAGACTTGGAAGAAATTCCACCGTCTGATGATCCACCTTATCACCCCTGTGTGCAGAGGTATTTAAACAGGATGCTGCCTTTAGATGAAGAGCTGAGAGACTGGGTGATTATAGTTCCCCAACACATTAGTGAGGTGCTACTGAACAAGATCCCGAAGAAGCTGCCTGACCCTGGAGTCTTTGTGCTTAACTGCTCCATCTTCGAGGACAGTTTTAGACGCTCTCTGTGTGACTTAGGAGCTGCTGGAAGTATGATGCCTTATTCTGTGGCAGAGAAGTTGGGGATGCTGGATTTTTCTCCCACTAGGACCTCTCTTGTCCTAGCTGATCAGTCTATACGAGTTCCGGAAGGACTCCTAAAAGACATTCCAGTGAGAGTTGGAAACTATTTAGTTCCGACAGACTTCCTTGTGCTGAAGTATGACTGCGATCCTGATGAAGCATTGCTGCTTGGAAGACCATTCCTGGCTACAGCAGGAGCTGTGATTGATGTTAGACAGAGTCTAATAGACCTCCACCTGGGAGATTAGCCGCTGCGATATGAGATGGAGAAGCTGCGAAAGCCACTGATAGATGGGCAGACATTCACAATCATGGATGCAGATGATGAGCAGCCGGATGACACTGTGATTCTAGATCCTGGAGCACATTTTACTCCATCTTTTCTTAGACATGAGCATTCTGCAACAGCTTATTCTCCACCTTGGATGAGGAGACTTGAACAGAGACAGAAAAGGTCTCTGTCGGGTTCTCTTAGTGCCTGAAAGATCTTGTGCGTCCGGTCAAACTAATGACCTTAAACAAGCGCTGAGTGGGAGGCAACCCACTGTTTTCGTTTTTGCATTTTGATTTTAGTATTTTCATAGGATTTTACGCTTGTTTCTTGTTTTGGAGAGATTTGTTTGCAGGTCTCGGATTAAATCGCAGTGCGTTGATCGACACACCATTGTGTCGATCGTTACAACGGAAATCGCACAGCAACGGTCGGTGCACCTAGTGCAACGATCGATGCCTGACTGCGACAGAGGTAAAAACCCGAGAGAACTAACCATTCGATTAACAAATTTTTATTTTCTTTCATTTAACCAATCCCTTGCTTGACACTACTGGGGACAGTGTGTCTTAAGTGTGGGGGAGGTTCTACTAATTACTTTCTTTTGTTTTCTTAGAGTCAGTTAAATTTTAAAAATTTGTTTAAGTAGGAAACAATGATTTTTTGAGAAGATTAGCAGCATTTGCAGGAACTTAAGTAACCATTGGGATGAAGCTGCAGATTATCTATGACTATTAGAAAACCCAGACACAGATCAGCCTACTGAGAACACCCACATCGCTTCAGGTATCAAAGGATCTTTTACTGACTTCAATTTAATCCTGACTTTAGATTTCTCACCTAAGGGCTTGGTATACTTTATGTCGGACTCCCTTGTTGGTTCTGACACAGCCTGTAAACCTGTCCTATTTGGTTCCCTTCTCCCCTTCCATAAAGTTAAAAAAAAAAAAAGATAATAAACTGCGGATGAGTTAGTAACTCCGAAGTGGTCATGGGAATGGTAGCAAACACTATTTTCTCTCATGTGATCCATGGAATGTGTCCAAAGTACACCCCAAAACGGGAAGAACACTGATAAAAAAATAAAATGATACCCAGTGGAGAAAAATCAGTTGTTAAGGAAGGGAAAGAGAAGAAAGGGACTAAAGAAAGATAGTTTGGTGGTCTAGAGCTGGCAAGGTAAGAATCCATGTGCCTTTAGATCGATACCCCTTAGGTGAGACCGCACTTAAATATATGCAGAAGTCAGTAGGGAGAATTTGAATGCGTGAATATGATTGTGGCGTTTACTTAGGACAGTTTCTAAGTGTGGGGGAAGTATATGTTGGTCTTGATGTCTGTGGATTGACTTTTTCATGTGGATTACTAAGGGTAATCTGAATGCTGCTGCTTCTACGACAAAATGAGTTTCTGAAGAGTTTTCAAACCTCTTCACCGCATTTTAGTTCTCTGTTTTGCTTGAGGGCAAGCAAAGGCTAAGTGTGGGGGAGTTGACCTATCATGGTTTTTACCCATTTTATACCATGATATAGATGTGTTTTTAGTGTCTTTTGTGTTCATTTAGAGTCTTTTACAGGTTTAATCAGGTTTGGAGCTAATTGGAGATATTTGGAGCATTTTGGGACTTTTGGGACGTTTTGGCCGAGAGCTTAACTCACTGTCCGATTTATTGATCAAGCATCGACCGACACACATTGTGCATCTGTCGACACACTAGCGAGATGGGTCGTACGCGTCGGTTTAACAAGTTATGAAGATTTGCAAAGAGGCCCAGAATAGTTCCAGTATTTACACAGAAGTCCCGGCCGAGATTAGGCTTATATATAGAGGATTTTGGTGTTTAATTTACTTACGCTTTCATACTTAGAGCTAAGAGATTTTTAGAGCTTTTGGGGCTGATCTATTTCCTGTATTCACTTATTTTGGAGAAGATTTCGAACCCCTTTGATATTTTATTCTCTTATATGCAATCTATTATTTCTATGATTATGTTTTCATTAATCATGTCTGAGTAGATCCATAGTTAAGTTTAGGGTTTCTCATTAGGGTTTGATGACTTGCTAGACTTGTTTAATTCAGTTAAGGATTCATATGATTAGAATGTTCTTCAAACTAAATTGTGCTTAAAGCTAGTTCTAACCTGATCAATTAGAATCTAGATCTTAGGTTGCTAAATTCGACACGAGAGTGTGTTTTAGAATCTGAACTATTTAGGTTGAGCAATTAAATTATTCGCAAAGAGATTTGGTTTAGTTTAATTGTGAACATATCGAACTTGAACTTAATGCTAGTTTAATATGTTAGTAATTGCAAAGAGATTTAGGTTACTGCACTTAGACTTAGAGAGTTTTCGCAAAGAGATTTGGTTAATTCTATTTCCGTGATTTGAGTTCTAGAACTGAGTTTAATTTGATCCTGACTTATTAACTTGTCCGCTTGTCTGATTTCCTGAGAACACCCTAGGCTTGACGCTTTTAGTTTATTGCTTTCACAACCAACTTGCTACTGTTTACTTTCTTGCTTCGCAATTTATTTACTTCACCATCTGCTTATTTATAGTATTAATCTCTACTGTTCTGATCTATTGAGACCCAGTGTCCCTGTGGATTCGATAACCCTATATACTACTTTGACGATACTGTGCACTTGCAGTTTAGAATAGGGTAAAACTTAGAACCTACCAAGATGTCTGTTGGATTTGAACATCTAGCTTCTTCACATGTGTGCTCAGAGATTCAAACTTCCCATTCAGATTTTCATGCATAGCATCCAACTTCCTGTCGAAGTCTACAGCTGTCTTGGTTTGATCCTCTAGTAACTGCTCCATCATGGATTCCATCTTGCTCTTATAAGCATTAGCAGCAGGAGGTGTCTGATATAAGGACGATCCATAGGTTCTCTAATAAGAATTACCTTGCTGATTACCAAACCTGTTTTCTTGAAATCCAGAGCTATTGATGTAGTTTAAATCCTCTTCCTGCTTCTCCAATAACTGCTCCATCATGCTCATCAGCTTATTAGACTGTGTATTATGAGGAGGAACATGCTGATATGATGGAGATTCATAATCTCTGGTGAATGAATAGGAACCATAGCCTCTGCAGAACGAGTTATTCTGCTCATTTTCCAACATCCGTTCCATCATTCCCATCATTCTTTCGCACTGTGTCGATCGATGCAGCGCAGCGTCGATCGATGTAAGCTCGAGAATGCAACAATCGACACACAGGACCGTGTCGATCGATGCAGGGCGATTACAGGCGTACCTGAAACGTAAGAACAGAAGAAAAAAAAATTAGTAACAAAAAATAAAAACGAAAAAACTAGTCTAAACCCTAAGTTCAAATCTATCGAAGACTCAAAAGAGTCCCCGGCAACGGCGCCAAAAACTTGATAGGTCAATAATGAATCCCTATACTCCGGTCAACGATAGATTTAGAACGATCAAGTTAAAACTAGGAGAAAGCAATATGGGAAAGCAGTAAATCAAACAAGCAGAAAAGTAAATAGATCGGTTGTAAGCGAGGAAGCGAAGGCGTTAAGTCTAGGGAGTTATCAGGAAATCAGGAACACAAGCAATCAATCAAACGGGATCTAATTAAGAACTGTTCTAGAACTCAAAACACAGATATAGAATTAACCAACTGTCGTTGCGAGAATTCTCTAAGTCTAAGTGCAGCAATCCAAATTCCTTTGCAATTACTAACAGATTAAACTAGCTTTAAGATCAAGTTCGATATGTTCACAATTCAATTAAACCAAATTCCTTTGCGAGTAATTCAATTGCTCATCTAGGTTCTTTCTAGCTAATTAACCAACTGTCGTTGCATCAATCAACTTAACTTCATAAATCTGGATAGCTACTTCAGATTAAGCATTAAGAACAATCCTAGACGAAGAATTAGCAGAGTATGAATCCCTAACAGATTGATTAACCTATAATTCCATGAAATCCCTTGTGAGAATCCCTAAACCTAACAGGTAAACTACTCAGACATGTTCATCGAAACAGAAAACATCATGAATAGAAAACCAAATATTATATAACAGAATAAAGAACTGGGGTTCAAAATCCTCTCTCTTTCAAGAACAGGATCAGCCCCTAAAACTCTCTCTGAATAAAATAAAACTTAAGTAAAGCATAGCCTAAACAATGGCTTAAAACCCCTAATATAATGATCTAAAGTCGGCTGGGGCTTCTTTGTAATTATAGAAACTTTTGGGCTTAAGTTGCAATATCCAAACTCTTCATTTATCTCGCCGAGAAAATTCTGTATCGACCTTGTGTCGATCGATGCACATGTTGTGTCGATCGACACAGGTCTGTGAATTAGGCAGTGAACTCTTCCTCTCGGGTTAAAACTCCAAAAAGCTCCAGAATGCATCATAATGTCCAAATCCGCTCCAAACATGCCTAGACCTGAAAACATAGATAATAGGACTCCAAAGGACTCTAAAAGACTCAATAGAAAGATATATACCATGGCTAAAATCCCTAAAATCCATGGTATATCAACTGGCAGCGGAATGATTGGTGAAACGAGATCAGTAGCGACTCAAATGCTTCGCCTCTACCAGATACACACGCACACAAACCTGGAAAACCGGGATGCTAGTGCCGGATCTTGGGATTTCTGAGTTTCTGGTGTTTCAGCTTTCTCTGTCAAGAAAAAGTGAACCGCTAGGGTTCCAGGTCGAAACTATATGATTATATAAAGACCTGGAATGACTTAAACCGAGGTTTGGTTAATCCAATTCGTTTAAGTCATAAAATCGAAACCTCGGTTTCGAAACCTCAGTTTCGAAACCCGATCTGTGTCGATCGACACACCACAATAAACTCAATATTAATGTGTATCCAATACACATCGATATGATCATTACCATAATGATGAATCCCATATTTATGCTTCCAGTTTGCTTAGGTGTGTGACCCTATAGGATCATATAATACTGGTAGTAAGTCTACAACTTACAGATTGCAAGAGGCTTCTAGCAAAACATTGCAACCGCCCAGTATTTTACGAATGTCTGATCTCGACACACAATTATCATTAGGAGTGAGCACAAGTGTGATTTCAGGACACTATCCCAACAATACATTACCCGATAACAACTACCAAAGAGATAATCACTTTTGGAGAAACCACCAATTTCACCTCAAATTGACTCGATTCAGAGATTTCAACAAGAAAATCACTTTTGCTCGTCCAATAATATCCCAAGAGGTAGCGCCACAGAACAACAACTCATCTCCTGTCTCCTCCTAGCTCTCTTTTTTTCTCCGATGAATTCATCTCTACCGTAACTTCTCAGATGATGAATTTTCATTTCTGATGAGAATCCAAACACAGAACAACTAAACAAAAAGTTAGAATCAATGAGTAAGGGTGATAAAAAACAGAAAAGGGAATTGCGGTTACCTTGTCTTCACGAACTATCAAGAGATGAATCTGAAATTTTTGGGAATAGAATACACCATTGGGTTCTCTAATCATTGAAGAAGGTTCGTATATGCAATTGAAAAAAATTAAGAAATGAGCGAAGATTTAAGGCGTGTCAAGAAACTTGAAACGAAGCCAGAAGGTACCCAGGGAAGAAGATTTAATCGATTCCCGTCGATTAATCGAGGAAAATGGAGATAATAGAGGTGAAGATGGAGAGACAAGACAACGAGAAGAGACTTAGGTCAGTGACAGAGAAACCCCTAGTTTTTTCCTTTTTGGTGGAACACGATATATCTGAAACAAAAGAGAAAATGAATTATTTTTTTATGGAAACTCATAAAATATGAGAGGGAGAGTTAAAAAAATTTTGAGAGGGAGAATGAAAACTATTTAGCCAGGAATTTTGGGAGGGAGAATGAAAATAAGTTAGCCGCTTGTTTTTTGGCTAAATTCTTAGCCGAGAAATGAAATAATTTTTCCGCCTAAACTAAAGATAGCGTTTCAAACGTTATATGTGATATCTAAGATAAAGCATTATTAAGCTTAAAATTCGGGAAAAAAAAAAGATAGTGTTTGCATTTTTGAAAATGCTATCTTAAACTGTGTGTTATATCAATTATAGCATAAACGTACACAACACTATTTTCATGTGCTATATATACTATATTTTCCTGTAGTGCCATAACTTGATTAGTTCTTCAGCCTGAATTGTGCTTAATACTAGTTTCTAATCTGATCACTTGGAACCTAGACTTAGGATTATAAATTGACACGAAAGTGTAATTTAGAATTTGAACTATTTAGGTTGAGCAATTTAATTATCTGCAAAGAAATTTGGTTTAATTGAATTGTGAACAAATCAAACCTGCACTTATGGCTAGTTTATTCTGTTAGGAATTGCAAAGAAATGTGGGTTTCTGTGGTTTAGACTTAGAGAATTCTCGCAGTGAAAGTTGGTTAATTCTATATTTGTGTTTGAGTTCTAGAACCGTTCTTAATTAGATCATGACTGATAATTGATATGCTTGTCTTGTTTTCCTGAGAACTCCCTGAACTTAGCGCCTTTAGTATATTGATAACACAAACCGATTTGCTTGCTGATTTAGTTTCTAACTTTTAGTTTATTATTTCTGATTTGCATCGCCTAGCTTAATTCAAAGTTCTATCATCGATCGTAAGATTTCTTGAGTTTATGTGGATTCGACCCCTACATACTACATTTGCCTGTGCATTTGCAGTGTATCTTAGGGAAGTAAACTCTGAGCATATCACCGTCATGCCAGCTAGTGTTCCAAGCCATCCTGATGTCCCAACGATCCACATATGAAGCCCAATATCTATCTTCATACAATAGTCGATCGTCCGAGGATTCGAAGACATCCAAGCAGCGCAGCTCGCCAAACCGCATATTCATATGCGTCTTTCTCGGACAACATAACACCATGCTCGACATTTTCATGGTCAGTTCGGGTTCGGGACCAGTTCGCGAGCTGATCAGTCCAGCATCATCGTATGTCTGTGAACAACGGACTGCACGTTTTTGTAGTTCAACGCAGCTACCAAGCTCCGGCAAATGCCTTGCTCGAACCACAAAAGGCCCCACAGGGAGAAAAACCCTTGAATACAATCAGCACACGACATGATGCGTCTTGCCGATCATATTTTACTCAGCTTGGCTACAGTCGAACTGTTCAGCATCTCTGATCGGAACATCCTGATCGAATGGCCCACGACTAATCAAGCTCGAACGTACCACGACATGGCTATCCACACGATGAGCTTTCTCGGACAGGTTGTCAAACGATTCTTTCGTGCAGCATGCTCGGAAACTCGCGCAGCATGCTCGGCAGCTCGCGCAGCATGCTCGGCAGCTCGCACAGCATGCTCGGCAGCTCGTGCAGCTTGCTCAGCAGCTCGCTCGGCAACGCGCGCAGCTTGCTCGGCAACTCGCACAACATGCTCGGCATTTGCGTAACATTCTCGGCAACTCGGAGAATGCTTAGAAACTCCGAGCAGGAGAATCAGCTCGGAAATTCTGAGCTAACCAGCTCGGATTTGCCGAGCTCATCTCATTTTGTTTCTCGAAATTGCAAGTATTCGCAGCATTCTCGGCAACTAGCAGCATCCTCGGCAACTCGCGGAATGCTTGGAAACTCGCAGAATGCTCGGAAACTCCGAGCAGGCTGATTAGCTCAGAAATTTCGAGTTAACCAGCTCGAATTTTCCGAGCTAACCTCATTTTGTTTTCCGAGCTAAAAAAATTAGCTCGGAAGAAAATGCATCAGTTTTCCCGAGCTGAAAAAAAAAAATCAGCTCGAACAACAATTTTTCCAAGCTAAAATAAATTAAAAAAAAAAAAGAAAAAAGGAAGTCATCTGGAAAGGAGGAAGGCAGCTCGGAGGAAAAGAAAAAAGGGGATAATTCGTCAAACGAGCACATGGTCCTCCAATCTGAACATGCTCTTAATTATAATTAAGATGCATTGAGCTTCTAAAAAAAAAATGGAGGATTTTTCTGATAAAAAAAAAAATCGGACAAGCACGGTGACGAGCAAAACGTGAGGCTAGCAAGCATGAGCAGAACATGGAAGTGCAACAAATCATTTTGCCGAGCACGAAACAAGATTCACTAAGCGAAAAATTGTCAAGCAAAAATTGTCTTCTCAGAATTTCAACTCGACAATACTGAATCAAGCACGCCCGAGCATATTAGCTTGAAGAATATCTATCCCGCAATGTACCAACCTATCTTGAAACATTTTGTTTGGCATCTCCGTAATCATGCCGCTCGGCGTAACTCTTGCTCGGCATATCTCAGAGTTTCAACTCGTCAGCAGTCCGAGCGGAGCAAGTCACTCTCCGAGAGCGAACCGTTGAGCAGTCCCACAAGAAATCCATGCTGACAACCAAAGCACATTCTGCTCAGCACCCATCCATATCAGAGCTGAATCTTTGTCGAGAAAAGCACGGCCGAGCGTAGACTAAATACCTTTAAGCACCAATTCTTCCGAGCAGACATACGTCTGCGAAGCCTCAACTTATCGTAGATCAGTCTATCTCAACTTGCGAGCAAGATCCCTCAACTCTACCTGAACCGACTAGGCTCCAGCTCGTCGTATCAAATCAAGGAAGGCAACAAAGTTCAACTTACAATCATAGATCATTCCATCTCGGTTGGTCGAAGAAACAAATCAAAACTCCAACGAAGCCGAACTAACTTCACACTCAGCGAACTCGTAAGCTCCAAACCCTGCACGAGCTAGTCCCTAAAGCTCCATCAAGACCAAAATTGTAGTTGTCCAGCTATGTTAAACTCATCGAGATACTTGAACTACGGGATGGAATGATTCTCGAAAGGAGTGCGTAGGCAGCCGATATCTTGATCGGTTCAGTTGTCCCTCCTTTTCAAAAAAGAGGGGAGTGGGTCTGTGTATATTTATACTTCCGCATCGAAAATTCTCTATACTTCCGCATCAGAAATTCGGAAATTTTTGAAACAATTTTTCGGATTCGAATGCAACCTGGTCAAATACAAATTCTCGGACAAAACTGTTCGAAACATCCATGCAAGAAGAACTGTCTGAACGAAGATGCCCAAAGGTACCAACAGATAAGCTCGGAATCTCCGAGCTGACCAATCTTCTCGGAAATTCCGAGCTAACCAGCTAGGAAATTCCGATCTGACCAATTTGCTCGAAAATTTCCGAGCTAACACCTCTTTTCGAAAATTCCGAACTAATCAACTAGGAAATTCTGAGCTGGCTAATCTTCTCGGAAAGTCCGAGTTAACCAGCTAGGAAATTCCGAGTTGACCAATCTGCTCGGAAATTTCGAGCTGACCAGCTTCCTCGGAAATTCCGAACTAACAAGCTAAGAAATTCCGAGCTGACCTCTCTTCTCAGAAATTCCGAGCTACCACTCTTCTCGAAAATTCCGAACTAATCAGCTAGGAAATTCCGAGCTGACCAATATTCTCGGAAATTCCGAGTTAACCAGCTAGGAAATTCCGAGCTAACCACTCCTCTAGGAAATTTTGAACTAACCAGCTAGGAAATTCCGAGCTGACCTCTCTTCTCAAAGATTCTGAGCTAACCACTCTTCTAGGAAATTCCAAACTAACCAGCTAGGAAATTCTTAGCTAACCACTCTTCTCAGAAATTTCGAATTAACCAGCTAGGAAATTCCGAACTAACCAGCCTGGAAATTCCGAGCTGGCCAATCTTCTCGGAAATTCCAAGCTAACCAGCTAGGAAATTCCGAGCTGACCACTCTTCTCAGAAATTCCAAGCAAGACGCTCCTCTCAACAAAAGACAAAACTTGTCCAACTGATTTCGAGGCATACTCGGACATTCTTTATGACATTCGGCACGCGAAACGATTCCACTCGACGCTCTTTCAAAAACTCAAGACACCATATCACAACCACGAACGCAACGTATCCGCAAAGGTCCAACTCCCCAACCAAACGCTTGGATTTTTTTGGTAACGAAAATAAACCTATCTTGCTATTATTTAATTTATTTTTTTTTAGATAGAAATTAGGATATAAACTTTGTAACTTAGAATTCGTTAACTATCACGTCGTATGTATGTTTCCATGATTGTTAGGAATAGTCTATCTTGTCTGCTGACGGCCGCATCCGACAAACACACACATCCTTTACGGATATTAGCCAACATGTCTTATACGGATTGAAGCTTTATACATCCAACAAACGGATAAAAGCGCGCTATATAAATCTTAAATACCGCCAAGGTATGTCTATTATCAGCGAAGGGAACATAAGTCGAGAGTCGATAGTAAAACCCGAAAATCGAGAAGTCGATAGGTCTTAAAATTCCGCCGCAGCAGTACTATAATCGATAGTAGCCCCAAAAATCCAGTATGACGCTACTCAGTACACTGGTAAAATGATGTTATAACCAAGTATATCTTGGTTCGATATTTTTGAAAGATATGTCCTGCGGATATCAGCTCACTTTCGATAGCGCAAGATGTGAGGCAAAAGTCTCACGGAAAAACAGAATCGAAAGATCAAACCCAGTAAAACACAACATGCTGGTCTCGACAACATCATTAATGAGTACACGACCGACGACGGGGGGATAAGACGGGAAACCCCTGCACTAGTACTGGAGTCAACTTTAAAACTCTGAAACCCAATAAGACCCTTCCGAGCATACTGGTCTAATCGAAATTTCAAACCCATTAAAACACAACACGCTGGTCTCGACAACGTCATTATTGAGTACACGACTGACGACGGGAAGATAAGACGGGAAACCCCGCACTAGTACTGAAGTCAACTGTAAAACTCTGAAACCCAGTAAGACGCTTCCGAGCACCCTGGTCTAATCATTACAAGTCCGCAAGAGGAATACGTCTTACTATTCCTCGGACTCAATTTCGAAATCCATTAAGACGCTTACAAGCACACTGGTATGAATCATCACAGGTTCGAAAGAAGATTACACCTCACTAATCTTCGAACTTAAACTCTGAAACCCAGTCAGACGCTTCCGAGGACACTGGTCTCATTCATCTCAGGTTCGTAAGTAGAGCATATCTTGCTAACCTTCGAACTTAACTTGGAAGCCAGTTAGGCGCTTCTGAGCACGCTGGTTTTAGTTATCACAAAACGATAAGGTGGTATATCTCGCCGACCTTTGAACTCAAAAATTGATTCGAAATATGGCGAAACGCTTCTATGCGCGCCAGATTTAAACGCTATCTCATTAACCTCAAGACTCGGAATACGCATCTGAGTGCAATGCTCCTAAAGTACCAAGGGTCAAATGCTAAATCACACTTTCCGCCGGAAATTATACGAAGCTGTTCGGAAAAGCCTTCAAGCTATACAAAACCAACTCGTACAGCCTATACGGAGCCGATGAGGGATATTTTCTCCCGATAAAATCTGCTCGACTTTTCTGCATTAATCGACCTAACGTCAACACGACAGTTCAACTTCTCGGACATACAAATCGTCCTAGAAGGCTCAACAAACTAACCTGAAACCAAATCTTACTCAGAAAATCCGAGCAGACCTACTCGGGAAACCCGAACAGATTTGCTCAGGAAAACCGAGCAGAATTTCTAAGATATTCAGACTTACTCGGAAAATTCCGAAGCCCAACGCGATTTCTCTCACGGGCTCATCACATTCGTAAACACGACCGGTTCACAATTCAACGCACCTTCTCGACTGTTTTGCTTGTTCGAATACGGAAGCGGCGACGAAAGACCAACAATAGATTTCCAAACCTCCAACGACAAGACTTAGAACTACGATTGGCTTGATCCCTTTCTTAAGGGTATGTAGGCAGCATTTCATAAGGTTCAGTTGTAAACAAAAATTCTTCGTTTGAAGTAACGAAGCATCCAGTTCATACGCTGGAACGACTAATGGTTCCGAAGAAAAGTTCAACAACATACGGAATTGCTCGGAAGACTTTTGATATATCATGGTTTTTACCCACTTTATACCATGATATAGTTGTGTTTTTAGAGTCTTTTGTATTAGTTTAGAGTCTTTTACAGGTTAAATCAGGTTTGGAGCTAATTGGAGATATATGGAGCATTTTGGGCATTTTGGGACGTTTTGGCCGAGAGCTTTATTCACTGTTCGATTATTTGATGTTGCATCGATCGACACGCATTGTGCATCGGTCGATGCAGTCGCGAGATGGGCCGTACGCGTCGGCGTAACAAGTATTGAAGATTTGCAAAGAAGCCCAAGATACTTTCAGTATTTACACAGAAGCCCCAGCCGAGATTATGCCTATATACTAGTTTTTGGTGTTTAATTTAGATACGCTTTGATACTTAGAGCTAAGAGATTTTTAGAGATTTTGGGGCTGATCTATTTTCCTTGTATTGATTTATTTTGGAGAAGATTTCGAACCCCTTTGATATTTTAATTTCTTATATGCAATCTATTTATTCTATGATTATGTTTTCATCAATCATGTCTGAGTAGATCCATAGTTGAGTTTAGGGTTTCTCATTAGGGTTTGATGACTTGCTAGACTTGTTTAATTCAGTTAGGATTCATATGATTAGAATGTTCTTCAAACTAAATTGTGCTTAAAGCTAGTTCTAACCTGATCAATTAGAATCTAGATCCTAAGTTACTAAATACGTCACGAGAGTGGGGTTTAGGAATCTGAACTATTTAGGTTGAGCAATTGAATTATTCGCAAAGAGATTTGGTTTAGTTTAATTGTGAACATATCGAACTTGAACTTAATGCTAGTTTAATTTGTTAGTAATTGCAAAGAGATTTGGATTACTGCACTTAGACTTAGAGAGTTTCCGCAAAGAGATTTGGTTAATTCTATTTTCGTGATTTGAGTTCTAGAACTGAGTTTAATTTGATCCTGACTGATTAACTTGTCTGCTTGTCTGATTTCCTGAGAATACCCTAGGCTTGACGCTTTTAGTTTATTGCTTACAAACCGATTTCCTGCTACTGTTTACTTTCTTGCACCGCAATTCATTACAATCACTACTTGCTTATTTCTAGTATTAATTCCTACGGTTTGATTCTCTTGAGACCAAGTGTCCCTATGGATTCGATAACCCTATATACTACATTGACTATACTGTGCACTTGCAGTTTAGAATAGGGATTAAAACTCGACCTATCAAGTTTTTGGCGCCGTTGCCGGGGACTCTTTGAGTCTTCGATAGGACCGAACTTAGGGTTTTACTAGAAATTTTTCGTTTTTGTTTTTGTTTTTCGTTTTTGTTTTATTTTGATTTTACTGATTCTTTTCTCTGATTCTTTCTGTCGCAGGTACCGAAATCGCCTTGCGTCGACCGTTGCACATCTTGCGTCGATCGACACTAGGCGATTCTGAGATTGAACCGATCGTTGCACTGATAGCATCGATCGTTGCTGGACGATTACAGACAGTTTATGCCAACGCAGAACACTAGAAGTAATCCGAACTCGAGCTTGGTTAATCTCAATCTAGAGGAACTTGGACGTCTAGAAAGGACAATCAGAAGAGAAAAGAGAGAGAGAATGGTACGAGAACGCTTAATCTTGATACCAGATGCTGATGGAACCCTGAGGGATCCAGAGAACAATCCTTACAATGCTGCTGGGCATAGGATTGATGCTGAGGGACGAGTGATCCCTGATGAAGCTGAGCTACTGGGCCAGATGGTTGTCCGTGAAAGGACATTAGCTGATTACAACAGACCTGACGAGTTTCATGCGAACCGAGCAGCTTTAGTGCTTCCTGCCTTTGAGAGGAACGACTTTGAGGTAAAGACTATCTACTACCAACTGATGAGGCAGATTGCTTTTCATGGTCTTCAATCAGAGCAGCCTATGGATCACATAGATAAGTTTGAGGACATAGTTACTGGTATGAAATACGATGGAGTTTGCCAGGACTATCTGTTCCTTAAGCTATTTCCGCACAGTCTTGCTGGAGACGCTAGTGCATGGCTGAGACAACTGGCACCTGGTCAGTATACTACTTGGGCAGCCTTAAAGAGTGAGTTCCTGCGTCATTTCTATGACAATGCGCGTTCAGACCAATCTAGACAGGACATACTTACTTTCTCCCAAGGAGTTGTGGAGCCTTTAAAGACTGCCTGGATGAGATTTAAGCAGTATCAGCGTGACTGTCCGCACCATGGATTCACTGAAGTTCAGCTGATTGGTATCTTCTTCAGAGGAATAGATCTTCCGTATCAGCAGGCGCTGGATAATTCTAGTGATGCCAACTTCAACACCAGGACTCCTACACAGGCTAAGCAGTTAATTGAGAATTTGATTAGCAGCAACAGTTGCAAGACCATGGATGATAGGAGGAAGAAATCTGGTGGAAGTATTGATAACTCGGAGATGGCTGAATTGAGGTCCAGAATGGATAAAATCTGCACTCTTCTAGGTGAGAAGAAAGCTGTCCACTTTGCTCAAGAAGTAGAAGTGATTCAGACTGAGGAGGACACTCAGGAAGAGGATGTGAATTACATCGGAGGATCTGGTTTCCAAGGAAACAGATTTGGATATCAATCTGGGAACAGATTTTCCGGTGGAGGACAGAAAAGCAAATTTCAGAAGCCTTATGGACAGAATGCTCAAAGGACCTACGGGTCTTCATCTTATCAAACACCTCCTACACCTACTGCTTTCGAGACTAAGATGGAGACAATGATGGAACAGTTGCTGGAGAGCCAAATCAAGACTTCTGTGGACTGCAACAAGAAGATTGATGCTATGTATGGAGATCTCAATGGGAAGATTGAGTCTATGAACACTCACATGAAGCAACTGGACACTCAGGTTAATCAGATTTCAGGTACTATGAAGGGAAAAGGACCTGCAGATACTCATATTAAAGCCTGGTATGTACTCGTTAATGATGGATCTCATCTGGGTGAGAAGTTTGAGCTAAGCACAGCTGAGTTGGTTGATGAAGCAGAATTTTCGGAATTGAGTGAAAAACTCACGGGGGGAATCCGCGACGATCGCATTGCAACGATCGACACACACCTTGTGTCGGTCGATGCAGGACGTGAACAGCCAGTGTTGCCGGATGATTATGAGACTGATGCAGAACTGGCCCACCTATTCCCTGATGTATCTGAAATCACTCAGAAGGAGATTTATGCACAAGACATTAGGCAATATCCCAAGGTATCTGAGGTAATTAAACAGGAGATTGAGGAGCTGAAGAAACTGGAGGAGAGTGGTGAAGACTTGGAAGAAATTCCACCGCCGGATGATCCACCTTATCATCCCTGTGTGCAGAGGTATTTGAACAAGATGCTACCATTGGATGATGACCTGAAAGAATGGGTGATTGTAGTTCCCCAACACATTAGTGAAGTGCTACTGAACAAGATCCCAAAGAAGTTACCTGACCCTGGAGTCTTTATACTTGATTGCTCCATCTTCGAGAATAGCTTCAGACGCTCTCTTTGTGATTTAGGAGCTGCTGGAAGTATGATGCCTTATTCTGTGGCAGAGAAGCTGGGGGTGCTGAATTTTTCTCCTACTAGAACCCGTCTTATCCTAGCTGATCAGTCTATACGAGTTCCAGAAGGAGTTTTAGAAGACATACCAGTGAGAGTTGGAAACTACTTGGTTCCAACAGACTTCCTTGTGCTGAAATATGATTGCGATCCGGATGAAGCACTGCTACTTGGAAGACCATTCTTGGCTACAGCAGGAGCTGTGATTGATGTCAGACAAAGTCTAATAGACCTCCACCTGGGAGATGAGACGCTGCGATATGACATGGAGAAGCTGCGGAAACCACTGATAGATGGGCAGACCTTCACGATCCTGGAAGCAGAAGATGAGCAGCCAGATGGGCCTGTGATACTAGATCCTGGAGTACAATCTACACCTGCTTTTCTTGGACTGAAGCATTCAGCAACAGCCTACACTCCACCATGGATGAGGAGACTTGAACAGAGACAGAAAAAGTCTCTGTCAGGATCTCTAAGTGCCTGAAAGATCTTGTGCGTCCGGTCAAGCTAATGACCTTAAACAAGCGCTGAGTGGGAGGCAACCCACTGATAGGTTTAGTTGTTTTCTTTCTTATTTTTGGTGTTTTTCTTAGGCTTTCACGTTTTTGTTTTGCTAAGTTACAGGATGCAGAATTCGAACCTGGAAATGTGTGACGATCGATGCATATCTGCACCGGTCGTTGCAAGGAGATTTGACGAAGAAGGGAAATCGCATTGTGACGATCGTTTCTCCTGCGCAACGGTCGTTGCTCGATGGTTCAATTGCAAAAATTAAGGTTTGTGCTTAACCGGAAATCGAATTCGATTTACCAAGCATCGATCGTTGCCCCTAAAGCAACGATCGTTGCAACCCACGACCGAGGTAAGTGCCTTAAACCCTTTTCTCTTCTCTTCTCCTCCTCATTTGCTCGCCGTCCGTACAACCGAGAGCTAAACACCTAAATCTCTAAATTCTTCATCAATTTCTGTGATTTCAAGCTTGAATCTTGTTGTTTTAACCCCCTCTAGTTGATTCTATTACCCATTTACAGAGAATCGAAGGTATGACTTCTCATTTTCGCCATTTTTAGAATGGATTTTAGGGTTTATGGAATTTGGGATTTTAGGCTCGAAATTTATGATGCTATGCTAAGATGAACGTGATTTAGGTTGTTTAGCAAGGTACTCTTGATGATTTGAGGCAATGTGGCTTGATTTGAACCGATTTTGATGATTTGTTTGCGGCAAAATCGCCTTGCAACGGTCGTTGCTTTTGAGCAACGGTCGTTGCTTTGCGATTTTGGGAAATGTTCGACGAGGTGAAATCGCCTTGCAACGATCGATGCCTTAGATGCAACGGTCGATGCTTCGCGATTTCACAGAGAGTTGCCGAGACTTATTTGTGTTTCAATTTTGTTTGTTTTGCAGATGGTAACTAATCGACAACCCCGCAAGAAACGAGCCACATCTTCTACAGCTTCAAGACAATACATCCCACCACCTGCTTGGTTTAGCAGAGAGTCAGAGCCACCCGCACCATACCAGAGATATGGACCACCAGTTGCTTTACCCTGGCCCAGAGCAGACAAAACGCAAATGCCGACAACCATAGAATGGCCAGAGGATTCTAAGAAGTTCTTCAAGTCTGCTGAGTTCACAGAGCGTCCATTGCTCAACAGTTGGGACGAGTATGACTCGCTTCTCTACAATGGTTGGTGTGGGATGATCTTCAAGCCGACCAAGTTCGCTGACTACTCCACCTGCAAGACTCTAGGGATTGATGAGCAGGTACTCGCTGTATGCAGAGGCATTGGTCTAGGGACAATGCCGATGCGACCTTATGATCTCTACCCGGAGCTGGCCAGACAGTTATTGGCCTCCTGCAGAGTGGTCTACTCGGATCCTGACAACCGGAGTGCTACAGTGGGATCATTTACATTCATGAGCTGGGGAGTCAGGTATCGGATCCCTCTACTTGATCTTTGCAGGATCTACGGATTCCGTACTGAGCCGAGACGCATAGCCATGTCACTTGAGTGGGATCGGGATGAGGCCATACGGTTCTGGAGGACTATTGGCAGTGGTCAATACAACTCTAGGACCACACCAGTTGTGCAGATGAGACATCCGGTGCTGCGATATGTCTCGCGTATCTTGTGCTGGAGCTTGCTTTGCAAGTTTGAGTCCAACAAGATGCGCAAATATGAGATGGAGCTGTTGTTCATGGGCCTGAGAGATCAGTTCAGGAGTTCTGGAGTGAGAGATCCTACTTCGGGTCTCAACTTGGGAGCTATTTTTGCTCAGCATTTGGTTGATCTACAGACGAAGCCTTTCGATGGAGCTGGTACTGAGACGGTTGGGAGTTTGCTTACTCCCATTTTTGAGTATTGCGGGATTCCTCTTCATGGCACGGAGTGTGTTACAGCCCGGGAGCTCCTAGATCTCAGCCATTTGCAGAGCGCCACTTGGCTCAAGGAGGGGAAGATTTGGATTTACACTGACCCGACTACTGGGAGGACTGGTATAGAGCTTCCTGCTGCCGGATGGACACAGATTGACACATTAGAGGCTCTGAGATTTCAGCCTCCTGAGTCTGCGCAGCGTGGGATTCCTTCTATGGCTCATCCGCTGGGAGAGCCTTCCTCTCGAGCTTCGACTTCCACTGCCCCTGCTCCTGCGCCGGTACCTGCGCCTGCCCCTGCCCCGATCGACGATGTGGGTCCATTTCCAGAGCCTGCGATGGCCTACGGTGACTATTCTGATGCAGAGTGGAGAGAGAGATCAGATGGTCTGTTCCGAGTTTTCTGGAACTTCATGCGTACTTGCAGCTGCAAGAGGCCACCACAGATCCATCAGCCCGTACCTGATACGCGTCGTCGACAGCGATCTCCAGAGGACACCGGTGCTGATCCTTATGCCGGTATAGATGATGAGAGCGAGTGAGCGTAGTCTCCATTATCATTTTATCGGTTCTGTATTTCTGACTTTTTATCTTTTCTTGCACTTTTGTTTTTATTTTTTCTTAGGATTTATTATGTTTGATGGTTGTGCATGACTTGATACATTTGTTGTTTCAGTTTTACTCTGTTTCTAGTGTTTTCAGCTTGCAGGGATCGAAATTGACAAAAACCGCCGAATTAACCTGCTAACTCGCTGACTGTTCGTGAAAATCGCATTGCGTCGATCGACACACATTTGTGTCGATCGTTACAACAGAAATCGCACAGCAACGGTCGGTGCACCTAGTGCAACGATCGATGCCTGGCTGCGACAGAGGTAAAACCCGAGAGAACTAACCATTCAACTATTTTAATTTTTCTTTTCTTTAACCAATCCCTTGCTTGACACTACTGGGGACAGTGTGTCTTAAGTGTGGGGGAGGTTCTACTAATTAGTTTCTTTTGTTTTCTTAGAGTCAGTTAAATTTTTCAAAATTTGTTTTTCGAGTCAAAATTGGTTTAAGTAGGAAACAATGATTTTTGGAGGAGATTAGCAGCATTTGCAGGAACTTAAGCGACCATTGGGATGAAGCTGCAGATCTATCTATGACTATTAGAAAACCCCATCACAGATCAGCCTACTGAGGACACCCATATCACTTCAGGTATCAGAGGATCCTTTACTGACTTCACCTTAATACTGACTTTAATTTTTCTCACCTAAGGGCTTGGTATGCTTTATGTCGGATTCCCTGTTAGTTCTGACACAGCCTGTAAACATGTCCTATTTAGTCCCCTTCTCCCCTTCTGTAAAGTAAAAAAAAAAAAAAAAAAAATAATAATAATAAACTGAGGATGAGTTAGTAACTCCGAAGTGGTCATGGGAATAGTAGCAAACACTATTATCTCTCATGTGATCCATGGAATGTGTCCAAAGTACACCCCATAACGGGAAGAACACTGATAAAAAAAATAAAATGATACCCAGTGGGGAAAAATCAGTTGTTAAAGAAGGGAAAGAGAAGAAAGGGACTAGAGAAAGATAGTATGGTGGTCTAGAGCTGGCTAGGTAAGAATCCATGTGCCTTTAGATCGATACTCCTTAGGTGAGACCGCACTTAAATACTTGCAGAAGTCAGTAGGGTGAATTTGAATGCTTGAATGTGATTGTGGCGTTTACTTAGGACAGTTGCTAAGTGTGGGGGAAGTACATGTTGGTCTTGATGTCTGTAGATTGATTCTTTCATGTGGATTACTAAGGGGAATCTGAATGCTGCTGCTTCTATGACAAAATGAGTTTCTGAAGAGTTTTCAAACCTCTTCACTGCATTTTAGTTCTCTGTTTTGCTTGAGGGCAAGCAAAGGCTAAGTGTGGGGGAGTTGATATATCATGGTTTTTACCCACTTTATACCATGATATAGTTGTGTTTTTAGAGTCTTTTGTATTAGTTTAGAGTCTTTTACAGGTTAAATCAGGTTTGGAGCTAATTGGAGATATATGGAGCATTTTGGGCATTTTGGGACGTTTTGGCCGAGAGCTTTATTCACTGTTCGATTATTTGATGTTGCATCGATCGACACGCATTGTGCATCGGTCGATGCAGTCGCGAGATGGGCCGTACGCGTCGGCGTAACAAGTATTGAAGATTTGCAAAGAAGCCCAAGATACTTTCAGTATTTACACAGAAGCCCCAGCCGAGATTATGCCTATATATACTAGTTTTTGGTGTTTAATTTAGATACGCTTTGATACTTAGAGCTAAGAGATTTTTAGAGCTTTTGGGGCTGATCTATTTTCCTTGTATTGATTTATTTTGGAGAAGATTTCGAACCCCTTTGATATTTTAATTTCTTATATGCAATCTATTTATTCTATGATTATGTTTTCATCAATCATGTCTGAGTAGATCCATAGTTGAGTTTAGGGTTTCTCATTAGGGTTTGATGACTTGCTAGACTTGTTTAATTCAGTTAGGATTCATATGATTAGAATGTTCTTCAAACTAAATTGTGCTTAAAGCTAGTTCTAACCTGATCAATTAGAATCTAGATCCTAGGTTACTAAATACGTCACGAGAGTGGGGTTTAGGAATCTGAACTATTTAGGTTGAGCAATTGAATTACTCGCAAAGAGATTTGGTTTAGTTTAATTGTGAACATATCGAACTTGAACTTAATGCTAGTTTAATTTGTTAGTAATTGCAAAGAGATTTGGATTACTGCACTTAGACTTAGAGAGTTTTCGCAAAGAGATTTGGTTAATTCTATTTTCGTGATTTGAGTTCTAGAACTGAGTTTAATTTGATCCTGACTGATTAACTTGTCTGCTTGTCTGATTTCCTGAGAATACCCTAGGCTTGACGCTTTTAGTTTATTGCTTACAAACCGATTTCCTGCTACTGTTTACTTTCTTGCACCGCAATTCATTACAATCACTACTTGCTTATTTCTAGTATTAATTCCTACGGTTTGATTCTCTTGAGACCAAGTGTCCCTGTGGATTCGATAACCCTATATACTACATTGACTATACTGTGCACTTGCAGTTTAGAATAGGGATTAAAACTCGACCTATCAACTTTCCTTCGAGAAATGCTCGGACGGTCTGAGAAAACCCGCTCGTCACTTCCGCGTACTCCTTGCTCGATGAACAGATCTGCTCAGAAACATTTTACTCAGAAACGTTATGCTCGGCATTTCCGGTCTATCCATGTTGCTCTCCATTTGTGATCAGTTCATCCTGCTTGGCCGTTAAAACCCACTGGAGCCGAACTTTTTCCACGTCATGAAAGCAAAAATCTTATTTGAGTATCCCCATAAATATTCCAACTCTCACCAAGACTTGAGATCATGTTGCATGATTTCACCTCGATGTGCTGGATACATTTCACTTCAGTCATTCAAAGAAATAAAGTTATTGGCCAATTTTGTACTCTGGATTATTTTCTCTTTGTAACCTTGTAGTTTGTCTGACATTAAAACATGAAAATCAAGAATTTTTACACACAAAAAGAGTAAATGAGTATCAAATTAAGATATTCCAAACAAAAGAATCATTATAGCACAAACAATAAAAGTCTATTTGCTTTAACGATGGAACCAAAAGAAAACTGACCAGCATCGGTTTGTACCATGTCATTTGTGGCACAGACAAAAGTAAAAGAAGAATCCATTCCGAGTTAGACTGGTAAGAAAAGATAGAAAAGAGGCATATACTGGTATGCAACATCAACATTTTATCCCAAAGATAATCTTCCCAATCAAATGTTTCACTAAACAAAAATAGTTATGTTGAAGTAGGCGGTCTGGACCGTTTATACCTTACACATTCTAATCTAAATTTTTTAGATCATACCCACTTAAGCTCTTAAATTTTGTGTTTGATTATGCCAAATTAACTTTTGGTCAACCGAACATTAACGGATGCCTTTTAAGCATGTGTAATTTTTTGGGAGAAAATGGTCATTCAAATCACGAACTTTTCGGTCAAAGCCAAAATATATACGAACTTTAAAACGCACCAAAAAAAGCATGAACAAAATTTGACTTTCTAAATTAAATACAAACTTATCGTTGATTGGCCGTTTTAAATACGTCGTTTTGGTGCAAAGTTAAAAAAGAAAAAAAATGACGTTGGTAGGACTCGAACCTAAGATCCTTAGCTTAAAATAGACCTTAACTCGCCACTGTGCCACCAAGCTCTCTTCCGATATAAGTAAATAATAATGTTATTTAACTTATACCGAATGCGTTTTTAAATTAAAATGTTAATTGCAATTAATAATTTAAATGGTAATCATTATAATAATTAAGAAAATACGATTTTAAAAATAACTTTAAAAAAAAAGATTATTTTATATAACTTTTTTTATTTGAAGGATACTTATAAATAACTTTTTTATATAAGTTTTTTTTATTTGAAGGATACTTATAACTTTTTTTTATTTGAAGGATACTTATAAATTATAAATTATACCTATAAATACGATACTTATAATAAACATTAAACAAAATCAAATCATATATTAGCCAAATAAATTATATAAGTATCCTTCAAATAAAAAAAGTTATATAAATCAAAGAAAAGTTATTTAAAATTTATTTATAAGTATCCTTCAAATAAAAATAGTTATATAAAACAATCTTTGAAATTTAAAGTTATCTTTAAAATCGTATTTTCTTAATTATTATAATGATTACCATTTAAATTATTAATTGCAATTAGCATTTTAATTTAAAAACGTACTCGGTATAAGTTAAATAACATTATTATTTACTTATATCCGAAGAGAGCTTGGTGGCACAGTGGCGAGATAAGGTCTATTTTAAGCTAAGGATCTTAGGTTCGAGTCCTACCAACGTCATTTTTTTTCTTTTTTAACTTTGCACCAAAACGACGTATTTAAAACGGCCAATCAACGATAAGTTTGTATTTAATTTAGAAAGTCAAATTTTGTTCATGCTATTTTTGGTGCGTTTTAAAGTTCGTGTATATTTTGGCTTTGACCGAAAAGTTCGTGATTTGAATGACCATTTTCTCAATTTTTTGGACATGAAACCCATTTTAACATCACTAAAACCTAACTATTAGCAAGTAATAAATGTTCTATAGAAGCACCTTTCAAAGAATCTTGCTTTGATTTCGAGCTACAAGGAAAACATTTGATACTAGATTCATGTAGATTTCCCTGGCGATTTGCAACCAATGAAATATGATATCTCATAAAGCAAAGAAGAAAAAGAATCATTTTTTATTTGTTCAATTCGTGGGACCAATTGCTTTAGCTCTCATTTAAAAAGAAAAAAAACTGTTTAGAAAAGGAAGCAGGGAGCTGGATACTAATGCTAGAGCCTTTAACGAGATTGATTGGGAGAGGCTTTGTCCTTTTGGCTTACTCTATGGACAGCATAAGTTACTAGGGATGGGGTGGATTCCTGTTCCCCCAGACATTGGAGGAATTCACTAAATGGAACTATTTCATCCGTACACCTTCAAAAACAACACAAAATCAACAAAACTTTTGAAAGATCGAGCCTTGATATATGTGATATATGAGACACATATCACAAGATGTCTAAAAGAGACCTCACAAAAGTTTATTTTCTTCAACACCATAATTGGAAACTTTAACTTTTA
The DNA here is from genome assembly GCA_030180135.1 of Orychophragmus violaceus. Classification (NCBI taxonomy): domain Eukaryota; kingdom Viridiplantae; phylum Streptophyta; class Magnoliopsida; order Brassicales; family Brassicaceae; genus Orychophragmus; species Orychophragmus violaceus. The sequence continues at coordinate 80,028,261 of CM058230.1, forward strand.
CATCTAATGCATGTAGATTTCTTTAAAAGGGAGAAAAATATAATCTATTAGAAGGTTTAATACCAAATGCACAGTGAGATATTGTCTGATGTTGTGCTGCTATGTCAAAGATAGGGAAGTTCATGGCTGCTCCAGTTAAAAGCTCAAGGGTCCCTGGAAGCAATTCAGGGAGATTTGATTTGCTAAAACCACAGCCACATGGCACTACCACTTGCAACAACTGGTATGATAGACCCTATTTTCTATAAAAAAGCATGTTAAGCTGCAAATTAATTTAATAAAAACAAGACACTAAAAGTCAAGGACTTTATTATGTGTTTGATCTTTATAGCTTTTTCATCAAACCATAATTAAGAAAATTAAATTTTAAATATATTTCTCATTAAAATATCTAAAAGACCACCTTTCCTCTATATAAACCAGCTCCAACGGAAATCTTGATAACCTCAAATCAATCTTAAAACCAATCTATCATGTCAACTCTCATGTCTGTTCCCACCATGAAACGAGCTCAGATCTTCCAAGATGTTCTTGTAAGTTCTTACTCAAGAAGATTACTACTACTTGATCAATCACCGAGTCCGGCACTGTCCCCACATGCAGTTGATAACAACTTTGACGCGAATGTTGTTATGGTCCTGTCAGTCCTCTTGTGTGCACTAGTTTGCTCGCTTGGACTCAACGCTATAATAAGATGTGCCTTGAGGTGCTCCAATTTTGCACCATCCGAAGCTGGTGACAACCAAGCAGCAGCTCGGTTGAGCAACGCAGGAGTCCAACGAAAAGCCTTGAAGAGTTTCCAGACAGTAAGTTACTCTACTGATTTGAATCTGCCTGGCCTAGATACAGAGTGTGCCATATGTCTCTCAGAGTTTGTATCCGAAGAGCGGGTGAAGCTGCTTCCGACATGCCACCACGGATTCCATGTCCGGTGTATAGACAAGTGGCTCAGTTCACACTCTTCCTGTCCCACCTGCAGGCACTGCCTCATCGAGACCTGCGAGAAGATCGCCGACTGCAGCCAAACAAGCTCGTTAAACCCTATCCAGCCACCGCAAGACAGCATCATCGTGCATATAGCACCACTACAACGAGAAAGATGGATAGGCTGTTTTAGGTGAAATTAAGTTGTCACCTAGATATAGTAGCAGTTATGTTTAAAACTACTATGCTTTTAGAATTAGTCGAGATCACAAACGGTCTAAATTTTAAAGTTCGAAACGTTTCCAATAAAAAGTTCTAAATTTTACGGAAAATGTTATTTTCTTCGTATCTTGACCTCCTAAACGTTTAAAATTTCACAATTACTGGCCAATGAAAAGTTTTATAATAATGAAGTAGAAGACCACCTCTTCTTTATTTTTTGTTGAACCAATGAAGCTGTGTAGGCTGTGATCATCATCATCAGGCCAAAATTGCAAAGGCCTACGAATGAGAGGAACTTGCACTAATGTAATCCACCGAGATGGATTAAGAAAGAGAGAGGTCTCAACTATAACAAACGGCATAAAGTGAATGGAGGGTCCGAGCACGAGTCCATCACATGATCAGATCAAATGATATTAAGAAGTGGGGGTGGTTCGATATTTTACAGATCACATGAAAGAGGGACAAAAGTAGATGTGAGTAACCACAAATAATTCAACAACCGGCATTTATGAAATGTCAAATATTAAGATCACTTACACCAAACCATAAAGAGCTGGAATCAATCATTTGACACTGAAGGTCTACACATCGATCAATGGATAAAGTTCCAAACACTCTATCACCTCTTTGTAAGACCTTGAGCTCTCAATCGTCAGGATTGTAAACACTAAGATACCAAATGAGTGGTCTTTTTTGCATCAATCAAAGTATATTATCGTGTTAAACACATTACTTCTTCAAAGAACAAAAATTAACCAGTAGCAAATGAATCGACGGGATCAAAGATTCTTTCCAATCAAACCAGTCGAAATCTCGATTAAGAAGCTAGGTAGCACTAATGTTATACGGTACAAGAATCAGGTACGGGAACAAAGAAGGAAACCGGTAAAGTAAAAAAATTATAAATACGGATAGGGTGGGATACTTCAAAAAAAACATATTAGGAAAATATGCCTATAAATATAAGTATAAAGAAAATCACACGGCATAACAAACTAAGATTGATTTACTTTTATATAAGAAATTAATTTTGAAACTTAACCGTGTAAAAACGTTGCAAATCTATTTTTTTTTCTGTTACTATTTTCTCTCATTTTTTTCTAGAGTACTATCCAAACTATTCCCAAAAATTTCTATCTCTAAAATGTTTTCAGTTTCCCCGATGGTATACAATTCAGAGTATTCGTACATCATAGTTAAAAAGATCATCATCATAAGAAAATTTCAATCAAAGTGCAGGAAATAACCAATATAGTATGGAGAAGAAAAGGAGAATTTTTTACCGTCCTCACTCACAAGAGTCTGAGCATGCCTTGAGATTTAGGGACCATAAACATTTTAGTGTAAATTTAATTATTATTATTTTATTTTTTTTTGCAATTTAGGGACCATAACACATATTGATATTAGCTTTGTAAAATTTGAGGGTCAAATCCAACATTTTATCTGGCTATGCTTTGGGCCGCTTCTGTGCGAAGAGCTTCTGAAGTTCTAATTTCCATATATCTTTTTTGTTGCTAAGTTTTTTGGTAAGTTTAATTTTACTTTCACAATTTTTAAGTTTGATAAGACGTTTGAGTTCTACTTCTCGAACGAATTGGTACTTAATCTAAATATGCTGGTTCTTCTATGTTGCACATAATTCTTCCCAATCAAAATTGTTTACTTTATTGTCATAATAAATTGAAACTCCCTCTTGAGAACAAAAAATATCTTCCATAGGTCTTGTAACAAAATCGCTTGATTTGTTGTTGCACAAACTGCAAATATACTCTGATTTTTTTCCGTTGATTGTGCCAATATAAGTTGCTTGCTGGATTGCCAACAAAACACTACATATCATACAGAAAAGACATACATAGATGACACTTATTTTCTTCATTTGAGCCTCACCAATCACAATCTGAGTACCCGTGAAAATTTGCATTCTCAAAACTTGAAAACTGAACGCCAAAGTAAGATGCACCATTGACATACCTTAGAACCCTCTTGGCTTCTGATAGTGCTTATTAGGCGGTTTTGACATTGTACCATGAGAGATTTGAACTCACAAACATCAAGTATGATCTTGATGCACATAGATATATGTTGGAAATGGACCCTAACTCATTCGGGCCTATCAAAGTGTATTGTGGGCTGAAGGAGTTGCTGGCCCATTGACAAGCAAAGATGAAAGCGGCGTCGTTTGCTCTGCTCGAGCTGAGACGAGATATGGCCGTTGGAGAAGTTGTTGTTGATCTGTTGAGCTGCTTGGGAGTTGTTGTTCAGCTGGAGCGTGTAGCTCAGTCTCGCTTGGAATATACTTAAGTCCAAATCAATGGGATTGTAGAGTGTATCTTATTATCGTGTTCTTAGAGAGAGAATTGAGCGATTGTATCAAGGGAGAGAAATATCGAGACTGTGTCTTTGTACTTGTTCTTCTAATCGGAGTAGTGGATTTTCCGGGGAAGGTCCCGGCGTGAGTAGGTTGCAATCGAATCGATTGTGGAGGCTGAACACGTTAACATTTTCTTGTGTTCTTTCGATTCTGAACATATTCAAAGTTCCCGATTGTTTTCTCAAATCTGATCCGAGAGTTCTTCAAGATCGAGATCGGAGTTAAACACAATGATAGTCGTTTGTTCGAGTGTTTTACAACAAGTGGTATCAGAGCCTCAGGTTGAGGTGTATTAGTTTCAGATCGCGATGTCATCGAAGCACGAGGTTGAGAAGTTCAACGGGAATGGTGATTACGTCATGTGGAAGGAGAAGCTTCTAGCTCATCTGGATCTACAAAATCTTTCGGAGATTCTCGATCCAGAATTGAAGCAGATTGAAGATTCAGTTAAAGATGAGAAAGACGACAAGAAGATGGACAGAGGTGAGAAGGAGAGGAAAGCGAGAGGTACGGTTGTGCTGAGCCTGACTAAAAATGTTCTGAGGAAGGTCATCAAAGAGAAAACTGCAATCGGTATGCTGAAACTTCTAGATGAACTCTACAGTCCAAACACCTTGACTAGTAGGATTCATCTAAAACAGAAGTTGTTTGGCTTTAGTATGAAACCAAGTCAATCTGTAGAGAAGAGCGTTGATGAGTAACTTAAGTTGATAGCGGATCTTGAAAACTCAGATGTAATTGTCTCGGATGAAGATCAGGCCATCATGTTACTCATGTCCTTACCATCTCAGTACGCTGGTCTAAAGGATACTCTCAGGTACAGTAAATCTAGCCTAACCATGAAGGAAGTTATCTCTGCAATCAAGTCTAAAGAGATTGAGCTTGGTGGGATCTGTAAGGATCAAAAACAAGCTGCTGAAAGTCTCTACGTCAAAGAGAAGGGATACAAGAATGGGTCAAAGGTAGATGGGAAGAGTCAATCCTCGAACTGGAAGAAACAAAAGGCGGCTGATAAGGATAAAGACAAGTCCAAGAAATCTTGCTGGCAGTGTGGTGAAAAGGGGCATTTCAAAATGCAGTGTCCAAAGAAAGGAAATCAACACAATGGTGAATCTTCACTGGTAAACAGAAATGAGGATTTTGAGGTTGATGTCCTATATGTAGATGAAATCTTGAGTATTGTTGATATGGATCTTGAGTCTAGCTGGGTGATTGACACTGGTTGCTCCTTCCACATGACCTGGAAAAAGGATTGGTTTATCGAGCTTGATGAAAGTAAAACAGGTTCAGTGAGAATGGCAAATGACACCACATCAAAGATAAAGGGAATTGGGGCAGTTAAGATCGTAAATGAAAATGGGTCAGAGGTAATCTTGACAGAAGTAAGGCTTATTCCAGAAATGAAAAGAAACCTTATCTCACCTGGGATTCTTGAAGAGCATGGATGTAGCTATAGTTCTGAAGATGGGCACCTGAAGATTATGAAAAATGGAAAAGTAATGCTACAAGGAAGGCGTCATCAATCATTGTACTGCTTGTGTGAGAAACGACTTTTGGAAACACATCTTGTCTGCACAAGTGTTACCAGTGAGGATTCAACGCGGCTGTGGCATAGCAAACTTGGCCATATGAGTCAGAAAGGTCTTGACATTCTGGTGAAGAGAGGCTTGCTAGATAAGAAAGAGGTATCTCAGTTAAGTTTTTGCGAGGATTGTGTCTTTGGGAAAACACATCGCCTCAAATTTCCAAAAGGGAAGCACACATCCAAGAATGTTCTTGACTACCTTCACTCGGATCTTTGGGGGTCTACATATGTTCCAAAGTCTCTTGGTGGTTGCCAATACTTCCTCAGCATCATTGACGATTGCAGTAGGAAGGTATGGATCAGTTTCCTTAAGACTAAGGATGAAGCTTTCAACAAGTTCAATGACTGGCGTGTCATGGTGGAGAATCAAACTGGAAAAAAGATTAAGAAACTGAGAACAGACAATGGTCTGGAGTTCTGTAATCAACAGTTTGATGAAATGTGTAGAGAGCAAGGGATTCTCAGGCATAAGACCATATCTTATACTCCTCAACAGAATGGAGTGGCTGAGAGAATGAACCGCACCATCATGGATAAAGTCCGAAGCATGCTAAGTGAGTCAGGTTTTTCAAAGCCATTTTGGGCAGAAGCTGCTGCTACTGCAGTTCATCTAATAAACAAGTCACCCTCTACGGCTATAGACTGCAAAATACCTGATGAAGTTTGGTATGAAAAGGATGTACTGGATTACAAATATCTCAAGAGGTTTGGGTGTATAGTTTACATACACACTGATGAGGGAAAATTGAATCCGAGGGCTAAAAGGGGTATCTTTATAGGCTATCCACCTGGTGTTAAAGGTTACAAGGTCTGGGTCATTGAAAGCAAGAAGAGTGTGATCAGTAGAAATGTCTTGTTCAAGGAGGATAAGTTGTTCAAGGACTCTGAGAAGGATTGTCTGCAACAGACTGGATCTCATGAGACAGATGAGATGATGGAGCTTGAAGTCAGCTACTCACAAACTGATAAGTCTGAGTATGATGAAAACAAAGACATATCAGAGGAACATGCTGAAGCTACTGAAGATCAGGAAGATAATGAGGATGACATACCGGAGGGTTATGAATCTGAATCTGAGGAACCACCAAGTCTAAGCTCATTCTTGCTGGCTAGAGATAGGGTAAGAAGAGAAATCAAGCTACCAAAAAGGTACAGAGAAAACCAGTTTGTGGAGTATGTCTTCTTAACTACAGAGGATGGAAATAAGCTAGAGCCTGCAGATTACTCAGAGGCTACTAAGGATTCAGACTGGGCTCTATGGAAGGAAGCAATGGCTGAGGAACTACACTCACTAAACATGAACAGAACATGGGTTCTGGTGGAGCCTCCAGCAAAAGCAAAGGTTATAGGATGCAAATGGGTATACAAAAGGAAGGAAGGAATACCTGGAAGTGAATTGCCTAGATACAAAGCTAGGCTAGTAGCAAAGGGCTACTCACAAAGGGAAGGCATTGATTACAATGAAATTTTTGTGTCTGTTGTGAAACATGTATCCATAAGAGTTCTCTTGGAGATTGTTGCTTTTGAGGATATGGAGCTAGAGCAGTTGGATGTCAAGACGGTGTTCCTTCATGGAGACCTTGAATAGACCATCTACATGTCTCAGCCACAAGGATTCATTGCCAAAGGAAAGGAGAATCTAGTTTGTCTTCTGAAGAAGTCACTCTACGGTTTAAAGCAGAGCCCAAGACAATTGAATCATAAATTCAATGACTTTATGATGAAGATGAAGTTCACCAGAAGCAGTCTTGATACTTGTGTCTATGTGAAGAAGCTCAGAGATGGGTTATTCATCTACTTGCTATTGTATGTGGATGATATGCTTTTTGCATCCAAAGACAAGCATGAGATAGAGCTCTTAAAGAAACAACTAAACGAAGCTTTTGAGATGAAAGACTTGGGTGAATCTAAAAGAATCCTTGGGATGGAAATCAGTAGAGACCGGTTAGAGAAGAAACTTGAGCTATCTCAGAGGAGCTATATCAGTAAGGTACTGAAAGTGTTTTAGCTGGATGAGGCAAAGCCGGTTAAAACACCTCTTGGAGTTCATTTTAAACTCAGGTAAGGTACTGATAAAGAACTGGAAGAACAGTCTGATTTTATGAGCTCGGTTCCTTATGCTAGTGCAGTGGGGAGTATTATGTACTCAATGATAGGAACCAGGCCTGATATTGCTTATCTTGTTGGGTTGGTTAGTAGGTTCATGTCAAAGCCTCTCAAAGAGCACTGGTTGGCAGTAAAATGGGTGCTGAAGTACTTGAAAGGTACTGCAAACGCTAGGCTTGTGTTCCAGAGGAGAGAAGCATTAAAACTAACAGGCTATTGTGATGCGGATTTTGGTTCGGATCTTGACAGACGAAGATCAATCACAGGTTATATTTTCACTCTTGGAGGGACAGCAGTCAGTTGGAAATCAGGACTACAGAAGGTTGTGGCATTGTCAACTACTGAGTCGGAGTATATTGCGTTAACTGAGTGTGCAAAGGAGGCTATTTGGTTAAGAGGTCTATTGAAAGATTTTGGCTACAATCAGGATCAGGTGGAGCTACACTGTGATTCACAGAGTGCCATTGCTCTGTCCAAGAACTGTGTTTATCATGAAAGGACAAAACATATGGCAAAAAAGATCATAGCTCCTCATCGTCATAGTCCCTAGCCCTATCTGTCTCGTAACCTCTAGCACCTCATTATCAATCCCAAGCATCCGACAGGTCTGGTAGTCTGCAAATTGCGTAGGCTTGAGAGTCATGTCATGCCACGCGTTGTAGAACAACGTGTCATAATCGTCCCAAGTCTCAGAAACTGGCCTCTCTAAACACGCATCACTCTCAGTCACTGTCTTAGCATCCTCCGTCCATGCTCTAGTCACATGAATCTTTTCCTACTCTGCTTTAGGCCAATGAGAACGCACTGTGCCAATCTCGCCAGTATACGGGGCATGCATAGGAGATGTGCGTACGAACCAGTTGGCAGGTGGTTCAGTATCAGCAGGCACATTCCGTCTCTTCCTCGGTGCCATCTGAAATCAAAGACACAAGAAACAACTTGCATTTAACCCAAAGCTCTAATATCATCAAACTCAAGCACATAAGCGTATATCATCTCAATCAACCATCAGTAGTAGTCAAACCAACATCTAGTGTACCCAAATTCGTCCTACAATCTGTCCTAAATCAGACATTTGAAAGGATTGTCATTGAATCGAAAAATTATCCAAAACCTTGCTAAATCCGTCAATGTATGCACTAAGATAGTACCAAATCGTCACTAATAAGCCTAACAAGCATCAATTTCATCCTAGGAGCAACAAATCATGATAAAGTTCGGATTTTTCTACCTTTGGCCGAAATGAAAATGGAGAGAATCGAGATACATACCTTAAAACCGGTTGAAATTGATGATAGAAATGGATAGAGGGGAGAAAATCGAGTGGATTAGGCACTTGAATCGTTAAAAATGAGTGAGAAATGAGGGAGATTGTGCAAAAGGCGATTTAGGGTTCTTAGGGAGGAATCGCGAAATGGGGAAGAAGAGAAAGAGAAAAGGTTCTCGGGTACTTACCTCACGCGTGCGTGCAACGATCGTTGCATATAATGTGACGATCGATGCGAATTGAGATTGGTCTAACCAGTCTGATTTTCGGTTTAGCTCACGTACCTTTGATTTCAATTTTAACCAGGTGTGGCGATCGCTGCACAGAACCGCGACGATCGTCACACAAAGACTTCAGTCTCTCGTACCATTTCTCCATGAGACGATCGCTGCACAGGACCGCAACGACCGTCACAAGGAGATTTACCTCTTCGTCAAATCTCCTTGCATCGATCGTCACAACAATTGCAACGATCGACGCAGATCTTCAGACTCGAATTCTATAGTGAAAACATACCAAAAACAAAACAAAAACGTAAAATCCTAGGAAAAACACCAAAAAGAATATGTACAAACCAAACAGTGGGTCGCCTCCCACTCAGCGCTTGTTTAAGGTAATTAGCTTGACCGGACGAACTAGATCAGGCTCCTGGAGGTTTCGACAGAGACTGTGAGTGCCTCTGCGAAAGTCTCCTCATCCAAGGTGGAGAGTAAGAATTGTCAGTGTGAGCTCGTCCAAGAAATTATGGGATGCCATGTTCTCCGGGATCAGAAACTAAAGTCTCACTTTTTTTGCTCTCCCTGTCTATCCTCAATGCTAAAAGTTTGACCATCAATTTTTGGCCTGCGCAACATATCCATCTCAAAGTGTAGAGGCTCATCTCCCAGATGGAGATCAATCAGACCATGCCTCACATCAATCTTCGCTCCATCTGTGGCCAAGAAAGGTCTTCCCAGTATTAGAGCATCATCCGGCTCACTATCGTACTTAAGCACCACAAAATCTTTCGGAACTAGGTAGTTTCCAACTCTGACTGGAACATCCTCAAGAGCTCCTTCTGGAATCCTTATTGACTGATCAGCTAGAACAAGAGAGGTCCTAGTGGGTGAAAAATTTGTCATTCCCAGCTTCTCTGCCACAGAGTATGGCATGAGATTTCCAGCAGCTCCTAAGTCACACAAGGAGCGCCTGAAGCTATCCTCAAAGATAGAACAACTCAGCACAAATATACCAGGATCAGGTAGCTTCTTGGGTCTGAGTTAGCAACACATCACTGACTTGTTTAAGGATCACGATCACTCAATCTTTCAATACTTCGTCCATTGTCAGCATCTTCTCCAAGTATCTCTGCACACAAGGGTGATATGGTGGATCATCAGGTTGTGGATCTTCTTCCAACTTCTCATCCATTACTTTCAGCTGTCTGGCTTCATCAAGTTCCTGTTGAGATATCTCAAACACCTTAGGGAAAGGTGTAGTAGGCTTGTGAGCCTCCTTGTCCGCAATACCAATAGAAGCAAGTATGGCTGCTTCACGACATGCAACGATTGACGCACCTGGTGCATCGATCGATGCAGCTAATTCTTCAAATCTCTCGGGTTTTTCAGCTTCTTCCACGAGTTCAACTGTCTTAAACTCAAATTTCTCTCCTTGGTTTGATCCATCATCAATCTGGACTTACCAAGCTTTGATGTGGGTGTCCATGACATTTTTCCCTTTGACTGAGCTTGAAATTTGGTTCACTTGTGTATCCAACTGCTTGACATGTGTACTCAAAGAATCAAACTTCCCATTTAGATCTTCATACACAACATCCAGCTTCTTGTTGAAGTCCACAACAGTCTTACTTTGACCCTCCAGCAAATGTTCCATCATTGCTTCCATCTTGCTCTCATGAGCACTAGCAGCAGGAGGTGTCTGAGATGAGGATGAACCATAAGTCCTCTGATAAGAATTACCTTGCTGAAAATGTTTCTGATAACCAACAGTCTGTCCATATCCAGAAGAGTTCTGGTTGCTTGTGAAAGCAGTCTTCTGTCCACCATTAAAGAACTTATTACCTTGCTGATTCCCAAACCTGTTTCCTTGAAATCCAGAGCCACTGATGTAGTTCACATCCTCTTCCTGGTGATCTTCTTCAGCTTCAAACACTTTAACTTCCTGAGCAAAGTGGACAGCTTTCTTTCGAGTCAACAAACTATGAACAGTGTCCAGCTTGTTCCTCATATCGGCAATCTCCAGATTGTCGATCTTTCCACCAGACTCTTTCCTTCTCCTATCAGCAGTCTTGGTGCTATTACTACTCACCAAGTTATCAATTAGTGTCCTAGCCTGTTCAGGAGTCCTTGTATTGAAAATGCCATTGCTGGCATTATCCAATGCGGACTGGTAATAGAGATCAATGCCTATGAAAAATATACCCAGCAGCGTCACTTCAGAGAATCCATGGTGAGGACAGTCACGTTGGTACTTCTTAAGTCTCATCCAATCATACTTAAGGGGCTCTGTAGGACCTTGGGTGAAGGTGAGAATATCCTGTCTCGACTGATCAGAGCAGGCATCATCATAAAAGTGCCTCAAGAACTCTCTCTTCAAAGCATCCCAAGTAGTAAACTTCCCAGTTGGAAGTTGTTTCATCCAAGCTGCAGCCTCTCCAGCGAGAGAATAGGGGAAAAGCTTGAGATATAGATAATCATAGTTCACCCCATTGTACTTCATTCCAGTGATGAAGTCCTCAAAATCATCAATATGATCCATGGGTTGCTCGTGTAGGAGACCATGGAAAGGATTCTGCCTAAGAAGAGAGTAGTAGACAGTCTTGATCTCGAAATCATTCCTCTCAAAGCCAGGAGGTACAATTGCTGACCGGTTAGCATAGAATTCATCCGGTCGGTTATAGTCAGTAAGAGTCCTATCATTAGCAAGAGGATTAACCATCTGCCCTTGACCTTGGGGCGGTTCAGGCTCAGGTTCAGGGATCACACATCCCTCAGCATCAACCCTTTGCCCAACATCATTGTACCGGTTGTTCTGGTCGTCTCTCAGAACACCTTCAGTGTCAGGTCTCAGAATCAAGCGATTGTTATTCATTCTTGCTCGTTGACCTTTTATGTTTGTTCTCTCTAGTCTAGCAAGTTCTTCAAGCCCGAGATTCACAAGATTCGCGTTTGGATCACTTCTGGTCTCACGTTTCTGCATAAACCGTCGGTAATCGTACTGCAACGATCGATGCTAAGTATGCAACGATCGATTCAATAGATGCGTCGATCGATGCAAAGCGATATCAGACCTGAAACACGCAGAGAAAAACAGAGAAATTAGTAACAAAAATAAAAAAACGAAAAACCTAGTCTAAACTTTAAATTCAAATCTATCGAAGACTCAAAAGAGTCCCCGGCAACGGCGCCAAAAACTTGATACGATCAGGTTTTAATCCCTAGATCTACACTGCAAGTGCACAGACGTGAGCTAGTAGTATATAGGGCTAAGATCTTACGATAGATTGTAGAATGTCAAATTAAGCTAGGTGAGACTAATCAGAAATATAAATAACTAAGCAGAAAGTAAAATCAGTAGCAAGAGTGGTTTTGTAAGCAAGTACTAAAAGCGTCAAGTCTAGGGAGTTCTCTGAAAATCAGACAAGCAGATTAACTATCAATCATGATCAAATTAAGCTCGGTTCTAGAACTTAAACACAAGATAGAATTAACCAACTTTCGTTGCGAGAATTCTCTAAGTCTAATTAGCAGAAACCCAAATTTCTTTGCAATTCCTAACAGATTAAACTAGCCTTAAGTGCAAGTTTGATTTGCTCACAATTAAATTTAACCAAATTTCTTTGTAGATAATTAAATTGCTCAACCTAAATAGTTCAAATTCTAAATTACACTTTCGTGTCAATTTATACACTTAGAGTCTAGATTCTAAGTGATCAGGTTAGAAACTAGTATTAAGAACAATTCAGGTTGAAGAACAAATAAGTTATGAATTCCTTAACTGATAAATTAATCTAGCAAGTCATGAAAACCTTTAAGAGAATCCTTAAACCTAACTATGAATCTACTCAGACATGAATAATGAAACACAAATCAATGAATAAATAGATATCATAAAATCAAAGAGTAAAGAGTAAAGAGGTTCGAAATCTTCTCTCAGGAGTACAAGAAAGATCAGCCTCTCGGTCTCTCTCTCTAAAAAGCTAATAGTATGAAAGTGTATCTAACTAAACACCAAAAACATAATTATAGAAGCCTAATCACGCTTGGGGTCTTTTTGCAAATACTAGAACTTCTTGGGGCAAAACTGCAACTCTCCAAAGTCTTCATTAATGAGCTGGCGCAGAGGTGTGTCGATCGATGCCAATGATGCATCGATCGATGCATTGGTTGTCCAGACTTGGTGAAACTAAATCTCTCGGCTTAAGCTCAAAAACTTGCCCAAAATGCTCCATTATCTCCAATAATCTTCCAAACATGCATGTACCTAATAAACACCTGAAATGACTCTAAAGACAAGACAAAAGACTCTAAAACACACTTATATCATGACTTAAAACAGGTAAAAACCATGATATATCAGTTGTATACTTGCAACTGAAGTGTGTGAAGAGGAACTGATTTTTGCTTATTAAGTTTGACGTCGTTGCCATCTTGGGTGTTAATTGAGCCATTAGGATTTGGTGTTTGCTTGAGACTTAGTCTTTCGGTTACAGAGATACTAACTTTCTCTACCTTCTTTCCCTTTGTTTTGCAGGTGAATGAACTTCAGGAGCAAGGGACCAAAAAACCTTGTACCAAGAGTTGACGACATAAAAGCTCACGAAAGGAAAATTTCAAGGAAGAGAACACAGAAACAAAGATTACCAAGAGTAAAAAACAACATGGCTGACCAGCAGCAACAACAACAAGACGGTGGTGAAGGAAACCGACCAAACCATCCACCAAGGGCACACATAGCCATTGGAGCATATGACGAACCAAGCATCAACGACTACCATTATGGAATCATAGCACTGATAGGGTCAGGTTTTAATCCTATATCTAACTGCAAGTGCACAGTTCAGTAGTCGTAGTATATAGGTATCGAATCCACAGGGACTCCCGTATTCAATAGCTCAAGAACAGGAATTAAACTAGGAAGAAAGCAATGTGATTGAATTAAAAGCAATGCGAGAAAGTAAACAGAAAGCAGAGATTATTGGTTGTGAGAACAAGTTATTAAGAGCGCTAAGTCTAGGGCGTTCTCAGGAAATCAGACAAGCAGACAGTTCATTCAGCAAGGATCTAATTAAGCACAATTCTAGAACTCAAAACACAGATATAGAATTAACCAAATTCCTTTGCGATAATTCTCTAAGTCTAAGTGCAGCAAACCAAACTTTCGTTTGCGAGAACTAACATATTAAACTAGCATTAATTCCAAGTTTGATATGTTCACAATTATCCTAAACCAAACTTTCGTTTGCGAGAAGTTTAATTGCTCAACCTAATTAGTTCAGATTCCTAAACCACACTTCCGTGTCGTATTTAGCAACCTAAGATCTAGATTCTAATTGATCAGGTTAGAACTAGCTTTAAGCACAATTAGATTGAAGAACAGATATAGTTATGAATCCTTAACTGAATTAAACAAGTCTAGCAAGTCATGAAATCCTATGTGAGAAACCCTAAACCTAACTAGGAATCTACTCAGACATAGATAATGAAAACATAATCATATGAAGAATAAATTGCATAAAAGATAAAGAATTAAAGGGGTTCGAAATCTTCTCCAAATACAGATGAAGTAAAGGTTCAGATCAGCCCCAAAAGCTCTAAAAATCCTCTGCTCTTAATTATGAAAGCGTAAGTAAATAAAACACCAAAAACTTAATTATATAGGTCTAATCTCGGCCAGGGGCTTCTTTGTAAATATCAGGAACTTCTGGATCAGAGTGCAATATCTTGACTCTCCATAAACCGCCGAGTTTCGGCCCATCTCGCTGGTGCAACGATCGGTGCTAGAGTGCAACGATCGACGCATTTCTCTGTTTCGGACAGTGAACTCTATCTCTCGGCCAAACACTCCAAAAATCTCCAAAAAGTGCCATAATCACCAAATATGCTCCAAACCTGATTATACCTGTAAAAGACTCTAAAAGAACACAAAAAGACACTAAAACACACTTATATCATGGTCTAAAACTAGTAAAAACCATGATATATCAACTCCGCCACACTTAGCCTTTGCTTTCCCTCAAGCAAAACAGAGAACTAAAGATTGGTGAAGAGGTTTGAAAACTCTTCAGAAACTCATTTCATCTTAGAAGCTACAATACTCAGATTCCCCTTAGTAAACCACTGAAAGAATCAATCACAGGATATCAAGACCAACATGTACTTCCCCCACACTTAGCAACTGTCCTAAGTAAACTCCACAATCACATTCAAGCATTCAAATTCTCCCTACTGACTTCTGCAAGTATTTAAGTGCGGTCTCACCTAATGAGTATCGATAAAAGGGCACATGGATTCTTACCTTATCAGCTCTAGACCATCATACTATCTTTCTCTAGTCCCTTTCTTCTCTTTTCCCTTCCTTAACAACTGATTTTTCCCACATTGGGTATCATTTTTTTTTTTTTATCAGTGTTCTTCCCGTTATGGGGTGTACTTTGGACACATTCCATGGATCGCACAGGAGATAATAGGGGTCTCTACCACTCCTGTGACCACTTCGGAGTTACTAACTCATCCTCAGTTTATTATCTTTTTTTTTTTTACTTTATAGAAGGGGAGAAGGGAACTAAATAGGATAGGTTTACAGGCTGTGTCAGAACTAACAGGGAATCCGACACAGAGTATACCAAGCCCTTAGGTGAGAATTCTAAGTCAGTATTAAATTGAAGTCAGTAAAAGGATCCTCTGATACCTGAAGTGATGTGGGTGTTCCCAGTAGGTTGATCTGTGTCTGGGTTTTCTAATGGTCAGAGATAGATCTTGGAGCTTCATCCCAATGGTTACTTAAGTTCCTGCAAGTCTTGTAAATCTTCTCCGAAAATCATAGTTTCTTACTTAAACAATTTTGACTCAATAAAACAAAAAAATTTGAAAAATGGACTGACTCTTAAGAAAACAGAAAGATAAACGTCAGTAGCACCTCCCCCACACTTAAGACACACTATCCCCAATAGTGTCAAGCGAAGGATCGGTAAAAAGAAAATAAAAATTGTTAAAGTTCTGTTGAGTTATGTCGGGTTTACCTCTGTCGCTCAGGCATCGATCGTTGCACTAAGTGCATCGACCGTTACTTGGCGATTTTCGTGTATGGTCGATCGTTGCTCAGAACTGCAACGATCGCTGCAATGCGATTCCGATCGTGTTGTGACGATCGACACAGAAGTGCGTCGATCGACGCACTGCGAATCTGTCCGAGACCTGCAAACATAAACTCACCAAAAACAAAAACAAACGTAAAATCCTAACAAAAACACCAAAAATTAAGTAGGAAAACACCAGTACCTAATGGTGGGTTGCCTCCCACCCAGCGCTTGTTTAAGGTCAGAAGCTTGACCGGACGGACAAGAATTTTCAGGCACCAGGAGATCCTGACATAGACTTTTTCTGTCTCTGTCCAACTCTCCTCATCCAAGGTGGCAAGTAGGCTGTTGCAGAATGCTCATGTCCAAGAAAAGATGGAGTAAAATGTGCTCCAGGATCTATAATCACAGTGTCATCAGGCTGCTCATCGTCTGCATCCCTTATGGTGAATGTCTGCCCATCTATCAGTGGTCTTCGCAGCTTATCCATCTCATAACGCAGCGGCTCATCTCCCAGATGGAGGTCTATCAGGCTGTTCCTAACATCAATCACTGCTCCTGCTGTAGCCAAGAATGGTCTTCCAAGTAGCAACGCTTCATCCGGATCACAGTCATATTTCAGCACTAAGAAGTCTGTTGGAACTAAATAGTTTCCAACTCTCACCGGGATGTCCATCAGGACTCCTTCAGGAACTCGTATGGACTGATCAGCTAGGACAAGAGAGGTCCTAGTAGGAGTAAAATCTAGCATACCCAGCTTCTCTGCCACAGAGTATGGCATCAAACTTCCAGCAGCTCCTAAATCACACAGAGAGCGCCTGAAACTATCCTCAAAGATAGAACAATCAAGCACAAAGACTCCAGGATCAGGCAGCTTCGTCGGGATCTTGGTCAACAGAACATCACTAATATGCTGAGGAACTATAATCACCCAGTCTCTCAGCTCTTCATCTCGAGGCAGCATCTTGTTCAAATACCTCTGCACACATGGATGATAAGGTGGATCATCAGAAGATGGAATTTCTTCCAATTCTTCACCAATCTCCTCTAGCTTCTTAAGCTCTTCAATTTCTTGCTTAATCACTTCAGACATTGAGGAGTGTTGTCTAACAATCTGCGCATAAATCTCCTGTTGAGAGATCTCAGAGACTTCAGAAAATAAGTCATCAAGCTCTAAATCTGCATCAATACCATCATCACTCAGCGAATCTGTCTGTTCACGACGTTCATCGATCGACACTAAGTGTGTGTCGATCGTTGCAATGCTGCAATTTTCACCCGAGAGTTTTTCACCAAAATCCGCGATTTCTTCTTCCTTCACCAATTCAGCTGTACTTAGCTCAAATTTTTCACCTAGGTGAGATCCATCATTAACGTACACAGACCAGGCCTTAATATGAGTGTCTGCTAGTCCTTTTCCCTTTATTGAGCTGGAAATCTGGTTCACCTGAGTATCCAGCTGCTTCATGTGAGTGTTCAGGGACTCAAACTTCCCATTGAGGTCTTCATAGACAGCATCTAACTTCTTGTTGCAGTCCACAGAAATCTTAGTCTGACTCTCCATTAGTTGTTCCATCATAGCTTCCATTCTACTCTCATGAGCTGTAGGTGCAGGAGGAGTCTGATAAGATGAAGATCCATAGGTTCTCTGAGTACCTTGTCCAAAGGTCTTCTGAAAACCACTAGTCTGTCCAGAATTAGATGAGTTGATGTTGAAAGAACTTTTCTGTCCTCCATTGAAAAATCTGTTTCCCTGTTGATTACCAAATCTATTATCTTGGAATCCAGAACCTCCTATGTAATTCACATCTTCCTCCTGAGTGTCCTCCTCAGTTTGAATTACCTCTACATCCTGGGCAAAGTGGACAACTTTCTTACCTGCTAGGAGATTGCAAACTGTGTCCAGCCTAGATCTAATATCAGCTATGTCAGAATTCTCTACACTTCCACCAGATTTCTTCCTCCTCTCATCCATAGTCTTGCAGCTGTTGCTGCCTATTAGGTTCTCAATCAACTGCTTAGCCTGTGTAGGAGTCCTGGTGTTGAAGTTAGCATTACTGGAATTATCCAGTGCAGACTGATATGGAAGATCTATGCCTCTGAAGAAGATACCAATCAACTGAACTTCAGTGAATCCATGGTGTGGGCAGTCACGCTGATACTGCTTAAATCTCATCCAGGCAGTCTTTAAAGGCTCCACAGCTCCTTGGGAAAAGGTGAGTTTGTCCTGTCTGGACTGGTCTGAGCGCGCATCATCATAGAAGTGACGCAGGAACTCACTCTTCAAGGCTGCCCAAGTAGTATACTGAGCAGGTGCCAGCTGCTTTAGCCATGCACTAGCGTCTCCAGCAAGACTGTGCGGAAAGAGCTTAAGGAACAGATAGTCCGGGCAGACTCCATCATACATCATGCCAGTGACTATGTCCTCAAACGAATCAATGTGATCCATAGGCTGCTCCGTTGGGTAACCATGAAATGCATTCTGTCTCATCAGCGAGTAGTAGATGGTTTTGATCTCAAAATCATTTCTCTCAAAAGCAGGAAGCACTAAAGCTGACCGGTTTGCATGATACTCATCCGGTCTTTTGTAGTCAGCTAAAGTCCTCTCATGGACAACCATCTGTCTACCTTGGTTCTGTCGCGGTGGCTCAGCTTCCTCAACATCAGGGATCACTCGTCCATCAGCATCAATCCTCTGCCCAGCAGCATTGTAAGGATTGTTTTCTGGATCCCTCAGGGTACCTTCAGCATCTCGTATCAGAATCAAACGCTCACGTACCATCCTTTCTCTTCTTTCTCTTCTGTTAGCTCTCTCTAAACGTCCAAGTTCTTCAAGATCGAGATTAACTAAGTCCAAGTTCGGATTACTTCTAGTTTTCTGCGTCTGCATAAACTGTCTGTAATCGTCCGGCAAAGATCGATGCTATCAGTGCAACGATCTCTTCAATCTCTGAATCGCCTAGTGACGATCGATGCAAGGGTTGCAACGATCGACGCAGTGCGAAATCGGTACCTGCGACAGAGAGAAAACAGAGAAAATTAGTAACTAAAAAAAAACAAAAACAAAAACGAAAAGAAAACGAAAAATCCTAGTAAAACCCTAGGTTCTAAGCTATCGAAGACTCTAAGAGTCCCCGGCAACGGCGCCAAAAACTTGATAGGGTCAGGTTTTAATCCTATATCTAACTGCAAGTGCACAGTTCAGTAGTCGTAGTATATAGGTATCGAATCCACAGGGACTCCGGTATTCAATAGCTCAAGAACAGGAATTAAACTAGGAAGAAAGCAATGTGATTGAATTAAAAGCAATGCGAGAAAGTAAACAGAAAGCAGAGATTATTGGTTGTGAGAACAAGTTATTAAGAGCGCTAAGTCGAGGGCGTTCTCAGGAAATCAGACAAGCAGACAGTTCATTCAGCAAGGATCTAATTAAGCACAGTTCTAGAACTCAAAACACAGATATAGAATTAACCAAATTCCTTTGCGATAATTCTCTAAGTCTAAGTGCAGCAAACCAAACTTTCGTTTGCGAGAACTAACAGATTAAACTAGCATTAATTCCAAGTTTGATATGTTCACAATTATCCTAAACCAAACTTTCGTTTGCGAGAAGTTTAATTGCTCAACCTAATTAGTTCAGATTCCTAAACCACACTTCCGTGTCGTATTTAGCAACCTAAGATCTAGATTCTAATTGATCAGGTTAGAACTAGCTTTAAGCACAATTAGATTGAAGAACAGATATAGTTATGAATCCTTAACTGAATTAAACAAGTCTAGCAAGTCATGAAATCCTATGTGAGAAACCCTAAACCTAACTAGGAATCTACTCAGACATAGATAATGAAAACATAATCATATGAAGAATAAATTGCATAAAAGATAAAGAATTAAAGGGGTTCGAAATCTTCTCCAAATACAGATGAAGTAAAGGTTCAGATCAGCCCCAAAAGCTCTAAAAATCCTCTGCTCTTAATTATGAAAGCGTAAGTAAATAAAACACCAAAAACTTAATTATATAGGTCTAATCTCGGCCAGGGGCTTCTTTGTAAATATCAGGAACTTCTGGATCAGAGTGCAATATCTTGACTCTCCATAAACCGCCGAGTTTCGGCCCATCTCGCTGGTGCAACGATCGGTGCTAGAGTGCAACGATCGACGCATTTCTCTGTTTCGGACAGTGAACTCTATCTCTCGGCCAAACACTCCAAAAATCTCCAAAAAGTGCCATAATCACCAAATATGCTCTAAACCTGATTATACCTGTAAAAGACTCTAAAAGAACACAAAAAGACACTAAAACACACTTATATCATGGTCTAAAACTAGTAAAAACCATGATATATCAAGCACCTGCTGTGGAAAACAACAACTACGAACTCAAGGCAAGCATCATCAACATGGTGCAAGGAAGCAAGTTCCATGGGCTGCCAATGGAAGATCCACTAGACCATCTTGACAACTTTGACAAGCTATGTCGCACAATGCGCATCAATGAAATTTCTGAAGATGCAATGAAGATGATATTATTTCCATTTTCTCTTGGAGATAAGCTCACCTTTGGGAGAAGAACCTTCCACCCAACTCAATCACCTCCTAGGATGAATGCAAAAGAGACTTCTTATCCAAGTTCTTCTCCAAATCAAGAACTGCAAGATTGAGGACTGAGATTTCTAGCTTCAAACAAAAAGCCACAGAAATTAACTTTGGGGAAGCTTGGGAGATATTCAAAGGCCACACCAACCAATGCCTACACCATGGTTTCACTAAGGAGAGTCTTCTCAGCACACTATATCGTGGCATACTGCCAAAATACAGGATGATGCTAGACACTGCTAGCAATTGTAACTTCTTACAAAAAGATGAAAGAGAAGCCATGCAGCTGGTGGAGAACTTGGCGGTCAGTGACACAAACTATGGGGAAGACTATGACCGCACATACAAATAAGGAGGAGACAGAGATGATCCAAGGAGAGAGATCAAAGAACTAAATGAGAATCTGGACAAGTTGCTCAAAGAAAACCAGAGGAATGTCAACTTTGTTGGAGAATTTGATCAGCACCAAGGATACTTTGAAGATGATGCTGAGATGGGTGTTGATGGGCATGCTGAAATGAACTATATTGGAGGACAAGGATTCAACAAAGGCTTCAATCAGAACTATAGGAATCACCCCAACTTTTTCTATAGGAACAACAATGTGGAGAATCCTTAAGACCAGTCATATCCACCATTCAAACCTCAAGGACATACCACACTACAAGGAAACTTCCCAACAAAACCATCATTCAACAACAGTGGAGGCTTTCAACAAAGGCAACCTTACAACAACAACCAAGGCAACTTTCAGCCAGGAAAACAGTACAACCAAGGAACCTACCAAGGGAATCAACAGTACCAAGGACAAAGAAGCTCATCCAACCAACAGAGGCAAGAAGACTCAACACAACAAATGATGAAACAGCTAATGGAGACCACCAAGAAGATGATGAGCGACATGAACGCAAAATACGACAACCTAGCATCTTAGTTGGCAAACCTAAAACAATCACAACAAGCGGGATCATCATCAAACAGACCACCAGGTTTCCTACCTGGAAAACCAGAGACAAACCCAAAAGAGTACATCAATGCCATCACACTAAGAAGTGGAAGAGAGCTACCAGCAAGAGAGCTCATTGTGGACAATGAGAAACAAGGTGGGGGGGGATGGACTTAGAACTTGAGAAGGAAACCATGGAGAAATAGAAGCATGATGCATAAGAGGAAGTAAAAGATATCAAAGGGAAAGGCAAGATGCATGAAGAAACAAAGGAGAAGGCAAAAACTGGTTTAGCCTCTACATCCAAGGAGAAAATCTTTGTGCAACCAGCTTATGAGCCAAAACTTCCCTTTCCTGGAAGATTCAAGAAGCAGCTCTTAGAGAAATACAGAGCACTCTTTGACAAGCAAATGGAGAAGATTCAGCTCACCATGCCATTGATGGATGCATTCATGCTTGTACCCCAATACAATAAATTTCTCAAGGATGCAATCAGGGACAGAACAAAGGAGATGGAAGGCATGGTTGTCCTAACCCACAAGTGTAGTGCCATCATCCAGAGAAGGACCATTCCCAGGAAGCTTGATGATCCAGGAAGCTTCACCCTACCATGCGCTTTGGGACCACTCTCCTTTGAAAGATGTCTATGTGATCTTGGAGCAAGTGTAAGCTTGATGCCACTCTCAGTGGCAAAACAACTAGGATTCACCCGCTACAACGAGTGTAGAATCACACTTGTATTGGCAGATAGGTCAGTGAGACTTTCGGTTGGCATGCTTGAAGACATCCCGGCCATGGTCGATAATTTTGAAATACCGACATATTTTGTAGTTCTGGAGATGGATGAAGAACCAAAGGACCCCCTGATCTTTGGAAGACCTTTCTTAGCCACTGCTGGAGCCATAATTGATTTCAAGAAGTGGAAGATTGACTTTCACTTGGGAAAGAACCATATCCTCAAGTTTGACATCAATGAGGTAATAAAGAAACCGACGATTCAAGGGCAGGCCTTTTGGATTGAAGCACTGGATGATTTAGCTGATGAATACTTGGAAGATCTAGCTATGGAGGATTCCCTGGAGATAGTCATGACCACCAAGAAAGACGTGAGTGAGCTGGTGGACAAAGAAGGACAAGAATATGCAAAACTGCTTGACTCTCGCAAGGTGTTGGAAGGAAACAATCAATACCTGGAACTCCCTCAAGAAGTCCACAGCATTAAGTCCGTGGAGGGAGAAGAAGCAAGCAAACCAGCTGGGAATGGCGATTCTAGCTTAGATGATGACTGGTGTGAGCTGAAAGCACCAAAGGTGGAGCTGAAACCACTACCGGATGGGTTAAGGTACGCTTTCTTGGGACCAAACTCGTCATACCCTGTCATAGTAAGTGAAAACCTTAATGAAAATGAACTGAACTTGCTCCTAAATGAACTGAGAAAATATAGGAGAGCAATAGGTTATTCACTTGATGATATCAAAGGACTCTCACCAAATCTTTGCACCCATAGAATCCACTTGGAAGATGAAACAATGACTTCAATTGAGCACGGAATGAGATTAAATCCTAAATAGAAAGAAGTTGTTAAAAAATAAATTCTGAAACTCTTGAATGCAGGGATTATCTTTCCTATTTCAGATAGCACATGGGTCTCACCTGTTCATGTAGTTCCTAAGAAGGGAGGTATTACAGCTGTTAAAAATGAGAAAAATGAACTAATTCCTACAGGAACTATAACCGGTCATAGAATGTGCATTGATTATAGGAAATTGAACTCAGCCACCAAAAAATATCACTTTCCTCTCCCATTCATTGATCAAATGCTTGAACGATTGGCAAACCATCTATTCTAATGTTTTCTTGATGAATACAGTGGGTTCTTTCAAATACCCATTGACCCTAATGACCAGGAAAAGACGACATTCACATGTCCCTATGGCACCTTTGCATATCGAAGGATGCCGTTTGGATTATGTAATGCTACAGCCACCTTTCAAAGGTGCATGATGTCGATCTTTTCTGACTTATTTGAAGAAATGGTTGAAGTCTTTATGGATGATTTCTCTGTATATGGTTCCTCGTTTGCTGCTTGTTTGTCTAACTTGTGCAGGGTACTTCAGCGTTGCTAGGAGACAAACTTGGTACTAAACTGGGAGAAATGCCAGTTCATGGTGAATGAAAGAATTGTACTTGGGCATAAGATCTCAGAGAAAGGAATCGAAGTGGAAAAGGCCAAAATAGACGTGATGATGGGACTTCAGCCACCAAACTCTGTCAAAGGCATAAGGAGCTTTTTGGGTGATGCAGGTTTTTACCGGCGATTCATCAAGGGTTTTTTGAAGAATGCAAGACCATTGACGAGACTGCTGTGCAAGGAGACAGAGTTCGTCTTTGATGATGAGTGCCTCAAGGCGTTCCATACAATCAAGAATGCTCTTGTGAGTGCACCATAGTTCAAGCTCCAGACTGGAATCTACCCTTTGAAATAATGTGCGATGCAAGCGACTATGCAGTCGGAGCGGTTCTAGGCCAGAGGAAGGACAAAAAACTCCATGTCATATACTATGCAAGAAGAACCCTGGATGATGCTGAAGTCCGATATGCAACAACAGAAAAAGAGCTCTTGGCAGTAGTGTTTGCATTTGACAAGTTCATGTCATATTTGATGGGATCAAAAGTGGTGGATTATACTGATCATGCAGCTTTAAGACACCTGTTGGCTAAGAAGGATGCCAAGCCAAGGTTGTAACGATGGATACTTCTGCTTCAGGAGTTTGATTTGGAAATCCAAGACAAGAAAGGTGTTGAAAATGGGGTGGCGGAGCACTTATCAAGGTTGAGGATTGATGAAGAGCTACCAATTGATGATTCCATGCCAGAAGAACAGCTCTTGCTCATTCAGAGTTTAAGAGAAGGGTATGAGATGAGCCTGAAGATGGAAGAAGTAAAAAGCTTGAAAGATGAGAGTCTGCCTTGGTATGCAGATTTTGTCAACTACTTGGCCTGTGGAAAGGAGCCACCAAATCTCAGCAGCTATCAAGAGAAAAAGTTCTACCGGGATGTTACTCGATTCTATTGGGATGAACCCTACATGTTCAAAAGGTGTTCAGATGGTCTCTATAGGAGATGTGTTCCATAAGAAGAGATAGAAGGAATCTTGTATCTCTGCCACGGTTCAGATTATGGAGGACACTTTGCATCGTTCAAAACCGTTACAAAGGTGTTACACTCAGGTTTCTGGTGGCCCAGCTTGTCCAAAAATGCTCATGGATATGTGTCAAAGTGTGATGCCTGCCAAAGGAAGGGGAACATTGGGAGAAGGAATGAGATGCCACATAACCCAATCTTGGAGGTTGAAGTATTTGATGTATGGGGGATTGATTTCATGGGAAATTTCCCATCCTCATACGGAAATCGGTACATTTTGGTGGCAGTTGACTATTTTCCAAAATGGGTAGAAGCCATTGCAAGTCCTACCAATGATGCTAAAATAGTTATCAAGCTGTTCAAATCCATCATATTCCCTCGGTTTGGCATCCCAAGAGTTGTGATCAGCGATGGAGGTACACACTTCATAAACAAGGTGTTTGAAAGCCTTCTCAAGAAGCATGAAGTGAAACACAAGGTGGCTACACCATATCATCCTCAGACCAGCGGACAAGTGGAGGTTTCCAACCGGCAAATCAAGGCTATATTAGAGAAAATGTTGGGAGCTCAAGAAAGGATTGGGCCAAGAAACTTGATGATGCTCTTTGGGAATACCGGACAGCCTTGAAGACACCCATTGGCACAACACCCTTCAACCTCTTGTATGGGAAGTCATGTCATCTACCGGTTTAGTTGGAATACAAGGCGATGTGGGCAATTAAGCTACTGAATCTCGACATCAAGACATCAGCAGAGAAACGCCTCATTCAACTCCATGAGCTTGACGAAATCTGACTTGACGCTTATGAAAGCTCAAAGATTTACAAAGAGAGGACGAAAGCATTCCATGATAAGAAGATTGTCAAGAAAGAGTTCAAAGCAGGAGACCGTGTTTTACTGTACAATTCCCGGTTGAAGTTGTTTCCCGGGAAACTGAAGTCAATATGGTCCGGTCCTTCTCAATCAAGGAAGTACGATCATATGGAGCCTGTTGGGAATGTCCTGAAATCACACTTGTAGTCACTCTAGAGATAGTTGTGTTATCGAGATTAGACATTCATATAATGCCGGGCAATCATAAAGTTTTGCTAGAAACCACTTATGATCAATGAGTTTAGACTCATTGCTGGTAATATATGATCCTACAAGGTCACACACCTAAGCAGACTGGATATACTTCATGTGGGAATAATCATTAAAGTAATGATCAAGTTAATGTGTATTTGATACACATTAATATACGAGTTTTGAGAGTGTGTCGATCGACACAAGTGTTGTGTCGATCGATGCAAGGTGCAGATCGAAACATTGGTTTCGATTTAATGACTTAATTAATCTCGGTTCGGTCCGGTGATTAATTAGGTTTTCTCAGGTTTATATATATATATGATATAGCAAGACCTGGAGTAGCAGGTTTGGCCTAATCGCAGCCACCTCTCAGAAACACAAGCATCCCGAAGAGATCCGATCTCCCGGCACTAGCATCCCGGCGGATTCCAGTTTGTGTGCGTGTGGATACCAGTAGAGGCGCAACACTTGAGGCGCTAATCAATCTCGAATACCTAATCATCTTCCGCTGCATAACTTTCCAGGTATCTTCGAGATCTGATGTAGATTCAATGAAATTAACATGAACCCTAGATCCTAGGCTATGGAATTCAGACTTAGGGTTGCCTAATTGGATTAGGAACTGCTAGAAATTCCTTCAGTGGTATCAGACCCTTAGGGTTCTATTGAATCAGTAGCATGTTGATTAGATTAGTTGAATCTGAATCTCTGTATAGTTGATACAAGCATGCTAAAACTCGTTTTAATCAAATTAATCTAGTTTGGGTTTTTTGCTTGAAAACGTTTTAGGGTTTATCGCACTGTGTCGATCGATGCCAATCCGGTGTCGATCGACACATATGGATAACCCGAATAAAATTTAGGTTTAACCTAACTGTGACGATCGACACAAGAGTTGTGTCGGTCGACACAGACCTTACGGTCAAGTTAATCGGTTCAATTGGATTGGACCGGTTATCTAGCTTGGTTAAACCACTGAAACGGTTTATACGATTGTTTTGCTAAGGTTGGTATTGACCGACACTAATGTAGTGTCGTTCGACACTGACCGGTTATCAAAAACCAGATCAATTGGATTGATCGGTTATCGGAAATTGGTTTTGGTTAATCTGCATCGACCGACACTAAAGTAGTGTCGGTCGATATAAGATCCACTGGTTTTGGTTATTGAACCTGAAATCACAGAACCAAACCAAGATACACCATTTTAATTAGAAGAATTAAAACATAATAAAACTGAACGTTTTAAAGTTTCCGTTCCTCAACTAAATATCAAGTAATCCTTGATGTCTTCCCGATCTTGTCAACTGTCAAGACTTGTTTCATTGTGCGATAGACTTGAAGTGCAAGGTGTCCACAATTACATAAGTAAGACAGGAGGTAATCGTGTTGATGGACTTGCAGTGCAAGACATCAACAATTACATGACTCAAAAGATTGGTTTACTTGAATGGGCCATCAAAATCGTTTTGGGCTCAGAGACATCCGGTGGATTGGACATGAGATGTAAATCCACAACCAAGAGTTATATTGGATATAACTAGAAAAGTTGTTGCTTACCTAGATAGCTAAAATTTGGGTGATAGCCAGTGGCTCACTCAAGTTTAGTGAAGTATGGGTCTTGGATCATTATATTCTATTGAGGAAACATTGTTTGAATATAATGCGAGTCTTCTTAATAGTTAAGATTTCTCATTTCTTGAACATCATAACTAAAACTCTTCCCTTTCTTACTCCAGCAATGTCTAGCACAAACCATCATAAAAATTTCTCTCTACGATCCGTCCTTGAGAAGGACAAGTTAAATGGATCCAACTTTCTGGAATGGTATCGGAACTTGAGAATTGTTCTCAAACAGGAGAAGAAGGACTATGTCCTTGAGAAAGTTCTCCCTAAGAAGTACCGAGTCAATGCCTGGCAGTCAGAAAAGGATGCTTGGGATAAGCATTCAAATGATGTGGTCGATGTGAGTTGTCTCATGTTGGCTACCATGAACTCGGATTTGCAGAAGCAATTCGAGAACGTGGAGTCGCCAATAGAGATGATCACTAACCTGAAAAGCATGTTTGAGGAGCAGGCACGAACTCAGAGATACCAGACGGTTAAGTCTCTAATTGATTGCAAGGACGGACCAGTTAGTCCTCATGTCATTAAGATGATGGGTTATTTTGATAACCTGGGGAAACTGGATTGTTCCATTAGCCAAGAATTGGCTACTGACATCATTTTGCAGTCATTGCCGTAAAGCTATGATCAGTTTGTTATGAACTATAACATGAACAACTTGACAAAGACTTTGACTGAGTTGCATGGGATGCTCAAGACTACAGAACTTAACATCAAGAAGGACACCCCAAATGTCCTTATGGTACAAAAGGGTAACAGTTTAAGAAACTTGGTAAGAACAAAGGTAATGGCAAGACGAGCTCGATTGTGAATCAAAGCGAGTCTAACCATGCTCCTAAGGTTAAACCTGGTCTTTCTGAAGATGTTAAGTGCCGTTATTGTAATGGTTATGGGCATTTGAAAAGAAATTGCAAGAAATTCATGGAAGATTATGAGAAGCTGAAGAAGACGTACGAGACTTCTTCTTCAGGTATTATGTTATAGAAGTAAATGTTACTTCTTATGGTTCTACTTATTGGGTATTAAGATACCAGCTATGGTACTCATATTTTGTGAAAATGTGCAGGGCCTGAGCAAAAGTAGGATTTTGGAGAAAAGACAAATGGATCTACGCGTGGAAAATGGAGCAAGAGTTGCTGCATTAGTCATAGGAACTTTTCATTTGTTTTGCCTTCTGGCTTGGTTTTGAACTTAAGAACTGCTACTATGCACCTGCTATTAGCAGAAATATCCTTTCATTCCTTGTTTGGGTAATGGAAGGATATCAGTTTTCAAATTAAGAATAAGTGTTATTCATTTTATTACAATAATATGGTTTATGGTAGCGGTCCATTAGAGAATGTACTTTATGTTCTAAAACAAAACGTGCCTATCTATAACATTAGTACCAAGAGATTCAAGTCAAATGATACGAATCAAAAAATTTCTCTAGCATTGTCGCTTGGGCCACATGAATGAGAAACGGATTCAGAAGCTCTGTAGTGATGGGCTTTTGGGCTCATTTGATTATGAATCATGTGAGAAATGCGAATCTTGTTTACTGGGTAAAGCGACGAAGGCCCCTTTTCAACAAAAGAAAGTGTCGATCGACGCAAAAGGTGCGACGATCGACACAGTAAGCGAACGAACAAAATGAAAGGGCCAGTGACATATTGGGCCTTATACATACATATGTGTATGGTCCGATAAGCACAAGTGCTAGAGGAAAATTTCAGTACTTCATTAACTTTACTGATATCTTCAATAGGTACGGTTATGTCTATTTAATGAGACATAAATCGGAATCTTTTGAAAAGTTCAAAGAGTTCCAGAATGAAGTACAAAATCAACTTGGCAAGGAGTATTAAAGCTCTACGATAAGATCGTGGAGGTGGATACTTGAGCTAAGAATTCAGTGATCATCCGAGAGATTATGGAATTGTTTCACAACTCACTCCTCCTGAATCGGACTTTATTAGATATGGTTCGATCAATGATGAGTCACTCAGATCTTCCATTATCCTTCTAGGAATACACTCTAGAAACGTCTGCGTTTAAACTAAATAGGGTTCCATCAAAATCAGTTACAAAGAGACTACATGAGATGTGGACTGGAGATGTTCCTGATTTGTTTTTCATGAAGATTTGGGGTTGTGAGGCTTATGTAAAACGTTTAATCTCTGATAAGCTCGTATCCAAGTCTGATGAATGCTACTTAATTGGTTATCCTAAGGAGACCAAGGCATGTTACTTTTACTCCCATCGATCAAATTAATGGGTATTTGATACACATTAATATACGTGTTTAGAGTGTGTGTCGATCGACGCAAGTGTTGTGTCGATCGATGCAATGCGAAGAACGACACAATTGACTGTGTTTTTCCTGAGAAAGATTTTCTTTCCAGGAAGAACAGTGGGAGTAAAGTACAACTCGAAGAAATTCGAAAATCACAGGAGACTGATTAACCTGATGAGGAAGAGCAGCAGTTGGATCTACAAAGAGTTGAAGAACCCACACCTGTGGTGCCTGAAGTTCGCAAATCCGAGAGGATTCGTCACAAACCCGAGAAATTTGGATTTCTCATGACCAATTGCCATGATCTGTTGATCATAGACAGTGATGAGTATGCGACTTTGAAGAAGCAATGATGGGCCTTGACTACGAAAAGTGGCTGAAAGCCGCTGAATCCGAAATGAGATCTATGTCACAGAACCAAGTATGCACTTTGGTTGATTTACCCGATGGTGTAAAAACCATTAAGTGTAAATGGATTTTCAAGAAGAAAATTGACGTAGATGGTAATATTCAGATATACAAAGCTGGGATGGTGGCAAAAGGTTTCAAGCAAATTCATGGTATTGACTATGAAGAAACCTATTCCCCAGTCACCATGCTTAAGTCCATTCGGATTCTCCTAGCAACCGCCACTCATAATGGTTATGAGATCTGGCAGATGGATGTTAAAACAGTTTTCCTTAATGGAATTCTGAAAAAGGATGTGTACATGACACAACATGAAGTTATTCAATCATCCTAATGAAGCTAGGAAGGTATGCAAGCTTCATCGGTCTATTTGTGGATTGAAGCAAGCATCTCGGAGTTGGAATCTTCGTTTTGATGAAGCAGTTAAAAGGTTTGATTTCATCAGGAACGAAGAGGAACCGTGTGTTTACAAGATGACTAGTGGGAGCGCAGTTGCATTTCTGGTATTGTGTGTTGATAACATACTGCTTCTCGGAAATGAAGTTCCATTGTTTCAGTCTGTTAAGACTTGACTCGAAAGTTGTTTTTCGATAAAAGCATGGGAGAAGCCGTGTACATTCTTGGAATAAGAATCTATAGAGATAGATTGGACAAGGTAATTGGATTGTGTAAAGATACTTATATTGATAAGGTCTTGCACAGTTCCAGTATGCATGATTCCAAGAAGGGCTTCATGCAAATGACTCTTGGCATTACTCTTAGCAAGACGCAGCGTCCTTCGACACATGCTGAGCAAGAACGCATGAGGTTCAGACAACTACTATAGACATTAGATGTCTTAAGATGTGATCTTAATTTTAGTGAGAGTTTTTGTTGTTAATTTTAGTTGTGATATGTCGTTCATGTAAACATAATTTGATTATGTTAATGAACTCTGACATCAGTATTATTTAATTATGTTATTAAATAATAGCCCCAAAGTAATTTATGACATTTTATAGGTCATCAAGTATGTGACTTGATCATGAAACCCTATAAATGATAAATGACGTAAATTATGTTGGTCCCTAGTCAAGGTTGTTAAAGTGGGACATTAACAACCGCGTGAGACTAGTATGTGAAGTGACTGATGACTAAGTTTCATGGAGTCATTAATAAGAGTATTAAAGTCAATCACATAGATATGTGTTGCAGAACACAGGATCGGACATGACCCGCTAATGAAAACTCCACAGGATAGTTATATAAGTGTCATAAGAGTTTTCATTACGACTATAGAGTATAGTCCTTAGACATGAGTTCATCATGTTTTCTTACATGTGAATTGGTCCGCTTTAACCTTGTCAAACGTCAACCGTAACTGGTGACTATAAAGGCATTGATTGGGCGTATCATGAAGTGTGTGAAGGAACAGGGATGGAACAAGATGTGATTTGTCCCTCCTATATAACAGGAGATAAATATCTCAGGGCCCATCGAAGATTTGATACTGAGAAATGTGTGGCCGCACTCAAACAAGTTGATTGTCAGTCGTTTGTCTTGTCAGTATAAATCGGAGTTCGATGAACATGATCTTGGCTTAATAAGGATGACACAGATCTTGCCTTATGTCAGATCGAGATATAGAGACGAAGGGATTATGGGAATAGATGATTCCAGTACAAGTCGGAGATTGTTGGGAATGTCCTGAAATCACACTTGTAGTCACTCTAGAGATAGTTGTGTTGTCGAGATTAGACATTCATATAATGCCAGGAAATCATAAAGTTTTTCTAGAAACCACTTATGATCAATGATTTTAGAACTCATTGCTGGTAATATATGATCCTACAGGGTCACACACCTAAGCAGACTGGATATACTTCATGTGGGAATAATCATTAAAGTAATGATCAAGTTAATGTGTATTTTATACACATTAATATACGAGTTTTGAGAGTGTGTCGATCGATACAAGTGTTGTGTCGATCGATGCAAGGCGCAGATCGAAACATTGGTTTCGATTTAAGGACTTAATTAATCTCGGTTCGGTCCGGTGTTTAATTAGGTTTTCCCAGGTCTATATATATATGATATAGCACGACCTGGAGTAGCAGTTTTGGCCTAATCGCAGCCACCTCTCAGAAACACAAGCATCCCGAAGAGATCCGATCTCCCGGCACTAGCATCCCGGCGGATTCCAGTTTGTGTGCGTGTGGATACCAGTAGAGGCACAGCACTTGAGGCGCTAATCAATCTCGAATACCTAATCATCTTCCGCTGCATAACTTTCCAGGTATCTTCGAGATCTGATGTAGATTCAATGAAATTAACATGAACCCTAGATCCTAGGCTATGGAATTCAGACTTAGGGTTGCCTAATTGGATTAGGAACTGCTAGAAATTCCTTCAGAGCCGTCATTCTACTCAACAAGAACGGAAGTGAGTTCACAGTGAACGGACAAAGGCTAAAGGTCTACTCTGCGTCCGACCCCGTGGAAGAAGAGATATCGATTCTTCTCACGGACCCAACCCCAATCTAAACAGTAAGAGAGTCAAGCTTGTGACTTAAAACAAGTGCGCTTGGGAGGCAATCCCATGTTATCTTTTGTATATATCGTGTGAATTTTTATATCTTTGATTGATGCGTGTTTGTGTGATTTCAAGTTTTTTTTAGTTTCGTGTGTGTTTTCAGCGTGAAGGAATGAGTTGGAGCAGTAATGGAAAGATCCGCATCACAGAGAGGTTGAAGCGAGGAAATGAACTCACAGCGACTGGCCAGCGAGTGCCTGAAGTCGCTGTGAGGGTTTGGCGGACTGACGTTTTCCACAGCGGCTGGACAGCGAGTGGGCCAAGCCGCTGCAGGTAAGAACCATCTCACAACGGCACCACAGCGAGGGCCGTTAGCCGCTGTGAGGCCATTTCGTGACCATAAGAGTCGCGACCCACTCTTCTTTTCTTCGTTCTTTTTCCAAAAACGCCATTTTCTCTCAAAAAAGCTTCAAACTTTCACAAATCAAAATCGTTTTCATCAATATTTGGGCTTGCAACTCACGATTTCTTGTCACCAACTCATCTAGAATCATTATTTGTCATCAAATTAAGCTAAGGTATGAAATTTCAAAACCCTTTGTACTCATGGTGAAAATTTCGATTTCGACTTTTATAGGATTTGAAGCTCAATACTTGTTAAGCTGATGATTACAGACACACCCATGTTGTCAATTTGCAAAACCCATGGTTACATTGTACCGAATTTGAAAATCAAAACCTAGGGTTCTTGTGATTTTTATTTTTTTTGGCAATTAGGGAAAAAGTGATTTGATTGTTCCTAAGCCTTTACCAGGTTGTCTAGAGCATATTTTTCAAAAGGAACAATATCAAATTCACGGTACATTAAGATCTTTAGTGATAAAGAATGTGAAACATAAGAAAAATGATAAAAACTTGTTCAAATTCTGAGTTTTGAAAGAAAATGAGTTCTTGGTGCTTGCTTGAAGACTGTAATTGCCTAAAGATAGAGTGATTGAAGTTGCATTGATTGAAATATATAATGCTCGGATATTTGGCATTACTTTCTGTTGATTGAGAAAAAGTTTGATGGCTTTAAAATATGTGTATGGAGATGGTAAGAAAGACGTTGCCAGCTCAAGAGCAAGAGGAGGACACACAGACTCATCGTCCCGGGAAGGAACATGCTGTGCCACAAGACGATGATGATGAAAATGTGTATTTCTCGGGTATCAGCACTGAAGAAGAAAGGATACAGCCGCCTCTAAAGAAAGGGAAAAGCAAGAAACCAGCAGCGAAAAAACCCAAGAAGAAGAAGAAGGGAAAGATCTACACATTGGGTCAAGTGAGGGCGAAGATTGGAAGTTATGGCTGGGTCGCAACGAAATTCGGAGATGCTGATATCTGCAGAAGGATGGGAATATACGATGACGTCATGGTCATCCTGAGGAACCTCAGTCTAGAGAGTTTGATGACGGAGGCTTATCGTATCTACGAGACACCGTGCCAATAGTTCATGTGCACTCTGGAGATAGAGAGATTCGATGAACCAACAGAAGCTGAAGGGTATGGTTTCATCCCTTTCACCTGCGACGGAAAGAAGCACATAGTGGGGTTCAAGCAATTGTCAGAGATACTGGGATCCAGAGATGGATGGAACAACGAGCTGCCAGCCCAAGACCTTCTCCCTTCAGTGTTGTGGAACACCATCTCCAGGGCAGTTTACAAGATGGGAGAAATGAAGAATTCAGACATTTCCCACCCGGCCATCCGATACGTAGAGAAGCTGCTAGCCTACACTGTGTTTTCTAGGCAAGAGAACAACAATGTGCTAGAAGAAGGATTGAGGTTTATGCCCATGGGACTCCATCCGGTGTTGGGAGGATTTGAACTTCCTGAGGTAAACAACTACAACTATGATGGGTTTGGAGTTGTGGCTTTCTTTTTCAGGAGGTTAATGGCTATGAGAAGACAGGCGATGGCATCTGTTGA
Source organism: Orychophragmus violaceus (assembly GCA_030180135.1). Classification (NCBI taxonomy): domain Eukaryota; kingdom Viridiplantae; phylum Streptophyta; class Magnoliopsida; order Brassicales; family Brassicaceae; genus Orychophragmus; species Orychophragmus violaceus. Next base: position 80,062,587 of record CM058230.1, read on the forward strand.
TAGGACGCCGGTATTCATATTCGGGGGGATGCTAACTCCGTTATTTCGGGCATTGGGAATCTCACTGGTCAACGGGATTGCACCTCAGCTGATAGATGACCCCCTTCTGCGCAAGACCAACTTCCTATCTGGGCACATATAGGGCAGATTGGCATACACATTCAGAACCAGCCAAGACCTGACTGCAAATGTCCTCCTCCAAACCCTGCCATCACCACCCTGCGGAACAGGGAGAATGTCATGTTCCAGACGGATCCACGGTACCATCACAGCATTGAAGCCGACCCTGTGCAAGCGCAACCAAGATGATGGAAGAGGTGAGTGGCTGAGAGAGCTGCGCAAAGAGAAAGCACCAGCAGGCAAGCGGAAGTTCCGATGGAGATTGAAGAAACATCTGATCAGGATAGACCACCAAGCCCAGTGTATGGAAGCGCACATTATCATTTCCGTGCTCCAATGAAGCTATTCAAGGTGCTCAGCTATGTAGGGCTCATAGCTACATCCGGATGTTGGAGAGATGGAACAAACTCCAAGACCGCACAATTGGGAAATTAGTGGAAGTTGGACGAAGGACAAAAGCGGTCCTAGAAGAAGTACAAGGAGAAAACGAAGGCGCTCAGCCGTCAAGTTAAGTACATGGCCTACATGTTAACGGGAAAGAAAAGACCCATAGAAATACCTCTTGGCTACTCGGAGAGTGAAGAAGAGGCAAGCTCAGAGGATTTCCCGAGGCAACAGTATGGTGGAGACGGTTCCAGCTCATCCAGCAGAGCACCTGGACGCGCCCCTCTTGACAAGCGACGTCGCAGAGCCCGACGTCACATCCCACCACCATCTCCCAGTTCGAGCAATGAGTCCCTATCCTTGGGTGAAGACGAGGAGGACATGATATATCATGGTTTTTACCCATTTTAGACCATGATATAGATGTGTTTTTAGTGTCTTTTGTCTTTGTTTAGAGTCTTTTACAGGTTTAATCTGGTTTGGAGCTAATTGGAGATATTTGGAGCATTTTGGGACTTTTGGACGTTTTGGCCGAGAGCTTAATTCACTGTCCGATTTATTGATCATGCATCGACCGACACACCTTGTGCATCGGTCGACACACTAGCGAGATGGGCCGTACGTGTCGGTTTAATGAAGTTATCAAGATTTGCAAAGAGGCCCAGAATAGTTCCAGTATTTACACAGAAGCCCAGCCGAGATTAGGCTTATATATAGAGGATTTTGGTGTTTATTTTACTTACGCTTTCATACTTAGAGCTAAGAGATTTTTAGAGCTTTTGGGGCTGATCTATTTCATGTATTCACTTATTTTGGAGAAGATTTCGAACCCCTTTATCTATTTAATTTCTTATATGCAATCTATTATTTCTATGATTATGTTTTCATCAATCATGTCTGAGTAGATCCATAGTTAGGCTTAGGGTTTCTCATTAGGGTTTGATGACTTGCTAGACTTGTTTAATTCAGTTAAGGATTCATATGATTAGAATGTTCTTCAAACTAAATCTTGCTTAATGCTAGTTCTAACCTGATCAATTAGAATCTAGATCTTAGGTTGCTAAATTCGACACGAGAGTGTGTTTTAGAATCTGAACTATTTAGGTTGAGCAATTAAATTATTCGCAAAGAGATTTGGTTTAGTTTAATTGTGAACATATCGAACTTGAACTTAATGCTTGTTTAATCTGTTAGTAATCGCAAAGAGATTTGGGTTACTGCACTTAGACTTAGAGGATTTTCGCAAAGAGATTTGGCTAATCCTAATTCCGTGATTTGAGTTCTAGAACTGAGTTTAATTTGATCCTGACTGATTAACTTGTCTGCTAACTTGTCTGCTTGTCTGATTTCCTGAGAATACCCTAGGTTTGACGCTTTTAGTTTATTGCTTTCACAACCAACTTGCTACTGTTTACTTTCTTGCTTCGCAATTTATTTACTTCACCATCTGCTTATTTCTAGTATTAGTCTCTACTGTTCTGATCTATCGAGACCTAGTGTCCCTGTGGATTCGATAACCCTATATATTACTTTGACATTGCTGTTCACTTGCAGTTTAGAATAGGGTAAAACTTAGAACCTATCAGGACACCGCACCTCCAAACTATTGAGGTAACACCACCACTTTGTACATAGCTTTTATTTCGTGTTATTTTTGATTTATCATCTTTAGCTTCCCTAAATTTGCTTTCACACCGAGACGGTGCGAAGTAAGTTTGGGGGGGGGGGGGTGATCGTTAACCACTTTTGATGTTTTATTGTTATGATTGAGTCATTGCATTGTGAATAGTTATGTTTTTGAAAAAACCAAAAAAAAAATCAAAAAATTTGAAAATCATAAAAAAGCATATAGTTTCATATTTGTTTCTTTTTTAGAATTAAGTCTAGTATCATTTTAGATTTCATTTGCATAGGAGACAATGCTTTAATTTCCTTGTAAGAAATCTAGATTTTAGAACTCAACATGATGCCCTTGAAATCATAATATGTTGCTTAAACAACTCTTGAAACACTTGTATATTTCAAGCTTTGATCACACCACTCGAATCTATTTGTTAAGTTTGATACCCTCAACTTTGAAACTAACTCAATTATTTGGACTTAAATGAACTTAAATTTCTCACTTATGGGTTTTTGATGCTTGATCATGGTCACCATATACACACTTGGATTATCTTTTACCACTTTTCTACCACCCTTTGTTAATCCAAGTGGTCATTCTCACTCTTAGGATGGTTTCCACACCATAGAACCCTCCCCTTTTCTTTTAAACCTTCATTTGATTTATTGAGTGAGGCCTCTTCTTGATAATCCTAACATGTGTAAAAGGTTAAAAGTATGAGAACGACAATGATTAGCTCTCATAGGCTAGTCTAGGAGTTCATTTTGTTGATTGGCATTTTGGGTAAAAGTACTTGCAAATGGGATTGGGATTGAAAGAAAAGAAAGAATGAAATGGGGAGTAAAAGAAAGAAAAAAACCAAAAGTGCTTGTGAAGGAAAACACTTGGGAAGTTGAGATAAAATGGGAAAAACTCTAAGTTTGAAATGAAAAGAAATCAAAAGAAAAAGAGTCTTAGTAAATGGAAAGAATAACTTCTCAAGATCCAAAAATGAAAAAGTCAAATGGTTCAACTTTGAAAAAAATGGGAGATTGGCTAAGCTAGCAATAGGATTGGGAAACATATTGAGAAGACAATGGGAGTTAAGAATTGTATGCATAAATTGTTCTTGTCTTGCCACATTTTACATAATGTTAAACATTCCTTTTTTTGAGAGTTAGCCACTAAAATAACATGACCCTCCTCTAAACACCAGTGTTGTGTCGATCGATGCAAGACGCAGATCGAAACATTGGTTTCGATTTAATGACTTAATTAATCTCGGTTCGGTCCGGTGATTAATTAGGTTTTCCCAGGTCTATATATATATGATATAGCACGACCTGGTGTAGCAGTTTTGGCCTAATCGCAGCCACCTCTCAGAAACACAAGCATCCCGAAGAGATCCGATCTCCCGGCACTAGCATCCCGGTGGATTCAAGTTTGTGTGCGTGTGGATACCAGTAGAGGCACAGCACTTGAGGCGCTAATCAATCTCGAATACCTAATCATCTTCCGCTGCATAACTTTCCAGGTATCTTCGAGATCTGATGTAGATTCAATGAAATTAACATGAACCCTAGATCATAGGCTATGGAATTCAGACTTAGGGTTGCCTAATTGGATTAGGAACTGCTAGAAATTCCTTCAGAGCCGTCATTCTACTCAACAAGAACGGAAGTGAGTTCACAGTGAACGGACAAAGGTTAAAGGTCTACTCTGCGTCCGACCCCGTGGAAGAAGAGATATCGATTCTTCTCACGGACCCAACCCCAATCTAAACAGTAAGAGAGTCAAGCTTGTGACTTAAAACAAGTGCGCTTGGGAGGCAATCCCATGTTATCTTTTGTATATATCGTGTGAATTTTTATATCTTTGATTGATGCGTGTTTGTGTGATTTCAAGTTTGTTTTAGTTTCGTGTGTGTTTTCAGCGTAAAGGAATCAGTTGGAGCAGTAATGGAAAGATCCGCATCACAGAGAGGTTGAAGCGAGGAAATGAACTCACAGCGACTGGCCAGCGAGTGCCTGAAGTCGCTGTGAGGGTTTGGCAGACTGACGTTTTCCACAGCGGCTGGACAGCGAGTGGGCCAAGCCGCTGCAGGTAAGAACCATCTCACAGCGGCACCACAGCGAGGGCCGTTAGCCGCTGTGAGGCCATTTCGTGACCATAAGAGTCGCGACCCACTCTTCTTTTCTTCGTTCTTTTTCCAAAAACGCCATTTTCTCTCAAAAAAGCTTCAAACTTTCACAAATCAAAATCGTTTTCATCAATATTTGGGCTTGCAACTCACGATTTCTTGTCACCAACTCATCTAGAATCATTATTTGTCATCAAATTAAGCTAAGGTATGGAATTTCAAAACCCTTTGTACTCATGGGGAAAATTTCGATTTCGACTTTTATAGGATTTGAAGCTCAATACTTGTTAAGCTGATGATTATAGACACACCCATGTTGTCAATTTGCAAAACCCATGGTTACATTGTACCGAATTTGAAAATCAAAACCTAGGGTTCTTGTGATTTTTATTTTTTTTGGCAATTAGGGAAAAAGTGATTTGATTGTTCCTAAGCCTTTACCAGGTTGTCTAGAGCATATTTTTCAAAAGGAACAATATCAAATTCACGGTACATTGAGATCTTTAGTGATAAAGAATGTGAAACATAAGAAAAATGATAAAAACTTGTTCAAATTCTGAGTTTTGAAAGAAAATGAGTTCTTGGTGCTTGCTTGAAGACTGTAATTGCCTAAAGATAGAGTGATTGAAGTTGCATTGATTAAAATATATAATGCTCGGATATTTGGCATTACTTTGTGTTGATTGAGAAAAAGTTTGATGGCTTTAAAATATGTGTATGCAGATGGTAAGAAAGACGTTGCCAGCTCAAGAGCAAGAGGAGGACACACAGACTCATCGTCCCGGGAAGGAACATGCTGTTCCACAAGACGATGATGATGAAAATGTGTATTTCTCGGGTATCAGCACTGAAGAAGAAAGGATACAGCCGCCTCTAAAGAAAGGGAAAAGCAAGAAACCAGCAGCGAAAAACCCCAAGAAGAAGAAGAAGGGAAAGATCTACACATTGGGTCAAGTGAGGGCGAAGATTGGAAGTTATGGCTGGGTCGCAACGAAATTCGGAGATGCTGATATCTGCAGAAGGATGGGAATATACGATGACGTCATGGTCATCCTGAGGAACCTCAGTCTAGAGAGTTTGATGACGGAGGCTTATCGTATCTACGAGACACCGTGCCAATAGTTCATGTGCACTCTGGAGATAGAGAGATTCGATGAACCAACAGAAGCTGAATTTCATCCCTTTCACCTGCGACGGAAAGAAGCACATAGTGGGGTTCAAGCAATTGTCAGAGATACTGGGATTCAGAGATGGATGGAACAACGAGCTGCCAGCCCAAGACCTTCTCCCTTCAGTGTTGTGGAACACCATCTCCAGGGCAGTTTACAAGATGGGAGAAATGAAGAATTCAGACATTTCCCACCCGGCCATCCGATACGTAGAGAAGCTGCTAGCCTACACTGTGTTTTCTAGGCGAGAGAACAACAAAGTGCTAGAAGAAGGATTGAGGTTTATGCCCATGGGACTCCATCCGGTGTTGGGAGGATTTGAACTTCCTGAGGTAAACAACTACAACTATGATGGGTTTGGAGTTGTGGCTTTCTTTTTCACGAGGTTAATGGCTATGAGAAGACAGGCGATGGCATCTGTTGATAGGACGCCGCTATTCATATTCGGGGGATGCTAACTCCGTTATTTCGGGCATTGGGAATCTCACTGGTCAACGGGATTGCACCTCAGCTGATAGATGACCTCCTTCTGCGCAAGACCAACTTCCTATCTGGGCACACATAGGGCAGATTGGCATACACATTCAGAACCAGCCAAGACCTAACTGCAAATGTCCTCTTCCAAACCCTGCCATCACCACCCTGCGGAACAGGGAGAACGTCATGTTCCAGCCGGATCCACGGTACCATCACAGCATTGAAGCCGACCCAGTGCAAGCGCAACCAAGATGATGGAAGAGGTGAGTGGCTGAGAGAGCTGCGCAAAGAGAAAGCACCAGCAGGCAAGCGGAAGTTCTGATGGAGATTGAAGAAACATCTGATCAGGATAGACCACCGAGCCCAGTGTATGGAAGAGCACATTATCATTTCCGTGCTCCCAATGAAGCTATTCAAGGTGCTCAGCTATGTAGGGCTCATAGCTACATCCGGATGTTGGAGAGATGGAACAAACTCCAAGACCGCACAATTGGGAAATTAGTGGAAGTTGGACGAAGGACAAAAGCGGTCCTAGAAGAAGTACAAGGAGAAAACGAAGGCTCTCAGCCGTCAAGTTAAGTACATGGCCTACATGTTAACGGGAAAGAAAAGACCCATAGAAATACCTCTTGGCTACTCGGAGAGTGAAGAAGAGGCAAGATCAGAGGATTTCCCGAGGCAACAGTATGGTGGAGACGGTTCCAGCTCATCCAGCAGAGCACCTGGACGCGCCCCTCTTGACGAGCGACGTCGCAGAGCCCGACGTCACATCCCACCATCATCTCCCAGTTCGAGCAATGAGTCCCTATCCTTGGGTGAAGACGAGGAGGACACCGCACCTCCAAACTATTGAGGTAACACCACCACTTTGTACATAGCTTTTATTTCGTGTTATTTTTGATTTATCATCTTTAGCTTCCCTAAATTTGCTTTCACACCGAGACGGTGCGAAGTAAGTTTGTTGGGGGGGCGTGATCGTTAACCACTTTTGATGTTTTATTGTTATGATTGAGTCATTGCATTGTGAATAGTTATGATTTTGAAAAAACCAAAAAAAAATCAAAAAATTTGAAAATCATAAAAAAGCATATAGTTTCATATTTGTTTCTTTTTTAGAATTAAGTCTAGTATCATTTTAGATTTCATTTGCATAGGAGACAATGCTTTAATTTCCTTGTAAGAAATCTAGATTTTAGAACTCAACATGATGCCCTTGAAATCATAATATGTTGCTTAAACAACTCTTGAAACACTTGTATATTTTAAGCTTTGATCACACCACTCGAATCTATTTGTTAAGTTTGATACCCTCAACTTTGAAACTAACTCAATTATTTGGACTTAAATGAACTTAAATTTCTCACTTATGGGTTTTTGATGCTTGATCATGGTCACCATATACACACTTGGATTATCTTTTACCACTTTTCTACCACCCTTTGTTAATCCAAGTGGTCATTCTCACTCTTAGGATGGTTTCCACACCATAGAACCCTCCCCTTTTCTTTTAAACCTTCATTTGATTTATTGAGTGAGGCCTCTTCTTGATAATCCTAACATGTGTAAAAGGTTAAAAGTATGAGAACGACAATGATTAGCTCTCATAGGCTAGTCTAGGAGTTCATTTTGTTGATTGGCATTTTGGGTAAAAGTACTTGCAAATGGGATTGGGATTGAAAGAAAAGAAAGAATGAAATGGGGAGTAAAAGAAAGAAAAAAACCAAAAGTGCTTGTGAAGGAAAACACTTGGGAAGTTGAGATAAAATGGGAAAAACTCTAAGTTTGAAATGAAAAGAAATCAAAAGAAAAAGAGTCTTAGTAAATGGAAAGAATAACTTCTCAAGATCCAAAAATGAAAAAGTCAAATGGTTCAACTTTGAAAAAAAATGGGAGATTGGCTAAGCTAGCAATAGGATTGGGAAACACATTGAGAAGACAATGGGAGTTAAGAATTGTATGCATAAATTGTTCTTGTCTTGCCACATTTTACATAATGTTAAACATTCCTTTTTTTGAGAGTTAGCCACTAAAATAACATGACCCTCCTCTAAACACCATTTGAAGCTTTTTATGCCAAGCCGATTGATCGAGATCAAATCCCCATTTGTGAGAACTACATATTGATGAATGAATAAATGAATGTAAGAGTTATTGGAATGTTGAGTTGGTTGATTGTTGACAATGTGCTTAAGAGAATAAGATTTGGTGCATTGATAAGCCTAGAGAAATTAGAGTGGATTAGAGTGTTTGTTCATGAAACATATTATCATTTCCTAAGGACATCATGTTGAAGGCTTGTTAGATTTCTTTGGTTATGAGTCTCCAACTTTAAACTTCTTCCCCTTTGTTCTCTTTTTTGTTTGCTTGAGGACAAGAAAGGAAACAAGTTTGGGGGAGTTGATATGTTGTGTTTTTACCACATTTAATCATATGTTTTTGTGTGTTTTAGCTTTAGGATAGAGGATTTAGGCATCATTAGGATTGCATTTGGTTTGTTTCTCTTTTTGTAAGTGGTGGAATACACAATCAAGTATCCCAATGACAAAAGAAGTGGTGGGAACCAAAAGAGGCTCTTAAACATGTGAAGAGACAGCTAAGGAATCAAGAAGGAGCCTGCAGCGGCTCCACAGCGACTACACCAAGTCGCTGTGGAGGATCTACGAGCAAGACTTTTCCACAGCGGCTCCACAGCGACTGCACCATGCCGCTGTGGAACCAAGACACCTCACAGCGGCATCCACATCGAGTGTTGCAAGCCGCTGTGAGGTGACCTACGAGACGACTGAATCCACAGCGAGGGACTCTAGCCGCTGTGGAACCCGAAGACCTCACAGCGACTGACCATAGCGAGGGCTCTAAGCCGCTGTGAGACCAATTTTTCCCACATGCTACTTTTGTTTTCACTTTCGGCTTGTAGACCGTCCCATGTGTTTATGGTCAACCATTGCTCATTTTTATCCTCTATTTAAGAGCTCTTAATTTATCTGAAGAGCCATATCACTTCTTGTAAACATCTACTTCAAAAATTTGAGTTTTATTGAGATCTTTTTATGCAATTATAGTTGTTCTTGAGTTCATCTTCTTGTTCTTCTATTTCTTTCATTCTTACTTTCTTTAAACATGTATTGCTTTGTTATTGCTATGGCTAGTGAGTAGTTCCCTTTAAATTTATGGGTTTGAGTTAAGGTAAGGGTGATCTAGAAATGGTTTAGGTTGTTTAGAACTTGGGAATATTGATTTTTTACTTGTTAGAAGTTCTTAATGCCAGGATTGAAGTAGCTAATTAATTCCTTGAACTAGAATGTTGCTAGCACTGAGAAGTGTAGTAATGTTTGAATCTCTAATCAAGTTCTTTACATACTTAACCAATGAGAATTGATGTTTAAGGTGTTTAGTGGTAATAAGAACTTATTCTTAAAGCATGTCTATCTTGAAATTGCCAATGAGAGTTGATGTTAATGCTTGATAGATATAGGGTTATTATCATGAGAGTGGAGTAACTTGAATTGTTGTTCTTAGCCTAAGAAATCATCCCATGTTTGCTAAATGTTTCTGAACTGATTATTGATCACCCGAACCGAAAACTCAACCCAAGGAACTTATTTTTAAATCAATTGTCTTAACAACCATCTTGCTCTGTTTTTACGTTGTTTATGTAATTGTGAATTGTATTTTTATTCAGTAATCATGTTTGGAATTTGGTTATCTTGTTAGTTGTTAGATATAAAACCCCCAAACAAATTTGGTTTCACTTAGATTAAGAACACACTTGCATTCTTAGTGTGTTTAATTGCCCCAAGTGGATTGACACCTCAAAACTACAAGGATTAGGTTGTATACATGCAACTGAAGTGTGGGAAGAGGAACTGATTTTTGCTTATCAGATGTCTTGAACCTCCCGAGCTTTGATGTAAACCGAGACAATAATTATAATATGATATCTTTCTCTCAAATAATTAGGTTATATATTGTGTTCATTTTCGTCTTGAATGTGTATAGTTATTCATGATTAAATTTGGAGGATAAAGCCTAATTCTATTCTTCTAGAAACGACCTTGTTTCACACTCTCAAAATGATTTTCCATTTGCTTTGTTTCAAGGATTATATTGCACTACTCCACTTATATATTAAACTACATAATCATATAATTAAAAGTAAATGCTTATCTACGACATCATACAAGTAGCAATGTACTATATTCACCGAAATTAGGTAGAGACTGCTATCTCACATATTTTTTTGGCTTGTTTACTTTGTTTTTCCCTTGAAACTATTTCTTTGTATCTCCATTCAGTTAGGTAGGACTTCCATCAAACATCATCTTAAGTCATATGCTTTAAATTCATTCATCTTGATAATTTTACAATGTGATATCATGCACACCTTAATAAAAGGATCATAGGTTGTCATACAATTGAATACAATCTATTGAGATTACTTCATTTAAGATCAATTTTCTAATGGTTTTATGTCATCTTCTTCAAATATACGACTAACCTTCATTCAATAAACGAAGTGCCCAGACTATAGTCGACACACTATCATTGTACACAAAATGCTCACATATTGTTTTTCCACATGAATATCTTCCAAAAGTGGTTGATTTGACCAACATAGTTTGTTTGGAAAATATTCAAGACACTATCTTTACCTCAAAGCATAAACATGTATCTACTCATGGATTTTGAATTTTTAAAATTTGAAGTCTAGTTTGCATTATTGTATCCTTCCAAAATTACGAGTTATTTATCATAATGCAGCCCATAAATTTTAGTATAAAGTAAGTAGTTCAATACTCTAGCTATGGCTATGAAATGTGCATGACTTGGACTGCTCATGTATAGTGTAATTCGTTAAGCACATTAGACATCCAATTACACAACTCTACTCCAATTGTGACACTGCTTTATTTATAATCGTGAGCCTGGTCTACAAGAGTTTTTTCATTCTCACATGAGTAGAGTTAGCATTTCTCACGTATATTTTCAACAATATGAGTTTGACTTAAGATGATTTCTTCGGAATTTTGAGTGATTGTTATCCCTAGAATGACATTTACTACTCCCATTGCTACGCAAAAAATTCTTAATTTGTCTGATCATGGCTCTATTACTTCCAATAATGAATTGTCATCAACGTATAAATTTAGAAAAATGCATCCTTATAGAGTACCTTTTTAATTTATATGCACTTAACACATTCATTAATACTTAAACTATTTGACATCATGACATTTTTAAAATTTTCATGCCATTATTTTGGAGCTTTCTTAAATCCATACAACGACTTCTAAAGTCCATGACTCATTGTTATTTCATTTAACAACAAACCCTTTGGGTTGTTTCATATAAAACTCCTCTTATAAAGGCAGTTTTGACCATATATATGATAGATTTTTAAGTTTAATAATGTTGCAGTTTAATAATGTTAGCATTCTGATTGAATTTATCTCGCTACCAGAGAATATGTGTTAAAGTAATCTAGAGTTTATTTTTGTTGGAAAAAATTCACTACAAGTCTATACTTTTACTTATCAGTTGAGCCATCGATTTCTACTCTCTTTTGAAAATCTATTTACACCATAAGACTTTACACCCTTGTGATCAAATGACTTATCTTCCCTTTATGGTTTTTCACAACGGAGTCAATTTAATTATTGATGGCACCCTTACATGAAGGCGTGTCTAGTGTAAACCTGGTGATAGTGAAATTTCTTGGTTCATTCTCAAGAAGAAAGACAATTAAAATTTTCACCATAAGATTTTTTTCTTACAAGATTTTTTGCTACATCAAGCTTAACCTAGCTTTTTCGGAAACATCTACTAAAATAAAAGAAGTGATTTCATCTCTTGTTTTTGCAACAATAGACGAAGTGATTCCATCTATTTCTTCACAAATGTTTAAAAATTGCTTTCGCTGATATTATTAAATTTAAATGGATATCCAACAAATCTGATTTGTGAACCACAAACCGGTAATCACTTCCTTAATGTACATATGTGTTGCAAATAAAATGTATCATGTGTTGTCTTATTATGACCATTTCAAAGTTTGTTCTTTACATTTTCCATGCACCATGTGTCGAAACTCGTACGGTCGATAGAGTTAAATTTATGGAACATAAGATTCTAAGTAAACAACAAGAAAAAAGATCTGAAGAATGGTTTTATTAATTTGTTTGACAAAAAATAGAGTACAAAAGAGTAAGAGCCAAAAAAGTTGTCTAAGTGTTTATGCTAGGGGTTTTCAACGTGTCTTGATCGTAGGAAGTCCTTCGTCTTATATAGTCGCGTCGAGTCGGTTTAGAAGATATTTGCTTGCAAGATTTCTAGAGATCTTCCTGTTATCACATATTCCATTTTCGTTTGGATTTACTTTTCTGCTCGGATTTTCTCTTATTGCCCAGATTTATCTTCCTCTTTTCTTCCTCGAGTTTATCTTTTTGTTTTTATATTTATCCTTCCACGACTTAACTTTATCTTCTAAATGAGCCAAAATCGGATGATCCTAGTCCGTTTGAGTATATGTATTCTTAGTCCAGCCCAATGTCTATAACGTACAAACTTTATGGTTTGGCCCAAGTCCGTATTTCGTATAGCTCATACGGTAATCCTGTCAACGGCTAGCAGTGTGTAAGTTGTTGTTATGAAGATGGGTTGCGACTAGTCGCGCATTCAGAGGAAGATATTGGCAAGTTTCTGAGCAGTTAGTCCAAGCAATGTGTGTTAATCGAAACTTCCTAGGAATATGTTATGCTCGGGACTTCTGAGGGAGTGTGTTCTGCTTGGAATATCTGAGGAAATGTGTTTTGCTCGAAAAATCCGAGGGTGTGTGCTCAGTTAGCTTTCGTCAGTACCGGGAGAAACTCACTTACATCCTTTTTGTTCTCGAACGGTGTTTTATCTTGATGATGGATTGGCTGATTTGGAAAAGATATTATTCCCGTGTTTTGTTTCGGTGTTGTATGACAGCGCCTAAAACGTCTCGTAACATAAGGTGAAATTTTTTGGTAGCTATGAGGGTTAGCTTTGTATCTTGTGTCTCTTTTTTCTTCTTGCATATGTATGATTCCTCTAAAGTTATCTAGGGTTTTAACGTGTGCGGTGGTGTGGATGTTTGTGCGCGGTTGTTGCTCTGGTGATGCGCCGATGAGTAGGCCTCGGTGTTGGATCAACCGAATGTCACCGTTCAAGGCGGACCTGTTTGGGAACATCAGATCGGCGGCGACTAGGTATTTTCCCAGCTTTGTCTCCTACGGCCATTCTATTCCCTCCTTTGCCTCTTTCTCCTTTGCAATATTGCGGACATGCTTATCTAGATAATGTGGTTTTACCTCCAATATTTTGAAGGAGTTGTGGGGAGAGGTGTGTGGTTCTTCCTAGTGGTGTTGTATTCGCCTCCAGTTTGAGGTCTAGTATTGGCGGGTCATTTTCTCCCTCAAGCGCAATGTGTTTTTACCAGCGGCGGTGTCAGCAAAAGTCGCGCTGTGAATCCATAATTTATCGGTTTACTAGGGTTTTCTGTTTCTCGGTCCAGTGTCTTTATAGTTCTTTCTCAACACTTAACAAATCCAATCTTGGGATTGTTGGTTATGGTTAATGCTAGGTGAACACAAAATAAAATTAAAAACCAAAAGAAAATTAGTTTAATGCATGAATGTAAAATCCCAATTTATATATAATCGAAAAGGCTTAATAATGATTTGACTACCTATATCACCAAAGTACATTTACTTTTTAAGTCACTAGTCTTGAGAGATCGCCACACTTAAACGTTCTTGAATTTGAGTAGTTGAAGGATGAGTGATCTACCATGAAGTGATTCGTAGTAACGTGCGAGTGAAGAGAAAGCACATGGAAAAATCATGTGGTGATTGAAGGGTTTGGAAAATAAATCTTTTGATCCTTCCAAAACTAACAAATCGTCTGTTGGACGAGAGTGAACCCACAGAACAAAAAACAAGGCATGAAGATTATAGACGGTTGTGAGAGTCGAAACTCGCACTGTCGATATTTGTAGAGCCAAAATTTTAGGGAACATAAATTTCAATGATAAACAACACAATAAGAGACCCGAAGGATATTTAATTGATAACTTGAGTTGGAAAAAAGTACAATCGTGGCGAGTTGGCTTCGAGTATATTCGCTTGCAAGATTTCTGTAAATCTTCATGTTATCGCATACTCCATTTCCGTTGGGATTTATTTTTCTGCTCGGATTTTCCTTTTCTGCTCTGAATTATCTTCTCTCTTTTTTCTTCGAGTTTATCATTCCATTTTTATAATAGTTATCCTTATGCGGTTTAGACGTTATGCCGAATGGGCCGAAATGGGACGCTCCGAGTCTGTTTGAGCCTAAAGTTTTGATTCAGCCCAAAGTCTAGAAAATCCGATCTTGTGGGATCTTGTGTGTTAAGACCTAGTTTGTGCTTGATATAACTTATGAGGCATTTCTGCTAATGGCTAGGAGCGTATAAGTTATCATTTTGAAGATGGGTTACGGTTAGTCGCACATCTGGAGAGAGATATTGGCAAATATCTGATCATCTAGTCTAAGCAAAGTGTCCGTTTGGAAGGTTCGGGGAATATATTATGTTAGGATGTTGTTGGGGAGTGTATTATGCCCGGAACTTCCAAGGGAGTGTGTCATTCTTGGAAAAGAAGATAGGGTGTACTCGGAATTCTCGAGCAGATTTTCCGCTCGGAATTCCGAGCTGGTTAGCTCAGAACTCCGAGTAACCCAGTTAGCTCGTAATTTTCGAGTAGCTTGTTCGTAGATTCTGTTGAGTAACCCAGTCGCTCCGGTTCGTGAACCCGTGCGAGGAATTGCCGATTTCGAGGCCATGCCAAATTATGATTAGTTCCGTAATGATTAGCCGAAGCATGCTTATGCTAGGATAATCAAGTGTAATCATATCCAAAGCGCCATGCCCTTGTAAAATCTATAAGTATTCACCACTCTTCACTTCACTCGTCACACTTTAACTCCAAAGAGAAACTCTGAGGTAACTTCTATCTTTAGTTTTTTTCTAGTCTTTGTGAGTTTTGTTAGAGTTTTCTCTCTTGTTCTTGTGAAATTTTGGGTCTTCGATCTTTTTCCAAGTTTGGATCCTTGCTCTGTTACATTTTTCGATGGAGGGGTACTAGTAGTGCGTTGAACCTTGTATCGAGGTACAGACATGCCAACCTTTATTCTGAAGGTGATTCTTTTGGAGTTTAGCAATCGACCAGGTCTCACGCCAACCGGCCATATTCCTCGAATGGGCTTATGGGTGATTCAGCTTTCGAAGCGGGTATCCTGTTTCCAAATATCGACCGGTGTATTGGTAATGATCAAGCTCGCATGAAATCTTCTTCCACAAAGGGCGCTCCACCAATCAAAGAGGATTTTGAGCATACCCGTGTTAGTGAAGAGAAATTTATGCGCCATTGGGGTTATCCTTCTAAGAAGCAAAAAATGGTTCGTCGTAAGAAGAAAAATGTCAAGAGAAAGATACCGATCCTCCTGGTTCAATCTTATCCACAGAAGAATCAGTTGAAGAGCTTCAGCGGGCTATCAGGGTTCCTGAATATGTGACATTCATGGTCTCGTCGCCTTGCGATCATGCTGACTCCCCGACAGCTGGTTATTTCTCGGTGTACGAATACTTCTTCAAATCATGCTTCCTGTGGTTTCCGGTCCACGGGCTTATAGTCCGCTACCTTCGGCGTCACAGACTGGCCCTTACGCAGCTCACTCCTTGAGGCTTGCGACATCTGATTGGACCATTAGTTAGGAGTTTTGAATGTGAGTTTGATATCTGTCTGTTGCATATTCGGAATATGTCGGCCATATGTCCGATACAAGGTGGACCCAAATATTATTTCATGCCTTGTAAGCACTGGAAAATCGTAATGAATTTTGATAATCATTATCCTCATTGAAGGTATCATTTTATATACGAGCGGGTTAGCTCAAAATATCCGAGTTGGTTAGCTCAAAATATATGAGCTGGCTAACTCAAAATTTCCGAGCACCAAATTAGACTTACCGAGCTGGTTAGCTCGTAGTTTCCGAGCTCCATCTCGTAATTTTCGAGCTGACCAGCTCAAAAATTCTGAGCTGGTCAGCTCAGATTTGTGGGATGGTTAGTTCAGAATTTCTAAGCTTGACTACTCGGACAATTGGGTCTGTTGGGATAATTGTATTCCGAGCAACTGTGTTGTCATCGTATTGACTAGTTCTAGAGAGTTGAGTGGGTTTCGTCCGAGGGAGGACTTTTCGTTTCGGCTTTGCTAGGATCTTTTTGGTTATGGCTTTGTGTAGTCCTTATAGGATATAGCCTTTATTCTTGTTACAATGCACTCAGACGCGCGTACGGTTGCATTCCGAGTTTAGAGATTGACAAGATAGTACTTGATTTCAGTACACATTGAAGCGTGCCCCCGTATTTTGGATCAAGCTTTGGGCGAGCTTCACTCGGCTTGTGACCCGTGATGACTGGCATGCGTTAGGATTAATACCAATGTGTTTGAGGTTTGTGAGCTAAGTTTAAGGTTTAGCGAATTTCGTTCGGTTTTTGATCCGTGGTGATTGAGACCAATGTGTTAGGAAGCGTCTAATTGGGTTTTGAGTTAATTTTGAAGGTTAACGAGATAGACTCTACTTGTGAACCTTAGGTGATTGAGACCATTGTGCTCGTAAGAGTCTGACTGGGATTGGAAGTTAAGCTTGAAGGTCAGCGAGATAGACTCTATTTGCAAACCTGAGGTGATTGCGACCAGTTTGCTCGGAAGCGTTTGACTGGGTTTTGGAGTTAGGTTTGAAGGTTAGCGATATATACTCTTCTTGTGGACCTGTGATGATCGAGACCATGCGTCTGATTGGGTTTTGGGTTGTTTACTTTGGATCCAATACTGGTGCGGGGAATTTACTTAGAGTTATGTTCCTTCATCGATAGTAAACTGATATCAATAGATATTGGACCAACGTGTATTTGGCTGGAACGTCGTTTAGACCAGTGTCCTAAGTACCGTTTACTGGGTTTAGAGGCCTACTTCTAGTTTGGTTTTTTTGCGAGACTTCTTGTCTTACATTTCCGTCGTCGAAAGTAAGCTGATATCACGCAGGTGGTGTGCCTAACGGATACCAGACCAAGATATGCTTGGTTCGGACGTCATATACCATTGTGTTAAGTAGCGTTTTACTGGATTTTTGGGTTTACTTTAAATCCAGTACTAGTGCGGGGAACATTCCTTTGACTTATGTTCCCTTCATCGAGAGTAAACATACCTAGCGGTATTAAAATTTGTATTGCGAGCTTTTATCCTTTTGTTGGATGTATAGAACCTCAATCCATATAGTACATGTTGTTAAGATCCGTAAAGGTCGTGTTTGTTTGTCTGTTGTGGCAGCAACAAACAAGATAAATAACTCTTAATATGGCACGAAAAAATGCTAGACTCGACTATGTATAACATGATAGCTAATGAATTTGGACTAGTTCGCTAAACTACGATGTTCGGATCCTAATTTCGACTCTATAACCAGTAAATTCAATAAAATAAAGAGTGAGTTTATTTATCGTTACCGGAAAAATCCAAACGTGTGATTGGGGAGTTGAACCTTTGCGGATATGTTAGGTTTATGGGATCATGGTCTGATGTCTTGAGTTTTAGAAAGATCGTCGGGAAAAATACTTTGTGAACAGAAAGATCGTCAAGATTGGTCAGGCAAGTTTTGTCTCTGACAAATGTGATTTGCTTGGGTTTTCCAAGTGATCGTTTGTGCTCGGGTTTCCGACTTGATTGTTCGGAACTTCCTAGCCAATATGCTCGGATTCCCTAGCTGGTGTGCTTGGAATTTCCGAGCTGACCTGCTCGAATTCCTTAGGTGACCTACTCGGATTCCCTAGCTGGTTTGCTTGGAATTTCCGATTTGGTCTGCTCGGGTTGTTCAAAATTTTCGAGCTGGCCTGCTTGGATATCTGAGCTAACTTATTCAGTATTTCGGAGCTGATCCGCTCGAATTTCCAAGCTGGTTTGTCTGTAACCTCAGTTTGAATCCTTGTGCGAATGATTCTGACTGTTCTGAGTAACCTTGTCCGATAAACAGTTGAAGTCGGGCCCAAAATTGTTTTAATTTTTTTTGAATCTCGATGTGGATTTATATATATACACGGACCCCCCCCCCCTTTATGAGAGCAGGGACAACTGAACTGATCAAAAGATCGATGCTTACGTACTTTTATCGGGGATCAAGCCGTCCTGTAGTTCAAAATGTTTTAGAATTTTTTTCGTAGGACATTTAGAAGTCTTAGTAGCGGAATTTCATGAGATGCATCGCATTCCAGCCTTTTGGAATCTTAATGTTGTTTATAGTTTCAAGCTCGTATAGCTCTGGGTGATTCTGTTTGGTGATTATGTACGGTCCTTCCCAATCTGATCTTGTGCTTCTCCAGCAAACCCTGCTAAGATAACTGGAAAGTTGTTACCTCATTCAAGCTTATGTTCATCCTTCTCAAAGTCTCACAGAAGATCACGTCCACAAAACATCCGATATCGACTAGGATTACTAGTACGTGGCGGTCTCTGATGACTAGCTCAATGACAAGAGGTTCGTTGCTCGGATGATCAATCCTCGAGATCCAAATGTCCTCGAACGTTATCGTGCGGCTCTGGAGTTGATATGACATGTGACACAAGCACTTTGCCTTGATCGTCATTGACGGTCGTTTGCCCTCCATGGTTGTCTGGGATAAGGGTCGATGGAAGATCATTCGTCATGGCAACGCTGTGGTCCTTCCACCATCATATTTATCATTTGTCGGTTGATTGCCTTAGGATATTCATCGTTCCTTCTCCTTTGCGTGTTCTTGCTGGCTTCGATCTGCCCTTCTCGAGGGTTTTTTTACCTTGATCCACTTCATTTGGCTCGCTACCCTTATTGGTCTTATTTTGTCAGCCTTGGGATTCGTTGTTGATGAAATCTTTTACACTTATTGTATCACCAAGTTCCCCTGATACAATTTTTACCGCGAGTTTAATGCCCAGTCTGCGACAGTCGGCAATGTGATGCCCATATGACTGGTGATGCTCGGAGAACACTTTCGTCGTACGAGTTAGAGCTCCTTTTTCATGTTTTCCACGGGCCTTTCCCTCGTTTGACCGTGCAGCTTCCATGTTCATTTTAGCCTATTTGGTAGTTATGTCATATGCCCATTTTTTCATGTCGCGAGCTGCTACTTGTTCTAGAACTTTATTTTTGGTTACATGAGTAAGTGGGCAGACATACATCTTTTTTTTTACTGTTTCGCTGATTTATGCTTTTGGGATAGAACTTTCATTTCTTACCCATCGACTATAAAATCTATCGCCCAATGCAAAGCATCTGCCATCTTTTGCGGCTTTTTAAGCAAGATTTCCTTCTTGAAATCATATTCATACAACAATGCCCTTTTCAGCGCGTTGATGCCCACTTTGTCCCTCAAGCCTTCGATCCTTGTTTCCACTTCTTGGAACCGTTTTATAAAATTCCTTAAGCTCTCCATCGGGCTTTGAATCATAGATGACAGATCGACTTCGGAAGTATCCCAATCCATGAAAATCGAGTATGGTTTCATGAATTCCTCGGACACCTGTTGGAAGCTTCCAATGAAATCCCGATCTAGCTTGGAGAACCACTCAAGCACCGCCCCTTTCAGATGTTTAACGAACAAGAGACATAAACCGGCGTCCTTCTCCTCTGCCTGAGATTGGCTCTTACCATCGGTATACGGAAAGCCATCATGTGGGCTTTCGGATTAGTCGCCCCGTCGTAGCTTAGGATCTTGAGCTTGCCTAGATTGGGGATCCGTGTCTCAGTTATTCGAGTTGTGAACTTTATCTTCCACGTTTCTTCCAGGACGCGGTCGATCTTTGGTGCAGTGCTCATTCCCGTTAAACCTTAGATCGCATGATTTTGATTTCCGCAGTCGTTTGCGCTAGTGCAACTCTAAGCTCATTGAATTAATTTCGCTTTTTGATACTTCGTCGTTCATCTGACTCGTTAAGTTGAGTTTGTTGATCATCTCATTCTTCCTCCAGGAAATTATCATCGCTCCACTCGGGTACATATCGATCCGCTTCAATCCTTCTTTCATCGTATTCGGATTGTGGTCCATCTTTGTCTTCGGGCAGAATCAGATATTTGTCTCTTAACGCGCAATGAGCCTTCACGGTCGGATTAACGGGGGAGGTTTCGTCGTGTCAGGGCTAGTTGCTGGAGGAGTGCGTTCGCTCGTGGTTTGCAAACGGGATTACGTTGGATTTCTCATAGAGTCGCCGGGCGTCGAGAAATGAAGTCGCTTGCATTAAGTTGGGGCAAAGTTCATTGTTCAGGTGTTTCACACTCGGTTCTCGGTTCTAAGTCTCTCGACTTGCTCCGTGAGCGTGTTGTTAGCTTTGTCTTCTGCCTCAGCGCAGCCACCATCCCTTTTTCAAGTCGGTCAGTGTTGCGTTGACTATTGCATATGTCACGGTCGTGTCTGCCATGACGTCGTCTGTCGCAGCATTTTTCCTTGTGACGTGGGTCGTTGTAGTGTTGTTTCTGCTATATTTTCATTCGTTCCGTTGATCGCCCATAGGGTATCTATCATGTCTCATTTCTATCTCCGTCAGTGGTCATATCTTCGGATCCGCTAGTTGATGGTTTTTAAGTGTAAGAAACTTCTATTCCCCACAGACGGCGCCAAACTGTAAGAGTCAAAACTCACACTTTTAATATTTGTAGATATAACTTTTTAGGGAACCGAAATTTCAAGATTAAACAAAGAAACTAGAGACCCATGGGATATTTTTATTGATATATTGAATCGGAAACAAATTACACAGAGGAGAAAGGCTTAAAAAGTTATAAGGTCTAAGTATAGATAATAGGTTTTTCGAGATGCCTAAATCGTACGAAGTTCTTCTTCTTATATAGTCGCGGCGAGTCCGCTTCGAGGATATTCGTCCGCAAGATTTTCTGGAAATCTTCCTGTTATCTTATATTCCATTTCCATTGGGATTTACCTTTTCAACTTGTATTTTCCTCTTCTGCTTGGACATATCTTCTCCTTTTCTTCTTTGAGTTTATCTTTCCATTCTTTTTGTTTATCCTTCTGCGACTAAACTTATTTTGCCACATGGGCCAAGAGGGACGATTCAAGTCCATTTAAGATTATAATGTCATGATCTGTCCCAAAGTCTCAGAAATATGAGTCTTGCGGGTTAGGCTCAAGGTCGTATTTCGTATAACTTTATCCGGCAGTCCTATTTAATGGATACGAACATATAAGTGGTTGTTCTGACGATGGGTTGCAGCTAGTTGCGCATTTGTAGAGAAGGACTTCGACAAATGTCCGAGCATTTGATCTAAGCGGAATATCCGTTTGGAAGGTTTGAGGAGTATGTTTAGCTTGGAATTTCCTAAAGAATGTCTTCAGCTCGGAACTTCCAAAGGAATGGGTTAATCTCAGAACTTCATAAGGAAGGGGTTATGCTAAAAAAACAAGAAGGGATGAGCTTGGAAATTCCGAGCTCATTCAGCTTGGAACTTCCGAGCTGGTTTAGCTTGGAATTTCCAAGCTGGTTCAGCTTAGGTCCGAGTTGTTTCAACTTGGAAAATCCGAGCTTGTTCAGCTCGAAACTTCTGAGCTGGTTTGGCTCGGATCCGAGCTGGCCAGTCAACTTGGTATTTCCAAGCTGATTTGCCTATTTCGGAGTTTCTGAGTAGCTTGTTTGAATGTTTGCGCCTATCTGCATATTCTTTCGAGTAATGTGTTCGTACGATTGATCCGTCTGGATGTTCGGCCTAATGGTTTTGTTTATTTATTATAGAAAGTTATCCACACGAGACGTCTCGTATAAAATGTCATTCATATGAAACGTCATTGATACAAAGTGCATCGTATAAAACGTTAATCATATGAGGTGCCGTTTATATGAAGTGTGATAACTGTTTGTATCCGATTGTTTGCTCGATCTTTCGACTATTGTTTTTGTCGAGGCGATTTTGACTCCAACACATATCCGAGCCATACGATCATGGAATGGTTCCTAATTCATTGTCTTATTAACATACTTTGGAATAAATTGTATTCAACACAAAACCTCTTGCGTAGATACACCATAAAAAATGGATGAGCCGAACGCAAACATTTTCATGTTATCAATAATGCACGAACATTACTCTTCCAAATACTTTCGATATCATTCTTGGGAGAAGCGATTCTTACAGATGCTAATCTGATAAACTTTATGCATACTTCTCTGTTAGATGGCCGTACGCCATACGAGATTCTCCATGTTTCTCCCCCTGTGTATGATTCTCTTCATACATTTCGATATCTCACTTATGCATCGCCGAGCTCACAACAAGGACAAATTCTTATTGCAACCGCAAATGTCTCTTCGTGGGTTATCCTTATGAAAAAATGCGTGCAAATTATACGATATTAAGACAAATGAATTTTTATCAAGTCTCTACATGATATTTCTCGAGGATAAATTCCCAGAAGTTGCGGATACTAATTACATCTCTCCTTCACTGATTCAACCAGAACTTGTTGTGTATGGCTGGATAATGCCTCTTGATCCGTTGAGACAGTTACTACTATATATACACCATCAGCACTTTCTTCATCAGAAAATACATATAGTCTTACTTCCCATTCTGTCTTTGTTCTCCATTTAAATTCAATCATTCTTTGTCCCCATCTCTAGTTACTGTTCTACTCCTAGTGATCCTCTAGTCATAGTTATTACTCCTACTACTACTGATCAACCTGAAGCCACTTTTCCTGGTCTCCCCGAACTTCTTGGTCGTGGAGACATCGTCTGCATAAATCATCGGTTCTTCTAAGAGATTATGTTGTCAATCTGCCACAGCTCGACAACACCCTCTCTCTCGACTCATCGCCCTCCCTTATTGGTTCTCCTAACTCGGTATCAACTAACACATTAGATCTAATTGCAAAATGTCTCTCTCAAGTTAATTTCTCTTCTTGTCATAAAGCTTTCTTAGCAGCTTTGACAACAAGTTGTGAATCAGGAAGCTACAAAGAGGCCATGCTCGATGGAACTTAGAATAACTCTAAGAAAGACGAATATTCCGTACTTGAGCTTCATTGAAAGTGGGATATCACTACTTTACCCCCAGCTCTATATAAATCCCCTCTATATATAAGGTCTTGAAAAACTCATTTTGTCTCTTTAACTGAACAAAATTCTAAATTTCAGTGTATAAAAGTCCCTCTTGTTGATGATTTCCAAACTCAAATATCATTCCAATGGCAAGATAACTCGCCATGAATCGCGGCTTGTTGCTCTTGGAAATCGTCAACAAGAGGGACTTTACTACACTGATACTTTTGCACCTGTTGTTAAACCTACAACTGTTCGAATTATTTTAAAAATACCGCTGCGAAGAAATGAGAAATCCATCGAACGGATGTTCACAACGCATTCTTGCACTATGACTTACATGAAGAAGTATATTTGAATCTACCTCCTGGCTTTGAGAGTTTTGATTCTATGCATGTGTATCATTTGCCCAATCCATTTATGGTCTTAAGCAGGCACCGCATTGTTGGTTTGCTAAACTAAGTACAAATGTGAATAAGTATGGAGTCACGCAAAGTCGACCAGATTATTCTCAATTCTCGTATATCAAAGGGACTGCTTCTCTACACATTTTTATACATGTTCATGATTTCATTATCGCTGGAAATTATCTCTCAACTATGCAAAAGTTCAAGAACTATCTTAGCCAACGTTTCTACATGAAGGATCTAGGTAAATAAAAAAGTTGCTCGTAAAAATAAAGGTATTTTTTTAGAAGGAAATATGCTTTGTATATAATTTCAGAAACTGGTTTACTCGGTTCGAAACCATCGCCTATCTCTTCCAAACTAAACCACAAGCTACAGACGGCAATTGTTCCTCCTGTTACAAATCTAGAAGCGTACAAATGCTTGGTTGGTCGTCTTATTTATCTCACTTTCAACAGACCAAAACTATTTATAACTCAATACATGTTCTTTCCCAGTTTATGCAGTCACCACTTAAGCCACATTGGGAGGCTGCATTACGGACCATACGCTATCTCAAAGGATCTCCTCACGAATGAATATTTCTTTGCCCCGATTCAGACCTAAAAATTTGCTTCTTACTGCAATTCTGATTGGAATGCATGACCGTTGACTCGTCGTTCGTTAAGTGCCTGAATTGTTTTCTTTGGACACTCACCCATCTCATTAAAAACCAAGAAGAAAGACGTGGAGTCTTTATCTTCGGATGGAGCAGAATATTGGTACATGGTTGTGTCTTTATCTTCGGATGGAGCAGAATATTGGTACATGGTTGTTGCTCTCAAAGAACATGAAAGGATAAAATAACTACTACAGTCATCCGGCATTCAACACTCAGAATCAATGTGATTAGTTTTTATAGCAAACCGGCTATATACATCATAGTGAATCTAGTATTCAATGAGCGCACAGAACATATATAACTGTAGTGTCATTATGTTTGTGATGCTGATTAAGGCAAATTAATCTCAACCGAACACATATCCATGAAAGAGTAACGCGCAAACATCCTTATTAAAGTGCTATCAAGACCTACATTCAATTATTTATTTTTTAAGTTGGAGATTCATGATATTTCATCTCTAACTTAAAGAGAATATAAAGATAAAGATAAATAACAAATTTGAAGTAATTTAAATATATGATTATTGGTATATTTCCTATTAGGATTAGAGTTTTTTTTTTTAAATACTCATATTCATATGTCAATATACGTAGATTTTTCCATTCTATTTCAAAAACAAATCCAACACATGACCATCCTCGTTAGTGTCGTTGACGAATTTTCTCTCCCAGACACGATCTTTGAGAAAAGTCATTATCAGCTTTTACCCAACAGTTCACTTCCCTTTGAGCAAAGAACCCGCTTTAACCAACGGTTTGTCAACTCTTCACCTACTTTTTCTTATACGAGAAAGGAAATTATAAGGAACAAGAGGGCACTAGGGATCCTGGCGCTCACATACGGTGGTCCTTAACGCGGCAAAGGACCACACGTGTTGCCGACTTTCACTACTCTGTCAAGTAGACGACAGAGAACTTGGTGAAGACTGTACGGCTTGGAAGAAGAACGAAGATAAGGAACTCCTGTAGCAGCAAAAGGAGCAGAGTGTGTCAACAGGTTTATTAGAGCTTTTCCCACTGAAGAAAAAGGAGGTTTCAGCTACGTAAGGAAGACAGTAAGAGACGATGGCAAGGAGACTAACTTTTAAAGAGAAAGGAAAAGGCTTAGCTTTACCTCTGGATCCCAGGTGAGTTCGGATAAGAGCTCCTGAAATCGATACAACCCACCAGACCCGTGAAAATAGCATGACACTCATAGGGAGATTAACGAACCCGAGTGTGCAGAGAATCCGCTATCTCATTCCGTTCTTTTTGAAGAGATGGAATCTGAGGGGTAGAGCTACATGGTTTGAGCTGGGAAAAAACTGTTTTCAATTCCCGTTTGAGAGAGAGGATGATCTACTTCATGTTCTGGAAAACCATCCATACCAGTTTGAACACTGGATTGTCATTGTCGAAAGATGGGAACCAGTCATATCTGTGACTATCCTAAAACTCATCCCATTTTGGGTAAGGCTGAGAGGACTACCATTACACTTTTGGCAGCAGGAGATGGTGGACAGAATTGGTTGTGTGATTGGAAGACTGGAAGGGAGAGAGATAACAAACTCAATGGTGAGAGTAAGAGTGGTAGTGAACGGTCTAGAACCGATAACAAAAGAAACTTGTGGATCCTAAAACCCACACTCAAGTTTTGGAGTGTTTTGATGAGCTGGTTTATTTAAAAGGTGGGCTAGATTCTTGAACAAACGCAATCAAACGAGCTAACAATAGTGAAAGAATGGATTTGTATTGATTTATGTATACAAATACTAAAGACTCGAGCTATGGAGCGATTACAAAGTCTTAATGCTAGATCTAGGAATGAATAGAAGTTCGGATCCCTTCTGAGTCGTTGGATCCCTCTTTTTATAGCCTTTTTCCGCTTTCGACCGTTTCCCTTCAATCTCGGAGTCTGCTCCAATGTCTTACGCATTCTCCGGGATTTTCCTGTTGCACGAATCCCTCTTCTTTGGTCCGCCGATCTCGAGCTGACTGTGTCGTTGCCTTATCAGGTTGCGCCTTGAAATCAAGCCTTGTGTTTGGGCCAAGATCCGATGATCCGGCCCATATCTCGACAAATGTTTCCCGACTATGGATGCTTTGGGCTTGGAATCTTGATCGGGATTGGGCCTTGCTCAGCTGAATTTATTGGGGTGAATTCTAGCCAAAACATTTGCCCCCCAGCGTTTTAAGTGAAATATTGAGCTTGAAAGGCGGAGTACTCGTGCAAGGCCCACATCATTTTCTTGGACCGGTTCGAATTTGGTTATTCAAACAGTGCCCAGAATACCAGATCGATTCGTCTTCCGATGCGTGCCGTTTGATGGCGTGTTGGATCAGAATCCCGCCAAAACCAACAGTTGGGATTAAAAGCGAATCTTAGTCACACATAATCGCGGCGCGTGGGAGATACCCTGAAGATCCGACGGTTGCGATCTACGAGATCTTAAAAGATTTGGAGAGTTCTGAGGCTGCGCAATTATGATGGCTTTATAACTCCTCCCTCGTGAACCCACTCTCCAAGACTCAACCGCCGGCCTTAAGGTAACTTTTCCACTCCCTTTCTTTTATAGCGATTGTCCTCCTCTTTTTATTTTTACGCTTTTATTTTTCTCTCTCTTTTGTGGTTCTCTTTCTTCTTCTTGTTTGCGAAAAAGAAACTGTTTGCTTGAGAACTTTAAACGATGTCGAAATCGAGTCTAGTTAGGCTTAAGAAAGAGAAACAGGCGGTCGAAGAGGAGGAGTTCGAGCATCCTGATCTGACCACGAAGGCGGAGGACATCGAGAGCATGTATTCTTCGTACGATGTGCCAAGGACGGTGAAGCTGAGGCTCCTTGATCCCGGAGAGACGCCGGAATCGGTTAGACCAGGCTATTGTTGCGCCTACAAGGCTTATTTTGAGAAGTGCGGCCTGGTTTTTCTGATCCCTCGGCTTTTGCTGGATGTGCTAGGTGAGCTAGGGATAGCGCTTCCGCAACTAACCCCAAATTTCATCTCCTACCTCATCGGCCTGCTGGTTAGGGCTCGAGAGAGAGGGGTTCCGTTTAATTTGTCCGTTCTTAACGATTTGTCCGTTCTTCACGATCTGTGTTTTGGTGGAGGTGCCGAACCGGGAGGATCGTTGGAGAGAGCAACCTATCTTATTCAAGCTTAACCGTCACTCAATCGGGGATTATGATCCTTCCAGAGTCGTGACCTCGTGGTCGGAGTCTATCGGTTAAGGATAGCATTTAACTAGGTTTTCTTGTGTTGCATGTTGATTCCGGTTTTATTCGGGGATACCTGATTACTTTTGTTTTCTGATGTTTCAGAGATCCTGGAGAGATACGGAATAACCCCTGCGATTAGGAGGCTAGCGACCTCTCTTGGCTCCAGAGACTTGCTCTGGTCGTCGTTTACCATAGGCAGGATCAAGCGCGCACTCGAGCTTCCAGTAGCAATAGAGCCGTTAGAGACTCGCCCTGATCCGGCTCTTATCAGTGAGTGTATACGCGTCCTTTCGTTTATTCCGTAGCTTTGATACGAATATTGATTATTTGTTTTTCCCTATTTTGTAGCCTCTCGAGAGCATACCACTTCTGAAGCGCCTTCGTCGAGTAAGACTCAACAGAAGAACAGAATGAGGAGACGTCCTACTGTTTGCGAATCGTCTAAGAGGCCTGCCGAAATGGCGACGTCTGGAAGTTATACGCCCATTCGTGCTGGTCAGTTGAGCGATGCTTTAGCCGGTGCTATCAACGATGGGAGGTCTGGAGTTGTTCCTCCTCCACCTCCGCGTCGGGACATGGAGTCTGGGAGAGGACCGGAGACTGCGCGCCCCGACCAGGTGATTCACTTGAGTTCCAGGGCCACCGGGAGTGATTCCTTGGTACAACCCTCAAACAAGAAGCCTCGATATGAAAAGGAGGCAGTTGTCGGGTCGGCAGAGAATTTTAAGTTTTTTTTGTGGAGTGGTTGCACTCGAAGTCCGAGCTGCCTACATACCCCGCCAAGGGATCAAGCCTAACGTAGTTCGATTGTTGTGAGTACTCACGGATGGTATAGTTCGAGGTTCGTGGCGTTCCACGGCCTCTTCACGGGTGCTCCGTTTTTATGTTTCGTGAGCTTATAGACGCCGTCACGGACTATCTCGGTAACTCGGTAGGGGCCTTCCCAATTGGTTTTGAGCTTACCGGCGCCTGGCTCTCTGGTGTTTGAGTAGACTTTGCGCAATACTAGGTCTCCCACGCTAAACTTTCGGAGTCGGACTCTCGAGTTGTAGTAGCGGGAGGTTGCTTGCTGGTAGTTTTTCATTCGTATCAGCGCTCGGTCGCGTTGTTCTTCGATCATGTCTAGACGATCTCAGAGCATTTGTTTGTTTAGTTCCTTGTGTCTAGGGCTCAAGGGCCTTCTGATAGTCGGAACCGATACCTCTGCAGGGACCACCGCCTCCATTCCGTATGCTAATGAAAACAGAGTCTCGCCAGTCGCGCTGTGAGGTGTGGTTCGGGAAGCCCATAGGACTCCCGGTAGCTCCTCAGACCATGTAGACTTCTTAGAGCCGAGTCTTTTCTTGAGGCTACTCAGCAGTTTTTGTTCGCAGCTTCCGCCTGACCGTTTCCTTCACTACAACAAATATGAGTATTGATAGCACCACGAAAACGTTATCATATATCTATGGTAGCGTTTCCATAAACGCTATGTTTGCCGCTGCTATCTTAGATCCGCCATATACGATAGCATTTATTTGACATGCTATATATATATCTGTCTACGATAGTGCTAATTTTGATGTGATTATATAGTTTTCAGTAGCATTGGTTTATCGCCATTTTATAGATTAATGTAGCATATTATTCGTGCAATAGTAGATATTGTGGTGGCAGTATTTTAGGGCTATATTATAATTTATACTAGCATTTTTGTTGGTGCTATATTATTATCTATAATGATCAATCATTATGGCTGTTGCAAATCTTATAAACACTTTTATATTTTGTCATATTTAATATTAATTAAAGCTATAGAAATTTTATTATTTATATTTTTATTATTTGAAAATCAATTAGATATGTAAAAATATATTTAGAGTTTATAAACGTATAATTACAAACAAAAGATCAAACTTAAATTTTCAGAAGTGGTCGAGGTGGTCAGGCGTATCTTCCAAGTTTTGCAGAAGTTTCTGAAGGCTCTGGAGATGAACTGTGAACCATTATCGGTTACTATTTTGTAGGGAAGCCCGTGTCGGCAGACTATGTGTTCCCAGATGAAGTGTAGTACTTCGATTTATGTAGTCTGCTGATAGGCTTTAGCTTCTATCCACTTAGTGAAGTAGTCGGTCAGGACCAAGAGGTACTTTAGTTGCTTTGGCCCTAACGAGACGAGAGGACCTACTATGTCCATCGAATCCCTCATAAAGGGGTATGGTGCGGAGATCGAGGACAGTTTTTCTACAGGCTGGTGGATAATTGGGGCGTGCCTTTGGCATTTATCACACTGTTTGGTGTAGTTTTCGCAGTATGCGGTCATGGTTTGCCAGAAAAATCCTTGACTTTTGATGCGTATAGCCAGGGCTCGTCCTCCGCAGTGGTTTCCGAACATGCGTTCGTGGGTGTTTCCCATCACGGAGAGAGCTTCCACGGCATGCACACATCGCAAGTAAGGCTCTGCAGTGCTGCATTTGAATAGGCAATCGTTGATCACGCAGTATCTGGCGCTTCGAGCTTTGAGCTTTCTGGCCTGCCATTTGTCGTCGGGAACTTGGCCAAGCCGGATGTAGTTTAGGATTGGCTCCCTCCAATCTAGCCTGTTTAAGAATTCTGCATCTGGTTCTTCGGTTTCCGGCTCGGATTCTTCCTCGATTGGAGGTTCTGGAATTTTTCGTCCGCTACAGACACCGATATTGTAAACTTCAGAGCGCGTTGTTGTTGCCGCTCATTATGACTATTAGATTTGGCAAATGGATGTCAAAACCGCATTCCTGAATGGTATTCTGGAAGAGGATGTGTATATGGCACAGCCTGAAGGTTTTGTTGATCCTAGGAAAGCTGGGAAGGTATGCAAGCTTCATAAATCCATTTATGGATTGAAGCAAGCATCACGGAGTTGGAATCTTCGTTTTGATGAAACAGTAAAACAATTTGGTTTTATCAAGAACGAAGAGGAACCATGTGTATACAAGAATACAAGTGGGAGCAGAATTGCGTTTCTTGTACTGTATGTCGATGACATACTCCTCCTCGGTAATGACGTTCCGTTGCTTTAGTCGGTTAAGACTTGGCTCGGAAGTTGTTTTTCCATGAAAGACATGGGAGAAGTCGCATACATTCTTGAAATCAGAATCTACAGAGATAGAATGAATAGGCTGATTGGATTGTGCCAGGACACTTATATTGATAAGGTGTTGCACATATTCAGGATGCATGATTCCAAGAAAGGTTTCATACCGATGTCTCATGGCATTAGTCTCAGCAAGAAGCAGTGTCCGGTGACACATGCTGAGCGGGAGCGCATGAATAGGATTCCTTATGCTTCTGCAATAGGATCTATTATGTATGCCATGCTCTGCACTCGTCCAGATGTAGCTTACGCGTTAAGCATGACGAGTAGATACCAATATGATCCAGGTGAAGTTCACTGGACAGCTGTCAAGAATATTCTCAAGTATTTGAGACATACTAAGGATAAATTCCTGGTGTATGGAGGAAGTGAAGAGCTTGTAGTGAATGGATTCACTGATGCGAGTTTTCAGACGGACAGAGACGATTTCCGATCACAGTCTGGATATGTCTTCTGTCTGAATGGCGGTGCAGTGAGCTGGAAGAGCTCTAAGAAGAATACCGTAGCTGATTCCACGACGGAAGCTGAATATGTTGCTGCTTCTGAAGCGGCAAAGGAAGCTGTTTGGATCAAGAAGTTCATGACTGAACTTGGTGTGGTTCCTAGTATCTTGGAGCCAGTGGCTTTGTTTTGTGATAACAACGGAGCCATTGCTCAGGCGAAAGAACCCAGGTCACACCAGAAGTCCAAACACGTAGAGAGAAGATATCACCTGATTCGTGATATCGTCAATAGAGGTGATGTGAAGATCAGACGAGTTCCGACGGACGAGAATGTCGCTGATCATCTGACTAAGTCACTCCCAAGGCCTAAGCATGAGAGTCATACGTCTGCTGTAGGCATTAGAGATCTTAAGATGTAATCTTGATTCTAGTGGGAGTTTTAGTTTTATTTTAGTTATAATAAGACGCTCTTGTAAACATTCTTTGGATATGTTTAATGAAATTTGATTTCAGCATTATTTATTGTGATCTAAATAATGGTCCCAAAATAAGTTTGTGTCATATTATAGGTCATCAAGTTGAGGACTTGATCATGAAACCCTATAAGTCATAGATGACATAAATTATGTTCTGTCCCTAGTCGAGGTTGTCAAAGTGGGACAATGACAACCGCGAGAGACTAGATTGTGAGGTGACTGTTGGCTAAGTTTCATGGAGCCAATGATATGATTATCGCAGTCAGTCACATAGATATATGTTGGTGAACATATGATCGGACATGACCCGCTGATGAGAAGTCTACAAGATAGTTATATATGTGTCATAAGAGGTTCTCATTACGACTATAGAGTATAGTCCTCAGACCTGAGTTCATCATGCTTTCTTGCATATGAATTGCTACACTTTGACTTTGTCAAACGTCGACCCGTAACTGGCGACTATAACGGCACTGTTCAAGTATATTATGAAGTGTGCGTTGAAATAGGGATGGAACAAGATGGGATTTGTCCCTCCTGAATAACGGGAGATAAATATCTCAGGGCCTATCGATGATTGAATACTGGAAAAATGTGTGGCCGCACTCAAACGAACTGTAGTTCAGTTGTTTGTAATGTTCAGTATAAGATCATGAGTTCGATAAACACGATGTTGGCTTAATAAGGATGACACTAATCTTTCCTTATGCCAAATCGAGATATAGAGACAAAAGGATTATAGGAATTGTTGATAATTGTTGATTCCAGTACAAGTGGGAGAGTGTTGGGATAGTGTCCTGAAATCACACTTGTACTCACTCCTGATGATAGTTGTGTGTCGAGATCAGACATTCGTATAATACTGGGCGGTTGCAATGTTTTGCTAGAAGCCTCTTGCAATCTGTAAGTTGTATACTTACTACCAGTATTATATGATCCTATAGGGTCACACACCTAAGCAAACTGGAAGCTAAGACATGGGAATGATCATTATGGTAATGATCATATTAATGTGTATTGGATACACATTATTACCGAGAATATATGGTGTTGTGTCGATCGACACAGCTTGTGTGTCAGTCGACACAGTTCGGGTTTCGAAAGGGATTTTCGAAATTATGACTTAATCAAGTCTGGCCCGTTAAATGTGTTTTAGGTCGAATAAAACTTGATAGTCTCGACCTAAAAATGTGAGCCGTCGACCTTTTCTTGACAGAAGAAGCGGAAACACCAGAAACTCTCAGATCCCATAGATCCGGCACTAGCATGCCATTTCCAGCTTGTGTGCGTGTGTATCTGGTAGAGGCGAGGCACCTGTGTCGCTACTGATCTCGTTCACCATTCATTCCGCTGCCAGTAACAAGGTAAGAACGAGGTTCGTGATTCAATATATCAAACCCTTAGATCCTAGGAGATCCAACACATAGCTCCCCGTGGGATTTTGGTTTGAACTGAGGGAGGCATCGTGGACTGGACTGCGGTTTTCGCTTTTAGTGCCACGTCGATGCTCGGCTTGTCTATCCCTTCCACTGGTATGATTCTTTTGACCTTAGGGTCGGATGTCGAGGCTAATGCTGCCAGGGCGTCAGCGGAGGATTTCTCCCCCCGAGGTATTCTCTCGAGTGTGAAGTCTTTCAACTGGCTCGCCAACTCGTGAGCTACCTTGACGTACGCCTCCATACGCTCATCCTTAGTCTCGTACTCGCCGTGGTACTGGCTTGTAACTAGCTATGAATCGCTGTAGGCGTGGACTTCGCGTGCTCCGATCCCGATCGCGAGTCGGAGTCCGGCGATAAGGGCTTCATACTAGGCCTCATTGTTGGAGGCGCTGAAGCTGATTCTGAAGGATTGTTCCATTACTTCTCCCGTGGGAGTTGTAAGCTTTATTCCTACTCTAGAGCCATGTTTGGACGAGGCTCCGTCCACGTAAAGGGTCCAATACTCGTTCCGATTTTCCCCCTCTGGAACTGTAGGTGGGAGCTCGATTATGAAATCTGCGAGGACTTGGGCCTTGGCACTTGTTCTGGTGCGATACTCTATGTCGTATTCGCTTAGTTCGATCGCCCACTTGGCCAGTCTGCCAGATTGGCTCAGACTATGGAGTATGGTTCGTATAGGTTGCGACGTCATCGCAACTATAGCGTGTGATTGAAAGTATGGCCGTAGTTTTCTGGCCGCCATTACCACTGCGAGCGCGAGTTTTTCCATTGCCGGATACCTCGTCTCTGCGTCTATGAGTGTCTTACTCACGTAGTATATGGGCTTTGGTCCGTTTTGTTCCTCGCGAACCTGGACTGCGCTTACCGCGGTGGGTGAAGTCGCTATGTAAATGTACAGAGGCTCGCCCTCCACGGGTTTGGCTAGTATCGGAGGTTCGCTGAGGTACTTCTTGAGTTTGTTCATGGACTTTTCGCAATCCTCGTCCAATTGGAATTTTCGATTTCCTTTGAGGAGATTGTAGAATGGCAGGCATTTTTCTGTGGAACAAGAGATGAAACGGTTCAGAGCTGTTATCCGTCCTGTCAGCCTTTGTACTTCCCTCGTGTTCTTTGGGGAGGGCATCTCCAGGAAGGTTGCAATCTGTTTTGGATTTGCTTCAATCCCCCGTTCAGTCACCAAATATCCGAGGAACTCTCCCGATGGTACTCCGAAGGAGCATTTGGCGGGGTTGAGTTTCATCCCGTACTGATTTAGGATCTTGAAACACGCCCGGAGCTGTGCTATATGTCGCTCTCTTTGGAGGACTTTACTAGCATGTCGTCAATGTAGACTTCCATCGAATTTCCGAGCTGATCGACGAACATTTTATTCACCAACCTCTGGTAAGTTGCTCCGGCGTTTTTCAGCCCAAAGGCATCACCTTATGACGGCTGTCTTTTCTTGGTCCTCTGGGTTCATGAGGATTTGGTTATACCCAGAGAACGCGTCCATGAAGGACAATAGTTCGTGTCCGGCAGTAGCTTCCACCAGACGATCTATATGTGGAAGTGGGAAGCTATCTTTCGGGCATGCCTTGTTCAGGTCTGTGAAGTCTATGCAGACTTTCCACTTCCCGTTTTTCTTTTGACGACGACCGGGTTGGCTAACCAGTCAGGGTATTTCACCTCCCTGATTGACCCGACTTTTAGCAGTCTGTCGACTTCATTATTCATGGCTTTAGTTCGGTCTGGCCCGAGCTTACGACGTTTCTGGTCTACATTCAATTCATGCGAGGTGACGTCGATGTTAACCCGCTTCATGTCCTGGGTGGACCATGCGAACGTGTCTACGTTTTCATTGAGAAAGCTGATGAGCTCGTCCCGTGTAGAGCTTAGGAGCTCCGAGCCGATGTTTACACATCTCTCTGGGTTAGTGTCGTCGATGCAGACTGGGACAACTAAATCTTTGCGGGGGCCCCGGACCGTCAGATCGTTGTTGCGCTTCGTTGTCCGGGCCGCGAGCTCGTCCTCTTTCTGTAATTGATATACCTGCAGTGTTTCCAACTATTTGAAGAAAGTCAGGTAGCATGATCTTGCAGCCTTTTGGTCTCCGAAGATTGTTTTTATTCCCGTAGGGGTCGGGAACTTCACGCAATGGTGGTAGGTGGAAGGTACCGCCTTCATGGTGTAGATCCATGGCTTGCCGAGTATCGCGTTGTATGGGGCGGGTTTGTTTACTACTACAAACTCCAGGATCTCATGCTGCCCCTCAGCGCAAGACGGGAGCTTTATAGTTCCAATCGAATAGGTGGTTTTGCCGTCAAATCCGGTTAGGGGAGTTTTCCCGCCGGTCAAAATTGAATCTTTGAAACCCATTTTCTTGAAGGCATCGTAGAATAGGAGATCTACTAAGCTTCCGGTGTCGATCATTACCCTCGATAGCTTAAATCCTGCTACGTCGAGTCGGATCACTATAGCGTCATCGTGTGGTTTGCCGAGTTTGAAGGTTTCGCTTTCAGAGAAAGCTATGTGCGTGTATGGTCCTTCGATTGGGACCATTTCTCTGACTTCAGTCGCGACTCGTCTTTGGTGAGCCTTGATCGAGTTAACCTAATTTCGGCAGAACTTTGAACCTCCCGATATGAAATGTATCGTTTTGGGGAGGTTCGAACTGCACAGTCCGAGCCTAGGCAAGCACTGGCTGGCTGGTTTCTTAGGAGCTGGGGGTGGTGTGATGACCGACTTCATCGATCCCCCACATCGAGCTAAGTTGAAAATCGCATATATACGCTTGCGAGAGGGAGATGGAGAGGCTGACTCTACCTTCTTCGGAGTTCTCTCACGCTTAGTTTGCGAGCTTTTTCTGCTTTTCGACTTGCTCTTTCCTATGTTTTTCTTTTCATGATCTTTTTCCTCCGGTTCTGGAGTTTCCGTTTTGCTACTACCGTTTTTGGCTGCTAGCAGGCGGTCCTTAGACCTGCACTCCTCGGAGGAATGCCCGTTTTTGTCGTGGTATTTGCAATACTTGTTTTCGTCGTAGGGCTTGCGCCATTGGGGCTTGCCATCTACGGCGAGGACGTGTTGTCCTTTGCCAGAGGATTCTTTTTTGCTGGTTTTCTTCTGGCTTGACTCTTCTTTTGCTGCGGCTATTGTTTCTTCGTACTTCGCGTAGTACGTAGCTTTATGCAGCGCATCGTCTAGGGACGTGCAGGGTCGGACCGCAATCTCTTTTCTGAACTCCGATGTATACTTGAGCCCGTTCTCCAGAGCTGTGATTGCTATGGTTTCGTTTGGATCTGCTATGTGATATAAACATGGTTTTTACTGGTTTTAGACTATGATATAAGTGTGTTTTAGAGTCTTTTGGTGTTTCTTTAAAGTCTTTTCCAGGTGTTATTAGATATATACACGTTTGGAGCGGAATTGGAGTTATTGGAGGTTTTTGGAGCATTTTGGTGCTTTGACCCGAGAGATATAGAGTTCACTGTCCAAAACAGAGTAATGCATAAATCGACACACATCGTGCATCGATCGACACACGAGCCATATGGGCCTTTTCGCGGCGGTTAATGAAGAATGAAGAAATTGCAGTTTTGCCCAGAAGTTCCTGATAATTACAAAGAAGCCCCAAGACGTGATTAGCTTATATAATTAGGTTTTTACATCAGTTTTAAAATACGTTTTCATACTTAGAGCATAGAGTTTTTAGAGCTTGGGGCTGATCTAATCATGTACTGCTTTCTGCTTTTTGGAGAAGATTTCGAACCCCTTTACTTCTTTATTCTCTTTTATGCAATCTATTAATTCATTGATTATGTTTTCATATTCTCTGTCTGAGTAGATTCATAGTTAGGTTTAGGGATTCTCATTAAAGATTTTATGACTTGCTAGATTTAATTAATTCAGTTAAGGATTTATATCATAATTGTTCTTCAATCTAAATTGTGCTTAACACTAGTTTCTAACCTGATCACTTAGAACCTAGATCTTAGGTTGTTAAATTGACACGAAAGTGTGGTTTAGAATCTGAACTATTTAGGTTGAGAAATTGAATTACTCGCAAAGAAATTTGGTTTAATTGAATTGTGAACATATCGAACTTAATCTTAAAGCTAGTTTAATCTGTTAGGAATTACAAAGAAATTTGGATTTCTGCAATTAGGCTTAGAGAATTCTCACAACGAAAGTTGGTTAATTCTATATATGTGTTTGAGTTTTAGAACCGTACTTAATTTGATCCTGACTGAATGATTTATTTGCTTGTCTGATTTCCTAAGAACTCCCTAGACTTAGCGCTTTTAGTTAATTGCCTACAAACCGATCTTGCTACTGATTTACTTTCCAGCTTTGTTTTTAGTTTCTCACTACATTTGCTTTCACCTAGTTTTCACTTGATCGTTCTTAATCTATCGTTGCCCAGAGTCCTTGTGGATTCGATAACCTAAGTACTACATCTACATTACTGTGCACTTGCAGTTAGTATAGGGATTAAAACTCGACCTATCAAGTTTTTGGCGCCGTTGCCGGGGACTCTTTGTAATCTTCAATAGATTCGAACTTAGGGTTTAAACTAGATTTTTATTTTTTTTTTGTTTTAGTTACTAATTTTTCTCTGTTTCTTCTCTGTCGCAGGTTTAACAATCGCATAGCATCGATCGTTGCATCCTCTTGTGTCGATCGTTACTAAGCGACTGGAGTTGAATCGATCGTTGCACTCTTAGCATCGATCGTTGCACTGCGATTACAGACGGTTTATGCAGACGCGTGATACCAGAAGTAATCCGAATACTAATCTCGTTAATCTCCAACTTGAAGAGCTTGCTAGACTAGAGAGGACAAACAGGAAAGTTCAAAGAGCAAGGATGGTTCAAGAACTTCTGATTATAATGCCCGATGCTCAAGGGACCCTGAGGGACCGACAAAACAATACGTACAATGCTTTTGGGCAACGGATTGATGCTGAAGGGAATGTTATCCCTGATCCTGAACCTGACCTGAACCTGTGCCTGAACCGCGACAAGCACAAGGCCAAGGACAAGGTCAAGGTAGACAGATGGTTATTCATGAGAGGACCTTAGCTGACTATAACCGTCCGAATGAGTTTCATGCTAACCGGTCAGCTCCTGTACCTCCTGGTTTTGAGAGGAATGATTTCGAGATCAAGACCATCTACTACTCTCTTCTGAGGCAGAATGCCTTCCATGGTTTCCCTAATGAGCAGCCAATGGATCATATAGATGAGTTTGAGGACATAGTCACTGGGATGAAGTATGATGGAGTGAACTATGACTATCTGTTTCTCAAACTCTTCCCCTACTCTATCGCTGGAGATGTTGCTGCCTGGCTGAAACAACTTCCACCTGGGAAGTTTACTACATGAGACGCTGTTAAGAGTGAGTTTCTGAGACACTTCTATGATGATGCTCGCTCTGATCAGTCGAGAGAGGACATTCTAACTTTCTCCCAAGGTCCTATAGAGCCTCTTAAGACTGCTTGGATGAGGTTTAAGAAGTACCAACGTGACTGCCCGCATCATGGATTCACTGAGGTAACATTGTTGGGCATTTTCTTTAGAGGTATAGATCTCCCATACCAGACCGCGTTGGATAATTCCAGCAATGCAAATTTCAACACTAGGACTCCTGAGCAAGCTAAGCAACTGATAGATAACTTAGTAAGCAGTAATAGCTGCAAGACTACTGATAGGAGAAGGAAAGAGTCTGGTGGGAAGATAGAGAATCTGGAGATTGCTGATATTAGGAGTAAGTTGGACATTGTTTGCAATCTTCTAGCTGGGAAGAAAGCTGTCCATTTTTCTCAAGATGTTGAAGTGATCAATGCTGAAAAGATGGTCAGGAAGAGGATGTGAACTACATTGGAGGATCTGGTTTCCAAGGAAACAGGTTTAGAGGACAGCAAGGTAATAGATTCTTCAGTGGACAGAAGAGTGTTTTCACAAGCAACCAAAACTCTTCTGGCTTTGGACAGAATGCTGGTTTCTAGAAGCCTTTTCAACAAGGTAATCAGAGAACTTATGGATCTTCATCTTACCAAACACCTCCTGCTGCTAATGCTCATGAGAGCAAGATGGAGAGTATGATGGAGCAGCTGCTGAAAGGTCAGACTAAGAATGCTATAGACCTCGACAAAAAGATAGGTGTTGTGTATGAAGAGCTGAATGAGAAGTTTGAATCTTTGAGCACACATATGAAGGAGCTTGATGCTAAGGTTGCGAGGACTGCTGGATATGTTCAGAGGCCAGATAGATCTCTTCCGGGACGGACTGATGCTAATCCTAAGTATCAGTCCAATGCGGTGACATTGAGAAGTGGTAAGGAGCTGTTTCCTGCCCAAAAAAAGCAGTTAAGTGTCGAAGAAATCGTGGAGATTGAAGAAATGGAAGATCAGATCCGTGGGATTCGCAATGCATCGATCGACGCACCTCAGCAAAGGTTGATGCAATGCGAAAACATAGAACCATAGGTCGTAGCACAGTCGCCCAGCAACGATCGATGCACCACAAGCAACGATCGACGCAAGGCGACTGCAGAGAGTTCAGACGCAGGAAAGCCGAAACAGTCAAACGAAAGGGTTTACAAGCCTAAAGTACCTTATCCTAAGAATCCCAGGAAGGCTAAGAACGATAAACATTATGCCAAATGCAAGGAGATCATCAAAAAGGTGAAGATTGAAGTGTCTTTGATTAACTCTATGGAGACTACTCCTGTGATGAGGAGGTGTCTTAAGGACTTACTTGCTGGTAAGTGGTCTGATGAGGAGAGTGTGATGATGATCACGGAGGTGTGTAGTGCAGTGATTCAGGGCAGAATTCCTGAGAAGTTGAAAGATCCGGGAAGCTTTGTGTTGGATTGTGCCATCTACAGGGAAAGATTCGAAAGATCTCTATGTGATCTTGGTTCTAGTGTGAACCTTATGCCCTTCTCTGTTGCTAAGAGACTTGGAATGACTGATTTCATGCCCACTAGGATCTCATTGGTTTTAGCAGACAGAACAATCAGAATTCCTGAAGGAATATTGGAGGATGTGCCTATAATGATTGGCCAATGTGTGATTCCTACTGATTTTGTGGTTCTGCAGTATGGAGAGGAACCAAAGGATCCACTGATTTTGGGTAGGCCTTTCTTAGCTACTGCTGGTGCGATGATTGACTGCCAAAGAGGTAAGATAGTTCTGAATGTGGGTGATCTGAAGATGAGCTTCGATATGGACAAATTGGTGAAGAGACCAACCATCGACGGACAGACCTTTTATGTGGACACACTCAGTGATTTAGCTGCAGAATACTTTCATAAGTCACATGCTGAAGACCCACTGGAGAGAGCCTTACTGAGCTCTATAATGGAGCTAGAACATCTGCAAGACGAGCCCGCAATCTGCTATGCAAGGCTAATGGACTCTGCTGAGCAAGTAATGCAAGTGGATGTGTCTGACGCGACATTGCATCGATCGACACCTTCAGGGCATCGATCGTTGCATGTCGACAGAGACTGAGGAGAGGAAAAAGCTCCAAAAATTGAGCTGAAACAACTTCCATCCGGGCTAAGGTACGCATTTCTTGGACCTAATTCAACTTATCCAGTGATTGTTAATGCTAGTTTGAACAACGCAGAGCTCACCTTACTGCTAAGCAAGTTGCGCAAGCATCGCAAAGCTCTTGGCTATTCTCTTGATGACATTTCAGGTATCTCTCCAGAGCTGTGCAGGCATCGGATACATCTTGAGGACGAGTCTAAGACATCAGTTGAGCATCAGAGAAGGCTGAATCCTAACCTTAAGGATGTGGTTAAGAAGGAAATTATGAAATTCCTAGATTCTGGGATTATTTATCCAATTTCATACAGTGATTGGGTGAGTCCTGTTCATGTAGTGCCTAAGAAAGGCGGAGTTACAGTAGTGAAGAATGAGAAGAATGAGCTGATTCCTACAAGGACTGTGACTGGACACCGGATGTGCATAGATTACAGGAAGCTCAATGCTGCGACAAGGAAAGATCATTTCCCTTTACTCTTCATTGATCAGATGCTGGAGAGGTTAGCAAATCACCCTTACTATTGCTTCCTCGATAGATATTCAGGTTTCTTCCAGATTCCCATCCATCCAGAGGATCAGGGAAAGACCACCTTTACTTGTCCATATGGCAAATTTGCTTACCGTAGGATGCCTTTTGGACTCTGCAATGCACATGCCACCTTCCAGAGATGCATGATGTCCATATTCACTGATATGATTGAGGACTTTATGGAGGTGTTTATGGATGACTTCTCAGTCTATGGCTCATCTTAAATGAGTGCTTGGATAATCTGTGCAAGGTACTGACTAGATGCGAGGAGAAGCACTTGGTCCTTAATTGGGAGAAGTGCAATTTCATGGTCAGAGATGGTATTGTACTTGGACATAAGGTGTATGAAGCACGGATCGAAGTAGACCGCACTAAGATTGAGGTAATGACCAGCCTTCAGGCGCCTGATTCTGTGAGGTCTGTAAGGAGCTTTCTTGAACACGCTGGTTTCTATAGACGGTTCATCAAGGACTTCAGTAAGATTGCTAGACCACTAACTGCTTGCTGTGTAAGGATACCAAATTTCAGTTCAACGCAGATTGTCAGACTGCATTTGAACAGATCAAGCAGGCATTAGTAAGTGCTCTTATAGTTCAGCCACCAGATTGGGATCTACCTTTTGAGGTTATGTGTGATGCGAGTGACTATGCTGTAGGAGCTGTTCTTGGGCAGAAGAAGGAGTAGTTGTTGGCTTTTGTCTTTTCATTTGAAAAGTTCCGCCCCTATCTTGTTGGCTCCAAAGTGATTGTACACACTAATCATTCAGCCCTAAAGTATCTGATGCAGAAGAAAGATGCTAAGCCAAGATTGTTGAGATGGATTCTGTTGCTTCAGGAGTTTGACATTGAAGTGAGGGACAAGAAGGGAGTTGAGAATGGAGTTGCTGACCATCTTTCAAGGATGCTGGTTGAGGAAGACGTGCCCATTAATGATTTCTTTCCTGAGGAGAACGTCAATATGATTGGGACAGTGTTTCAGATGGATTTGGATAGAAACTTGCAAAACTGTCGGATTAATCGCACTGCGTCAATTGATGCCACACCTGTGACGATCGATGCATGTGTCGAGATTGCGTCGATCGATGCTACTCTATGCGACGATCGTTGCAATGCGGATACGAGCCCAGAACCTTTCACGGTTCGAATTGGATACTATGACTTCGAAGTTGATGATGTCACAACCACCGATCGACCCTGGTATGCAGATATAGCTAATTACCTGGCTGCAGAGACTGAACCAGATGATCTGAAGGGGTATGAAAAGAAGAGGTTCTTCAGAGAGCTTAGACGATACTACTGGGATGAGCCTTTACAAGCACTGTTCAGATGGCCTTTACAGGAGATGTGTTGCTGAATCAGAGGTTCCAGACATCCTATTCCACTGTCATAGATCAGATTATGCTGAACATTTTGCTACTTTCAAGACTGTGTCTACAATTCTGCAAGCAGGTTTCTGGTGGCCTACGGTGTTTGCGGATGTTCATTCCTTTGTTTCTCAGTGTGATGCCTGTCAGAGGAGAGGGAAAATCAGCAAGAAGCATGAGATGCCTCAGAATTTCGTTCTTGAGGTTGAGGTTTTCGATTTCTGGGGCATAGATTTCATGGGTCTGTTTCCCTCATCCTATGGGGATAAATTTATCTTGGTTGCTGTGGACTATGTATCTAAGTGGGTAGAAGCAATAGCTAGTCCAACCAATGATTCTTCGGTGATCATTAGGCTGTTTAAGACCATCATATTCCCTAGATTTGGAGTACCTCGGATAGTAATTAGTGATGGAGGATCACACTTTATTAATAAGGTCTTCGAGAAGCTGCTAAAGAAGCATGGAGTTCATCACCGAGTTGCTACTCCTTATCACCCTCAGACTAGTGGACAAGTTTAAGTTTCTAACAGACAGATCAAAGAGATCTTAGAGAAGATAGTTGGGAAGACAAGGAAGGATTGGGCAGCAAAGCTAGATGATGCACTATGGGTTTACCGGACTGCATTTAAGACACCACTTGGGACCACTCCATTCCATCTGCTGTATGGGAAAGCATGTCATTTGCCAGTAGAGCTTGAACACAAAGCGGCATGGGTTGTAAAGCAGATGAACTTCGATCTTAAGACTGTTGCAGAGATGAGATTGGTGCAACTTAATGAATTGGATGAGATTAGACATTTTGCTTATGAGAACTCAAAGCTGTACAATAAGAGGACTAAAGCTTATCATGACAAGAAGATTGTATCTAGACAATTTGAGCCTAATGATCAGGTACTTTTGTATAACTCTCGTTTGCAATTGTTTCCAAGTAAGCTGAGATCAAGGTGGTCTGGTCCTTTCATAATCAAGGAGGTATGTCCTTATGGAGCTGTCGTTCTAATCAGCCAGGAAGGTAAGAAATTTACTGTAAATTGACAGAGAGTAAAGCATTATTGGGCTAAGGCCGAGATTCCAGGAGGTCAGATTTTGCCTCTGGATGTTGCACCCTCTGTCTGATTGAGCTAAAACGTCAAGCTATTGACGCTAAAAGAGCGATGAGTGGGAGGCAACCCACTGTTTTGTTTTTGCTATTCATTTTTGGTGTTTTTGTTAGGATTTTACGCTTGTTTTTGATTTTGGTGAGTTTTATCTGCAGGTTTCGACAGAATCGCAATGCAACGATCGACACCGTCCTGTGTGTCGATCGTCACACCACGAAAATCGCATTGCAGCGATCGTTGCGGTCCTGAGCAACGATCGACACTTGACGCAAATCGCCTTGCAACGGTCGTTACATTTATGTAACGATCGATGCATGAGCGACAGAGGTAAAATCAGACAGAACTTAACACATCCATTAACTTTTTGCTTTCTTTTTACCAAACATTAGCTTAACAATACTGGGGACAGTGTGTTTCAAGTGTGGGGGAGGTGGTACTGACTACTATCTTTCTGTTTTCTTATAGTCAGTCCGTTTTTCAAAAAAATTGTTTTATTGAGTCAAAACAAGTTTAAGTAAGAAACAGTGAATTTTTGAGAAGTTAACAACAACTTGCAGGAACTTAAGTAACCATTGGGATGAAGTTGCAGGAACTATCTATGACTATTAGAAAACCCAACACGGATCAACCTACTGAGGACACCCATGTCAATTCAGGTATTCAGAGGATCCTTTACTGGCTTCACCTTTAATTTGACCTAATTTTCTCACCTAAGGGCTTGGTATACCTTGAGTCGGACTCCTTTGTTAGTTCTGACACAGCTTGTAAACCTGTCTGAGTATGGTTCCCTTCTCCCCTTCCATAAAGTAAAAAAAAAAGTAATAAACTGAGGATGAGCTAGTAGCTCCGAAGTGGTCACGGGAGTAGTAGCAAACACTATTACCTCATGTGCATTCATGGAATGTGTCCAAAGTACACCCCTTAACGGGAAGAGCACTAATAAAAAAAAATGATACCCAATGGGGAAAAATCAGAATGCTAAGGAAGGGAAAAGAGAAGAAAAGGAACCAGAAAAAGATAGTATGGTGGTCTAGGGCTGGTAAAGTAAGAATCCATGTGCCCTTTGATCGATAATCCTTAGGTGAGACCGCACTTAATAGCTTATAGAAGTCAGTAGGGTGAATTTGAATTGCTTGGATTGATAGTGGATTTTACTTAGGACAGTTGCTAAGTGTGGGGGAAGTACATGTTGGTCTTGATGTCTTGCAGGTGATTCTTTCAGTGGCTTACTAACGGGAATCTGAGTGTTGTTGCTTCTAGGACGAAAAGAGTTTCTGAAAGTTTTCAAACCTCTTCACCATGTTTTAGTTCTCTGTTTTGCTTGAGGGCAAGCAAAGGCTAAGTGTGGGGGAGTTGATATATCATGGTTTTTACCGGTTTTAGACCATGATATAAGTGTGTTTTAGAGTCTTTTGGTGTTTCTTTAGA
Source organism: Orychophragmus violaceus (assembly GCA_030180135.1). Classification (NCBI taxonomy): domain Eukaryota; kingdom Viridiplantae; phylum Streptophyta; class Magnoliopsida; order Brassicales; family Brassicaceae; genus Orychophragmus; species Orychophragmus violaceus. Next base: position 80,107,300 of record CM058230.1, read on the forward strand.
GTCTTTTACAGGTGTTATTAGATATATACACGTTTGGAGCAGAATTGGAGTTATTGGAGCTTTTTGGAGCATTTTGGTGCTTTGACCCGAGAGATAGAGTTCACTTTCCAAAACAGAGTAATGCATCGATCGACACACATCGTGCATCGATCGACACACATCGTGCATCGATCGACACACGAGTGAGATGGGCCTTTTCTCGGCGGTTAATGAAGAATGAAGAAATTGCAGTTTTGCCCAGAAGTTCCTGATAATTACAAAGAAGCCCCAAGACGTGATTAGCTTATATAATTAGGTTTTTACATCAGTTTTGAAATACGCTTTCATACTTAGGGCATAAAGTTTTTAGAGCTTGGGGCTGATCTAATCATGTACTGCTTTCTGCTTTTTGGAGAAGATTTCGAACCCCTTTACTTCTTTATTCTCTTTTATGCAATCTATTAATTCATTGATTATGTTTTCATATTCTATGTATGAGTAGATTCATAGTTAGGTTTAGGGATTCTCATTAAGGATTTTATGACTTGCTATATTTAATTAATTCAGTTAAGGATTCATATCATAATTGTTCTTCAATCTAAATTGTGCTTAACACTAGTTTCTAACCTGATCACTTAGAATCTAGATCTTAGGTTGTTAAATTGACACGAAAGTGTGGTTTAGAATCTGAACTATTTAGGTTGAGCAATTGAATTACTCGCAAAGAAATTTGGTTTAATTGAATTGTGAACATATCGAACTTAATCTTAAAGTTAGTTTAATCTGTTAGGAATTATAAAGAAATTTGGATTTCTGCAATTAGGCTTAGAGAATTCTCACAAAGAAAGTTGGTTAATTCTATATCTGTGTTTGAGTTCTAGAACCGTACTTAATTTGATCTTGAATGAATGATTTATCTGCTTGTCTGATTTCCTGAGAACTCTCTAGACTTAGCGCTTTTAGTTAATTGCCTACAAACCGATCTTGCTACTGATTTACTTTCCTGCTTTGTTTTTAGTTTCTCACTACATTTGCTTTCACCTAGTTTTCACTTGATCGTTCTTAATCTATCGTTGTCCAGAGTCCTTGTGGATTCGATACCCTAAGTACTACATCTACATTACTGTGCACTTGCAGTTAGTATAGGGATTAAAACTCGACCTATCACTATGCGTGATTCGACTTCTCGGAACCTAGCGATGTAGGCTTTAAGAGTCTCGTCTGAACCTTGTTTCATAGCCCAGAGGTCGGCTTCCGAGGTTTTATCTTCGATGAAGATCGAGTATTATCTCAGGAATATCGACACGAGCTGCGTGAAGTTATCGATCGAGTTTCCTTCTAGACTTGCGAACCATTCTAGTGCGGTACCGGTGAGGTTCTCGGCGAAGAGTCTGCATTAGCCTGCTTCCTTTTCTTCGTTGGTGAGATAGGCTCGGGAGACCGCGAGCCTGAAGGCTCTAACATGGGCTTTTGCGTCCGTGGTCCCCGCATATTCTGGGATTTTGATCTTCCCGGTATTATGGATCCTCGCGCTAGCGATTCTATCCATGAACGGAGTTCGGCGGGTCTCCTCGATGACTTGATCAATGTCTGAAGCCGCGCTCATTGATGAGTGGACTGCAGCCTGCAGACGCTGTAGCCTGGCGTATATGCCTTCGTCGTCCGCGTCAGTTCGGTGTTCAAACATGGGGAGTTGTGTGCTCCGCCGACGTGTGTTTCTTGGTCCCCGGATTCCGGCTTGGTGAGCTACCTCGCTCGGGGGAGGCCGAGCGGTGTTAGTCCCAGGTTCCGTTATCAGAGGGCGCGAGCTGGAGGCGAAGACTGATGCTCCCAATACCCGATGCCTATTTGGTTCGTAGCTTGTAGGCATAGGCGGGGGCGTCGGCAGTCGCGCTCCCTCGCGGGATGTAATACCCGTCGAGGTCGAGGCCACAATGTTCGCGCCGGGATGCGTGGGTCCCGGAGTCGGGCTAAACACCGGGTAGCCGCCGTTTCCAAGCACGGATCTGTCTTGGAGCTTCGGGGGTTACGTATTCCTCATCGAAGTCCGGACACATGCAAGGTAACGGGATCCTCATGGAGCCATCCGCTGCAGTCGCCGTAACAGGCCGCAGCCTATTTCCGAGATTCAGCAGGCTCATGTTGTGCATATCTAGCCGAGCTAACACAGTCCGCTGGGTGACTTCTTGATCATTCGATCTTTCAATTAGGACTGCTAGCATCTTGCGGAGCTCCGCCATGCCATCGGTGACGGATCTCGTCAGGCATGGTGAGTCAGGTCGTGTATGTGGAATGATCCGAGGAGTCTGCATGTCCCCTTGGGGCGATCCTCAGATCGTATCCAGGTTCGAGAGTTGGTTCTCTCGGTTGTCTGCGAGGTCGAGCCCAGAGGCGCAACCCCTGACGGCTGAGAAGTAGGGATTCGGTTCGCTGTTCCGGATCCTGCTTGAGTCACAGCCGACTCTGGTCCGGTATTCCCGGTTAGAACGTTTACGTTCGTTTGGTTGAGATCTTGTGATCTTGGTGATCCAATAGGAGTTGTTGCGTTGAGATCCATTTCCACGCTAGTAGGTTGTTGATCAGGTTCGTGTGTAAAGAAAATCTATGAATCTTTCCCCCACAGTCGGCGCCAAAATGTGGATCATAAAACCCACACTCAAGTTTTGGAGTATTTAGATGAGCTGGTTTATGTATAAGGTGGGCTAGATTCTTGAATGAACACAATCAAACGAGCTAACAATAGTGAAAGAATGGATTTGTATTTATTTATGTGTACAAATACTAAAGACTCGAGCTATGGAGCGATTACAAAGTCTTAATGCTAGGTCTAGGAATGAATAGAAGTTCGGATCCCTTCTGAGTCGTTGGAGCCCTCTTTTTATAGCCTTTCTCCGCTTTCAACCGTTTCCCTTCAATCTCGGAGTCTGCTCCAACGTCTTACGCATTCTCCGGGATCTTCCTGTTGCACGAATCCCTCTTCTTTGGTCCGCCGATCTCGAGCTGGTTGTGTCGTTTCCTTATCGGGTTGCGCCTTGGAATCGGGCCTTGTGTTTGGGCCACGATCCGACGATCCGGCCCATATCTCGACAAATGTTTCCTGACTATGGATGCTTTGGGCTTGGAATCTGGATCAGGATTGGGCCTTGCTCAGCTGAATTTACTGGGGTGAATTCTAGCCCATACAAAACCATTGTGGAGTTTGCAAGTGGTGAGGAAGCATTGGTCGAGCTGGATTATGAAAGGCTTGAGAACTACTGCTCACCATAATTTCGCTTAACTCATGAAGCAAAGGATTGCAAAGAAGATAACAAAGAAGCAGAAATGATTACTGAGAAGAGGAAGGATGAAAGAAGAGATTGGGATGATAGAGGCTTTGAGGTGAATAGACGCAGATCATGTAGCCAAGGAGAAAGGGACAAAGTAGAGGCTACCTTAACAGAGGAGAGCCGAGTGACCCAAGGAGAATGCAGAGGAAAACTCCCAGAGAAACCACTGAACGTTTTATCAGAGCTAGCTCAAGGAGCAACAGAGAGGAAGAGTGGTACTCACATTGAGATAGATTGGGGGGAAACTCATGGAGCAGTAGAGGCGGATCAAAAGAAGGAATAGGAATGATAAATAATTACTCAAGAGATGTGACTAGAAGATCCCCAGCCCGAGACTTCGAGACATGGTCAAGAAGAGAGGAAGGAGCGAGAGCTAGAGATAGCCAGTGGAGAGGAAGAAGCATGTTGGAACCGGTGAGGAATAAAGCTGAATGGAGAATAAAGGAAACTCGGACCAGCAGAGAAGAACCTCAGAACTTTTATTTCCAAAGAAGATCACATATGGGATTTATAGACGATGACGATCGAAGGCAAACAGATGAAAATTTTGCCAATGCGAGGGGGGAAGTACAAGGTGTTATGAACCTAAATGATGATAACTTGAACTTAAAAAGCATAGGCTGGTTAGACAGAACCCTTGTGAACCCGTGTATGCAAATAAAAAACAGGAGGAATGAAGATCCGAGGGAACAAGAAGTGACTTCCAAAGAGAGGAGGTTGTCTCAGGAGAACGGATTTGGAGGGAATACCCAAAACCCACAAGAGCACTTGTCCAAGGAGAAAGTTATGCAGGAATTAAGAGAAGTGACATGCCAGTATGCAAACCACCTTGATGCAAAAGAGAGGGAAGCAACATTAATGAGAATCCTGGAATCTGAGGAACAAAATCTCATGGCTAACACAACGGATGTTATATTTGGAGAGACTCGTATGCCGATTACACAGAATACTCCAACTATACAAACTATGCAGAGAAATGAAGAGGCAGTAACTGTAATGGGAGGCACCAGACCAGGCCAATGAAGAGTTACTGAGACAATACACCTCAATGGGTCTAGCCGAAGAGGCCATGGACTGAATAGAATAATATCTCAGAACAGCCCGAGAATTGCGATAGGGGCCAGCGCAAGCAGAATATTACAACACCAGAGCCAAAATGCATCAAGAAGAAGGCTGGGTAGAAGTGAAACAGAAGATGGGAAGCACCTCATAGGCAGAGACATTGACCAAATTGTAAGCGATGAGGAGGTTATTCCAGAAATGGCTGAGAATGATGTAGATGCATGGAGAGAAGGAAGGTTACAAGATGAAGGAGTTAATGGATGGAACATGGAGGATTTTTGGACCGCCCGAAGTCCGATTCCTTATCCATACTGAGCTGGAATTTCTGCGGTTTAGGGAACCCCGCAACAATTCGCAGGCTCAATCAACTCAAGAAAAAGATGAAACCGGATATTTTGTTCCTAATGGAAACCAAAAATCCGGATGACTTTGTGCTTAAAGAGCTCCAGGATCTGAATTACTTGGACATGTGCCTCGTCTCTCCTCACAGTGATAGGTTTATAGTTTTATCCCTATTCTACTGCAAGTGCACAGTTAATGCAATCGTAGTATATAAGGTATCGAATCCCACAAGGACTCTCAGTCACACAATAGATTATTAGTAGTTCAGATTTGATTAAGCGAAGCAGGTATGGAAACAGTAAACGAAACAGCAAAGTAAATCAAGTGAGTTTGTAAGCAAGAAGGCAAAGCGTTAGGTTTCAGGAGTTCTCAGGAAATCAGGAACGCAAGCAATCAATCTATTTAGATCTAATCAATAATTGTTCTAGAACTCAAACACGGATATAGAATTAACCAAATTCCTTTGCGATAATTCTCTAAGTCTAAGTGCAGCAAACCAAACTTTCGTTTGCGAGAACTAACAGATTAAACCAGCATTAATTCCAAGTTTGATATGTTCACAATTAACCTAAACCAAACTTTCGTTTGCGAGAAGTTTAATTGCTCATCTAGGTTCTTTCTAGTTAAATTAACCAACTTCCGCTGCATTAATCAACCTAACATCATAATTCTGATTAGCTACTTCAGATTAAGCATTAAGAACAACTTAGATAAAGAACTAGCAGATATGAATCTCTACAGATTAATTAAACTATAATTCTCTGAAATCCTTAATGAGAATCCTTCAACCTAACAGGTAAACTACTCAGACATATTCATCGAGACAGAAAAATATCATAGGTAGAAAACCAAAAATCATATAATCAAATAGAACTGGGGTTCAAAATCAAGTCTCTTTCGAGATCCAGATCAGCCCCTCAACTCTCTCTGAGTAAAACGTAACATAAGAAAAGCTTAGCCTAACAAGTGGCTGTAAAACCTAATTATATTCCTAAAACACGTTTTGGGGCTTCTTTGTAAATATCAGGAACTTCTGGGCAAAACTGCAATTTCATTATTCTTCATTAAACCGTTGTTTGGCCCATCTCGCTGGTGCAAAGATCGATGCCACAAGTGTGTCGATCGTTGCGTCTCTGAAATCTTGACAGTTAAGTCTATCTCTCGGCCAAATACTCCAATTAGCTCCAGAAAGTGCCATAATCACCAAACATGCTCCAAATGTGCTTGTACCTAATAAACACCTGAAAAGACTCTAAAACGTAGCAAAAAACTCGATAAATGACACATATACCATGGTTAAAATCCCTAAAATCCATGGTATATCAACTCCCCCACACTTAGCTCTTGCTTGTCCTCAAGCAAGACAGAGAACTAAAACATGGTGAAGAGGTTTGAAAACTCTTCAGAAACTCATTTCATCCTAGAAGCTACAATACTCAGATTCCCCTTAGTAAACCACTGCAAGAATCAATCACAGGATATCAAGACCAACATATACTTCCCCCACACTTAGCAATTGTCCTAAGTAAACTCCACAATCACATTCAAGCATTCAAATTCTCCCTACTGACTTCTGCAAGTATTTAAGTGTGGTCTCAACTAAGGAGTATCGATCAAAGGGCACATGGATTCTTACCTTATCAGCTCTAGACCACCATACTATCTTTCTCTAGTCCCTTTCTTCTCTTTCCCTTCCTTAACAACTGATTTTACCCCACTGGGTATCATTTTATTTTTTTATCAGTGTTCTTCCCGTTATGGGGTGTACTTTGGACACATTCCATGGATAGCACATGAGATAATAGGGGTCTCTACCACTCCTGTGACCACTTCGGAGTTACTAACTCATCCTCAGTTTATTATCTTTTTTTTTATTTTTACTTTATAGAAGGGGAGAAGGGAACTAAATAGGATAGGTTGACAGGCTGTGTCAGAACTAACAAGGGAATCCGACACAGAGTATACCAAGCCCTTAGGTGAGAAAATCTAAGTCAGTATTAGGGTGAGGTCAGTAAAGGATCCTCTGATACCTGAAGTGATGTGGGTGTTCCAAGTAGGTTGATCTGTCATGGGGTTTTCTAATAGTCAGAGATAGATCCTGCAACTTCATCCCAATGGTTACTTAGGTTCCTGCAAGTGCTATAAATCTTCTCAAAAATTCACTGTTTCTTACTTAAACAATTTTGACTCAATAAAACAAAATTTTTTTGAAAAATGGACTGACTCTTAAGAAAACAGAAAGATATAAGTCAGTAGAACCTCCCCCACACTTAAGACACACTGTCCCCAGTAGTGTCAAGCGAAGGATTGGTAAAAATAACTAAAATTTGTTAATGGATGTTTGAGTTCTGTCGTATTTTACCTCTGTCGCTCAAGCATCGATCGTTGCACTAAGTGCATCGACCGTTACTTGACGATTTTTCGTTGAGTGTCGATCGTTGCTCATTGTAGCAACGATCGTTGCAATGCGTGTATCAGATCAGTCAGCAAGTTAGCAGGTCAGTCCGTTGGATTCTATCAAATTTTGAATCCTGCAAGCTGGAAAACACTGGAAACAGAGTAAAATCGAAGCAAATAACGTAGCATATCAAACATAACATCCAAAAACAAGAGCATCCTAAAAATCAAAAGGAAAAAGGTGCAAAGAAAAATAAGAAAAGGATAAAAAGTACAGAACCGAAAGTCTGAAAATGGAGATCACTCTCACTCGCTAATATCATATATCCCACCATACATCTCATCGTCATCGGCTGGCTCAGCTATGCGATCAGTGCCGCTCGAAGAAGTAGGAGTCGGGGATCGTCGTCTGCGTCGAGAAGGTCCTGGGACGGGCTGGTGAACCTGTGGCTCCCTCCTGCAAGTGCAGCTGCGCAGGAAATCCCAAATTGTCTTGAACATACCTTCCTGACGCTCTCTCCAATCACCCTCAGACATCTCACGCACAGGCATAGACGGGGCTGGATATGGACCGATGTCCTGTGTAGCAGGGGCAGCAGCAGGTGCAGGTGCAGAGGAGGACGAAGCTCTCGTAGAAGGCTCTCCCAGCGGATGAGCCATAGTAGGCACTGCGCGTCGATCTCTGGCAGGAGGGCGGAAACTCAAAGCATCAATGGTATCAATCTGAGTCAACCTAGCAGCAGGAAGATCAATACCATACTGTGTATCCTCAGGGTCGTAATAAACCCACACTCGCCCCTCCTTCAGCCACGTAGCACTCTGCAAGTGACTGAGATCCAAGAACTCGCGCTCAGTAACGCACTCTATATCCCTCAAAGGGATCCCGCAGTGTCTGAAAATAGGAGTGAGAAGACTCCCTACTGTCTCCTTGCGCGCGCCTTCAAAAGGCTTCTTCTGCAGCTCGCAAAGATGATGAGCAAATACGACTCCCAGGTTGACTTTCCTAGCCGGGTTTCTCACATCAGTACTCCTGAACTGCTCTGTCAGTCCTCTAAATAGAAACTCCAACTCGTTCTTGCGCATCTTGTTGGCCTCATGCTTGCACAATAGAGTGCGTCCCAAGATACGCAAAACATACCTGAGGCGGATGCCTAACCTGAATAACAGGCGTAGTCCGTGAGTGATACCGTCCACCACCAATGTACTGCCAGAACTGCACTGCCTCTGGCGGTTCCCATGGAAGGGTCATGTCGGTGTGTGGCTGCTCAATGCTAAACCCATAAATCCTACAGATATCGAGAAGGGGTACTCGATACCTGGCGCCGAGACACATGAAAGTGAAAGTGCCTCCTCGAGCATCCATGCTGTCCGGGTTCGGGTAGACAACCCTGCATGTGGCAAGCAACTGTCTCACCAGCTCTGGGTATAAATCGTAAGGCTGCATCGGCATTGTCCCCAGACCAATGCCTCTGCACAGCTCCATAACCTGTGTGTCTATGCCGAGACTCTTGCAGGTTGAGTAATCAGCGAACTTGGTTGGCGCTATCTCCATACCACACCCACCGTTATACAGCAACGTGTCGTATTCGTCCCAGTACTCGTGTAGCGGCCTCTCTGTGAAATCGTCCGTACCGAGCATCCTCTTGATACCCTTGCCCCAGTTGCGATCAGACTGAATCAGAAGTTTCTCTGCCCTTGGCCATGGTGGTCCTATGGTCGCATGAACCAAATGATACGGCTGTGGAGGATCAGAGTCCCTGTGCAACCATTCCGGTGGTGGAATGTATTGTCGTGAGGCGCTCGCGACTGTTGCTCGTTTCTTGCGGGGTTGATTTTGAGTTGCCATCTGCAAAACAGAAAATTTGAACAAATCAGTCTCGGCAACTCTCTGTGGAATCGTCGTGCAACGACCGTTGCACTAAGGCAGCGATCGTTGCAAGGCGATTTCTAATACTCGAACATTTCCCCAGAATCGCAGAGCAACGACCGTTGCTTTAGTGCAACGATCGGTGCTTAGCGATTCCGGCTGCAATCAACAGTTAGCATAATTGTTCTAAATTGTGTTATCAACCACAAAATCAACAACAATCCATCACTAAACAACCTAAAGCATAATCATGTCAACATGCATTCATCAATTCCATCTAAAATTTCCAATTTCTAAAACCCTAAAAGTGAAATCCGAAAAATCGAAAATAGAAGTACATTACCTTGATTTCGTGAGAAATGGGTAGGAGAAACAGATTGGGGATGTAAAAATAAGTGAAATAGTGCTTAGAATCAAAGAAATCGATGAAGAAATGGTGATTTTTGGTTGGTGTTCTCGGTGTATCGGCGACGAGAAAATGGAGGAGAAAGAGAGAAAAAGGGTTTAAGGTAACTTACCTTGGTCGTGGGTGCAACGATCGTTGCATACAATGCAACGATCGATGCTAAGTGAACCAGATTGATTCCGGTTTAGCGCAACATACCTTTATTTTCGATTTAAACCAAGTGCAACGACCGTTGCACATGTGAGCAACGATCGTCACATATCTCCAGACTGGGTTCTGTATCTAAAGCTAGCAAAAACAAATAAAAACGTGAAGTCTTAGGAAAAAAACCAAAAAATGAAAAGGAAAAATAATTAAACCTAGCAGTGGGTTGCCTCCCACTCAGCGCTTGTTTTAAGTCATTAGCTTGACTTTTGGAAATGAGGTCAGAATCATGGAGGTTTCAACAGAGACTTTGAGTGTCTCTGTGAATGCCTTATCATCCATGGTGGTGTGTAAGCAGTAGCAGCATGAAGCCGTCCAAGGAACGTAGGAAAGAATGTGGGGTGGGATTGACACTTGGGAGGCTTAAAACCTTTTCCCGCATTCCGAACAGTCGAGTCAGGAGGTTTAAGCTTAGAGGATTTATGCTTTTCCTTTGGCAGAGATTTGATGTTCGGAGCCTTCTGCTTATGGGCATCTTTAAGCTTCGAGGATGTTAGAGCAGACTCTTGTGGAGCCACCATCTTCTTGTCGACCACTACTGTGTGTTGAACAACATCTTTGGACCTTACAGGAGCTTTTGGGAATGGTATTGGAGGTTTGTAGATCCTTTCCTTAGCAACTCCACGAGGTATAAGTGAAACTGCTCCTTTACGGGGTGCAACGACCGATGCATTTGGTGCAACGATCGACACGGTTGTTTCAGCTCGAGTTTCCACTATAGTCTCGGGTTCATCAGCTTCCTGGTCTAATTCAGCAATCTCAAACTCAAATTTCTCCTCTTGACTTGGTCCAGTATCAGTCTGAACCATCCAAGCCAAAAGTTCCATGTCAATCTCCGTTGAGTCAGGTCCGTCGAAGCTCTCAAACTCAGGGAATTCAATATCAGACTCCTCTCTGTTTTCCACAGTTTCCATAGCCTTAACTGCTAGATATGGTCTATGATCCATCCTGTGGTCAACCTGATTATTAACGACATGGGTTTCCTGAGTATCCTTCCTTGTGGTAGGACTTGAAATCTGATCCATCTGTGTATCTAGCAACTTCATATGAGTGTTCAAGGACTCAAATTTCTAATTCAGATTAGTGTACAAGCCCTCAAGCTTCGAGCTGAAAGACGCTGTGTTTTGTTGTTGTTTCGCAATGGACTGCTCCATCATGATCTCTAATCTGCTCCTCTGTGCAGGTACAAAAGATGCTGGACCGGATGTATAACCATAATCTCTTGATCTTTGAGCATGCTTAGAACCTTGTCTCTGCTGATGTCCAAATGTATGTCCATAAAAATCAGCTCCAGCCATATATTTGACCTCTGCAAATCCCTCAGTTTCTGCATCAGCTCGGAACTGTCTCTCCCTTAGTAGGATGTTGTGGATGTCATCTATCTTATTTCTCATCTCAGCTACTTGTCCAACCAACACATGGTAATCTGGCAAGATGGGGTTTCCTTCCCCATCTAGTTTCTGACCTTTTGCGTTGCATATATGACCCTCTTGGTCTCGTAGAACGCCGTTTTCACCGCAAATCAGAATCACAGGTTCCATAGAGTGGAACCTATTGAACGTCTCAGATCTCAGCATTGCTGTTCTCGCCTTGTGTCGATCGATGCAGGGTGGCAACGATCGATGCAGTGTGAATCCCTGCAATCCCAAAAATCAAAAACGTGAGTAAACAAGAAAGATTAAAAAGAATGCTTAGTCTGAATCCTAATACTAAATCTATTGGTGAACTCAAAGAGTCCCCGGCAACGGCGCCAAAAACTTGGAATTAATGCTGGTTTAATCTGTTAGTTCTCGCAAACGAAAGTTTGGTTTGCTGCACTTAGACTTAGAGAATTATCGTAAAGGAATTTGGTTAATTCTATATCCGTGTTTGAGTTCTAGAACAATTATTGATTAGATCTAAATAGATTGATTGCTTGCGTTCCTGATTTCCTGAGAACTCCTGAAACCTAACGCTTTGCCTTCTTGCTTACAATATATAAGCAACGGCGATGGCGCCAAAAACTTGATAGGTTTATAGTTTTATCCCTATTCTACTGCAAGTGCACAGTTAATGCAATCATAGTATATAAGGTATTGAATCCCACAAAGACTCTCAGTCACACAATAGATTATTAGTAGTTCAGATTTGATTAAGCGAAGCAGGTATGGAAACAGTAAACGAAACAGCAAAGTAAATCAAGTGAGTTTGTAAGCAAGAAGGCAAAGCGTTAGGTTTCAGGAGTTCTCAGGAAATCAGGAACGCAAGCAATCAATCTATTTAGATCTAATCAATAACTGTTCTAGAACTCAAACACGGATATAGAATTAACCAAATTCCTTTGCGATAATTCTCTAAGTCTAAGTGCAGCAAACCAAACTTTCGTTTGCGAGAACTAACAGATTAAACCAGCATGAATTCCAAGTTTTATATGTTCACAATTAACCTAAACCAAACTTTCGTTTGCGAGAAGTTTAATTGCTCATCTAGGTTCTTTCTAGTTAAATTAACCAACTTCCGCTGCATTAATCAACCTAACATCATAATTCTGATTAGCTACTTCAGATTAAGCATTAAGAATAACTTAGATAAAGAACTAGCAGATATGAATCTCTACAGATTAATTAAACTATAATTCTCTGAAATCCTTAATGAGAATCCTTCAACCTAACAGGTAAACTACTCAGACATATTCATCGAGACAGAAAATTATCATAGGTAGAAAACCAAAAATCATATAATCAAATAGAACTGGGGTTCAAAATCAAGTCTCTTTCGAGATCCAGATCAGCCCCTCAACTCTCTCTGAGTAAAACGTAACGTAAGAAAAGCTTAGCCTAACAAGTGGCTGTAAAACCTAATTATATTCCTAAAACACGTTTTGGGGCTTCTTTGTAAATATCAGGAACTTCTGGGCAAAACTGCAATTTCATTATTCTTCATTAAACCGTTGTTTGGCCCATCTCGCTGGTGCAACGATCGATGCCACAAGTGTGTTGATCGTTGCGTCTCTGAAATCTTGACAGTTAAGTCTATCTCTCGGCCAAATACTCCAATTAGCTCCAGAAAGTGCCATAATCACCAAACATGCTCCAAATGTGCTTGTACCTAATAAACACCTGAAAAGACTCTAAAACGTAGTAAAAGACTCGATAAATGACACATATACCATGGTTAAAATCCCTAAAATCCATGGTATATCACACAGCCCAGGTGGTGGAGGTTTGGCGCTGTTATGGAACAACGATATAAATCTGGAAGTGCAAAATAAGAGAAACAACTATATCGATACGGTAGTAACATATAGGAAGGAGAAGTTCATAGCAACTTTTATTTATGGCGAGCCCGACAGAACAAAGAGGAAAGCAATATGGCAGGAACTGAATCTCATGAACAATGTAAGCGATTCTCCATGGATATTAACAGGAGATTTCAACGATATAATATCGGAGGAGGAAAAAGAGGGAGGTAGAAGAAGAACAGCAGGATTGTTCACAGATTTCAGGACCTTCTACTCTGAATGCGATCTCTACGACATCAGACATATGGGGAATTCATTGTCGTGGAGAGTGATGGAACTTCGAGCCAATTCTACTAGATTCAGAATTGCTGTCAGGTTCCCGAAGCCTATGATCTAGGGTCTAGCTAATTGAATCAAGGATCTGATCTCGTGTTTACCTGGAGATTGGCAGCGGAAGATGGTCAGATAAACGAGATCTCTGGAGCGCCTCAGATGATGCGCCTCTACTTCAGTCCACACGCACACAAGATGGAATCCGCCGGGATGCTAGTACCGGGGCTCGGATCTCCTGGGAACTGAGTTCTTCGAGGTTTCTGTGTTTTCTCTCTCTCTGAGAAAACACTGTCTGGGCGGCGCTCTATCACACTGGTCGAAATACATAAGATCACTTATATATGTACCGACCATGACGTAAACCGAAACATCAGTTTCGGTTTCGGCCTTGTGTCGACCGACACAGTTAGTGGTGTCGATCGACACAGCAGGCTTTCGGGTTTTTTCTTCGCGAAAAACCCTAGCCGCCGATTATGTCGAATTCGCCTTTCTGTGTCGACCGACACACCCAGTGTGTCGATCGACACCATGCGAAGACAGCAGTTCATCGTTTCAATTCACAGACAAAAACCGAGTTTTTCTTAATCAAAACATGAAACAGCAATCATAAATCTATTCAAATACATCAGTTTTGGAATTATATGCTTCAGATTCAATAGTTAAACCCTAATGCTCTGATACCACTGATGGAACTTCGAGCCAATTCTACCAGATTCAGAATTGCTGTCAGGTTCCCGAAGCCTAGGATCTAGGGTCTAGTTAATTGAATCAAGGATCTGATCTCGTGTTTACCTGGAGATTGGCAGCGGAAGATGGTCAGATAAACGAGATCTCTGGAGCGCCTCAGATGATGCGCCTCTACTTCAGTCCACACGCACACAAGCTGTAATCCGCCGGGATGCTAGTACCGGGGCTCGTATCTCCTGGGAACTGAGTTCTTCGAGGTTTCTGTGTTTTCTCTCTGAGAAAACACTGTCTGGGCGGCGCTCTATCACACTGGTCGAAATACATAAGATCACTTATATATGTACCGACCATGACGTAAACCGAAACATCAGTTTTGGTTTCGGCCTTGTGTCGACCGACACACTTAGTGGTGTCGATCGACACACATATTGTGTCGACCGACGTACCCAATGGTGTCGATCGACACACCTCATTAAAACTCATATTCGATGTGTATCCAATACACATCGACCAGACCATATGCCAATGATCAATCCCATATGAACTATGTCCAACTTGCTTAGGTGTGTGACCCTGTAGGTTCACACGATACTGGAAATGAGTTACAACTCATTTGTCATAAGCGGTTTCTAGCAAAACATTATGACTACCCAGTATCACATGAATTGTCTGATCTCGACAATACAACTATCTCTAGAGCGAGTACAATGTGATTTCAGGACATAATCCCAACAATCTCCCACTTGTACTAGAATTACCTATTCCTATAATCCTTTCGTCGCTATATCTCGATATGGCATAAGGCAAGAGACTGTGTCATCCTTATTATAGCCAACATCATGTTCATCGAACTCCTGATCTATACTGATAAAACAAACGACTGACAATCACCTTGTTTGAGCACAGCCATGCATTTTCTCAGTATCAAATCTTCGATGGGCCCTGAGATATTTATCTCCCGTAATAGGAGGGACAAATCCCATCTTGTACCATCCCTGTTTCTACACATACTTCTTGATACGCTTAAACAATGCCGTTATAGCCGCCAGTTACGGAACGACGTTTGACAAGGTCAAATCGCACCGATTCATATGCTAGAAATCATGATGAACTCAGGTCTAAGGACTATACTCTATAGTCGTAATGAGAAACTCTCATGACACAGATATAACTATCTTGTAGAGTTATCATTAGCGGGTCATGTCCGATCATATGTTCACCAACATATATCTATGTGACTGACTGTGATACTCATATCATTGACTCCATGAAACTTAGTCAACAGTCACCTCACAAACTAGTCTTTCGCGGTTGTCAGTGTCCCACTTTGACAATCTCGACTAGGGACAATCGTAATTTATATCATCTTTTACTTATAGGGTTTCATGATCAAGTCCTCAACTTGATGACCTATATGATGACTATAAAATACTTTGGGACCATTACTTAATTATCCAATAATTAAATAACACCGATGTCAGTTTTAACTTACACCAACACTGCCATAGCATGTCTATGTAAAGATTATAACATAACTAAAATAACTCCCACTAGAATCAAGATCATCTCTTCAGATATCTTATACCTACAGCAACAAAATGAATTTCGTGCTTAGGTTGTGGGAGAGACTGCGGTGTTATTGCTTGAAACAATTCCAACAAACCACACCGCCATTCAGATAAAAGCACTATACTACGGTCCACTGCTTGGAACCTTTCCAACAGATAGCACCGCTATTCAGACAAAGAGATGTGCCAGGTGGGAACCGGGAATCTTC
Source organism: Orychophragmus violaceus (assembly GCA_030180135.1). NCBI lineage: Eukaryota > Viridiplantae > Streptophyta > Magnoliopsida > Brassicales > Brassicaceae > Orychophragmus > Orychophragmus violaceus. The sequence goes on from CM058230.1 coordinate 80,122,900, forward strand.
TTTGTCCGTCTAACTACTTTCAACTGGTTCGTCACTTCCTCAGTTCACCACGAACCTATCCTTAGTGTTTCTCAAACACTTGGGATATTTCTGGCAACTGTTCAGTGACTTTTACCGGAACATATTGGTATTTTCTCGTCATGTTTTATGCGTAAGCTGCATCTAGACGAGCGCAAAATATGGCATTCATGATGGATTCTATTGCAACAGCATAAGCAATCACACTCATTAATAATAGATTAGTTAGTGTTCAAAACACTTCATCTTGCTAAGATTGATACTAGCTCAGCCAGTGTCCAAGACACTTCATCTTGCTAAGATTATTGCCACAAGACCTTTGGTGTGAAGCCATATTTGGAATCATGCATATTGGAACTGTCCAACACCTTATCTTTATATAAGGATTCTGACACGATCCAATTAGCCTATCCAATCTATATCAACAGATACTTATTCCAATAATTCACGAGGCTACTCCCATGTCTTTTGTTTAAATTGTTGGAATCCCTAGGATCCTGGGTCTAGGTGATTGAATCTAAGAACTGACCTCGTGATTACCTGTAGATTGGCAGCGGAAATTGGAGCAGGTAAACGAGATCTAGAGCGCCTCTATCGCTGCGCCTCTATCGTAGTCCACACGCACACAAGCTGGAATCCGCTGGATGCTAGTACCGGTGATCGGATCTCCTGGGATTCTCTACGTGTTTCTCGAGGAAGAGGGTCTGTTTTTTCTGTCAAGAAAAACTGTCTGCGACGGCTCTTTTCTTTTTTTAGGTCGTGTAACCTGGCCCCTATAAATAGGTCCACGGTTTACAAACCGTAACATCAGTTACGGTATCGACCTTGTGTCGATCGTTGCACCCAACGGTAACGATCGACACACCTCTTGCATCGATCGACGCACCAATGGCATCGATCGACACACCTCTTAACACACGAATTCAATGTGTATCCAATACACATTGATCGGACCATATGTCAATGATCAATTCTCTACAGAAGCGTATCCAACTTGCTTAGGTGTGTGACCCTTTAGGTTCACACGATACTAAAAATGAGTTACAACTCATTTGTCATAAGCGGTTTCTAGCAAAACATTATGACTACCCAGTATCACATGAATTGTCCGATCTCGACAATATAACTTTCTTTAGAGTAAGTACAATGTGATTTCAGGACACAATCCCAAAAATCTCCCACTTGTACTGGAATCATCTATTCCCATAATCCCTTTGTCGCTATATCTCGATATGGCATAAGGCAAGAAATTGTGTCATCCTTATTATAGCCAACATCATGTTCATCGAACTTCTGATCTATACTGATTAAAATAAACGACTGACAATCACATCGTTTGAGCACGGCCATGCATTTTCTCAGTATCAAATCTTCGATGGGCCCTGAGATATTTATCTCCTTTTATATAGGAGGGACAAATCCCATCTTGTTCCATCCCTGTTTCTACACACACTTCATGATACGCCTAAGCAATGTCTTTATAGCCTCCAGTTACGGAACGACGTTTGACAGGGTCAAAGCGCACCAATTCATATGCTAGAAAGCATGATGAACTCAGGTCTAAGGACTATACTCTATAGTCGTAATGAGAAACTCTCATGACACAGATATAACTATCCTATAGAGTTCTCATTAGCGGGTCATGTCCGATCATATGTTCACCAACATATATCTATGTGACTGACTATGATACTCATATCATTGACTCCATGAAACTTAGTCAACAGTCACCTCACAAGCTAGTCTCTCGCGGTTGTCAGTGTCCCACTTTGACAATCTTGACTAGGGACAATCTTAATTTATGTCATCTTTTACTTATAGGGTTTCATGATCAAGTCCTCAACTTGATGACCTATATGATGACCATAAAGTACTTTGGGACCATTACTTAATTATCCAATAATCAAATAATACTGATGTCAGTTTATCACAAACATGACTACATCATGTCTATCTGAACATCATAACTAACATAACTCCCACTAGAATCTAGACCACGTCTTCAGATATCTAGTACCTACAGCAACAGCATGAAGCTCATGCTTAGGTTGTGAGAGATGCTGCGGCGTTCTTGCTTGGAGCCATTCCAACAAACCACACCGCTATTCTTTAATAAGCACTATTTTGCGGTCCACTTTTTGGAAAACTTTCCAACAGATAGCGCCGCTACACAGGTAAAATGACATAACCAGGTGACAACCGGGAGTCATCTTTGTCCGTCTAACTACTCATAATTGATTCGTCTATTTCTCTGTTGTACAAGAACCTATCCTTAGTGTTTCTCAAACACTTGGGGATATTCCTTTACAATTGTCCAGTGACTCTTACTTGGAACAAATTTGTATCTTCTCGTCATGCTCTTATGCGTCAGCTGCATTTAGACGAGCGCAAATATGGCATGCATGATGGATTCTATTGCATAAGCAAAAGAAATCACACTCATAGACACTAGCTCAGCCAGTGTCTAAGACACTTCATCTTGCAAAGATCATTGCCATAAGACCTTTGGTGTGAAGCCTTTCTTGGAATCATGCATATTGGAACTGTCCAGCACCTTATAGTCATAAGGATTCTGACACGATCCAATTAGCTCTTCTGATCCATCTCAATGGATCCATATTCCAAGAACTTTCGCGGCTTCTCCCACGTCTATTATTGAATTTGACTTCCGACCCAAACCTTGACTAGACTTCAGCGTTGGAACGTCATTTATGAGATTAAGTGTGTTATAAAAATAAAGTTTTGAGAATTGCAACTACGCTCCCACTTGTTTACTTGTAAACGCACGGTTTCTATTCGTTCCTGATCGAGTCAAAGCCTTTGACCGTTTTAACAGAACATAGATTCCAACTCCAAGATGTTTGCTTCAATCTATAAATAGATCGGTAAAGCTAACATGCATACCTAGCAAATTTTCGGAGTTGGGGCTCACCATCGCTTCTTTGAATTTCGCATGCTCGTCACTTTTCAATGATCATCAGATCACGGCAATCGGTCATGAGGAATCACCCTCGGATTAGTGACGGATCCATCAAGATCAGCGAAATTCTGGCTCCACAGGTTCAGATCCTACAACACTCTGTAGATCCAACCGCTGCTCTTCCTCAACAGGTTTAACAGCCTCCTGTGTTTCTCGAATTTCTTCGAGCTGTACTTTTACTCCCACTGTTTCCTTGGAAAAACATGGTTCCGAACAACAAAACTTTGTTCTCGGATTGGTTGCAAAAGTACTAAGCCTCGGTTTCCTTAGGACAACCGGCGAAGCAGCCCTTATTAGATTTGGATTCAAGTTTGTTTGTTGACAACTGCCTTACACAAACCTTGCAATCCCAATTGATCAGTAAAACATAATTGGAAATCACCCAGTCCACATCCAATCTGGTGTCTTTCAACTGATTCTGATAGAAACATAATTTGCGTAAACATATTCATTTTAGAGCGTATTTTAAAAGATTATGGAAGATTCTTGTGACTCATCATCAATCGGAGCATATCTAATAAGATCCGATTCTTTCTGTTAGATGATCACCCAATTCTTGACTCAAGTATTTTCCTCCGCGATTCAATCGAGGATCTCAACACTTCTGTCAAATCGTATCTACACTTCATCTTGGAACTCCTCAAGGGATTCCTGTTCGTGTCTCATCAAATGAACACAGTCATACTTTATTGATGCCATCAATAAGGTAATGAAGTACAGAAGATTTCCTTTGGCACTAATGCTCATCGGGCCGCACACATTAGTACGTTTAAGGCCCAATAAGCCTCTGGCCCGTTTCCTTTAGCTCTGCAAAAAATGCCTAAGTCATTTGGTCCAGTGAACAGAATTCATATCTCAAATGATTTACAATCAAATGAGTCCAAAATTATGGAACTTCTGAATCCGCTTCACTCTATGTGGTTAAATGACTATGCCAAAGAAAAGTCGAGTTCGAGTAATCAGACTCAAACCTTTAGTATTTGTGTTATATTCAAAATTACGCTGGTTTAAGATATAAAACCCATTCCTAACGGGGTGCTACCATATGATATTTCATTGATATCTAAAGAACAAAACTTGTCTTTTATCAAAATGAAAAACATCCAAAATTCTTTACAAGAAAATGAAAGACATTTCTGCACAAGGCAGATACATAGTAGCAATTACTTCATTTCTAAAACCAAGTATGAAAGGCTCCTACAAGTGGAGAATCTCTACGGCTCATACAGCAACCATTGCTTCATACCAGACACGCAGTTCCACTTGCCCTTTCTTCAACGTTCTACTGTCGCTTAGGTCCTGCATATTTCAAAAATATCAGTACCACAACTAGTATCTAATACTTATGTAGAACTTGAATTAATAACACAATACCTAAAGAAGAAGTACCATACATCTCCTTCATCTCTTGTGAATCTTCCAATAATTTAATGCAATCTCTCTTCCAATGCCCTAACTCATCGCAGTAGAAGCATTTTCTAACACCCGACGGGCCTGACTTGGGCTTATAAGATGACACAGGCTTATCCTGATTCCAAATCTGGACGGCCCTGCCTCTACCCTTGCCAACACAAGATTTCTCAAATCTTTTACCCTTCTTGATGTCTTGCTCTGCTGTTTTGAGCATGCCATGCAGCTCAGTCAACGTCTTCGTCAAGCCTTTCTTGATATAGTTCTCAATGAACTTATCATAGCTTGACGGCAGTGACTGCAGAATGATGTCAGTGGCCAACTCTAAGCTGACAGGACATTCCAGTTTCCCCAGGTTATCAATGTAACCCATCAGTTTAATGACATGAGGACATGCTGGAGCATCCTCTGGTAGCTTGCACCCAGTGAGGGACTTCACCATCTGGAATCTCTCAACTCGTGCCAGATCCTGAAACTTCAGTTTCAGGTTGGTGATCATCTCTATTGGCGACTCCATGTTCTCGTATTGACTCTTCAAGTCCGAGTTCATGGTAGCCAACATCAGATCACGCACATCTACCACATCAATATAATGCTTATTCCAAGCATCATATACTGCATTCGAGCGATTGGTCCCAAGCCTTTCTGGAAGAGCTTTCTCAAGGACATAGTCCTTACTCTCCTGCTTGAGGATTAATCTCAAATTGCGATACCAATCCAGGAAATTTGACCCATTTAACTTGTCCTTCTCAAGGACGGGTCGTAACGAGAAGGTAGTTTTAGACATATGCTGAAAATTTTAAGTAAATAAATTTTAGTTATGATTTCAGAAAATGAGGAATCTTATTCAATAAGAAAACTCGCATTATATTCAAACAATGTTTCCTCTATGAATATAATGATCCAAGACCCATACATCACTAAAATCTGAGTGGACGACTCGTCATCACCCAAAGTTTAGTTATCTAGGTAAGCAAATCATTGCTAATTGTACCCAGTACAACTCTTAGTCGCAGATAAGACAATCCATGTCTCATCCACTCTGATATCTCTGGGCCCAGAACTTCTGATAGCCCAGTCAAGTAAACCAATCTCTTCTGTCTTGTGATCATTGACAGTCGCACTGCAAGACCATCAACACTACTACCTGCCTTACTCATGTTGCGGTGGACACCAAGGACTCCAAGACTATCCAACAAACGACACGAGTCTTGACAGTTGACCATATTGAATAACTAAGCTTCGGTCTAACACACATCCAATGTGTATTAAATAGGTTTAGAACATTTTTAACTTTTAATTTCAATTAAGTTTTACTTGTTCTAATTTGAGTGGGTTAGGTCATTTGGTTTGGTTTTTCAATCATCTGGTTCAAAACCAAACGATTACGGTTCGCATCGTCAGCACGCGCATCGACTGACATACTTGGTCGACATTTGATATGCAACCTTTACCAACCCTATAACCGGTCTTAGACCAATTGCGATAACCGGTCCAATCTAATTGGACCGACTTATCCAATCAAACTGATCTTAACCAATTAAATCGGTTTATTCTAATTAAGATAACCAGTTCAATTCAATTGAACCAATTCATCCAATTTAAACCGATCTAATCTACCTTAACCAAGCATGATAACCAGTTCAATCCAATTGAACCGATTCAACCAATCGCAAGGCCTGTGTCGACCGACACTTAACCTGTGTCGATCGATACAGTAGGGTATCAGGGAATTTTTAATCGAATTAAACCGATATAACCATGCGAAATAACCGGTTCAATCCAATTGAACCGATCTATCCTTTCGCACAGCCTGTGTCGATCGATGCACCCAGTGTGTCGATCGACACAGTGCGATTTCTAAATCGAAACCCATTGTTTTAATTAGGTGAATTCGCGGTGCATCGATCGACACAAGTTTGTGTCGATCGACGCTATGCGAAAACACAATTGCTTTTGCATTTTCGCGCTGCATCGATCGATGCACCCAGTGCACCGATCGATGCTGTGCGAAAACCCTAAATTAGTTTTGCCATTTTCGCGCTGCATCGATCGACACACCCAGTGCATCGATCGATGCTGTGCGAAAACACAGTTCTTCGTTTTCGATATTAACAAATCCGAGATTCTTATTATCAAAACGAATCCTAGCTAGCATCAATTCAATCAAAAACCATTCTAATCGAATTCCAGGAAACTGATTCAATCTATTAAACCCTATGGCTCTGATACCACAGTTGGAATCCCTAGGATCCTAGGTCTAGGTGATTGAATCTAAGAACTGACCTCGTGATTACCTGTAGATTGGCAGCGGAAATTGGAGCAGGTAAACGAGATCTAGAGCGCCTCTATCGCTGCGCCTCTATCGTAGTCCACACAAGCTGGAATCCGCCGGGATGCTAGTACCGGTGATCGGATCTCCTGGGATTCTCTACGTGTTTCTCGAGGAAGAGGGTCTGTTTTTTCTGTCAAGAAAAACTGTCTGCGACGGCTCTTTTCTTTTTTTAGGTCGTGTAACCTGGCCCCTATAAATAGGTCCACGGTTTACAAACCGTAACATCAGTTACGGTATCGACCTTGTGTCGATCGTTGCACCCAACGGTAACGATCGACACACCTCTTGCATCGATCGACGCACCAATGGCATCGATCGACACACCTCTTAACACACGAATTCAATGTGTATCCAATACACATTGATCGGACCATATGCCAATGATCAATTCCCTACAGAAGCGTATCCAACTTGCTTAGGTGTGTGACCCTTTAGGTTCACACGATACTAGAAATGAGTTACAACTCATTTGTCATAAGCGGTTTCTAGCAAAACATTATGACTACCCAGTATCACATGAATTGTCCGATCTCGACAATACAACTATCTTTAGAGTAAGTACAATGTGATTTCAGGACACAATCCCAACATAAATTTGACTTCCGACCCAAGTCTCACAAGACTTAACCGACGGAACGTCGTTCATGAGATTAAGTACATTATGTACACACGGTGTGAGAATTGCAATTACGCTCCCTCTAGTCTTCTTGTAAACGCATGGTTTCATTTCTTTTCTGATCAAGTCAAAACTTTTGACCACAATATCAGAATGTTGATTCCAACTCCAAGATGTTTGCTTCAATCCAGAAATGGATCGGTGAAGCTAACATGCATACCCAGCCAATTTTCGGAGTTGGGGCTCACCATCGCTTCTTGAATTTCGCATGCTCATCACTTTTCAATGATCAACAGATCACGACAATTGGCTACGAGAAATCACTCTCGAGTTAGTGACGGATCCTTTCGGATCTGCGAATTTCAGGCTCCACAGGTGTAGATCCTACAGCACTTTGTAGATATCACCGCTGCTCTCCCTCAACAGGTTGAGCAGCCTCCTGTGTTTATCGAATTTCTTCGATGTGTACTTTTACTCCCAGTGTTCCTTTTGAAAGTATGATCTTTCTCAAAAGACACAGTTCCTAACAACAAATCATTGTTCTTGGATCGGTTATAAAAGTAGTAAGCCTCGGTTTCCCTAGGACAACCAGCGAGGTATAACTAATCAGATTTGGGTTCAAGCTTATTAGCTATCATCCCCAAATCATCAGAAACAACTTTCTTGAAAAGACTTCCAGTCCGCATCCAATGTGGTGTCTTTCAACTGATTCTGATTGAAACCCTTTTCTGCGCAAAGACAGACATTTTAGAACGAATTCTTAAATGATTATGGAAGATTCCTGTGACTCATCATTAATCGGAGCATATCTAATAAGATCCGATTCATTCTGTCAGATGATCACCCAATTCATGACTCAAGTATTTTCCTCCGCGATCCAATCGAGGATCTCAATACTTCTGTCAAATCGGTTCTACACTTCATCTTGGAACTCCTCAAGGGATTCCTGCTCGTGTTTCATCAAATGAACACAGCCATACTTATTGATGCTATCAATAAGGTAATAAAGTACAGAAGATTTCCTTTGGCACTAATGCTCATCAGGCCGCATACATCAGATCATGTGTAAATCCCAATAAGCCCTTGGCCCGTTTCCTTTAGCTCTGCTAAAAGGGCCTTAGTCATTTGGCCCAGTGAGCAGAATTCATATCTCAAACGATTAATAATCAAATGAGTCCAATACTATGGAACTTCTGAATCCGCTTCACTTTATGTGGTTAAACGACTATGCCAAGGAAAAGTCGAGTTCGAGTCATCAGACTTAAACCTTTAGTATTTGTGTTATATTCAAACTCACGCTGGTTTAAGATATAAAACCCATTCCAAACGGGGTGCTACCATGTGATATTTCATTAAGATCTAAAGAACAAAACTTGTCTTTTATCAAAATGAAAAACATCCAAATTCTTTACAAGAAAATGAAAGACATCTCTGCACAAGGCAGATACATAGTAGCAATTACTTAATTTCTAAAACCAAGTATGAAAAGCTCCTACAAGTGGAGAATCTCTACGGCTCATGTAGCAACCATTGCTTCATACCAAACACGCAGTTCCACTTGTCCTTTCTTCAACGTTCTACTGTTGCTTAGGTCCTGCATATTTCCAAAATATCAGTACCACAACTAGTATCCAATACAAACGTAGAACTTGAAGTAATAACACAATACCTGAAGAAGAAGTACTATACATCTCCTTCATCTCTTGTGAATCTTCCAAGAACTTAATGCAATCTCTCTTCCAATGCCCTGACTCATCGCAGTAGAAGCACCTTTTAACACCAGACGGGCCTGACTTGGGCTTATAAGATGACACAGGCTTGTCCTGATTCCAAATCTGGACGGCCCTGCCTCTACCCTTGCCAACACAAGATTTCTCAAATCTTTTACCCTTTATGATGTCTTGCTCTGCTGTTTTGAGCATGCTATGCAGCTCAGTCAACGTCTTTGTCAAGTTATTCTTGATATAGCTTTTGATAAACTTATCATAACTAGACGGCAGTGACTGCAGAATGATGTCAGTGGCCAACTCTAAGCTGACTGGACATTCTAGTTTCCCCAGGTTATCAATGTAACCCATCAGTTTAATGACATGAGGACTTACTGGAGCATCCTCTGGTAGCTTGCACCCAGTGAGAGACTTCACCATCTGGAATCTCTCAACTCGTGCCAGATCCTGAAACTTCAGTTTCAGGTTGGCAATCATCTCTATTGGCGACTCCATGCTCTCGTATTGACTTTTCAAGTCCGAGTTCATGGTAGCCAACATCAGACCACGCAAATCTACCACATCAATATAATGCTTATTCCAAGCATCATATGCTGCATTCGAGCGATTGGTCCCAAGCCTATCTGGAAGAGCCTTTTCAAGAACATTGTTCTTGCTCTCCTGCTTGAGAATGAATCTCAAATTCTGATACCAATCCAGGAAATTCGATCCATTTCACTTGTCCTTCTCAAGGACGGATCGCAATGAGAAAGTAGTCATGGACATAAGCTGAAATCCAAGAAAAACAAAGATTTAGTTATGTATATGATGAGAAATCTTATCTAATAAGAAAACTCGCATTATATTCAAACAATGTTTCCTCTATGAATATAATGATCCAAGATCCATACTTCACCAAAATCTGAGTGGGCGACTAGCCATCATCCAAACTTTAGTTATCTAGGTAAGCAAATTATTGCTAATTGTACCCAGTACAACCCTTGGTTATGGATGAGACAAACTATGTCTAATCCACTCTGATGTCTCTGGGCCCAGAACTTCTGATAGCCCAGTCAAGTAAAACCAATCTCTTCTGTCTTGTGATCACTGACAGTCGCACTGCAAGTCTGTCAATGACCACCTGCCTTACTCATGTTGCAGTGGATACCAAGGACTCCAAGACTATCCAACAAACGACACAAGTCTTGACAGTAGACAAGATTTGGGCAAGACATCAAGGTTACTTGATATTTAGTTGAGGAAACTAAACCCAAAAGTTTAGCAAATCAATCTCTTAGGTCATGTAATTGTTGATGTTTAGCACTGCAAATCCATCAACATAACTACCTGTCTTACTCACGTAATTGTGGACACCAAGCTCTTGGCTAGACCATCACACAATGAAATGAGTCTGGACAGTTGACCATATTGAAGCTAATCTTTGATCAAGGTTTAAGTCTAGATTGGTTTCTACAAATTCAAGGTTCAATAACCAGAATTTCGAGCACTGTGTCGATCGACGCAGACCATGTCTGTCGATCGACACTACCAAACAAAAACCGGATTTCAATAACCGGTTAATCCAATTAACCTGGTTCATTAAACCGGTCATGTCGATCGACACAACCCATGTGTGACGGTCGACATGGACCTAAACCGAAGATAGTTTTGATAACCGGTTCAATCCAATTGAACCGACTTATCAGATCAAGCTGATCTTAACCATTCAAATCGGTTTATACTAATTGCGATAACTGGTTCAATCCAATTGAATCAATTCATCCAATTTTAAACCGTTTTAACCAGTTTCAACTGATCGCGATAACCGGTCCAATTCAATTGAACCGTTTTATCCAATCAAACTGATTTAACCTATCGGTTCATGCTAATTGAGATAATCAGTTCAATCCAATTGAACCAATTCATCCAATTTAAACCGATCTATTCGAACTTAACCAAGCATGATAACCGGTCCAATCCAATTGAACCGATTAACCATTCGTTAGGTCTGTGTCGACCGACACTCAACCTGTGTCGATCGACACAGTAGGCTTTCAGGTTTTCTACGAGAAAAACCCTAGCCGCCAAATTTGATATGTGTCGACCGACACTTAACCTGTGTCGATCGACACTCGACCGAATCTGTTCTGTGTCGACCGACACTCAACCTGTGTCGATCGACACAGCAGGCTTTTGGGTTTTTTCTTTGCGAAAAACCCTAGCCGCCGATTCTGTCGAATTCGCCTTTCTGTGTCGACCGACACACCCAGTGTGTCGATCGACACCATGCGAAGACAGCAGTTCATCGTTTCAATTCACAGACAAAAACCGAGTTTTTCTTAATCAAAACATGAAACAGCAATCATAAATCTATTCAAATACATCAGTTTTGGAATTATATGCTTCAGATTCAATAGTTAAACCCTAATGCTCTGATACCACTGATGGAACTTCGAGCCAATTCTACCAGATTCAGAATTGCTGTCAGGTTCCCGAAGCCTAGGATCTAGGGTCTAGTTAATTGAATCAAGGATCTGATCTCGTGTTTACCTGGAGATTGGCAGCGGAAGATGGTCAGATAAACGAGATCTCTGGAGCGCCTCAGATGATGCGCCTCTACTTCAGTCCACACGCACACAAGCTGTAATCCGCCGGGATGCTAGTACCGGGGCTCGTATCTCCTGGGAACTGAGTTCTTCGAGGTTTCTGTGTTTTCTCTCTGAGAAAACACTGTCTGGGCGGCGCTCTATCACACTGGTCGAAATACATAAGATCACTTATATATGTACCGACCATGACGTAAACCGAAACATCAGTTTTGGTTTCGGCCTTGTGTCGACCGACACACTTAGTGGTGTCGATCGACACACATATTGTGTCGACCGACGTACCCAATGGTGTCGATCGACACACCTCATTAAAACTCATATTCGATGTGTATCCAATACACATCGACCAGACCATATGCCAATGATCAATCCCATATGAACTATGTCCAACTTGCTTAGGTGTGTGACCCTGTAGGTTCACACGATACTGGAAATGAGTTACAACTCATTTGTCATAAGCGGTTTCTACCAAAACATTATGACTACCCTGTATCACATGAATTGTCCGATCTCGACAATACAACTATCTCTAGAGCGAGTACAATGTGATTTCAGGACATAATCCTAACAGAGAGGTCGGAGACACACACATTTAGTGCATTGCATATTGGACATGGTAATTGCAAATGGAGCATGGGCAGAACGATTCCACATAAGTTGCTCTAAATACCTCAACTTCGAAAGCTTGGATCATAGGCCGCCTTATATATCATGGTTTTTCTAGATTTTTAACCATGATATAAGTGTATATATTGAGTCTTTAACCTTGTATTTCGAGTCTATTACAGGTAAGCTTGCGTTTGGAGCAAAGCTAGGAGTTTTGGGACGCTTATGGTGATTTCTGAAAGAAGTTGAAGTTGGAGCCGTAATCACGATTTGATGTCGACCGACACTGACTTTAGTGTCGGTCGACACTGAAGGCCAACAGACATACGCCGGATGATCACATCTTTTGAAGAATTGCAAAAAGACCAAGAAGTTTCCTTATTTCTAGTTTGGCCCCAAAACGTGTTTAGTGATTTATAATTAGGTTTTTGAGAGTTGTATCTCTCACCTTTTTCTGTCTTTGTTTTGGCTTTTTCTTTGGAGACTGAGAGTTTTTTCTTGGGGCTGATTTTGCTACTTGTAACCTTTGAGAGAAGGATTTCGGACCCCATTTCATTTATCTATTAAATTTTGTTTTCAATTCAAACATGTCTTGTCTTATTGATTTCATGTCTGAGTAGTAACCTCATTTAGATTTAGGGATTCTCATAGGGATTTCATGCTTTGTTAGATCACTAGATAATTAGGATTATATATCTATATGTTCATCACCTAAGTTGATATTGAAACTGAATTCTGGATTGATCACCTAGAGTTTAGATCTTGGATCATTAATTTGGCACAAGAGTGTGAATTATAATCTTACAGAACTTAGTGTGAGCAATTTGATTAGATGCAAGGAAATTTGATCTAGAGAATGGTGAACCAAAGAACTTGCTATTAATGCTTGTCTAGAACTCTAAGATTGCAAAGAGATTTGAATCATTAGGTTGCTAGACATAGATAATAATCGCAGCGAGAGTTGGTTTATTGACATTTGTGATTCTAGTTCTTGAACCTGTGTTTAATCTGAATCATGATTATTAAATTGTCTGACATTGCATGATTTCCTGAGAACTTCCTAAGTCTAGCGTTTTTCTCCCATCGAAACACTCTTTAAATTTACTTGCATTGTTTATTGCTTTCACCTGATTGACTTATCTGAGTTTGAAAACATATAATATGTCGTGTGAACTTGAGTCTCTGTGGATTCGATATCCTTTGTACTACAGTTGCATTTTTGTGCTCTTGCAGTTAGAATAAGGATTAAAATTTGCTATATCAAGTTTTTGGCGCACTTGTAGCAAGGTAACAAGTTCTACACAGCTTGCACTGGTAGCGGTCAGAAGAGTGTTTTCTAAGCAATCAAAACTCTTATGGATATGGTCGAAACCTACTTTTTAGAAACCTTTTCAGCAGAATAACTCCTATCAGAGGACCTACGGAGCTTCTTCTTATCAGGCACCTTGTGTTACTAATGCTCATGAGAGTAGATTGGAAGCTATGATGGAGCAGTTACTTGAGGGGGAGATGAAGACTACTGTGGACTTCAACAAGAAGATAGATGCCATCTACACTGATCTGAATGGGAAGTTTGAGTCTTTGAGCACACATGTGAAACAATTGGATACTCAAGTTGCTAAAACTGCTGGAACTGTCAAGAGGCAAGATAGATTCCTTCCTGGAAGGACAGATACCAACCCGAAGCATCAGTGCAATGCCATAACACTGTGGAGGCGGTTGAGTTCTAAGGAACTTGTGGATTTAGAAGAATTGGAGGAAGAAGAGGCTGAATCCGAGAGTTAGTGTTGACCGACACCACCCCTGGATGTCGATCGACACCAAATTCTTTGAATTCTCGTGACGAACAAAAATCTACCGAGATCGATTACGCAGTCGACTTGAAGCGTACAGGATCTGATGCTATGAATAAGACCCATGTTGCTGATGGGAAGGTGTATAAACCCAAGGTACCTTTTTCAAGAAACCCGAAGCAGCCCAAATTCGAAAAATTCAAAGCTAAGTACACTGCTATGTTGAGAAATCTCACTCTTCCAATGCCCTTGTTGGATGCTATCAACAAAAATCCGGTGATGAAGAGGTGTTGAAAAAGATGCTCACATCGGACATGGGAGATGAAGAGTGTGTGATGATGATTAGTGAAGTCTGTAGGGTTGTCATCAAGATCAGAATTCCGCAGAAGCAGAAGGATCTAAGAAGCTTTCTATTAGACTGCACTATTTTCAGAGACAGATTTGAGAGACCGATGTGTGATCTAGGATTGATTATTAATCTGATGCCATATTCAGTCGCTAAGCAGATGGGAATGATAGATTTCACACCCAATAGGATCTCTTTGATTCTAGGTGATCCCTCCATAAGAATTCCTGAAGGTCTCTTTGAGGATGTACCGGTGAAGATTGGTGAATGTGTAATTCCCATAGATTTTTAAGTCTTGCAGTACAATGAAGAGCCTAAAGATCCTCTTATCTTGGTCAGACCTTTCATCGCTACAGCTGGTACTATTATTGATGTGAAGCGAGGGAATTTTGTGTTGGAATTGTGTCCAGCAATCTCTGTATTGTCTCTATAACGTAAGAGTATGTCAGTGATCAGACATAAGTCATACAATACTGGGGGTCATGATGGCTTGCTAGAGTCCGCTCATGATCTATAAGTCTTGGACTTATTGCCTTTATTGTATGATCCCATATGGGTCACACGCTTAAGCTAGCAGGAAATAATGTTGGAACGGCATAGCAGAAGTACGACAAAAGTGCTAGGCATTTGTCGTACTAAGAGAGAAAGATTAATGGGTCTGATTAAATGGGATTTAATCAGATTGGGCCCAAAAGCCCAAAAGGGAAAGAGAAGGCTTTTAATGACTAAAAGCCAAGTCTCTTCTCTCCCAACCCTAAGCCACCCAGCCGCGATCTCTCTCTCTTTCTGGCGCCTCCCTCAGCTCGGTCTAGCAGCCAGTTTCCTGTGATTGCGTGTGTGAGCCTTTGGAGGATCCATCTCTCGGTGTATCTCCCTGATCATTGACCTGTTCATCAATTCCGCTGCAAACAAACAGGTAAAAGGTGAGATCTAATGTTTCTAAATAAGAACACCCAGATCTAATGCATGTTTAGGTTGATATCAATATGAGAATTGAATCAGGATCAACCAAAACTTCCAACAGTGGTATCAGAGCCATTGGTTCTTAGGTTTCTTGTTTTAGATTCATTGTTTAGGTTGTTTATTCTGTTTAGATGTGTTTTGAATCCATTACTGATAAGAAAAACACATAAGAAACTGAATTAAAATCCTGAACAAACACTTGAATCACAAAACCGAGCTATATGACTCGGGTTTTGTTGATTGGCCAAGGCGTGATCGACCCGGCTTGGCCGGTTGGTGATCACGGCCGAAAGGCGAACGGTCGGGATCGGAACGATCGGGATCGGACGGTCGGGATGACCGGTTCGGTCGATCGGCCGAGTGATCGCACGGCGATCGCGACCGATTCCGATGCGTCCGTCCGTGCGCTGCGTCCCGTCCGTCTGGCGAGCGTCCATCCGGTCGCGTGCGCCGTCCCTGTCCCGTCCCGAACGTCCGGCTGGTTCGACCCGACCGTCCTCGATCTCGGATCGAACGGTTCGCGGCTGAGCGGCTGGACAAGATGTTCTTGGCTGGAAATTAGGTCACGACCAACTCGGTTTGGTTCGTGACTAATTCGGTTCGGTTCAATGCTCGGTTTAAGATTTAATTAAAATTGATTTGTTCTGGTTTAATAAACAGATTTTAATAATTTTATTAAAGTCTGGTTAAACCAGGATTAGAAATCCAATGTCGAAAGAAATATTGGATTTAGTGCCTAAACCGGGAATTTCTAATTTGATTTGGTTGGACCAAATAAATTGAGAGATTCCGGTTTAGTAAATAACCGGTTGACAATTGTGGTCATCGTAGTAATTGAAACTTGGTTAGACCAGTTTTAATGAACCAGACCGGTTATGTCAATTAATTGGACAATTGGGTCATGTCTTGGACATGGACCAATTCTTGGGCCTCGGGCCAAGAAGTTAAAACAATTGGGCCATTAATTGAGTCATTCTTCAGATTTAAATTTAAAACTTATTTTATAAAATAATATTATGAAATTCGATTTTAAATTTTATAAAGTTCCGAAATTTCGAAATTAGAAAGTTTCCAAAATTAGAAGTTTCTGAATTTGCGGGTTTTGGATTTTAAAGAAGTTTCTAAAGTTAGAAAGTTTCCGGTTTTAGAAAGTTTCCAATTTTAGAAAGTTTCCAAAAATAGTAGGTTTCCATAAATAGAAAGTTTCCCGAAATAGTAATCTTCTATTTTGGGAATGATTTTAATAAACCTACAAACCTCAAATAATATCAAGCGTTGGATGTCTTGTCCGGGCTATGTCAGCTGTCAAAGCCCATTCAATTGCATTCATGGCCTTACAGTGTGAGGATGTCTGCTTTTGCGTGGGTAAGACGGTTTGTGATTCATAAATGTCATTGGGAGTCCCAGACATTAATGATTACATGACTGTATAGTCCGGTTTTCTTGACTAGGCCATCGGGAGTCCCGGGCCTTGAGACATCAGAGTGGATTGGGCCTCGGGCCCAGATTCACAACCAAGAGTTATATCACGGATATAATTAGCCGATATAGGGCTTACCGATATAAGCTAAGGTTGGGTGACGGCCAGTGGCCCACTTTAATCTTAGTTATATGTGGATCTTGGAATCATTATATTCTATTGAGGGTAACTTAGGTTATTGAATATAATGCGTGATTAATCATATTAAATTTTAATACGAGATTAATCATTTTGAACATATAACTAATAACCTTTTATTTATATATTTCAGATATGACTACTACAAGCACTCAAAACACATTCTCGATCCGGTCTGTTCTCGAGAAGGAGAAGCTGACTGGAACGAACTTCCTGACATGGTCAAGGAACTTGAGGCTGGTCCTCAAGCAGGAGAAGAAGGATTACGTCCTTCGAGATCCCCTCCCCGAGAGGCCTCTTGCCAATGCTGCCAGGACTCTGCACAATGCTTGGGAAAAGCATTCGTCAGATGAAAATGATGTTTATTGCCTGATGTTGGTGACAATGACTCCTGAGCTGCAAAAACAGTTCGAAAGTGTATTGTCTCCAATCGAGATCATGGCAAGCCTGAAATCGCTTTTTCAGGAGCAGGCTAGGACCGAGAGGTTCCAGACAGTTAAGAACCTCTTGGACTGTAAGTTGGCTGCGAATGCGGCAGTGAGTCCTCATGTGTTGAAGATGATGGGTTATCTCGATCATCTTCACAAACTCGACTGCCCAATCAGCCAGGAACTTGCCTGCGACATCATTCTGCAGTCTTTACCTGCAAGCTATGATCAGTTCATTCTGAACTTTAACATGCATGTCTTGAGTAAGACACTGCCTGAGCTTCACGGAATGCTCAAGACTGCAGAGCCCAACTTGAAGAAAACCGCCAAGGACCCCAATGTACTTATGGTACAAAAGGGCAAGGGGTTTAAGAAGTCTTCTGCTAAGGATAAGGGAAAGGCCAAGGGTGTCCAAGTCGTGGACAAGGACACGCCAAAGCCCAAGCCCAAGTCCAAGGCTGGGCCTACTGACATGTGCAGGTTCTGCAAAGAACTGGGGCATTGGAGAAGAGATTGCAAGAAATTCCAGGAAGGTCTAAAGGAATTAAAGAAGAAGACTTTCGAGACTTCTTCATCAGGTATTTTTGTTATAGAAGTTAATACAACTACTTCTGATAATACCTCATGGGTCATGGATACTGGTTGTGGGGCTCATATTTGTACTAATATGCAGGCACTCAGCAACAGTAGAAGGCTGAAGCAAGGACAAGTAGAGCTACGAGTTGGGAATGGAGCGAAAGTTTCAGCACTAGCTGTAGGAACATACTTGTTGTCTTTACCTTCGGGATTGATTTTAGAACTTAATAATTGTTATTTTGTACCTGCTATAAGCAGAAATATTATTTCAATTTCTTTGTTGGATTTGGAAGGTTATGATTTTTCAGTTAAGAATAAATTATGTTCCTTCAATCGCAACAATTTGTTCTATGGTTCTGCCCCTCTTACGAATGGGCTTTACATACTCGATCAATCCGCGCCAATTTATAACATTAATACAAAACGGTTTAAACCTAATGAGGAAAACCGAACGTTTCTATGGCATTGTCGTTTAGGGCACATCAGCGAGAAACGCATCAAGAGGCTCCATTCGAATGGACTTCTTGGCTCATTTGACTTTGAGTCATGTGAGAAATGCGAATCCTGCATAATGGGCAAAATGACACGGGCCCCCTTTAATAAACCTAACGAGAGGGCCAGTGACTTATTGGGCCTGATACACACTGATGTGTGTGGCCCAATGTCCACTAATGCAAGAGGAAACTATCAGTACTTCATTACCTTCACTGATGATTTCAGTAGGTATGGATATGTTTATTTGATGAAACATAAGTCTGAATCTTTTGAGAAGTTCAGAGAATTCCAAAATGAAGTACAGAACCAACTTGGCAAAAGCATTAAGGCTCTTCGGTCCGACCGAGGAGGAGAATACTTAAGCCAGGAATTCAGTGATCATCTAAGAGAGTGTGGGATCGTGTCCCAACTCACTCCTCCTGGAACACCTCAATGGAATGGTGTGTCTGAGAGGAGAAATCGGACCTTATTGGATATGGTTCGATCTATGATGAGTCACACAGACCTTCCAATATCCCTTTGGGGATATGCTCTGCTAACAGCAGTGTTCACTCTAAATAGAGCGCCATCAAAAGCAGTAGCAAAGACACCATATGAATTATGGACTGGAGAAGCTCCAGTGCTGTCTTATCTAAGAATTTGGGGTTGTGAAGCCTATGTTAAGAGATTAATCTCAGATAAGCTTACACCAAAATCTGATAAATGCTACTTCATTGGTTATCCACGGGAAACCAAGGCTTATTACTTCTATCTACGTTCCGAGAACAAGATCTTTGTTGCTCGGGATTGTAACTTTCTTGAGAGAGAGTTTCTCTCTAAGAAAGACAGTGGGAGTAAGGTACTGCTTGAAGAAATTCAAGATGAACAGGATACTGCTCAACCTAATGAGGAAGAGCAGCAGGAGGATCTACAAGAAATTGTAGAGCCTGAACCTGTAGTACCTGAAGTTCGAAGATCCGGGAGGATCCGTCACGAACCCGAGAGATATCAGGGATTCCTCGTGACTGACTGTCATGATCTTTTGATCATTGATGGTGATGAACCATCGAACTTCAATCAAGCCATGATGGGCCCAGATTCCTCAAAGTGGCGCAAGGCCACTGATTCCGAAATGGACTCCATGTCGGTCAACCAAGTCTTTTCGTTGGTTGACTTACCCGCTGGTGTAAAAGCCATCGAGTGCAAATGGATCTTCAAGAAGAAGATTGACGTGGATGGAAATGTCCAGATTTATAAAGCCAGGTTGGTGGCAAAAGGTTTCAGACAAGTTCACGGTGTGGACTACGATGAAACCTATTCACCGGTGGCTATGATGAAATCTATTCGGATTCTACTAGCAACTGCAGCTTTTCATGATTATGAAATTTGGCAGATGGACGTGAAAACCGCCTTCCTGAATGGTATTCTGGAAGAGGATGTGTATATGACGCAACCTGACGGTTACATAGATCCAAAGAATGCTGGGAAAGTATGCAAGCTTCATAAATTCATTTATGGATTGAAGCAAGCATCGAGGAGCTGGAATCTTCGTTTTGATGAAGCGATCAAGCAATTTGACTTCATCAGAAACGAAGAAGAACAATGCGTGTATAAGAAAACTAGTGGGAGCAAAATCGTTTTTCTTATTCTGTATGTTGATGACATACTGCTTCTCGGAAACGACGTTCCAATGCTGAAGTCTGTAAAGGACTGGCTTGGAAGTTGTTTTTCCATGAAAGACATGGGTGAAGCCGCATACGTTCTTGGAATTAGGATCTATCGGGATAGACCTAAGAGGCTGATAGGCTTGTGTCAAGACTCATACATTGACAAAGTCCTACAAAGATTCAGCATGAAAGATTCCAAGAAGGGCTTCACGCCAATGGTACATGGCACAACGCTAAGCAAGAAGCAGAGCCCTACGTCGGCTGCTGAGCTTGAGCGCATGAAGAATATTCCTTATGCATCTGCAATAGGATCTGTCATGTATGCCATGATCTGTACTCGTCCTGATGTTGCTTATGCATTGAGCATGACGAGTAGATACCAGTCAAATCCAGGTGAAAACCATTGGATTGCCGTAAAGAATATCTTGAAGTATCTAAGACATACTAAGGATAAATTCTTGGTGTACGGTGGAAGTGATGTGCTTAAAGTCAGTGGATTCACGGACGCAAGTTTCCAGACAGACACAGATGATTTCCGGTCACAGTCCGGTTATATCTTTTGTCTGAATGGCGGTGCAGTAAGTTGGAGAAGCTCCAAGCAGGACACCGTTGCTGATTCCACCACAGAAGCTGAATATATCGCCGCCTCAGAAGCAGCGAAGGAAGCTGTTTGGATACGAAAGTTCATTATGGAACTAGGTGTGATACCAGATGCGGCTGAGCCTCTAGCACTGTTTTGTGACAACAATGGTGCTATAGCTCAGGCAAAGGAACCAAGATCACACCAGAAATCCAAGCATGTTCAAAGAAGATATCACTTGATACGTGATATCATTAATAGAAAGGAAGTCAAGATCAGCCGAGTTCCGACAGATGATAACGTCGCTGATCCGTTGACAAAGCCACTCCCAAGGCCTAAGCTCGAGTTCCTGACTGAAGCTGTAGGCATTAGAAACATTGAAATGTAATCTAAATTTGAGTGGGAGTTTTGTGAGCTTTATTTTGGTTATTTGATATGTTCATGTAAAACATTATTTATGTTTTAATGAAATTATTATTTCAAGATTATTTTAACTGTGATGAAATAATCGTTCCAAAATGATATGAACCATTTTATAGGTCATCGAAGTAAATGATTTGATCTTGAGTCATCGAAGTCATTTAGCTTGATCATGAGATCCTATATTTGATAAATGTTTTATATCATCATGTCCCTAGTCGAAGGTTGTCGAAATTGGAACATCAACAACCGTGTGAGACTGGATTGGTACGTGACTTATGACAAAGTCTCAATGTGTCATAGATGCGCGGCATCAAAGTCAGTACATAGGTGTATGTTGGGAACATACGACCGGACAAGACCCGCTAATAAGAACTCTTCAGGATATTTATATCTGTGTCATAAGAGATTCTTACTACGACTATAGAGTATAGTCCTTAGACCTGAGTTCGCATGCATGTGACTGCATATGGACTGATGCACTTTGATCATTGTCTAACGCTATCGTTCTGTGATAGCTATAAGGACCTTGTTTGGGTGCATTATGAAATGAGTAGTTTACAGTGATGGAACAAGATGGGATTTGTCCCTCCAATATAAATGGAGTGAATATCTCTGGGCCAATCGGAGATTTGAATACTGGAAAACGCATGGCCATGCTCAAACGGACTTTCCCGAGTCGTTTGTATTGTCAGTATCAAATCAGAGTCCGATGAACAAGATTAGGCTTTATAAGGATGACACTAATCTTGCCTTATGACTAATCGAGATATTGAGACGAAAGGGATTATGAATACAGAGATTCCAGTTCAAGTGGGAGATTGTTGGAATTGTGTCCAGCAATCTCTGTACTGTCTCTATAACGTAAGAGTATGTCAGTGATCAGACATAAGTCATACAATACTGGGGGTCATGATGGCTTGCTAGAGTCCGCTCATGATCTATAAGTCTTGGACTTATTGCCTTTATTGTATGATCCCATATGGCTCACACGCTTAAGCTAGCAGGAAATAATGTTGGAACGGCATAGCAGAAGTACGACAAAAGTGCTAGGCATTTGTCGTACTAAGAGAGAAAGATTAATGGGTCTGATTAAATGGGATTTAATCAGATTGGGCCCAAAAGCCCAAAAGGGAAAGAGAAGGCTTTTAATGACTAAAAGCCAAGTCTCTTCTCTCCCAACCCTAAGCCACCCAGCCGCGATCTCTCTCTCTTTCTGGCGCCTCCCTCAGCTCGGTCTAGCAGCCAGTTTCCTGTGATTGCGTGTGTGAGCCTTTGGAGGATCCATCTCTCGGTGTATCTCCCTGATCATTGACCTGTTCATCAATTCCGCTGCAAACAAACAGGTAAAAGGTGAGATCTAATGTTTCTAAATAAGAACACCTAGATCTAATGCATGTTTAGGTTGATATCAATATGAGAATTGAATCAGGATCAACCAAAACTTCCAACAGTTTGGACTAAATGTGGGTGATTTGGTGATGGGTTTCGATATGAACAAGCTGATGAGGCATCCTACGATTGATGGGCAGGCCTTCTATGTGGATACATTGGATAATTTGGCTGCAAAATTCTTCCATAAGATGCATCATGCTGATCCTTTAGAGAGAGCTTTGATGAGTTTTGAGCAGGATTTGGAGTTGTAGGTGAAGGATTATGTGTTTTTCCATGGTTCAATTCCCAGATTGCAACCTAACACATATTTAATCAAGGATCTAGGTTCTTGCAAAACGAATCATAAAACCAACCAAACCTGGATCATTACCTTTCAGATTGCAGCGGATAATTGATGATAATGATGAGATCAGTTAGAACAGATGAACAACCTGCTCCTCCTTTGGTATCCACACTCTTACAAGCCGGGATGGCTGCTAGACCAAAGAGATGGATCAGATCAGAAAAGAGAGAGTTAGAGAGAGAGCCAAAAAACTCGCGGCCACACTAAGAAAATCGCAGGAGATTAATTCTTCCTTAGGGTTTTCGACTTATTAGCTCTCTCATTAATGGGCCCAAGTCATTAGACTAATGGCTCATTAATCTTTTGGGCCCAAGACACAAATCAGACAAAAGCCTGTATTTTGTCTGGCCCAATTCTCTGATCTAATACAGTAAATGCCATTGCATCTTACCGTATTAATTCCATTTAACTTTCCCGTTAGCTATGGTGTGTGACCCTTCGGGATCATACAATACTGGTAATAAGTCCTAAACTTATAGATCAAGAGCGGACTCTAGCAAGCCATCATGATCACCCAGTATTTATGACTTATGTCTGATCTCGACACTTATCATACTTTCTAGAGATACGGTAGATTTCAGGACATTTCCAACAATCTCCCACTTGTACTGGAATCCTACACAGGACATTCCCAACAATCTTCCGATTGTACTGGAATCCTACATTCCCTAATCCTTTTGTCTCAATATCTCGATCTGGCATAAGGCAAGATGCGTGTCATCCTTATATAGCCAGACCATGTTTATCGGACCAGATTTGATACTGACAATGCAAACGACTTGGGCAAGTCCGTTTGGGAATGGCCATTCTCTTACCAGCTATCAAATCTCCGATTGGCCTAGAGATATTACCTCCGTTAAACGGCAGGGACAAATCCCATCTTGTTCCATCACTATGAACTACACACTTCATAATACACCCAACCAAGGTCCTTATAGCTCCCAGTTACGAAACAGCGTTAGACAATGATCAAAGCGCATTACTCCATGTGTAGCCACATGCATGCGAACTCAGGTCTAAGGACTATACTCTATAGTCGTATATGAGAACCTCTTATGACACATATATTAATATCTTGTAGAGTTCTCATCAGTGGGCCATGTCCGGTCATATGCTCCCCTACATATACCTATGTGTCGACTTTGATGCCGCGCATCTATGACCCCTCGAAACTTGGTCATAAGTCTCAACACAATCTAGTCTCAAGTGGTTGTTGGTGTTCCAATTTCAACAACCTTCGACTATGGACACTATGATTTATGTCATTTCGTCAAATATGGGGTTTCAGGATCAAGTCTACTCATGTACTTCGATGGCCCATATATAATGACATGAATCATTTTGGAACGATTATTTATATCACAGTTAAAATAATCCAGAAATCATAGATTTCATAAACATAAAATATTGTGTCGACCGACGTACCCAATGGTGTCGATCGACACACCTCATTAAAACTCATATTCGATGTGTATCGAATACACATCGACCAGACCATATGCCAATGATCAATCCCATATGAACTATGTCCAACTTGCTTAGGTGTGTGACCCTGTAGGTTCACACGATACTGGAAATGAGTTACAACTCATTTGTCATAAGCGGTTTCTACCAAAACATTATGACTACCCAGTATCACATGAATTGTCCGATCTCGACAATACAACTATCTCTAGAGCGAGTACAATGTGATTTCAGGACATAATCCTAACAGAGAGGTCGGAGACACACACATTTAGTGCATTGCATATTGGACATGGTAATTGCAAATGGAACATGGGCAGAACGATTCCACATAAGTTGCTCTAAATACCTCAACTTCGAAAGCTTGGATCATAGGCCGCCTTATATATCATGGTTTTTCTAGATTTTTAACCATGATATAAGTGTATATATTGAGTCTTTAACCTTGTATTTCGAGTCTATTACAGGTAAGCTTGCGTTTGGAGCAAAGCTAGGAGTTTTGGGACGCTTATGGTGATTTCTGAAAGAAGTTGAAGTTGGAGCCGTAATCACGATTTGATGTCGACCGACACTGACTTTAGTGTCGGTCGACACTGAAGGCCAACAGACATACGCCGGATGATCACATCTTTTGAAGAATTGCAAAAAGACCAAGAAGTTTCCTTATTTCTAGTTTGGCCCCAAAACGTGTTTAGTGATTTATAATTAGGTTTTTGAGAGTTGTATCTCTCACCTTTTTTCTGTCTTTGTTTTGGCTTTTTCTTTGGAGACTGAGAGTTTTTTCTTGGGGCTGATTTTGCTACTTGTAACCTTTGAGAGAAGGATTTCGGACCCCATTTCATTTATCTATTAAATTTTGTTTTCAATTCAAACATGTCTTGTCTTATTGATTTCATGTCTGAGTAGTAACCTCATTTAGATTTAGGGATTCTCATAGGGATTTCATGCTTTGTTAGATCACTAGATAATTAGGATTATATATCTATCTGTTCATCACCTAAGTTGATATTGAAACTGAATTCTGGATTGATCACCTAGAGTTTAGATCTTGGATCATTAATTTGGCACAAGAGTGTGAATTATAATCTTACAGAACTTAGTGTGAGCAATTTGATTAGATGCAAGGAAATTTGATCTAGAGAATGGTGAACCAAAGAACTTGCTATTAATGCTTGTCTAGAACTCTAAGATTGCAAAGAGATTTGAATCATTAGGTTGCTAGACATAGATAATAATCGCAGCGAGAGTTGGTTTATTGACATTTGTGATTCTAGTTCTTGAACCTATGTTTAATCTGAATCATGATTATTAAATTGTCTGACATTGCATGATTTCCTGAGAACTTCCTAAGTCTAGCGTTTTTCTCCCATCGAAACACTCTTTAAATTTACTTGCATTGTTTATTGCTTTCACCTGATTGACTTATCTGAGTTTGAAAACATATAATATGTCGTGTGAACTTGAGTCTCTGTGGATTCGATATCCTTTGTACTACAGTTGCATTTTTGTGCTCTTGCAGTTAGAATAAGGATTAAAATTTGCTATATCAAGTTTTTGGCGCACTTGTAGCAAGGTAACAAGTTCTACACAGCTTGCACTGGTAGCGGTCAGAAGAGTGTTTTCTAAGCAATCAAAACTCTTATGGATATGGTCGAAACCTACTTTTTAGAAACCTTTTCAGCAGAATAACTCCTATCAGAGGACCTACGGAGCTTCTTCTTATCAGGCACCTTGTGTTACTAATGCTCATGAGAGTAGATTGGAAGCTATGATGGAGCAGTTACTTGAGGGGGAGATGAAGACTACTGTGGACTTCAACAAGAAGATAGATGCCATCTACACTGATCTGAATGGGAAGTTTGAGTCTTTGAGCACACATGTGAAACAATTGGATACTCAAGTTGCTAAAACTGCTGGAACTGTCAAGAGGCAAGATAGATTCCTTCCTGGAAGGACAGATACCAACCCGAAGCATCAGTGCAATGCCATAACACTGTGGAGGCGGTTGAGTTCTAAGGAACTTGTGGATTTAGAAGAATTGGAGGAAGAAGAGGCTGAATCCGAGAGTTAGTGTTGACCGACACCACCCCTGGATGTCGATCGACACCAAATTCTTTGAATTCTCGTGACGAACAAAAATCTACCGAGATCGATTACGCAGTCGACTTGAAGCGTACAGGATCTGATGCTATGAATAAGACCCATGTTGCTGATGGGAAGGTGTATAAACCCAAGGTACCTTTTTCAAGAAACCCGAAGCAGCCCAAATTCGAAAAATTCAAAGCTAAGTACACTGCTATGTTGAGAAATCTCACTCTTCCAATGCCCTTGTTGGATGCTATCAACAAAAATCCGGTGATGAAGAGGTGTTGAAAAAGATGCTCACATCGGACATGGGAGATGAAGAGTGTGTGATGATGATTAGTGAAGTCTGTAGGGTTGTCATCAAGATCAGAATTCCGCAGAAGCAGAAGGATCTAAGAAGCTTTCTATTAGACTGCACTATTTTCAGAGACAGATTTGAGAGACCGATGTGTGATCTAGGATCGATTATTAATCTGATGTCATATTCAGTCGCTAAGCAGATGGGAATGACAGATTTCACACCCAATAGGATCTCTTTGATTCTAGGTGATCCCTCCATAAGAATTCCTGAAGGTCTCTTTGAGGATGTACCGGTGAAGATTGGTGAATGTGTAATTCCCATAGATTTTTAAGTCTTGCAGTACAATGAAGAGCCTAAAGATCCTCTTATCTTGGTCAGACCTTTCATCGCTACAGCTGGTACTATTATTGATGTGAAGCGAGGGAAGTTTGGACTAAATGTGGGTGATTTGGTGATGGGTTTCGATATGAACAAGCTGATGAGGCATCCTACGATTGATGGGCAGGCCTTCTATTTGGATACATTGGATAATTTGGCTGCAAAATTCTTCCATAAGATGCATCATGCTGATCCTTTAGAGAGAGCTTTGATGAGTTTTGAGCAGGATTTGGAGTTGTAGGTGAAGGATTATGTGTTTTTCCATGGTTCAATTCCCAGATTGCAACCTAACACATATTTAATCAAGGATCTAGGTTCTTGCAAAACGAATCATAAAACCAACCAAACCTGGATCATTACCTTTCAGATTGCAGCGGATAATTGATGATAATGATGAGATCAGTTAGAACAGATGAACAACCTGCTCCTCCTTTGGTATCCACACTCTTACAAGCCGGGATGGCTGCTAGACCAAAGAGATGGATCAGATCAGAAAAGAGAGAGTTAGAGAGAGAGCCAAAAAACTCGCGGCCACACTAAGAAAATCGCAGGAGATTAATTCTTCCTTAGGGTTTTCGACTTATTAGCTCTCTCATTAATGGGCCCAAGTCATTAGACTAATGGCTCATTAATCTTTTGGGCCCAAGACACAAATCAGACAAAAGCCTGTATTTTGTCTGGCCCAATTCTCTGATCTAATACAGTAAATGCCATTGCATCTTACCGTATTAATTCCATTTAACTTTCCCGTTAGCTATGGTGTGTGACCCTTCGGGATCATACAATACTGGTAATAAGTCCTAAACTTATAGATCAAGAGCGGACTCTAGCAAGCCATCATGATCACCCAGTATTTATGACTTATGTCTGATCTCGACACTTATCATACTTTCTAGAGATACGGTAGATTTCAGGACATTCCCAACAATCTCCCACTTGTACTGGAATCCTACACAGGACATTCCCAACAATCTTCCGATTGTACTGGAATCCTACATTCCCTAATCCTTTTGTCTCAATATCTCGATCTGGCATAAGGCAAGATGCGTGTCATCCTTATATAGCCAGACCATGTTTATCGGACCAGATTTGATACTGACAATGCAAACGACTTGGGCAAGTCCGTTTGGGAATAGTCATTCTCTTACCAGCTATCAAATCTCCGATTGGCCTAGAGATATTACCTCCGTTAAACGGCAGGGACAAATCCCATCTTGTTCCATCACTATGAACTACACACTTCATAATACACCCAACCAAGGTCCTTATAGCTCCCAGTTACGAAACAGCGTTAGACAATGATCAAAGCGCATTACTCCATGTGTAGCCACATGCATGCGAACTCAGGTCTAAGGACTATACTCTATAGTCGTATATGAGAACCTCTTATGACACAGATATTAATATCTTGTAGAGTTCTCATCAGCGGGCCATGTCCGGTCATATGCTCCCCTACATATACCTATGTGTCGACTTTGATGCCGCGCATCTATGACCCCTCGAAACTTGGTCATAAGTCTCAACACAATCTAGTCTCAAGTGGTTGTTGGTGTTCCAATTTCAACAACCTTCGACTATGGACACTATGATTTATGTCATTTCGTCAAATATGGGGTTTCAGGATCAAGTCTACTCATGTACTTCGATGGCCCATATATAATGACATGAATCATTTTGGAACGATTATTTATATCACAGTTAAAATAATCCAGAAATCATAGATTTCATAAACATAAAATATTATGTTTACATGAACCTTTCAAAACAACTAAGTAAAGCCCTTTACAAACTCCCACTGAAATTAAGACTACATCTTAATTTCACTCATCCTACAGCTACAGTCCGCGACTCGTGCTTAGGCCTAAGGAGTGGCTTCGTTAATAGATTAGCAACGTTCTCATTCGATGAAACTTGCTTATCTACTTAACACCTCTGTCATTTATCTCATGGAATAGGTTATACCTATCTTCAAGGTGTTTGGACCTCTGATGTGCAGCTAGTCTCATCTATGCTGGGAATCACATCAAGTTCAGTGATGAACTTTTCTATCCAAACAACCTCTTTCGCCGCTTCTCAAGCTGCGAAATGTTCAGCTTAAGTCATGGAGTCAGCAACAGTGCCTTGCACCGCCAGACAGACACAAGATATAGTCGGACTGTGACCAGGAATTATCTTTGTCTATTGGAAACTTGCCTTTCAGACTCTATCGACTTGTAGCACCTCACTTTCTCCGTAAATCAAGAACTTATCCTTAGTATTCCTCAAATACTTTAGGATATTCTTTACGGCAATCCAGTGATTCTTTGCTGGATTTGACTGGTCTTTACTTGTCTTGCTTAACATTAAAGCAACATCAAAAAAAGTACGTGTCATGGCATACATGATAGATCCAATTGCCGTCGCATATGGAATCCTATCCATGCATTCAAGCTCAGCAGTTATCGTAGGACACTGTATCTTGCTTAACGTAATGCCATGTGACATTGGCATAAAACCCTTCTTGGATTGCTGATTACGTGTAGGACTTTGTCAATTTAAGAATCCTGACTTTGTCCTACCAGTTCTTTTGGATCTCTATCTTTAGATCCAAAATCCAAGAACATACGTGGCTTTACCCGTGTCAATCATAGAACCAACTCCCAAGCCAGTCCTTTACCGACTGCAACATTGGGACGTTATTTCCGAGGATCAGTATGTCATCGACATACACTATGAGAAATGCAACATCGCTCCCATTTATCTATTAGTAAATGCACAGTTCCTTTTCGTTCTTGTTCAAGTCAAAACCTTGACTACTTCAACAAAACGAAGATTCCAACTCCGATATGTTTGCTTCCATCCATGAATGGATCGATGAAGCTAACTTACGTACAGTATAACTTTTCAGAGTCCGGGCTCACTTTCGCTTCTTTGAATTTCGCAGATTCGTCGCTTTCAATGATCATCAGATCATGCGAACTTTCAATGATCATCAGGTTTAACTAATGACGAGAAATCACTCTCGAATTAGTGACTGATTCATTCATATCTGCGAACTTCAGGCTCTACAGGTGTAGATTCTACAGAAATCTGTAAATCCATCCGTTGCTCTCCCTCAACAGGTTGAGCAGCCTCCTGTATTTCTCGAATTTCTTCGAGTTATACTTTTACTCCCACTGTTCTTCTTGGAAAGTAACTTCCCTTCTTAGAAAACAGAATGGACGTAAAAGTAACAAGCCTTGGTTTCCCTAGGACAACCAGCGAAGTAGCACAACTACAAATACTCAGTAAAGACGAATTTGGATCGATTCCAATCCACATTTACGTGGTGTCTTTCAACTGATATTGGTGGAACTATTTCAGCGTAAACTTAGATATTTCTAGAGCGTTATTCTTAAAGAATATCATGGAAGATTCGTGTGACTCATCTTTAATCATTTCTAATTGAGCTGTGAAACGACTTCACACTTATTCAGATGATCACACAATCAATGACTTAAGTATTCTCACTCGTAATTTAATCCAGAGTCTTAATACTTCTGTCATTCAGATTCTATACTTCATTCTGGAACTCTTTCGACCATGTTAAAGAATTCCGACTCGTGTCTCATCAAATGAACACAGTCTCACTCACTGAAGTAATCAGTAGAGACAATGAAGTACAGGAAATTTTTCTCTGGCATTACTGTTCATCGGACCACATACATGAGTATGTTTAATCTCCGATAAGCCTTTGGGCCTTTCTTAGCTCGGTTAAGATGGGCCCTATGTCTTTTGGTCCAGTAAGCAGAATTCAAGTCTCATAAGATATCCATTCAAATGAGCCCAAAAGTCCATAACTACGGGGTTTCTGAATCTGACTTACTCTATGTGACCAAAACATTTATGCCAAGAAAAATCAGGTTTAACTCATCAGATTTAAACCAATTGCGGTATTTATGTTACATTTAGGCACTCTTTGGTTTAAGGCATAAAACCTATTCCTTGAATAGGGTGCTACAATTAATATTTCATTAAGATCAAAAGAACAAACTAGTCTTTTATCAAAATGAAAAACATTCAAATTCTTTACAAGAAAATGAAAAACAACTCTGCTTAAAGCAGGTACATTGTAGCAATTACTTAATACAAAACCAAGCCTCAAAGGCATCTACAAGTGAAAACCCTACGGCTGAGGCAGCATCCCAAGCTCCTTCCAGACTCGCAGTTCCACTTGCCCTTCCTTCAACGTTCTACTGTTGTTCAGGCTCTGCATATTATAACAAATATCAGTGCCACAACCAGTATCCAATACCTATAAGGTATAACTTGAAGTAATAACATGAATACCTGAGGAAGTAGTCTCATTCATCAACTTCAACTCCTCATAATCTTCCATGAATTTAATGCAATCTCTTTTCCAATACCCAGTCTCTTTACAGTAGCAGCATTTACCAACGTAAGAGGTATCTGACTCGGGCTCAGAAGACACACGCTTGCCATGATTCAAAATCTGGACAACTTTGTCTTCACCCTTGTCAGCATTAGGTTTAGTAAACCTACCCTTCTCCTTCATGAGATTGTACAGGGTACTCCTCACGTTTGGCTCAACTGTCTTGAGCATGTCATGCAGTTCAGTCAACGTCTTCGTTAAGCCTTTCTTGATATAGTCCCTTACGAACTTATCATAGCTTGACGGCAGTGACTGCAGAATGATATCAGTTGCCATTTCTTGGCTAACTGGATAATCCAGTTTCCTCAGGTTATCAATGTAACCCATCATTTTACTGATATGAGGACTTACTGGATGATCAATCGGTAGCTTGCAGCTAGTGAGAGATTTAACCAACTGGTATCTCTCCACTCTTACCTGCTCCTGAAATCTCAATTTCAGGCTGCTGATCATCTCTATTGGCGACTCCATGTTCTCATATTGCTTCCGCAACTCTGAGTCCATGGTAGCCAATATCAGACCACGCACATCTACCGCATCATTATAATGCTTATTCCAAGCATTATATACTGCATGACTGGCCTTGGATCCGATCCTCTCGGGGAGAGCTTTCTCAAGGACATAGTCCTTTCTCTCATGCCTGAGAACTAGCCTCAGGTTCCGCGACCAAGTCAACAAATTTGATCCGTTCAGTTTGTCCATCTCAAGGACATACCGGATCGAGAAAGTGTTTTGATTGTTTGTGCTTGTCATAGCTGAAATTTAGAGATAAATAGAGTTTTAGTTATTAAGTTCATAAAAGAGTAATCTTAACAACTTATAAGAAAACTCGCATTGCATTCAAAATTTCTTTGTTTAACCTCATAAGAATGCAATGATTCCGAGACCCATGTTCAGCTAAATCCAAAGTGGGCCACTGGCCGTCACCCGGAATTAGGTTTACTTGGTAAGCATACACACAGCTAGTTATAACCAATAACTCTCGGTTGTGAATTGGACCCGAGGCCCAAATTCACCAGATGTCTCAAGGCCCGGGACTCCCGATGGCCCAGTCAAGGAAACCAATCTCTTACAGCCAAATAATCACTAAAGTCTGGGACTCCCAATGAAATTAGTGACTATATACTACTTTACTTACGCGAAAACAGACACCTCACACTGTAAGCCATATCTGTAATCGAATAAGCGTTAAGTAGCTGACAAGATTGGAAAGACATCCAAGCTTGATATTGTTTTTGAGGATTTTAAGTTTTATTTCCAAAATTAGAAGATTACTATTTTGGGAAACTTTCTTATTTTAGAAACTTTCTAAATTTAGTAACTTACTAAAAATAGAAATTTCTAATTTAATATTTTATTAAATATTTTTGGGTTGGGTCACAAATTATAGGCCCAATTCTTGGCCCAAGACCATAGAATTCCAGTTGGCCCAATAATTTGACATAACCGATCCGGTTTATTAATTCTGGTCCAAGACCAAATTAACTATCAAAACCATCGGTTATTTACTAAACCAGACCAGCTCTAAATTATTTGGTCCAACCAAATCAAACTTAGACCAGCCTTCGGTTTAGGTTAAAATTCAATTTTATGAATTTAAATCCGGTTTAACCAGAAATTAAATAATACCATGTATTAAATAATTTCCAGCAAACCGCGATTCGGGTTAACCGCTTGAACCACCAATTAAATTGGATCGGTTCAGTTAAATCTAAAACCGGGAAGAAACACCTAGTGTTTTAGCCAATTTGATTTAACTTGCGGTTTAAGGCTTTAAACACACAATT
Source organism: Orychophragmus violaceus (assembly GCA_030180135.1). Taxonomy (NCBI): domain Eukaryota; kingdom Viridiplantae; phylum Streptophyta; class Magnoliopsida; order Brassicales; family Brassicaceae; genus Orychophragmus; species Orychophragmus violaceus. Next base: position 80,156,209 of record CM058230.1, read on the forward strand.
AACCGCCAAAAATGGACCGGTTAAATCGGTGTGGTTTTGGGCAACGAACCGCGAAGCTCGGTTTAACCGATTGACTATTCGCGGGACGTAAAATTTTAACGGGCCAAACGATCGGATCCATGATCCAACTCGGCCCAACACGCATGATCCGTGCATGGCCTCACGATCGATTGATCGATCTCGGCCACTCACGATCACGCGGCTCACGGCCGATCCATCCTTCCATCACGATCGATCATCGATCAATCCATGATCTCATGATCGTGAGGATGATCGTTCATGGCACTCTTCATCACATGGCACACGATTAATAATCGATCGAAATTATTAATGATCGATTATTAATAATCGATCGGCAACACACGTGATTACACGCACACACATGATCGATTATTAATCGGCTCACACATGTTCGATTATTAATCTTTCACACATGATCACACGCACACACAAATCGTGAGCCAATATAGGGTTTAATTAATCGGCTCAATAAACATGCCGAGACCAAATATGAACGATTAGGGCATAAAGATTTTAATCAATTTTTAATTCATTCAATTGATTCAAAAACCTTTAAACATTCATATGATCCAATTTTACAAGAAACTAATGACCTTAGCTCTGATACCGCTGAAGGATTATGTGTTTTTCCATGGTTCAATTCCCAGATTGCAACCTAACACATATTTAATCAAGGATCTAGGTTCTTGCAAAACGAATCATAAAACCAACCAAACCTGGATCATTACCTTTCAGATTGCAGCGGATAATTGATGATAATGATGAGATCAGTTAGAACAGATGAACAACCTGCTCCTCCTTTGGTATCCACACTCTTACAAGCCGGGATGGCTGCTAGACCAAAGAGATGGATCAGATCAGAAAAGAGAGAGTTAGAGAGAGAGCCAAAAAACTCGCGGCCACACTAAGAAAATCGCAGGAGATTAATTCTTCCTTAGGGTTTTCGACTTATTAGCTCTCTCATTAATGGGCCCAAGTCATTAGACTAATGGCTCATTAATCTTTTGGGCCCAAGACACAAATCAGACAAAAGCCTGTATTTTGTCTGGCCCAATTCTCTGATCTAATACAGTAAATGCCATTGCATCTTACCGTATTAATTCCATTTAAATTTCCCGTTAGCTATGGTGTGTGACCCTTCGGGATCATACAATACTGGTAATAAGTCCTAAACTTATATTTCAAGAGCGGACTCTAGCAAGCCATCATGATCACCCAGTATTTATGACTTATGTCTGATCTCGACACTTATCATACTTTCTAGAGATAGTACGGTAGATTTCAGGACATTCCCAACAGTAGGATGATGCTATTGTTGGGTATTTGAGACTGATGGATGCTAGTGAGCATGTGATGCAGCTGGTACCTCAAGAGGAGCTGGTTCGTACTTCGCAGAAAGCTGCCACACTTGGAGATTGGAGCGAGGAAAAGGCTCCAAAGATTGAGTTGAAGCAGGTGCCTGCAGGCCTCAAATATGCATTTCTCGGTCAGAATTCCACTTATCCTGTTATTGTTAATGCTTGTTTAAATAACGCATAACTCACCTTATTGCTAAGCAAGCTGCGCAAGCATCGCAAACTCTTGGATATTCTCTTGATGACATTTCAGGTATCTCTCCAGACTTGTGCATGCATAGGATACACCTTGAGGATGAGAGTATGTCGTCAAATGAGAATCATAGGCGTTTGAATCCTAACCTGAAAGAGGTTGTGAAGAAGGAGATCATGAAGCTGTTTCATGCTGGGATTATTTATCCTATTTCAGACAGTGATTGGGTCAGCCCAGTTCATGTGGTTCCTAAGAAAGGAGGAGTCACAGTGGTGAAGAATGACAAGAATGAGCTGATTCCTACACGGACAATCACTAGTCACAGGATGTGCATAGACTACAGGAAGTTGAATGCAACTACCAGAAAAGACCACTTCCCACTACCTTTCATTGACCAGATGTTGGAGAGGCTGGCAAATCATCCATACTACTGCTTTTTGAATGGTTATTCTGGTTTCTTTCAGAAACCTATTCACCCAAAGGATCAAGAGAAGATCACCTTTACATGTCCTTAAGGCACCTTTGCATACCGCATAATGCCATTTGGACAGTGTAACGCTCCTGCGACATTTCGGAGATGCATGATGTCTATCTTCACAGACATGATAGAGGATTTTATGGAGGTCTTCATGAATGATTTCTCTGTCTACGGACCATCTTACCATGCTTGTCTGGATAATATGTGTAAGGTGCTGGCTAGATGTGAAGAGAAGCACCTGGTTTTGAACTGGGAGAAGTGTCATTTCATGGTCAGGAATGGCATTGTACTTGGATACAGAGTATCTGAGGCAGGGATTGAGGTTGATTGAGCTAAGATTGAGGTGATGACAGGACTGCAGGCGCCGGATTCAATCAAATGAGTGAGGAGTTTTCTCGGGCATGCTGGATTTTACAGGAGATTTATTAAGGATCACAACAAGATAGCTAGACCACTCACTGCACTTCTCTGAAAAGATGTGAAGTTTGAGTTCACAGATGAGTGTCATTCTGCATTCCAGGAGCTGAAATTAGCTTTGATTTATGTTCCAATTGTGCAATCTCCTGACTTGGATCTGCCTTTTGAGGTGATGTGTGATGCTAGTGACTCTGCAGTAGGAGTTGTACTTGGTCAGAAGAAGGACAAGAAACTTTACGCTATCTACTATGCTAGTAGGACTCTTGATGATGCGCAGAAGAACTATGCAACAACTGAGAAAGAGTTGCTAGCAGTTGTTTTTTAATTTGAGAAGTTTCGTCAATACCTGATTGGATCCAAAGTGGTAGTGCACACTGATCATTTTACACTTAAGTACTTGATGCAGAAGAAGGATGTAAGCCAAGGTTGTTTCGATGTATCTTGCTACTTCAGTAATTTGACATAGAGGTGAGAGACAAGAAAGGAGTGGAAAACGGTGTTGTTGATCATCTGTCATGGATCAAGATCGATGAGGATGTTCCTATAGATGAGTTTATACCAGAAGAGAACATCTATAAGGTTGAGACAGGTTTTCAGACGGATTGTGCAACTTCTCTGCATTCTGCACAAGTTACAGCACAAGTGTCGGTCGACACTCTTTCAACGTCGATCGACACATTACTTGAAAACACGAACGGAAATCAATCAGGACCGACATCTATTGGCCGATTGGGATCAATGTCGATCGACACCAACCTCAGTGTCGGTCGACATCATTCGCAGACACAGGAAAAAAATTCTGATGGTCAAGCTGACATGTTCATAGCTGCAATTACCCAAGGTTCTCTCTCCACTAGACCTTGGCACACCGATATAGCCAATTACCTTGCTGCAGAGGATGAGCTTGAGGTGTTTAAAAGCTATGCTAAGAAGAAATTCCTTAGGGAAATCAGGCGCTATTATTGGGATGATCCATATTTGTACAAGCACTGCTCTGACGGTATCTATTGACGTTGCATCGCAGAGTCTAAAGTTGATGATGTGATGTATCACTGCCATGGTTCTGAGTATGCTAGACACTTCGCCACTTTTAAGACAGTTTCCAAGGTTCTACAAGCAGGTTTCCGGTGGCCTACGATGTTTAAGGATGCTCACTTGTTTGTCTCGCAATGTGATGTGTGTCAGGGGAGGGGGAAGATAAGTAAGAGACATGAGATATCACAAAACTTCATCATGGAGGTTGAAGTCTTTGACTACTGGGGCATCGATTTAATGGGACCGTTTTCATCTTCTTATGGGAACAAGTATATATTGGTTGTTGTGGACTATGTATCTAAGTGGGTTGAAGCCATTGCTAGTCCGACCACCGACTCTTATGTAGTTCTTAAGCTGTTAAGACTATCATCTTCCCCATATTTGGAGTGCCTAGGATTGTGATAAGTGATGGCGGTTCTCATTTCATCAACAAGGTCTTCGAGAAGTTTCTAAAGAAACATGGTGTTGACCACCGTGTACCTACTCCATATCACCCTCGGTCTAGTGGACAGGTTGAAGTTTCAAACTGACGGATCAAGGAGATTCTAGAGAAGACAGTGGAAAAGATTAGGAAGGATTGGTCTGCTAAGATGGATGATGCGTTATGGGCCTACAGGACTGCGTTTAAGACGCCACTTGGGACTACACCATTTCATCTCCTCTATGGAAAAGCTTATCACCTTCCAATTGTGCTCGAGCACAAGGCTAGATGGGCTGTCAATCAGATGAACTTCTATCTCAAGCTTGCAGCAGAGAGGCGTTGGATACAGCTTAATGAGTTAGATAAAATTCGCCACCATGCTTATGAGAACTCAAAGTTGTACAAGGAGCATACAAAGGGATATCATGATAGGAAGATCATCTCACGCCACTTCGAACCCAGTGACCAGGTACTTCTCTATAACTCTCGCTTACAATTGTTTCCTGGAAAGTTGCGTTCTCGTTGGTCATGTCCCTTTACCGTCAAGGAAGCTAGACCACACAGAGTTTTTATCTTGGTGAATTACAAAGGCGAGGAGTTCACAGTCAACGGGCAAAGGGAAACACTATTGGGCGAAAGCCAAGATCCCAGAAGGCAACATTGTCCTTCTGGATAATCCACCCACTGCCTAGTCGCAATACAGTCAAGCTAATGACTTTAAACAAGCGCTGAGTGGGAGGCAACCCACTGGTAAATTATAAATATTAGGATTTTTGGTTTTGCTTTTTGATTTTTTTGGTTTTTGGTGTTTTAGTGTTAAGTTTCGCAGAACCCGTAGCACTAAGGATTTACTATCGTTCGACATCCATTTAGTGTCGGTCGACACTAGAGTCGATAATTTCGAGCACAAACGATAATCTACCATGGTCGATTTCCAGGGTCGCTTGGGGGTGAACAACGAATGTCGACCGACATTAACCTTCAGTGTCGGTCGACATCGACAAAATCGAGGTAAGTTTCTCTTAAAACCCGCGACCCCGACTTCATCTTCTCCACTTCTCCTCTCGCGAAAATTCTCTCCCAAATCGCCATCTCCCTCATTTCTTAACCGATTTCAACGATTCCAAGCTCTATTCCACTTGATTTTCGGTGCTATATCCATATCTAGTGTATATTTCTTCGATCTGCTAAGGTATGATTCTCAATCTCCCTTTTTCAGTTTGTGTCCTAAGGTAAAAAGCTTCAATTTTGGCTCAATTTGTTGATATTTAGGACGAGTCTTTGATGGAATATAGTTGATTTCAGTATTGAGGATGATTGTATGGACTTAATTCAATGAGATTATGATGTTGCAAAATTGGTATCTTTGAGTCTCATGCTTAAATGATTGTGTTGTTTTGCAGATGCAACCTTCCCCACACCGCGGCAAACGACCAAGGAGAGCTACTGAATCATCTGGTTCTGGTTCCTCTCAACAGCGGGATGACACAGCTGACACCAATGTCCGCGACACATATAATTGTTGGGAATGTCCTTAAATCTATTGTACTTGCTCTAAGTGAAAGTCGTATTGTCGAGATGAGACAATCATATGACATTGGGTACTCATAATGCTTTGCTAGAAGCCACTTATGATCAATGAGTTGAGAACTCATTGCTAGTGTTATATGATCCTACAGGGTCACACACCTAAGCAAACTGGACGTTTAACATGAGGTTGATCATTAATGTAATGATCGGGTGAATGCATATTAGATATGCATTCAATATCGAGTTTCTGGAACAGTGTCGATCGACATAATATGTATGTCGGTCGACACAGATCGACCGTGTCGATCGACACATAGAGTGTGTCGGTCGACACGACTCGCGGATTACCAAATTAAATCGGTTTGATTGTTGGTTAATTCCGGGGTGGTTTAAGTCAACATATATAAAGATATATGGTCGACCAAAAACACCATTCCAACCTAATTGATAGCCACCAGAAACAGAAAAGAAACCTCTCTGGAGATCAGATCTCTGATAGGCACTAGCATTCCTGCTGTCCAGTTCTGTGTGCGTGTGGATACCAGTAGAGGCGCAGCACTTGAGGCGCTCTAGATCTCGATTACTTGCTAAGACTTCCGCTGCTAATCACCAGGTAATCTTCAGATCTGATAGATTCAATTACATGAACCTGTAGATCCTAGGCTCGGAATTCAGACTAGGATTGCCTAATTGGATTAGGAATCTGCTAGAAATTCCTTCAGTGGTATCAGAGCTTTAGGGTTCCATTGAATCTGTAGCATGTTGATTAGATTAGTTGAATCTGAATCTCTGTATAGTTGATACAAGCATGCTGAAATTCGTTTTTATGAAAATCTAGTTTTTAGGTTTTTTGATTGAAAAACGATTAGGGCTTATCGCACTGTGTCGATCGACACCAAACGGGTATCGGTCGACACAGAAGGATAACCCGAATAGAACTTATTCACCTGGTGTCGATCGACACAAGAGTTGTGTCGGTCGACACAGACCTCGCTAGAATGATGAATCGGTTCAATTGGATTGGACCGGTTATCGAGCTTGGTTAAATGGTTTAATTGCGATTGGTTTGATCAGGTTGGTATCGACCGATGCTAGTGTAGCATCGATCGACACTGACCGGTATTCAAACCGGATCAATTGGATTGATCGGTTATCGCGGATTGCTTTTGGTTATTCTGCATCAATCGACACTATAGTAGTGTCGGTCGACATAAGATTCGATGATTGGGTTATGGAACCTGCAATCACATAACCAAAGCAAGATAAATCAATTAATTATAAAATTAAAACATAATAAAACTGAACGTTTTAAAGGTTCCGTTCCTCAACCAAATATCAAGTGATACTTGATGTCTTTCCAATCTTGTCAACTGTCAAGACTCATTTAGTTGTGTGATAGACTTGCAGTGCAAGATGTCCACGATTTCATGTGTAAGACAGGAAGTAATCGTGTTGATGGGCTTGCAGTGCAAGGCGTCAACAATTACATGACTGAAGAGATTGGTTTACTTGACTGGGCCATCAAAATCGTTTTGGGCTCAGAGACATCAGGTGGATTGGACATAAGATGTCGATCCACAACCAAGAATTATATTGGATATAACTAGCAAGGTTGTTGCTTACCTAGATAGCTAAAGTTGGGTGATAGCCAGTGGCTCACTCAAGTTTAGTAAAGTATGGGTCTTGGATTATTATATTCATTTGAGGAAACATTGTTTGAATATAATGCGAGTTTTCTTAATTGTTAAGACTTCTCATTTCTTGAACATCATAACTAAAACTCCCTTGTTTTTCAGCTATGTCTAGCACAAACCATCGTAACAATTTCTCCCTGCGATCCGTCCTTGAAGAAGGACAAGTTAAATGGATCAAACTTTCTTGAATGGTATCGGAACTTGAGAATTGTTCTCAAACAGGAGAAAAAGGACTATGTCCTTGAGAAAGTTCTCCCCAAGAAGTACCGAGCCAATGCCTGGCAGTCAGATAAGGATGCTTGGGATAAGCATTCTAATGATGCGGTGGATGTGAGTTGTCTCATGTTGGCTACCATGAACTCGGAATTGCAGAAGCAATATGAGTACGTGGAGTCGCCAAAAGAGATGATCACTGGCCTGAAAAGTATGTTTCAGGAGCAGGCACGAACTCAGAGATACCAGACGGTTAGATCTCTGATTGAGTGCAAGCTACCAATGGGTGAACCAGTTAGTCCTCATGTCATTAAGATGATGGGTTATATTGATAACCTGGGGAAACTGGATTGTCCCATTAGCCAAGAGTTGGCTACTGACATCATTCTACAGTCGCTGCCGTCAAGCTATGATCAATTTGTTATGAACTATAACATGAACAACTTGACGAAGACGTTGACTGAATTGCATGGGATGCTTAAGACTGCTGAACCTAACATCAAGAAGGACACCCCGGATGTCCTTATGGTACAAAAGGGTAAAAAGTTTAAGAAACTTGGTAAGAACAAAGGTGATGGAAAGACGAGCTCGATTGTGAATCTAAGCGAGTCTCCCCAAGCTCCTAAGGTTAAAACCAGTCCTTCTGAAGATGTTAAGTGCCGTTATTGTAACGGTTATGGGCATTTGAAAAGAAACTGCAAAAAATTCTTGGAAGATTATGAGAAGCTGAAGAAGACGTACGAGACTTCTTCTTCAGGTATTATGTTATAGAAGTAAATGTTACTTCTTATAGTCCTACTTATTGGGTATTGGATACCGGCTGTGGTACTCATATTTTGTGAAAATGTGCAGGGCCTGAGCAAAAGTAGGACTATGGAGAAAGGACAAGTGGATCTACGCGTGGAAATGGAGCAAGAGTTGCTGCATTAGCCGTAGGAGTATTTCAATTGTTTTCTTTTATGGCATGTTTTGAACTTAAAACTGCTACTATGTATCTGCTATGAGCAGAAAGATTATTTCTAATCCTTGTTTGGATATGAAAGGATATCAGTTTTCAAATTAAGAATAAGTGTTATTCATTTGATTACAGTGATATATTTTATAGTAGCAATCCATTAGAAAATGGACTTTATGTTCTAAACCAGAACATGCCTAACTATAACATTAATATCAAACTTCTCTCTAGCATCATCGTTTTGAACCACATAAATGAGATACAGATTCAGAAGCTCCATAGTGATGGATTTTTGGGCTCATCTGATTATGAATCATAATGAGTAAAGTGAATCTGGTTTATTGGGTAAAACGACAGAGGCCGCTTTCGAAATGGTAGTGTCGATCGACACAAACGGTGTGTCGGTCGACACAAGTTGCGAACGGATAAAATGAAAGGGCCAGAGGCTTATTGGGCTTTATACATACGGATGTATATAGGCCGATGAGCATTAATGCTAGAAGGAATTTTCAGTACTTCATTACCTTTACTGATATTTTCAGTAGGTATAGTTATATCTCATTAATGAGACATAAGTCAGAATCTTTTGAAAAGTTCAAAGAATTCTAGAATGAAGTACATAATCAATTTGGCAAAAGTATTAAAGCTCTGTGATGAGATCATGGAGGTGAATACTTGAGTCAAGAATGTAGTGATCATCTGAGAGATTGTGAAAGTGTTTCACAAGTCACTCCTCCTGTATCGGACTTTATTAGATATAGTTCGATCAATGATGAGTCACTTAGATCTTCCATTATCCTTCTAAGAATACACTCTAGAAATGTCTAAGTTTACATTATATAGTGTTCCATCAAAATCAGTTACAGAGATACCACATGAGATGTGGAATGTAAATGTTTCTGATTTATCCATCATGGAGATTTGGAGTTGTGAGGCTTATATAAAACGTTTAATCTCTGATAAGCTCACACCCAAATCTGATAAGTACTGCTTCATTGGTTGTCCTGACGAAACCAAGGCGTGCTACTTTTACAACCAGTTTGAGAACAAATTGTTTGTTACTCGGAACTATGTTTTCTTGAGAAGGACTTTCTTTCCAAGAAGAACAGTGGGAGTAAAGTACAACTCGAAGAAATTCGAGAATCACAGGAGACTGTTCAACCCGATGAGGAAGAGCAGCAGTTGGATCTACAAGGAGTTGTAGAACCTGCAACTGTGGTGCCTGAGGTTTGCAAGGATCTGATGAATGAATATTAGATATACATTCAAAAGCGAGTTTTAAAGATGTGTCGATCGACGCAAAAGTTGCATCGATCGACACAGGTCGCGAACCAAAACATTTTGGTTTATGATTTAATTAACTACGGTTTAAATCTTGGTTAATTAGATCGTGGTAAAAGTCTACATATGAGATATGTGCGTGACTTTTAACACAAGACTGAAGCTCGTAGATCCAATAGGATCCGTCACGAACCCGAGAAATGGGGATTTCTCGTAACCAATTGCCGTGATCTACTGATCATTGAAGGTGACGGGCCTGCGAAATTTGAAGAAGCAATGATGGGCCTTGACTCCGAAAATGGCTAAAAGCCGCTGAATCCGGAATGGCGATGTCCAAAGCTGGATTGGTGGAAAAGGTTTCAAGTAAATTCATGGTATTAACTGTGAAGAAACCTAATCCCAGACACCATGCTTATGTCCTTTCGGATTCTCCTAGCAACCGCCACTCATAATGGTTATGAGATCTGGCAGAAGGATGTGAAAACAGTTTTCCTTAAAGGAATTCTGGATAGGGATGTGTACGTGACACAACCTGAAATTTTCATTGATCCTAATGAAACTAGGAAGATATGCATGCTTCATCGATCCATTTATGGATAGACGCAAGCATCTCGGAGTTGGAATCTTCATTTTGATAAAGTAATCAAAATGTTTGATTTTATCAGAAATGAAGAGGAACCGAATGTTTACAAGAGGACTAGTGGGAGCGCAGTTACATTTCTAGTATTGTATGTTGATAACATACTACTTCTCGGAAATGAAGTTCCATTGTATAAGTCTGTTAAGACTTGATTCGAAAGTTGTTTTTCGATGAGAAATATGGGAGAAACCATATACATTCTTGGAATAAGAATCTATGGAGATAGATTAGACAAGCTAATTGGATTGTGTCAAGATACTTATGTGATAAGTTCTTACACAGATCCAGTATGCATGATTCCAAGAAGGACTTTGTGCAAATGACTCTTGGTATTACTCTTAGCAAGACGCAGTGTTCTTTGACACACGCTGAGCAAGAGCATGTGAGGGTCAGACTACTGCTAAAGGCATTAGATGTCTTAAGATGTGATCTTAATTTTAGTGGGAGTCATTGTTATTAATTTTAGTTATGATATGATTTTCGTATAAACATAATTCGATTATGTTATTGAAATCTGACATCTATGTTATTTAATAATGGTTATTAAATAATGGTCCCAAAGTAATTTATGACATTTTATAGGTCATCAAGTATGTGACTTGATCATGAAACCCTATAAATAATAAATGACATAAATTATGTTTGTCCTTGGTCGAGGTTGTTAAAGTGGGACATTAACAACCACGTGAGACTAGTATGTGAGGTGACTGATGACTAAGTTTCATGGAGTCATTAATAAGAGTATTAAAGTCAATCACATAGGTATGTGTTAGAGAACACATGATCGGACATGACCCACTGATGAGAACTCTACGGGATAGTTATATAAGTGTCATGAGAGTTTTCATTACGACTATAGAGTATAGTCCTTAGACCTGAGTTCATCATGATTTCTTACATGTGAATTGGTCCGCTTTGACCTTGTCAAACGTCAGCCGTAACTGGTGATCATAAAGACATTGATTGGGCGTATCATGAAGCGTGTGAAGGAACAGGGATGGAACAAGATGGGAATTGTCCCTCCTATATAACAGGAGATAAATATCTCAGGGCCCATCGAAGATTTGATACTGAGAAAATGTGTGGCCACACTCAAACGAGGTGATTGTCAGTCGTTTGGCTTGTCAGTATGAATCGGAATTCGATGAACATGATTTTGGCTTAATAAGGATGACACGGATCTTGCCTTATGCCGGATCGAGATATAGTGACGAAGGGATTATAGGAATAGATGATTCCAGTACAAGTGGGAGATTGTTGGGAATGTCCTGAAATCTATTGTACTTGCTCTAAGTGAAAGTCGTATTGTCGAGATGAGACAATCATATGACATTGGGTACTCATAATGCTTTGCTAGAAGCCACTTATGATCAATGAGTTGAGAACTCATTGCTAGTGTTATATGATCCTACAGGGTCACACACCTAAGCAAACTGGACGTTTAACATGAGGTTGATCATTAATGTAATGATCGGGTGAATGCATATTAGATATGCATTCAGTATCGAGTTTCTGGAACAGTGTCGATCGACATAATATGTATGTCGGTCGACACAGATCGACCGTGTCGATCGACACATAGAGTGTGTCGGTCGACACGATTCGCGGATTACCAAATTAAATCGGTTTGATTGTTGGTTAATTCCGGGGTGGTTTAAGTCAACATATATAAAGATATATGGTCGACCAAAAACACCATTCCAACCTAATTGATAGCCACCAGAAACAGAAAAGAAACCTCTCTGGAGATCAGATCTCTGATAGGCACTAGCATCCCTGCTGTCCAGTTCTGTGTGCGTGTGGATACCAGTAGAGGCGCAGCACTTGAGGCGCTCTAGATCTCGATTACTTGCTAAGACTTCCGCTGCTAATCACCAGGTAATCTTCAGATCTGATAGATTCAATTACATGAACCTGTAGATCCTAGGCTCGGAATTCAGACTAGGATTGCCTAATTGGATTAGGAATCTGCTAGAAATTCCTTCAATAATCGCCCACCTTGGACAAGGATGGAGAAGGCGAGGTTCAAGTACAGTCGGGTTTGGGAAGACAGTCCTGCGAAGGAATCTAAGAAGGTCACTTGCACTCAAAGGCCAATCTCGGAGTGGTGGGATGGTTATGATTCTTTGTTCTACAACGCCTGGTGTGGCGTCGATATCCTTCCCACACGGCTCGCCTGTAGCACCACCATGTCGAAGCTGAAGATTAGATTGGATGTTCTACGCATTATGCGGATGATTGGTTTGGGTACCATCTGTACCAAGTACTATGACATGCATGTCGAGCTGGTCAGACAGTTCATGGCAACAGTCCCGAGTGTATTACACCAATAAGGTGGTGGAAAGGCTTATGAAGGGACATTGACCTTTATGGCTAAAGGAGTGCAGTACAGGATCACCATTCATGAGCTCAGCGACATCTACGAGTTTGACAGGACTAAGGAGCAAGTGAATATAACTGAGAAGTGGTGTGATGTGCAGGTGTTCTGGGAGCATTTTGGCAATGGAGTATATGACTCTCAAACTACGAGACAGTCCGCAGTAAGGCACCCGGTCATGAGGTACCTTGTCTGCTTGTTCGTCAACACGATCCTATGCAAGATGGAGCCAGGAATGATGCGGATAGCTGAGCTTTTGCTGCTGTATTTTGGGAATTGGTGATATTATTGATGCTGAGGTTTATCAAAATACACACTTGGAAGCTGATGTAAACATGGGAGCTGTCTTTGCCCACCATTTGGAGGATCTCAATATTAAGCCATTCACGGGAAAAGGGCAGAAGACAAAGTCTGTTGGGAGTCTCTTATCTCCTATTTTTGACCACTTTGGGATAGATAGGAGTAAGCTGACGATATGCACCAAGAAGTCCACCATGGATTTTGTGCACCTGAAGAGTATGCATTGGATTAAGGGAGACACCTAGAGGAGAGAGTTTCTTTGGCCTTTTACCAATTCATCTGGTGTATCGCGCCTCTTTCCTCTCCCTGAGCCTAAGCTGACAGGCATCACTGATGATCCTATGATGCTCTCCTTTCAGCCTTCTGAGGAGCTTTGTCGAACTGGTCTGCGTCGCTCCGCTGTACTTCGAGGTGCATCATCCCGGGCTGTTGCCTATGCTGCTGAGCACTATGCAGTTCCTGCTGCTGATCCTGATGGGACTTATGGATTCCCAGACCCTCCCATACCACCAGAAGACATGCCTCCTAGAGAGTGGCAGAAGTGGATGACTAGCACAATCAAGGAGATGTGGAAAGGTATTTACAGCTGCTCCTATCATCACCCACAGCGTGACTCTAACCCACAGCCACGACATCGCGCACATGCGCCTGCACCTGTCAGTACCGAGGATGAATAAATAGATGAAGCTGCTGATTTTGAGGAGATGGATGCCGCGGACTCTCAGGAGTTCTAGCTTCTTTTGTTGTTATTGGTTATGTGTTTCTTTTTCTTTTCTTTTTCTTTTGAGCCTTGAGTCAATTTTGTGTCTTCTTTTGATTCAGTCTGTTAGTCCAATCTGTCTGGAACTTGGATGATTATGAGTTTATCTATGATATTGTTGCTTCTGACATGAATTTTGAGTGATCTAACGCAGCTATCAGGTGAGTTTTTGAGTGCCAAAAGTCTAACCCGACCATGACACTTAGAACTGACCTACACATGATCCTGTGGAGTCACTTATTCCAGTATGATCGGTGTTGGAAACAATAACGAGCAGAGATACTGATTAAGATAGCTTGGGCGGAAAATCGAAACATGATAGTGGCAAGGAGGATTGGGAATTGTAGAGAAAAGCTAATGTAGTGGAACAAACAAAAAAGCATATAAATTACCAAAAGTTGATCAACTTGAAAAAGGAGGCGCTGGAGAAGGAAATGACAGCAACATCCATTGATGATGAAGCTGTACAGAGAATTAATGATGATCTAAATAGAGCTTATAAGGCAGAAGAGGACTTTTGGAGACAACAAAGTCGGAAGATATGGCTTAAGCTTGGAAACAAAAACACGGTTTTCTTCCACGCAAAAACACGAGCTAAAAGAGTGATAAATAAGTTCTCAGTGATAGAGAATGATGAAGGTGTTGCGGTGTACGAAGAGGAAGAGATATCAAAAATCATCATTGATTATTTCCAATCCTTATTCACTTCGGAACTAAATGACCCAAGACATACAGTGAAGAAAGGGGTAAGGAAGGTGGTGACGACAGAAATGAACATTGCACTTACGATGATACCCACACTGAAGGAGATTATAGAATCTTTTCTCTCTATTCACGTGGATAAAGCTCTGGGGCCGGATGGCTTCTCGGAAAGTTTCTACCACACCAACTGGGAGGTGATTAAAACAGAGGTAATGGAAGAGATACAAAGTTTTTTTTTTTCAGAAGCGGCAACTCACAACAGGGCATCAACGAGGCCCATATCCGGTTAATACCAAAGATCAAGTGTAATACTCTGTTTTCAAAAATCTGGTCAACGCGTAGAAGAAAAGTCAACATGGATAAAACTATAATTTTGCCAAAGTTAAGGGGCAAAATTACCATTTTGCAAAAAATGAGACGGAAGCTACGACGGGCCAAATGTTCTTCTTTTTCAGTAAAAGGACATTTAGAAGACCATAAGTGGAATAAACGGAGTTTAAATAAAAATTTTGGACTATCGGGAATGGAAACCGATAGAACCGAGAAATCTTGTAAAATTCATAACTGGAGCTACGAGAATCCAAATGGAGTGATTCAAGTTTCTAAATTCATATAAAATCATGGAGAATCATTTTGGGGGATTGAAGGATTTATAGAAGTAGTTAAGGGATTTCTAAAATATTAAACGCAAGAACAGCTAAACCCAAGCAAAGAGAAAGAACGGGATTAAGGGTTGGTTTAAGGCGGTTTAGTGCATGTTTTTTTCATAAAAAACACCTCTTAGGACAGGTGTTCTATTCTTGATGGCGCCACCTAAAGCTCATAGGTTTAGATTGTGTTTTCCATGCATTGAACCTAGAAGGATGCATGGTATCTAATATCAAATCACTCAACTTTTGGCTCATCTCACTCTAACCACTCTAGCTCCCTCTCTCTCTCGGTTCTCCCTATATCTCTCTCTACCCATCATATTCACCAGAAACTCCAGAAAAAACACTTGCATTTTGCTTGAAGATTCAAAGAACACCAAGAACACTCTTATGTTCTTGATGACTTGAGACACAAGAAATCTCATAACTCTCAAACTAGAAGCTCGATCCACAAACCATTTGTCCCATTGGATTCACCATCCTCTCCTCTACAACCGCCGCTCCTCAGCCATGGTTGCCATCGCCAGAGGTCGTTGGAGGTTGCCGGAATCACACCGGAATCCTACCGCCGGCGAGATTCTCCCTCCTTCCTCCTTTCTTCTTGGTGTTTCAAGTTCTTTTCACCTTGCCAAAAGCTTTATCTCACCAGGATGAACATGTCCAGGAGTTGGAGCTCTTTCTAGACCGCCAGAGCAGCCTTTTCGCTGTCAGTCAATGCCCCCGCCGCCGTGGTCAACGACGGAGCCGGCCGCCGGAAAAGTCCCTCTGTCTTCAAATCTTCAACCAGTTCTTCATGGATGGTTCAGTTATTGTTTGGTCAGATCTGAAGATTGGTTAAGCATTGGGAATTGAAATGGATTAAACCGGTCTAAAATGTGGTCAAACCGGTTTAGAAGTCAACGTCGGTTAAGTGGTCCAATTCGGTTTACCTAAACCGGTCAATTGGAAGCTGGTTTAGTTGGTTCAATGGGTCAGCCGGTATAGTTGGGTCAAGGTCAACGGTAAAAAAGCGGTCAAAGTCAACGTCAACACCGGAGCCGCCGGTCAACGTCGGAGATCGAGCTGGTCAACGCTGTATTAGAAATTCCATACTTGTATTAGAAATTGAATTGATTGAGGATTGGTTAACTGTAAACCGGATAAGATGTGGAGATGCATGTTAGAAACATAGGATTAAAACGTTGATTGCCGTTAGGTTGCTAGTAATAAGTGATTGATGCATTCATATAGACGTTGATGGATTAGGGCCGTATATGCATTTATATATCTTAAAGAACGGTATGAGCTGAATCTATACACGAGAATTAAGACGACAGTAAAATACAGATTAAACCCTAACAAACGTATAGACTATGTAACGGGTTGGGATTAGGTTAAATAGTGGGTTAAGGGTTAATGAACGAAATTGAGTGAATCATGAGACGTCGGGGAGTTAGTAAGTTACTAACTTTAAACCGACAAATTGAGAAGATTATTAAAAGACACTTAGGGAAGAGTAATTAAAGGTTGATGGGATTGACAAGCCGTCTACAGATTGTATGGTTGCTTTGATGTTGTTGGGCTTTGTGTTTAGGCCTGTTTAGACTGTCTCGGTGTTGGGCCGAGGGGTCCTTATTAAATACTTAATCCGATCACGGGGCCGGTTAAGTTCGTAGTTGCTAGCTCGGTATAGCACCGGGTCAGAGTGGTGGTGTTGGCGTGTGATAGGCTTGCAGGATAGTTCGGTTGTTTATGTTATTGTGGATGGTTGTGTGATTGGTGCTAGAGTCCCAGTGAGTCTGCATATTTAAATTACTGCACTGAGACTCTAGGGTGCGTTAGATCCCGCAAGTCTAGGTTTTGAAAGTGTTCTGATACTTCCGACTCGATTGGATCCTTGGGTAGTTGCTTAACCAGATCGTGTGCCTTCGGGTGGTGATGTTGGTTATGACGTGAACCTACTGGGTCAAGCCGGTAAGTGTGCGGTTCGGAGAATAATGGGTCATGTCCTAGGTCCGAGCTGCATGGAAGCTTAGGTTACCGTGGGGTAACCCGAGTTACTGCGTATTGATGGGCTGAGAACAATTTCTTAGGACGTCGGACTTCGTGTTAACATCTAGGGCATGTGCCGCAGTGCCTTCGATTTCCTTAATCTCTTTATGTTCTTTTGGCAAGTGCTTGTGTGTTGTGGGTTTATCACGTTGTGGTAGTACGTGATAGACCATTTCTCCTTTTGAAAGTTATTTTGGATTTTGGGCGGGAAAGTGTGGATGTAGATAGATTAGAAGCCTTTAGTGGGAGCCGATTCGATGGGTGATCTTAGATCACTCATTAGACTTTTTGTGTTTTTAGGTTTAGCAGCGACAAATGCGGGAGGTCCTCTGTGTAGTTTCAGGATCGGTTGTGGTGGGAGTTTTGATTTGATGTTTTGGTTGTTTTATCGGTTCGGCTTTGGCGCCATTTTATTGTGTGGATTTGATTGTTTGTTGACTTTAACAGCAAAGGTTGTTTTATCAATTTATAAACGTTATGTAAATGTTTATTTACTCAATAATTAACATGCTTCCCTGATACATTGGTTTAGTCTGAACCGACACAACTCATGGAAACAATACAGGTTACGAAGATTTGTATTGTGGAAGTGAGGATAGAGGGGTCAGTGATAGGTCAGTGTGAGCCTTTGTCTCAAACCGATCCGTCTCTGGCTTTGTCTTGTGAAAAACTTTTCCGGTTGGACTTGCTCGGGTTTGACTTGGTCATGTTCTTGTTTGATTGTTGACCGGCCAGCTCGGCGGTCAGCGGATAATGGTAAAGGGGCGTTACATCAAGTGCCCGAGAAGTGCAAAGGATTATCGACCCCTGGCTTTGAGCAACGTTGACTATAAGGCTTTCTCGAAGATACTAACAAGACGAATGAAGAAAATCTTGAACAACATTATCTCAGAGAACCAGACAGCCTTTGTACCGGAAAGGGCCATTATGGACAACATCTTAATCACACATGAGATGCACCATTATTTGAAGAGGTTAAAGGCAACAAAGCAGTGTACGATGACGTAAAGACTGACATGAGCAAGGCGTACGATCGACTAGAGTGGTCTTTCATTGAAGTGGTTCTAACATAATTTGGTTTCGATAAGAAGTTCGTCAAATGGGTGATGCAGTGTGTTACGACAATCACTTTTGGAGTCCTAATAAATGGAGAAGCTAAAGGGCTAATTTAGCCGCAATGAGGCATTCTCCAAGGAGACCCGCTATCACCCTTTCTCTTCATACTCTGCAGTGAAGTTTTGTCGGGTCTTTGTTTTGGAGCACAAAAGAATGGGGAACTTGTAGGGATCAAGATATCAAAGGATGGACCCTGATTGAATCATATTCTCTTTTCGGACGATACTATGTTTTTTTACGAAGACGGATCCGTCCAGATGTGCTTACATGAAACGCATTTGGACAGAATACGAGATGGCCTCGGCACATACCATAAATAGACTAAAGTCGGTAGTCACCTTCTAAGCAAAAATCCACTGGAAGTCAAGATGAAATTCAAAGAGATTCTAGGCATCGAGAGAGAGGGAGGCTCCGGCAAGTATCTAAAACTATCAAAACTCTTTGGGAGAAGGAGAAAAGACCTCTTTTCAGCGATAGCAAACTGAATTAATCAGAGGGGACTGAGCTGAACAACTAAGAGACTCTCGAGTTCCGGAAAACTCGTGATGCTCGAATCAATTCTGATGGTGATACCTTCCTACACGCTCTCTTGCTTCAAAATCTCTAAGATCCTAAGTAAACGGATACAATCTGCTCTAACGAGATATTGGTGGGATTCAAACCCGGAGAAGAAGAGCATGTGTTGAGTCGCTTGGGACAAGATGACTAAATCAAAGAGGGAAGGAGGTTTGGGCTTAAGAGATATTGAAGCAATGAATGATGCTATGCTAGCAAAAATTGGATGGAGAATTATTAACAAACCAGATTGTCTGTTGGCAAGATGTCTATTGGGAAAATACTGCCGCAAAGAGAATTTCATGGATATAAAACCAAGCATCAGCTGCTCACATGGATGGCGTGGTGTTTTAATCGGAAGAAACTTGATCAGAAGTAGATTGGGTTATGTCATAGGCGATGGGAAAACTCCAAGACTCTGTACAGGCCCGTGGATATCTACAGATGTTAAAGAAGTGATTATGGGACCTGCAACAGAAGACACGAGAGAGTGAAAGGTGGCAGACCTGTTCAGGCAAGGAACAACGGACTGGGATCCATACAAGATCAGACTTCTACTGCCCGAAATAAAGAAAGAGATGCTTAAGATACAACCTTGTGGACTTGGAGCTAAGGATAAAGTGATATGGACCAATGACAAGCATGGACGGTACTCGGCAAAACTCGGATACTACCAAGCAATGAAGCTGACGACGGGAACAAATCTTGGATACTACCAAACTTGGATATATATGTTAATATATATACATTTTTCCATTCTATTTCAATAAACAAATCCAAAACATGACCATCTTTGTCTACACTCGGTAACACCAATGGTGAATGGCCACATCAAAATTTTGATTAAAAAAAAAAAAAAAATGAATGATTAACGAAGCTGTCATATAAGCAATCACAATCATTGGCCAACTGATAATCCAACGGTTTATAATTTTTACAGCTTTTAAAAAAGTCTATCTAAAAAGGCTGTCTGACAGGCAGGTCATGTTATCTTTCCCGGTGGCCGAAATGATTTGTCCTTGTATTTTTGACAAACGAGAAAACTAAATAAATTGTTTTTATCAGATAAACCCGCTCTATATAAATTACACATATATTTCTTCCCCTTTGAATTGTCTTGTCGTCTTCTGCTTCATCGGCCTTTACAAATCCCGGTGATAAGAGAAAGGAAAGAGAGAGAGAGAGACAGAACCTCTTCTTCGTAGATCGTCGTGGTTTCTGTTTCTTCCTCGATCTCTCGTTCTTTGATCATTTGTTCTCCTCCGATCAAGGTAAATAGAAACATCCGATCTACTTCTTCTTTTGGATCTCGTTTATGATTCGAAGTTACTCAAAAGTTGTTTCCGATTTTGTGTTCGATTGAATTTTGATCGGTCAAAACTATCAGAACTGTATTGATCATCTTCTGGAATTTATGCACACGAGTGGCTCCGATTTGTCAATTTTGAGTTCTGGAAAAAATGATTGATCTCGTCGCTTGTTTTTGCGAATTCCTTTGTCTGTAGAAATCTGAACTTTGAAATGTAAGTCGAACTTTGACTGATAGATGATGAAACTTAGTGATCATCTGAAACATGAATCCTTGCATTTTTTTGTCAACCCAAGATTAAGGAATCGTGTTGTTTTCATATATTAAGGAATAGTATCAATAGTGATGGAGGATAGTTGCATTGAATCAAATCAATATAGAATGCTTCTGATGAATCAAGCGTTTACCTCTCTCTCAAACAAGATTCATATTTTTATGTTTTGATTGCAGCTCGTAAACAATGGCCGAGGCTGATGACATTCAACCCATCGTCTGTGACAATGGTACTGGAATGGTCAAGGTTAGTCTCTTCTTCGTTCTTTGTTACTTTTACTTTGAAGGTTTTGTAAATGTTCTCTCTTTTGTTATCATTTGACACATTGATTACGTATTCTTTTGCGTAGGCTGGTTTCGCAGGCGATGATGCCCCCAGGGCGGTATTCCCTAGTGTTGTTGGTCGGCCTAGACATCACGGTGTCATGGTTGGGATGAATCAGAAAGATGCATATGTTGGAGATGAAGCACAATCCAAAAGAGGTATCCTCACATTGAAATATCCAATTGAGCATGGTGTTGTGAGCAACTGGGATGACATGGAGAAGATTTGGCATCACACTTTCTACAACGAGCTCCGTATTGCTCCTGAAGAGCACCCGGTTCTACTTACCGAGGCTCCTCTTAACCCCAAGGCCAACAGAGAGAAGATGACGCAGATCATGTTCGAGACCTTCAATTCTCCAGCTATGTATGTCGCCATTCAAGCTGTTCTGTCACTTTACGCCAGTGGTCGTACAACCGGTTAGTTACATTACCGGAAAAAAACCAAGTTTTGTTTCTCTGTTTCTAATCATTATATCATATTGATAAGAGTGAAATGATTTGTTTATTTCTAGGTATTGTGTTGGACTCTGGTGACGGTGTTTCTCACACTGTGCCAATCTATGAGGGTTTCTCTCTTCCACATGCCATCCTTCGTCTTGACCTTGCTGGTCGTGACCTCACTGATTACCTTATGAAGATTCTGACAGAGAGAGGTTACATGTTCACAACTACAGCAGAGCGGGAAATTGTCAGGGACATAAAAGAAAAGCTTTCTTTTGTTGCTGTTGACTACGAGCAAGAGATGGAGACTTCAAAGTCAAGCTCTACAATCGAGAAGAACTATGAGTTACCCGACGGACAAGTGATCACGATTGGTGCTGAGAGATTTAGGTGCCCAGAGGTGTTGTTCCAGCCATCGTTTGTGGGAATGGAAGCTGCAGGGATCCACGAGACAACTTACAACTCGATTATGAAGTGTGATGTCGATATCAGAAAGGACTTGTATGGGAACATAGTGCTCAGTGGTGGTACAACTATGTTCTCTGGTATCGCAGACCGTATGAGCAAAGAGATCACAGCTCTTGCCCCGAGTAGCATGAAGATTAAGGTTGTGGCACCACCCGAGAGGAAGTACAGTGTCTGGATCGGTGGATCTATTCTTGCTTCTCTCAGCACTTTCCAGCAGGTAAAGTTTTGGCAGCCATTTCTCATTTTAAGCTTCTCGTGGTTGACTGAATGTAACAATGTTCATCTAATTGTTTTTCTTTTTTTATATGTATAATCAGATGTGGATATCTAAGGCTGAGTATGATGAGGCTGGTCCAGGAATTGTCCACCGAAAATGCTTCTAAGAAGTAAGATCAAAAGAAGCGTTTCCACGACGAGATCACAGTTTGCTTCGATTTCTCCAATTTGTTTGTTTCATTTGATTTCCAAGTGTGAGAAACTTATCCCGGTTAAAGCGTTTTGAGATGTTTCTGAGGGAGGAGCGAGTTTTATAGGCCGCTATTACCTGATACACTAAACCGGGTTTCAAACTCTGCTTCGTTCCGTTTTCTATAGTCCATTTGTTTGTTTGTTTGTTTGTAACTCGGTTGAAAAAACAAACTCTTTGGACTGTTGATATATGTACTGTATGTTGAAAATATTATATCAGTAAAAGCTCTAAAAACAATAGGATGCTTGCTTCCAGTATCAGGGGAGTACCAAATTTATACTGAAACTCTCCAACAATATATAGCATATGCTTATACGTACAGGTTGTGAGAACTTCAGTTAGGAAGACGAACACTTTGGTTAGGTGTGGATTTAAAAATCGATCAATCCACACAGATTACCATCAGTTTTGGTTCGGTTTAGTGAAAATTATAATTATCTATCTATATTTATAAAGTTGGCTTTTCTCTTTTCTTATGCTGCCACATCATCATCCACATCATTAATTAAATTTAAAATTTAAAAGCCAAAACTCACATTTACCAAATGTCTAACAATTAGAGAGTGGGTGTAAGATTTAATGTTTTACTCATCATTTTTTTTTTTTTTTACGTAGTAAACATATATAACAAATGTCTAACGAAAAATGACAAATTTGATAAGTAAATTACAAAATTTCATATCAAAACTATAATAAAAATTAAAAAGCTTTATATTTTTCTCGAACTTCTTGATAGCAGTGATAAGGTTCGTGTTAACGCATTCGATGACGACAACAATTGATAAAATAATAGAGTATAAAGAACTGGGATATGGATTATGGATCTTGTTCACTACAAGTATCAACCCAATTTTTTTTTTTTTTTAAAGTTAAACTTTTCAAAAATAAAAATTTGAATTCTATATAAGTACCCATAACTAACTCAAGCAAATCAAATTCTACATATTTTTAGTAACTCAAATCAATAAAGATGGTAGAGAAATCGAAAACAAATTAAATTATGAAAAGGAAGAAACAAATAACAAAAACTCTATAAACGCAATATCAAAAGAAAAACAAAGAACACCGGAGTTAAAAAATTAAGAAAATGTCAACTAACAACTACACATACATAATCTTTTTATTCACATATAATGGATTATATTAAAATTCAAGGATGAAATACACATAGCCTACAAGAATTAAAATCTTTCTAGAGATTGAACCGAAAAATTCATAAGTAAAACACCAAGCCCAAAAAGAGAGACTAAAATGATAGCTAAAGCCCAAAAACCACACTAAACTGATAACTACTCAAAGAAGTTATTAACAACAATATAACTGAAAATTGAGAGTAATAAGCCACTAGACATTAATAACATTAAGGATTGGAGATCTTAGAGCATCTTAATATACTGCTTCCAATCTATTGAAGCCAAAAGATCCTGGAACCATCAAAACCACTCGAAAACCGTTCAGACCCTGAAAAAGTTTCAGAATCCGCTTGCATTGACTATTACTACTCAAAAATCACACCAAACCAAAGCAATACATGCCTTATAACAGATTCCGCATACAAAATAAGACAAACTAAGACCATCTATCAAAATAACAAAACATCATAAACGATAGAGAAAACCAAAACAATACCATCAAGAAGAAGCAGCCACAACTCCAGAACGCACAAGAACCCCACTGATTTTCCAAGGAAGACAAACCGCCTTTGACGCAAGAACCATGACCCGGACACGAAGAATATCGAAGACAAGCAAAACCGACAAAACGTCATAGAACAAGGACAAATAATACTTCTCTGATGGAGGCCATATATACAAAATCCGAGACAATAAGAAAAACCGGATATTCACTGATTGGAAAAAGGTAGAGCTGAGAAGCCGAACATGAGAGGCGACTTCCTTCTCTACCGAAACCTAAGATAGAACTTCTAACGAGACTAAACACCAACGCCGACACTGAATGACCCACTGACACCAGTGAAAATGGAGAAGAAATCAGACGGCGTATGTTGATGTCTTGAGAGAAAACAAAGCAAAACCGTCTGGTTAATGTTCAAGAGATAAAATATTCATGGCATACATAATCTTATAAAGGAAAAAATGTAAAGTGATAGAAAAACTTTTAAAAAATAGTTTGAAAGATGAGAAAAAGTAAGAACAACAAGATACAAATCAAATAAACTAAAAAATGAAAACCAAACGGTAAATGCAATATGCAGTAAATTACAAAAAATGATTGACATGTCCGCGCGTAGCGCGGATCAAATATTAGTACTATATAAAAGTTGTTATTTGAGGCTAGAGAGATAAGCCACGTAGGATTAAAAAAAGTCTCAGAAAGAAGACACGTGATAAACTCTCATAAGGTCTTTCCTTATCTCCGTCTCCCAGCCTAAATCTCAATTCTCGAACATCAACTTCAGTTTTTGGAAGAGGATTCGTTTCCCAGCATCATCAGCTTCCAACAACCACACCATTAAAGGGGGTTTATTCGTTCATGGATTTTAGTGGATTTGGAAATCCAAACTAAATCCGGTGTTATTGGTTCTATCATTTTAAAATCCATATTTAAATCATGTGTTATTCGTTATATGATTTTAAAATCCAAATTCAAATCCAGTGTTATTCAATATTAGGATTTAATAATGGATTTGCTTTCACAATATATTTTTATGGATTTGGTACTAATTTTTAGTGTAAAATATAAAGATTGAAATCTTTGCCCAAACCTTGGGATTTGACTAACCAATTTATAGTTAACTCAACGCCAAGCCAAGATTAATAACACAATTGTAAAATTTCCAATTTCTTGTAAACCCAAACCACACTATATGTATATGTCATATTAACTAATCCAAAACATTTGTAATGATAAATTGTAACTTTACCTTTTTTCCAACCAGTTTTTTTCGTGAAGAAACTTGTCTTTTTTTCTCTTTTGTCAAACGATTTAAAAAATGAAAAGATTCCCTTTTTTGCAAGTTGATAATCTATATATAAGAAGTTATAATTATTTTGTAACACAAACCTAAAATCAAACAACAAAGACCAATGGGAGATTCACAATAAAAACGAGGAAAAAGTGGGTACAATCAATGGAGTCCACAAGAAAGTAAAACTTTGATAAATTTACTTTTAGATGGTGTTGCTTCGGGTTGGCTTGATTCGAACAATATATTCCGTAAGTTTACGGTGGAAAGAAAAATACTACCTGTTCTTAATCAAATGCATGGTAGTAACAAAACGTATCAGCACTACCAAAATAGAATGAAAATTTTGAAGGCAAAGTATTTAAGTGGTATGGAACTTCTTCGCAACACTTCTGGATTTGGATGAGATCCGATCACAAAAAAGTTTACAGCTTCTGATGAGGTGTGGAGTGACTACATAAAGGTAAATTTACATTCTAATCTTTTACATACATTAGTATTTTTTTAGAGATCTTTTTCCGTTTATATTTTTTTTTGGATTCAGGCGCATCCGAGTTGCAAAAAATTTCGTGATGAATCGTTTGAAGAATTCGACGATCTCAAAATAATATTAGAGAATAATGTAGCAACTGGTGGGAATGCAATTGGATTAGGCGAAGGTACGGATGCTCGAACAAGTGTAATGGCACAAAAGGAACAAGCAAGTTATGTTGAAGATTTTCCCCTGAATTTTGAGGAAGATTATGCAACACCATCATCTTCTGAACACATAAGTTCAAGGGGGTCTTTAGAAAAGCTTCCATTAAGAAAGATACAAAAAAGTAATGTGGACGAACCAATCATTCAAAGAGAACATACAGAAGAAGTCAACACTGAAATGAACTCATTGACAACTGTCACTGAAAAGCTCTTTAATCTAATACAAGAAAGAGAAGCAAGACAACAAAGAGAAGCTGAACAAAGAGAAATTGATAAAAAGAAGAATAATTTATGGGAAGCTATCAAAGAAGTGTCTGGTTTGGAGGAAAATGTTCGTTACGATGTTGTTAAAGTGATTCATCAATTGGAGATGAAAGATGTATTTCTTAGTATGTCTATTGATGAGCGTTATGGTTGGATTAAACGTAATGTAATAGGATGATAAGTAATAATTTGTTAGATTGAATTTTATTATTTTTATTTTATTACTTTGAGGTTTTTGGGGATTTTTTTAACTATAGGTTTTGATCTTTTGAATTATGATAACATCAAATTGTTTGGAATATTTTTTGTTCATGTGTCTACCCATATTATTATGGGCTGTTTGCAAAAATGCCCCTAAAATTGAAGTCAACCCTGAAAGTACCCTCTTCCTTCTCCTGCCTCTTTTTCGCAAATATATCCCCCTAATAATCTGTGTATTCACGATAATACAATCGACAGACTTTATATGAAGTCTGATATTTTTACCAAAAGACAAAAAAGCCTTTCAGATTTAACTTAATTATGAAACTGTCATCTTCTCCAATTCACCCAACCACCATTAACAACCAATTTTGAGCTCCTAATGCCTCACACAACCAATTTCGAGCCATTAAAACTCTATATTAGAACTCACAACCTTCTATTCTCTTATTTTCTCTCCAATTTCATCAAAAAAGCTCTTTAATTCACGTTTTTAAAAAAATTAAAATTTGGATCTCTTGTGATAGTGGTTATTCTTGCATAAAAATGGTTGGGTTTGTTGGGTATTGGTGTAACTAAAAGTTTTGAGTGTTTGGGGAAGGTAAAAACGAGCTCAAAATCAGATTTATGTGATTTTTCACAAGATCCCCCGATTTTCAGATCTGTTTCGCGATTTCAGACTTCCCATGAAGTCTGATGAAAAATTATGGTCAACGAGAGGGTAGTTTTGCAATTGACTTTCAATTGACAAACTTCCATAGAAGTCTGAGAAATTCCTTTGAAAACAAAAAAAAAAAATTATCTGACGTCACCAAGAAGTCAAAATAAGAAGAGGGTAGTTTTGCAATTGATTCAAATTTGATTTTTTAGTCAGACTTCTTATGTAGTCTGGCAAGAAATTGACCGATTTTTGACTTTTTGTCAGACGGGATCCGATGTCTGAAAATAATGGGGGGGGGGGGGTAGAAACTGCAATTGACCCAAATTTTCAGATGTTGACCAGAATAAGCGAAAAAGTCGTCAGACTTCTAAATCTGTCTGAAAATAAAGAAAAAAATATCAGACGGGCTATAGACATCTGAAATTCCAAACTTTTGCCAGACGACTATAGACATCTGAAATATCGAATTTTGGTCAACGCTGGATAAAAACCGAAAATGCGATGTTTTTATCAGACTTCTCTCGCTGTCTGAAATTCTTGTCAGACAGCATAAGAAGTCTGAAAATTATCAAACTTTTTGGCGAAGTTTGACATTTCAAAATCAATTGCAAAACTACCCTCAACTTTTTTTTCAGACTTCTCCCGAAGTCTGAAAATTATCATACTTCTTTGGAGAAGTCTGACAATTGAAATTCAATTGCAAAACTACCCTTTTTTTCTCAGACATCATAAGCTGTCTGACAAAAAGTTCAAAATTTTTCAAAGCAGACTGCGTACGCTGTCTGATTGATTTCAGACTGCATCCGCTGTCTGACATTTCAAAATCAATTGCAAAAATACCCTCTTTTCAGACTACCATAGAAGTCTGGTTTCACTACAATCAGACATCTATAGACGTCTGAAATATTAAAAACTTTTAAAATGTATTTCATTGAATATTTGCGATTAATTTGGTTGATTTTAATTTTTATAAATGTGTGTTAGTTTTCTATGTTTTTTATGTGTGAGTTTTACATTTTTATATATGGTAATTATTTTTGAATCAATTTTTGAATAATATTGGCAATGTAGCTAGTAGCATCCGAGCTGGTGGAACGAATGTCTATGCGTAAACGTCATACTCCATATTATATATGTTGGTTGTTTATTGAATGTTTTGATATAATTGAACTGATTACACCAAATCATATAAAAGTATCAATGAAGAAGTAGATTGGGATTAAGATGAGCTACACAACCACATGTAGAGCGTTTATAAGCTGATTTTTTCCAGTAAGATCGCTAATGAGATTGGGATTAAGATGAGCTACACAACCACATGTAGAGCGTTTATAAGCTGATTTTTTTCCAGTAAGATCGCTAATGTGATGACGAGAGAACGAACTTGACATTTGGACTTGTTAATTTTATAAACTTTTAACTCATAAGAATCAGACAGCAGTAGAGGTCTAACGACCAATTCATCACCACTTAAGGTTATTTTAGTTTGTCATATGTTGGTGTATGTAATCTAAAGAGTAATGTTTTCTTCCAAGGTTAAACTAACCCATTGCTTGATATTGTATACTTTCAATGAACAAAATTCCTTGTTGATTTTGAGTAGACAAAAGTAAATTTATACAACTTTGTATTTTTCTACAAGCATAGTACATAAGGAGAACTTTCTTTCTTTGATTTGATCATCCAATAATCTAATACAATACAATGTGTTCAACAAGAAGTCTAATAACCAGTAAAAATCTACAAAAATGAGAAAACACCTAATTTAGTATCAAACTTCAGACTTCAAAAGTAGTCTAATATAAGACTTCATGTTGAATTTTCACTCTCAGACTTCTATTGTAGTCTGGTATTAGACTCTCAGACTTCGTGTTCCTCGTAACAATGAAATTTTATGAGCCATTAGCACATAATAAACCCAACCTCCAGCTTCTTTGGAGAGTCATCTAGATCAACTTTAAACCAAGCCCCTGAAAAAGCAAAAACACAGAGCTCTTGCATTAGTTAGCGAACAAGTCTCCAAGAAATGGATAATAAAGGATTGTTTGAGCAAATCAAAATGTATAACCAAAAGTCTATGTCAAAAGTCTCAATTGGTTCAGTTAAAAAACCTTTGAAAACACTAAATCAGAACCGATCCACTCACCTATTTCGCAGCTCAAAGAGAATCAACTATGAATCACATACATAAGAACTCATATGAGAGAATAAGCTTGAGAACATTTTTGGATGAGAAATTTTAGAGAAGTTTTACAAAAGAGAGAGAGAGAAAGAGAGGTAGTAAAAAAAGGAAGAATGTGAAGGTTTTTTTTTTCTGGGTGTTATATGTGTGTAAAAAATAGGTTTAGATAAGAGGAGAGAATTGGAGGGAAACTTTGCCGCCAAATTTTTAATAATTAAAAATTGTAAAATATCCGGTATCAGACTTCAAATGCAGTCTGAGAAGGAATTTCTGAATTGAGCGGGAATTCTGAAATTTTCAGGCAGAAATTTCCCGCCTTTTTGAAAAGTTTTCGTGTGAAAATTTTCAAAAACATTTAAATTTCAGACGTCATACGCAGTCTGAAATAAGACTTCGAGAAGTCTAAATACTCGAACCAGATTTACCTGGAAGTCTGAGAGTTTCTCAGACTTCTATTGTAGTCTGGTATTAGACTCTCAAACTTCGTGTTCCTCGTAACAGTGAAATTTTATGAGCCATTAGCACATAATAAACCCCAACTCCAGCTTCTTTGCAAAATCATCTGGATCAACCTTAAACCAAGCACCTGAAAAAGCAAAAACACAGAGCTCTTGCATTAGTTAGCGAACAAGTCTCAAAGAAATGGATAATAAAATATTGTTTGAGCAAATAAAATGTATAACCAAAAGTCTATGTCAAAAGTCTTAATTGGTTCAGTTAAAAAACCTTTGAAAACACTAAATCAGAACCGATCCACTCACCTATATCGCAGCTCAAAGAAAATCAACTATGAATCACATACATAAGAACTCATATGAGAGAATAAGCTTGAGAACATTTTTGGATGAGAAATTTTAGAGAGGTTTTACAAAAGAGAGAGAGAGTAAGAGAGGTAGTAAAAAAAGGAAGAATGTGAAGGTTTTTTTTCCTGGCTATTATATGTGTGTAAAAAAATAGGTTTAGATAAGAGGAGAGAATTGGAGGGAAACTTTGCCGCCAAATTTTTAATAATTAAAAATTGTAAAATATCCGGTATCAGACTTCATATGCAGTCTGAGAAGGAATTTCTGAATTGAGCGGGAATTCTGAAATTTTCAGGCGAAATTTCCCGCCTTTTTGAAAAGTTTTCGTGTGAAAATTTTCAAAAACATTTAAATTTCAGACGTCATACGCAGTCTGAAATAAGACTTTGAGAAGTCTAAATACTCGAACCAGATTTACCTGGAAGTCTGAGAGTTTCTCAGACTTCTATTGTAGTCTGGTATTAGACTCTCAGACTTCGTGTTCCTCGTCTGAAATAAGACTTTGAGAAGTCTAAATACTCGAACCAGATTTACCTGGAAGTCTGAGAGTTTCTCAGACTTCTATTGTAGTCTGGTATTAGACTCTCAGACTTCGTGTTCCTCGTCTGAAATAAGACTTTGAGAAGTCTAAATACTCGAACCAGATTTACCTGGAAGTCTGAGAGTTTCTCAGACTTCTATTGTAGTCTGGTATTAGACTCTCAGACTTCGTGTTCCTCGTAACAGTGAAATTTTATGAGCCATTAGCACATAATAAACCCCAACTCCAGCTTCTTTGGAAAATCATCTGGATCAACCTTAAACCAAGCACCTGAAAAAGCAAAAACACAGAGCTCTTGCATTAGTTAGCGAACAAGTCTCCAAGAAATGGATAATAAAAGATTGTTTGAGCAAATAAAATGTATAACCAAAAGTCTATGTCAAAAGTCTTAATTGGTTCAGTTAAAAAACCTTTGAAAACACTAAATCAGAACCGATACACTCACCTATTTCGCAGCTCAAAGAGAATCAACTATGAATCACATACATAAGAACTCAAATGAGAGAATAAGCTTGAGAACATTTTTGGATGAGAAATTTTAGAGAGGTTTTACAAAAGAGAGAGAGAGTAAGAGAGGTAGTAAAAAAAGGAAGAATGTGAAGGTTTTTTTTTCTGGCTATTATATGTGTGTAAAAAAATAGGTTTAGATAAGAGGAGAGAATTGGAGGGAAACTTTTCCGCCAATTTTTTAATAATTAAAAATTGTAAAATATCCGGTATCAGACTTCATATGCAGTCTGAGAAGGAATTTCTGAATTGAGCGGAAATTCTGAAATTTTCAGGCAGAAATTTTCCGCCTTTTTGAAAAGTTTTCGTGTGAAAATTTTCGAAAAGGCGGGAAATTTCAGTCTTCATATGCAGTCTGAAATAAGACTTCATGACAAGTTTAAATACTTGAACCAGATTTTCCTGGAAGTCTGAGAAACCCTAAATCTAATAATTACTACTTAAATACCATCATATTATATAGAAAACTTATAATAAACATCAAACTCATTTAGAATAGTCACAAACCAACTACTATGGAACAATATAAATGAAAATTCACAAACTCTCAATCTAACCCTACAGATAAAACATGATATTCAACTTCATATGTGAAACATAGATCAAACTACATGGTGTTTTGAACCAAATATATTTTAAATGCTTAAGTTTGATCAAAGTTTATGTTATTTTAATTTATATACATAACAAATGCTTATACTTAATTTATGTATCAAAATTTATATCAAATTATTTTTTCATATTTTTAAAATTTAAATTTTCAACTTAAATACGTCTCAGACTTCTAAAGAAGTCTGAGAAACCACAAAATTCAGACTTCGTCGTGAAGTCTGAGAAACCCTAAACTTAATATTTATCACTTATCAGTGAAAATATTTAAACAAAACAACTAGAAAACATCAAATTCGCTAAATATATGCACATTATAACATATATATACAAATTTAATATTTCAAATATAAATTTGGTAAACCATGAATCTAACCCTAAAGTTATATGTAAGTTATATGTAAATGTTCCATTACAAAGCATGTTTTGAGGTTTAGAACTTACTCTACCTTACATATTGTTTAGTTTGACTCAATTTTACCAAATGTTACGAGAAGCCTGAGAGATAATTAAGTTGGAAATTTAAATTATAAAATTATTAAAAAATATTTTGAGGAAAAATTCGGATACATAAATTAAACATGAGACTTTTGGACATATGTAAATTAAAATTACATAAAATTTAGTCAATTGTAACCATTTAAGGTATATTTGGTTAAAAGTATTTACGAAATCCCAAAATTCAGACTTTTATAGAAGTCTGATAAACCCTAAATTTAGTATTTATCACTTAACATCGAAAAATATTTAAACAAAACACCTAGGACACATCAAATTCGTTAATTATATCACCATTATAATATACATGTGCAAATATATTTTTTTCAAATATGAATTTCCTAAACCATGAGTCTAACTAACCCTAAGGTTATATGTAAGTTATATGTAAATGTTCCATTATGTTCAATTACAAAGTAGGGTTCTAAGGCATACTTAACTAACATTGTTTAATATGACTCAATTTTATCAAAATTTTAATTTATATACTACTAAATTGTTTATATATAATTTATGTATATAAAAGTTTTGACAATATATTTTTTTATAATTTTAAAATTTAAATTTACTAATTAATTCAGTGTCAGACTTCTATTAGAGTCTGAAGTCTCAGACATCCATAGAAGTCTCAAATAGTCGAATGTTATAATGGTAATTGCGTTTGACGTTTTTTTGATTGGTCATAAGGACAACGCGGTAATTTCATAAGGCTGCAAAACCAGTTTTATATTTGATTCAATTTTGGGGGTACAGTTTTATTTAAAACGAAATTCGAGGGCATTTTAAGCAAGTTCCCCTATTATTATTACTAGCCACATTCAAATATACTTTTCTCTCGTATGGGTTTCAAACAAAAAAATTACGAAGATAGAATATTAATTATTATTGAATAGTAACATAGTTTTCAAACCCATATTAAAAAAAAAAGATAGCTAGCAATAAAGTGAAATATATATTTGCTCATGTGTAACATATTACTTTTTGTTTGTACAATCAATAAAAGAGAATATACATTTTTATTAAAACTAAAAAGTGAATTTCCTTTTTTAAACAAAAATTCTTTACAATAAAGTGAATTTTACATATTTGATTATTTGTTCATGTGTCATATATTACTTTTTTTGTTTGTATAATCAATAAAAAAGAAAAAACATTTTTTGTAACAACTAAAAAATGAATTTCCTTTTTTTTTTTAGCTAAACGTCTTTACCATTATAAAAAGAAAATTCCAATTCAAACACCTTCTTTTTGTTACAAATGTAAAACTTACATATAAAAAAAAAGTAAACATAAAAAGATATCAAACTTGACTCTCTATTAAAGAGAGAAGGAGCACACCGAAAATTTATAACTCCCGATTGAGCTTGTGTATCAGTGTATGGGCTATTGTCTTTTCTTATAAAATTGTTTTGTATTGCAAAATAATTATTCTTTACAAATTATTTGTACTGCCACATCTTTCTTAAATATTTATGTTTTATGGTTTTTTGTCAGATACATACACTATCAAACATGGATCAAGAAATTCATGAAGAAAGAAAAATATACAGATTACTTGATGATGAGTTAGATGCTGATATTATTTTATTAGTATTTATAATTTTTCTCCAGATGTTGTATTTAAGGAAGCGACTACAACAAGAAGCTCAATACCAAATTGGACGTTCTATTAGACGTGCAATCACAAGAGATGGTGAGGATTATATAGAAAATGTGTTAAAGGAAGATCCTTTACACTTTCGGCAGTTGTATCGGATGTATCCATATATTTTTTTGAAGTTATGTCATCTCATCCGAGAAACTACAAATTTAAAAGATTCAAGATATTTAAGCGTTGAAGAAATGGTTGCAACCTTCCTTCTTGTAGTTGGTCAAAATTCGAGGTATTGTTATACACAAGACACTTTTAAGAGATCAATGTTTGCAACAAACGTAAATTTTCACAAAGTATTGCGGAGTCTAAACCAAATGGCACCAAGTTTCATGGCTAAACCTGAAATCGTAGTGCCTACTAAAATCAAGGAAAGCACGAGATTTTATCCATATTTTAAGGTATGGTTTTCTATTTTTCTTCATATTTATATAATCGTTCTTTTGAAATAAATTTTATCGTTAATGTAGGATTGTGTTGGAGCTATTGATGGTACACATATTCTTGCAATGGTGCCAAAAAAGAAGCACCACCTTTTCGCTATAGAAAAAGCAAAATGTGTTGGCGGCTTGTAATTTTGATCTTGAATTCATGTATGTGCTTAGTGGATGGGAAGGTTCAGCTCATGACTCAAAAGTATTGAATGATGCTTTAACAAGAAACAGCAATAGACTACCAGTTCCAGAAGGTACATGTCTTTTATTTATAAATATAATTTTAACACGACCATTAACTATATTATTTTTATTATTGTTACTGTATTCAGGAAAATTTTATGTAGTAGATTGTGGATTTGCAAATCGTCGAAATTTTTTAGCTCCTTATCGTGGTGTCCGATATCATTTACAAGAGTTTTCTGGTCAAGATTCTGAACCAGCGAATGATAAAGAATTATTCAACCATCGTCACGCATCTTTGAGAAACGCAGTTGAGAGAATCTTTGGTATTTTCAAATCTCGGTTTTTAATTTTTAAGTCTGCGCCTCCTTTTCTTTATAAGACACAAGCAGAAATTGTACTTGCTTGTGCTGGTTTACACAATTTTCTTCGAAAGTTTTGTCGCACAGATAACTTCCCCGAAATACCAAGAAGTACAGAAGAAGTTTTGGAAGAAATTTGTAACAATAATAATGAAGTTCATGCAAGCCAAGAACAACAAAGAGAATATGCCAATCAGTGGAGAGCAACAATTGAAGCAAATATGTGGACTGATTCGAACAATTCGGAAAATCAAATATGAGAAGTGTGATATTTTTTTGTTTTATTGTTTTTAAGCATTATAAAGATGGTTTTATTTATTTATCAAAATTAGTGCTAATGATTTTTTATGTGATGGTTTTATATTTATATCATAATAAAGAAAAAAGTTGATAATATTTTTTTTACTACAAACTAATTTTGGTTGATTTCAAATTCTATTTATTTGATTATTAAATCTACTTTGTTTGATTTTAAAATTCACTTATTGGATTTTTCAATCCACTGTATTAGATTTAAAAATCCACGGATTCTATGTGGATTAAATCCTTTAAATCCATTAAAATCCATGAACCAATAAACCCCACCAAATCTCCAATATCAGATTAGTGCATAAAGTGACTCTCTCCCATAATAGATTGTTCGCAGATACATTCACAGATTAGCCGGAGAGAATATCACACGCGCCAGAGAGGAGCTATGGGATCTCGCCGGTGAATTTATTCTTGGCTTAGGAGAGATACTGGAGGCTTCTGAGCGGCAGTGAAAGGATGGTTCTGACAGTTTGGTTGTCGGAGATGTTCAACGATCTGAGAAGAATTTACAGACAAGCTTCTTCGATGTGGTCAGAATCTGTTGTTCATTGGAGGTTTCTCTTGCTGGAGACGTTCTTCGTCTGCTTGACGGCATCAAAGAATTTTCCGTCATCGAAGTCCATGGTGCCACCTTATTTCTACGCTTCAAACCGGTAAACAACAAAAAACAAAAATTCTCTTTTTCTTCTTCGAGGGGTTCCATCGATGTAGTCAATAAATCTGTGGTCAAAAGAAAAAGAAAAAACCTATGGAGGATTACACAGAAATTGTCACAATTGTGTTTCTATTCTCGGTTTCAGATGGGCTCGAACAAAGTGCGGTTCACAAGGTTAGTTTGTGTATTCGAAGAAATTTTTTTGGCTATCCAGCAAAAGAATACAAATAACTGTCACAATTACTCCTATTTAAAAAAGCTTCTAATGTATCTTTCACCTGTAAACATATTTAATCATTTCAGGTTGTCATGTCTATTGATCCAAAACTTCTTCTCTCTAACTTCCCTGTCGTAATTGGGACTTTGGGACTCTTGATAGTGGGCAAGACTATATTAGTTTGGATCATGGGCAAATTGTTCGGCATTTCAATCATATCTGCAATTAGATTCGGTCTTCTTCTGGCCCTAGGTTGAGAGTTTCCATTTGTTACTTTCGAAGAAGCAGTCAATCAGGTTTGTTATCACATAGCAATGATTTTTGAAAAGTAACAAGGATTCCTTATGCATAGATTTAATTCAATTGTTTTTCCCTTAAGTCCTACTTTGTTGTTCTTCCAAGGTATAATGTTTCTTGTGGTGGGAATCTAAATGGCTATCACACCTTGGTTAGCTGCTGGTGGCCAGTTAATTGCATCCTGGTTTGAGTTGCATGTTGTTAGAAGTTTATTTCAACTTGAAGCTAAGGTAGGAATCTTAACGATATGTGTAAATAATTTTTTTTTTTTTTTTTGAACAAAATGTGTAAAGATTTTTCAACTCTGTAAGTCAATCATGGTAACACGTCAATAGGAACACTTGAATTAGTGTTTGAAGCTCACACATTCTTTGTTTCAGCAAATTATTACAATTATCTTATGTCTAATCCCTCTCTCTTCTCTGGTTTTATTTTGCAGACGGGTGATTTGCAGTATCACATAATTATTTGTGAATTTGGATGAGTTGGCTAGGTTTATGCTCTTCAGACGAAAACATCTGTGTAAATAGTCTACATCACATGATATCTCGGAGGTTCTAACTTTTTGTACATTTTCTATTTGTTACTTTCACATAATTGCTCAGCTTCTCTTACAAAGACTTATCCCATTTGTTGCCCTCGATGTCAACAGGTAATGTCATAACAAGTAGGGTCACATTCTGTGGTTACCTGAGAAAACGTCATACTTTATTCACAGTGATAGAGTGACAGTTGAACAATACATGTGCAAGAAAACAGGTCCTCCACAAAATTGGTACTGAGGGAGCATGTGCTGCTGTAGTTGCTTTAGACGCACCAAGAGCAAATTACATATGTCTGGGCATACGACGTTCATGGTCTTAGTTTAGAAAAAGCTGGTGCTGCTGCTATAATGTTCACAAACCCCTTCACTCCATTGGATAAAGACATTATGCTTTCTTGATCATACACCAATAAATCTCGATCATCAAATATTACACATGCATTATCCATACTATCTTAATAATAGTAACTGTACAGGCCATCACATGATGAGCGTTTGGTGGAATAGCATTTCAAGCCTAGACGCCAATTTTTTGAAAACATTTTTACTGACTGATTTAAAAAGATGGCAAGAAGGCCAATTGTTACAAAAGCCATATCTAATAAATTAGACCAGTCAAGAAACCATACTATATTGAAACCCAATTGAACACTAAGAGAAAAACTCAGATGCCCATTGTGAACTAGAAGCCGAAGAAATTAGACGACGAAACCAGAAGAACCCTAAACGTTTCTGGTTGGATTCAAACCAAACCAAGTTTGCAGCAATTGACTCGCCAGTGGAGGAAGAATCTACGACCCTAAAAACAATTTTCATATTTGACTGCTCTGAAGAATTATGCAAATAGTGAAAAGAGACAAGAAAAAAGCTGAACGTATTACGATATATTAACATATATCGATTATGTAAATAGATCTTAGGAGATATTCTCTAGAGTTATTGGCATATATTGTTTATAACCAAATAAGGTTAGAAACCCTTGTATATATATTGGTCTTGGACCTAAGAATCAATCAAGAAAACCTTTCTATACTATATCGTTTTCTGACATGGTATCAGAGCCCTACTAGGGTTTTAACCTTTCTAAACGAAGATCATTATACTCCATTGATCTACGCTTAGTTTCTATCTCTAAAATCCTTGCCTACCTTACGATGACCAACGATTCAAAGATGGCGATGACTGAAACCGGGAAGGACATAATCGAGGTGAAAAGGAGGACCATATCTCCTTATGACTTGACCTCCAGCGACAATCCGGGAAGTGTTATCTCCCAACCGTTGCTGTGTGGTTCGAACTATGACGAGTGGGCAGTGAATCTAAGGCTCGCTCTCGTAGCACGGAAGAAGTTCGGCTTCGTGGATGGCACGATTCCACAACCAGGACAAAATTCGCCTGATTTAGAGGATTGGTGGACGAACAACGCTCTTGTAGTATCATGGATTAAGCTCACCATTGATGCTAATGTCCGCACCAATCTCTCACATCATGATATGGCACGTGGCTTGTGGGAACACATTCAGAAGCGTTTCTCTGTCAAGAATGGATCGAAAATCCAGAGGATCAAAACAGAGATTTCTACGGCACAACAAAGGGGACAACCAATTGAAGCAAACTTTGGGCATCTGAACAAGTTGTGGACGACATTGATGGATTACCGACCCATGAAGAGGTGCAAGTGTGGATCGTGTACGTGTGAGCTCAATGTGGCGCTTGAGCAAGAACGAGATGAGGATAGGGTCCATGAATTTGTTCGTGGTCTTGATGAGATCTATATACCTACAAGATCGGCTCTTCTTTCTCGGGTACCGTTTCCAACACTTGATGATGTTTACAACACATTAACACAAGAGGAAGACTCTCGGGAGGCATCTCGAGTGTACATGGAACAGATTGGTGGGGTGAGTTTTGCGGTCCAAACACAGCCGCGAACTCGTTCTGCTCATGACGACCGAGACAAGAGCATGATCTGCAGTAGCTGTGGACGTGCTGGGCATATGGCGGATAGCTGTTTCAGACAGATCGGATATCCGCCTTGGTGGGGAGATCGACCACGAAACAGAGGAGCTGCAAACCGTGGAAACGGACCAGCTCCTATGAAGAACAAAGGAAAGGAACAAGCAATGGTGAATGCGATGGGTACCCTGAATCTGGTCTCCGGGTGCAAGTTCCTCGACCATCTCTGACGCGGATCGCTTGGGTTTTAGCGGACTAAATGAGGGACAATGGAAGACTTTGGTGGCAATGTTGGATGAACGAAAACAGCCACCTCCGACTCATCTCTCCGGTAAGTCTTTTTACGAATATTGGATCATTGATAGCGGTGCTACAAATCATATGACCGGATCTCATGAATATGTCACGGATATTCAATACATGGCTCCTGTGAGAATTAAACTACCTGATGGACGCTTCACAGTGTCTGATCAGAAGGGAGTGGTTCCGATGGGAACACATATTAGTCTGCGTGATGTGTTTGTTGTTGATGGCTTAGATTGTCACTTGATTTCAGTTTCTCAGTTGACTCGAGACAGTTCTTGCATCTTCCAGATATCTGATAAGTTTTGCACTATTCAGGACCGCACCACGATGACCCTGATTGGAGCGGGTAAGCAGCTTAATGGTCTGTATTTCTTTAGGAGCATGAGTGTAGCTGTGGCGTTGGTGACTGGGTGCACGGATCGGTTGACACGAGACGTATGGCATCAACGCTTGGGACATCCATCTCTTGGAGCTATAGACAAGTTACCTATTACTAGTTTTTCGAGTTCTGGTGTTTTAGACAATAAAGCGTGTGAAGTTTGTATCCGCGCTAAGCATTCTCGTGATTCATTTCCTTTGAGTTTGAATAAAACTTCTTCTCCATTTGAATTGATTCACTGTGATTTGTGGGGACCATATCGCACACCAGCCTTATGCGGAGCTCAATATTTTCTCATAATCTTGGATGATTATACACGAAGTCTATGGCTCTATCTGCTGCCAAATAAACAACAGGCACCGACGAAAATAAGACACTTCTTCTCGCTTGTTGAGCGACAATTTTCCACCAAAATACGAACATTTCGATCAGACAATGGCAGTGAGTTCATCTGCCTTACCGATTTCTTCAGAGAAAATGGAGTGATACACGAAACGTCTTGTGTAGGAACCCCACAACAGAACGGACGGGTTGAGAGGAAGCATAGACACATACTTAATGTGGCTCGAGCACTACGTTTTCAGGCGTCTCTCCCTATTGAATTTTGGGGTGAATGTGCGTTGGCTGCTGGATACTTGATAAATCGAACTCTGTCTGCCGTTTTGAAAGGGAAGACACCTTTTGAGATGCTGTATAATCGACCACCACCGATACAGCACCTCCGGGTCATCGGTTGCTTATGCTACGTACACGAGCAACGTCATGGAGGCGACAAGTTTGCAAGTCGCAGTAAGAAGTGCGTTTTTATTGGTTATCCGTTTGGTAAAAAGGGGTGGCGTGTGTATGAGATCGAGACAGGGAAGATTTCAGTATCACGTGATGTGATTTCGCAGAAAATCAGTTTCCGTTTGTGTCTCACCATCCTGATCAAACAGACAATACTAGGTTGCCTGCATCTCTTACTCCACTTGTGGACGAGGAAGATGATACTATGAACGTGACTCCAGCACAGATTTCCTCTCAGGATCAAGAGATGGAACCAGTGAATGCTGCTCATGAACACACAGAGGTGGAACGACATGAAACAGAGACAGATACAGAGGTCTCATCATGTGACTTTGATGAAATTGAGGTTTACCAACAGGGTGCGACATCACCAGAGATACCGGGTCATCACCCTGAATCGACTGATACACCGATCCTTGAAGACATTCTCAGACGTGGTCATCAACAGAAGACACGATCAGTGCGACTCAAGGATTTTTTCGCAAACACGATACATGAAACTTCTTGTTATCCTATTGAAGATTTTGTCTCGTGTGCTCGTTTCTCAGACAGTCATAAGTGCTTTCTTACATCTCTCT
Organism: Orychophragmus violaceus; assembly: GCA_030180135.1. NCBI lineage: Eukaryota > Viridiplantae > Streptophyta > Magnoliopsida > Brassicales > Brassicaceae > Orychophragmus > Orychophragmus violaceus. Next base: position 80,196,771 of record CM058230.1, read on the forward strand.
CGACGAACGTCATCCCACAACACTATTCTCAAGCTGTTGGTGATCCGAATTACCATGAGGCTATGAAACATGAAATCTTGGCTCTAGAGGATAACGGAACATGGACTGTGGAATCGTTGCCTCCGGGGAAGAAGGCTCTAGGATGTCGATGGGTTTTCACCATCAAATACAAATCAGATGGATCCATTGAGAGGTATAAATCTCGACTTGTTGTCTTCAGAAATCATCAGGTCGAAGGTGAAGATTATACTGAAACCTTCGCACCGGTCGCGAAGATGACCACGGTACGATGTTTCCTTGAAGTTGTTGCATCTCGGGATTGGGAAGTACATCAGATGGATGTACATAATGCATTTTTGCATGGAGATCTTGAAGAAGAGGTGTTTATGAAGTTCCCACCTGGATTTCGGACGGACGACAAAAGCAAGGTTTGTCGATTACACAAATCTTTATACGGTCTTAAACAATCACCGAGGTGTTGGTTTGCAAAGTTAACAGCTGCGTTGAAGAACTATGGATTAGTCCAATCTGTTTCAGACTACTCGTTATTTGTGTATGATAAAGATGGAATACAAGTCTATGTACTGATTTATGTAGACGACTTGATTATTATGGGGAGTTCAATTCTGGTCATAGCAAGATTCAAGAGCTATTTAAGTTCATGCTTTCGGATGAAGGATCTTGGTATTCTCAAATATTTTTTGGGAATCGAAGTAGCACGTAATGACTCAGGTATCTATTTGTGTCAGCGAAAGTTCGCCCTGGACATTATCACCGAGGCTGGTCTTCTTGGTGCAAAGCCCGCAGCTTTTCCTTTGGATCAAAACCATAAGCTTGCATTGGCTGAAGGAGGTATCATCTCGGATCCATCCCGATATCGGCGTTTGGTTGGGCGTTTGATCTATTTGCGTGTGACTAGACCTGAATTATCATATGCTATTCATGTTCTATCACAGTTCATGCAAGCTCCGAAACAAGATCATTTGGATGCAGCCATGAGAGTTGTACGGTATCTGAAGTGGAATCCGGGTCAAGGAATATTGCTTCGCTCTGGTCAACCGCTGGTTCTATCTGCTTGGTGTGACTCTGACTGGGGAGCGTGTCCGATCACGCGACGATCCCTTACCGCTTGGTTTATTCAGTTAGGTAGCTCTCCTGTCTCATGGAAAACTTTCAAACAGGACACGGTGTCTCGTTCATCAACGGAGGCTGAGTATAAGGCCATGTCGGATACTGTTCAAGAACTTATTTGGCTGAAGAACCTTCTGGTCACATTTGGTATCCGGTTTACTGCTCCGATTACGGTCCACTGTGATAACATATCCGCAATACACTTGGCTGCGAATCCTGTTTTCCATGAAAGAACGAAGCATGTAGGCGTTCACTATCATTTTATACGAGATGAAGTGGTTAATGGTTTCATTACAACGAAACATGTCTCAACGAAGCATCAACTAGCTGACATTTTGACGAAGGCCTTGGAAAAGAAAGAATTTGGATATTTTCTGTCCAAGCTGGGAGTTCGAAACCTACACTCTCCAGCTTGAGAGGGGGGGGGGAGTATTACGATATATTAACATATATCGATTATGTAAATAGATCTTAGGAGATATTCTCTAGAGTTATTGGCATATATTGTGTATAACCAAATAAGGTTAGAAACCCTTGTATATATATTGGTCTTGGACCTAAGAATCAATCAAGAAAACCTTTCTATACTATATCGTTTTCTGACAGAACGTTTGTGTCACGATTGCGTCGGAGGTCCACAACCAACACTACAATAGAAACAATTTACCGACCATAAAAGCAAGATCAGATGATATGATTTCGCCCTAGATAGCTATTGGAATCACAAACACATTTTCTCTTAAAAAAAAATTCAATTAATAGGATTATGAACACATGATCTTCGTCTGTGCTATTTTATTTTGATCAACTAATATTTTCGCTCATCCGAAGTTAGGAACAACGTCTTCCTTTTTTTTTTTTATCAACGGAACAACGTCTTTCATTCCTACTAAATCCAAGAAATATATATATATATATATATTGTTAAGTTAACGCAAACAAGAAAACCCTACTCATTTAAATCACTTGATCATAGGTAGATCATCTAAATCAATATGATCATTTGTTGATGAATATTTTCTTTTAAAAAATATATACAATTATCATGTGATAATTTTAAAATATATATATTTAAAATATTCATTTTACATATATAAAACTTAATTTTTCGGAGTCAAAGTTGATAGTTAAATAAAAACATAAACTATAACCAAACAAACTGAAGTATAATATAAACCCATGGTGAATGGTGATTGTAGAAACTGTGGAAGAAAAGTCAGTGATATTCTTGCTTTTGGGTTTGTGTTTTATGTTTTAAAAGTAGAAATAAAACTAATTAGTATTTATTTGAGACCACAAAATTTACCTATCATTTTAGGTTTGAGCTTAGGCCACATTTAATAAAACAAATCTTAAAACCTATTTTAAATATAACAAAATTTTATTTTCATGTTCCTAATTAATTTTATAGGGTCAAAAATATCCTTTTCATGAGGTGATTATATATTTTTTTATAATGAAAATCACATATATTTTTAAATTAGATGGAGTACCTCCTTCTTACTTAGTGCATCCGTCCATAAAACAAATATATAAACTATATTTACATCAAACATTTGAATTTAAAGAAAACAGATTAGCCAAATAGTAAAAGTCATTAAAAACATTATCACGAAAATACAGTCTTGACATCAAACCAATAACAAATATATATGATATTCTACAAAATCTGACGGATTTCCATGATGGATTCATCCCTCCGCACTGCGGGCTCCAATGAACATCTCAAAGTTTTTATAGCCATGTCGGGCTTGGTTGTCATCGTCTTTTTCCCAGTTTGCGCCTGGAGTCTCCGACAGTTTGACAGACTGCAAAATCATTGCACTTCCTTCTCACGAGATCTTTTTTTTTTGTAAGATACATGAGTGAACCGCTACCTACTCTAAATTCCAAATTGCTTTTTTTTTTTTTTTATTAAAGACCATTTTCTTTATTAAAATTGATTGGTCTATGGTCGATTCAGTAAAAAAAAAAAAGTAAATTCAAATTGTGAGGCTCCAATTCTTTACTGGAGTGGACACCAAAGGCCTCCGCCCCTCCATCCTTTGGATATGGCAGAATTACAATTAAAACAAAATAAAATACGTCAAATCCTATATATAATGAGAGAATGGAGGCTCTCTCCAGCTGACACATCAACCTTCTCCTGATTGGTCAATTTCACACAAAAATTTCCATATCATCATTTAAACTAAATAAATATACTATTAATATATGATCATTTAATTTAAATATAATTCATTAAAATTATTGAAACATAAATTCTAAATTTTAATTTAATTTACAATCTTATAAATATATAAATATTATATATTATAAATTTTAAATACATCTTTCATATTTTATGCAATAAATAAATCACAATATAAGTGAAATATCAAATTATAAGATTAAAAGTAAAGATAAATCTATTAAAAAGTTTACAATAATTGAAAACTAAAAGCAAAGAACTACATAACAAAAAATATAAATAAAAGAAATAAAAATATTTAGAATATAAATAAAATATTATAAAAATGAGATATAATGAACATAAAATAAAATAAATAAAAAATATAAGAACATAAGCAATGAAAAGAAATCAATGAAATATATATATATATATATATATAAATTAAATAAATCTAGAATGGTAATTTATTAAAATATAGAAATAATAGTTATTAAGAATAGAAAGAAAATGTTACAAAGTGAGATAAAATGGTAATAAAAAGGAATTATATAAAATATAAAAACATAAGAAAGAAAATAAAATAATTTAAATATATATAAAATTAACAAAATTTAAAATGATAATAAAAAACTCAAATATTATGAATGAAAACTAAAAATTTAAGTGTTTTAAAGAATGAAAATGAATAAAACAAGTATATATTTTAAATAGTATATAAAAAACTAAAAGGTTGATAAAAAATTGAAGGAAATACAAGTTTATAAAAAGTTCATTAAAAATTGATGATTCAAACATTTATTTATAAAACAAATTGAATTAATAATTGTATGTTAGCGCATATTCTCTCCTACAAATCATTATAATAATAAAAGGAAGAAAATACAAATTCGTAAATTAAAAAATATAAAAATATTGAGACTCAAAATAAATATTAAAATATATTAAATATCTACAAATTTAAGCAAAATCCGTGCATTTGCGCGGGTTGTCTCCTAGTTTATATAAAAGTCTGTGCGTAGCGCGGAATAACCTTTAGTCTACTCCCTCCGTTTTAAATTACTTGACGTTTTAGACGTTTTGTTTTGTTTCAAATTAGATGACGTTTTCGATTTTCAATGTAAAATTTATTAACATTTTATGTTTTATGACCATTCGTATTCTGCAGTTTGTTTTATCATTGGTTGAATTGTGTTTAGGTGGGTAATTAATGATGTTTTTGTTTAAAAAAAAATAAAAAATTAAATATTTTCTTAATTCGTGTGCTTGAACCTAAAACGACAAGTAATAAAAAACGGAGTGAGTATTATATAATGAGACAAAAAATCATTTGGGCCCTACGAATCTAACTCTTCGTTTGTCCATTAAGTTATGCATCTGCTTCCCTTTCTCATTCTTACAGCCCACCATAATCCCCAGTCCCACAAAAGTCTTCTCACATCACCAATTCTGGAAGTTGAGCCTCTAAAACTATTACATATTAAACTCAGTATTGTTTAAACAGGCCCAAAGTCTTATATCAGATTAATGAGACAAATTAAAACAGAGCCCTATTTCACTGTGTCCTTCTTCCTTCGTCCTTTCTCACTCGCATCGAAAACCGAGAAATCGTATGCTATGCCTTTATTGGCAAAAATGAAAATCCCGGTTACCCCCTTTTAATCTCCCATACCCCTTTTGATTTAATGAAATGTTGAAAGACGAACATGTCCCTCCTGCGTTCTTGATTAAAAAAAAACAAAAATCATTAAAACAAATTATCAAACCCGACCCACCGCCCGATCCGACCCTCGAGCAGCTCGCCAACCGGAACCAGAACCGGGTTCACGAATCAACAATGCAAGGAATGCTCGGTTTACCAATTTTGGGTCGATTCAGACTCTAAATTCATGGTTTACCATTGTTATGGATCGATTGGGCTTGATTTACCATTGTTTTGGGTCCATTAGGATTCTAAATTCTTGTTTTCCATTGTTTTGGGTTGATTACGACTCGGTTTACCATTGTTTAGGTTCGATTAGGGCTTGGTTTACCATTGTTTTGGGTCGATTAGGGCTTGGTTTACCATTTTTTGGGTCGATTAGGATTCTAAATTCGTGTTTTACCATTGGTTTGGGTCGATTAAGACTCGGGTTACCATTGTTTTGGGTCGATTAGGGCTTGGTTTACCATTGTTTTGGGTCGATTCAGACTCTAAATTCGTGGTTTACCATTGTTTTGGGTCGATTAAGATTCTAAATTCGTGTTTTACCATTGGGTCGATTAAGACTCGGTTTACCATTGTTTTGGGTCGATTATGGCTTGGTTACCATTGTCTTGGGTCGATTCAGACTCTAAATTCGTGGTTTACCCTTGTTTTGGGTCGATTAGGATTCTAAATTTGTGTTTTACCATTGGTTTGGGTCGATTAAGACTCGGTTTACCATTATCTTGGGTCGATTAGGGCTTGATTTACCATTTTTTGGGTCGATTAGGATTCTAAATTCTTGTTTTACCATTGTTTTGGGTCGAGTAAGACTCGGTTTACCATTGTTTTGGGTCGATTAAGGCTTGGTTTACTATAGTTTGGGTTGATTCAGACTCTAAATTTGTGGTTTTACCATTGGTTTGGGTTGATTAAGACTCGGTTTACCAATGTTTTTGGTCGATTAGGGCTTGGTTTACCATTATTTTGGGTCGATTCAGACTCTAAATTCGTAGTTTACCATTGTTTTGGGTCGATTATGATTCTAAATTCGTGTTTTACCATTGGTTTGCGTCGATTAATACTCGGTTTACCATTGTTTTGGGTCGATTAGGGCTTGGTTTACCATTGTTTTGGGTCGATTCAGACTCTAAATTCGTGGTTTACCCTTGTTTTGGGTCGATTAGGATTCTAAATTCGTGTTTTACTATTGGTTTGGGTCGATTAAGACTCGGTTTACCACTGTTTTGGGTCGATTAGGGCTTGGTTTACCATTGTTTTGGGTCGATTCAGACACTAAATTTGTGGTTTACCATTGGTAGTGCACTGTATGTAAATTAAAACCCGAAACCGAACCAATTTCAATGTTCATGCGATAGTAGAACTACGTATAAATAGTAGAACTCGTATTACATATGAGAATTGTGAAATTTGTAAATTATAATCACTACAAGAATTTCACGTATTAATAACTACTGGAAAACGCTATTTAAAGATACGATAGTGTTGTGTTACCCGCTATGTCATCGACCGCGATTAAAAGTGTGACACTTTAGATAGCGTTTACAATATACGCTATGTTATATATTTTTAAGATAGCGTTTTATATACATGCTATGATATTTAATTTTTAGATAGCGTTTACTTTAAATGCTGTTGTATATGTTTTTTAAGATAGCGTTTATTTGATGCAATATATTATTTCTGCAATAGCGTTTATGGGATTATGAATTAGCTATATAATAGCGTTATATAGTCGTCTTCTATATTGTAAAGATAGCAATCTTTTAAATGTTATCGTTAGATTAAACATATCAATCCGTAAATGTTATGTATTTCGATTGTTCGAAATTATATATATATATATTTTTTTACCCTAATATTTTCTGTAAATATTAATTCAAATTAATTTTAATTTTAATTTTAATTTTAATTTTAATTTAATTTTTAATTTTAATTTTAATTTTAGTTACATTTAAATTTAAAAAAGAAATATTGTAAAATAAAAATAGATTCACATTAGGGTATTAAAAACACGGTTCAATACCAATGAAAAACACATCAAATACAATTAACACAAACATTGTTCATACATCAAACACACTAACACCTTCAGCTTCTGCTACTTAGCCTCGACGACCACCCTTTCTTGAAGACTCTCTTTGTTCTTGCTTTGGTCGTTTCATTGCAGCTGAGTTGAGTTCTTGGTTTCTGAGTCTTTGTTCTTCCCTTCTGAGATTTTGAACAAGTCTTTGGAACTCAGGTGCGATATCTGCTTGGTCTTCCTCAACCCGTATCATGTAACCCATAGCTCTACTGTATTCTACTCCTATGAGCTCCACCACATCGCCTCCTCGATCATTATCTGCTTCTTGTTGTGGCTGTTGGCGGAGCTTTGGTATCCATTGTGGGGAGTCTGCATACTATGATCTTCCTTGCTTCCATTTTTGAATCAAAGCGTAAAGCAACACTAAATTAATATTTAGACAACGAAAAATTGAACTAAAACCAGAACAAATATGTCAATTACCTTTGGGAGATTAGGGAGACAACTTCTTCTTGATATATGTTTCAAATGACAAGAACAAATGCTCGATCACTCATTAAACTTTGAAAGGCTAAGGCTACATATAAAAATTTCTTAGTGAATTCCAGATAACCATATGTGACAGTAAATCAGTTAAGAAATATTACCCTTGATATGAAACCCTGAATTGAAGCAAAAACCCAGAATTTATGAACCTGCAGACAGATAAATCTTTCAGGTGTTGTCTAGTAATAGTCTCATCTAGGGTTTTTTAAAGATATTAAGAGAAAGACCTAACCTTCTAGGTGGCTGCTTCTAAACGCTCCTACTTCTCGAGTTTCTTCCTTAGTTCTTCAATCTCTGTCAAAAACAATATAACCGAGAAGTGAGACAAGTAGCTATAAACCCATCCACATAAATCACATAGGAATCATCAATATACAACCAGAAAGGCAACATAGAGTTCAGGACAGAAAAAAAATCAACTTAAATTAGACACAAAACTTAGAAGAATGTTAGATAAGATGCCGAAAGAAACAGATTAGAGACGAGATGCCTAAAGAAACAGTTTAGAGATAGATGCGATTGTGCGAGAGATACAACGATAGATACCTGGAAAACGGCGAAGGATAAGAAACGGCTTCAAATATTGAGATACAAGCCCTAAATCACAATGAGTATCAATTTAAGGGTCAGTGAGCTTGAGAGAGATACATAGACATTGAGAAAGATACATAGATATATAGGAATTCACCGGTGGACAGACGAAAGCCGATGAGAGCCCAGTTCGGTCAAGAGACAAGAGACAACGAAGAAGAGAAACCCTATCTTTGTTCTGAGAAACAAAAACAAAGATATTAGGTTTCTTCTTGATATATTAACACAAAAAGATAAGTTTTTAGGGAATTTTGGTAAAGGCCCAACAGATTTACTATATTAACTTAACAATAATACTTGGGGTTGCAACATTTTGGGGTTTAGAGTATAGGGGATTAGGATTAAAGGTTTGAGCTAAGGGTTTAGGGTTTTAGGTTTCTATCCTTTGGGTTAATTATTTAGGGATTAGATAGGGTTTATTTTTAATTTAGTTTTAATGTATACATATATAGGGTTTACTATTAGTGTTTAGGGGTTAGTTTTTATTTTTAATTTGTTTAGGTTTCTAAATTAGAGCTTAGGGTTTAAGGGGTTATGTGTTAAGGTTTAGTATTTTATTTTTAAAGATTTACATGTTCGATTTAGAGTTTATCGTTTAGTTTTCATTTTAATTTGTTTTAGGTTTCTAAATTAGAGTTTAGGGTTTAAGAGGTTATGTTTTAGGGTTTAGTATTGAGGGTTTAGTTTTATTTTAATCTGTTTTAGTTTTTTTTTTATATTAGGGTTTGAAGGAATTCCTAGCAGTTCCTAATCCGATTAGCCAACCCCAAGTTTGAATTCCGAGCCTAAAATCTAAGGGTTTGTGTTATTGAATCATGGATCTTGCGTTTACCTTGTTCTGGCAGCGGAATGAATGATAAGATGAGATCAGGAGCGATTCAGATGCCTCGCCTCTATCGTAGTCCACACGCACACAACCTGGAAAGCCGGGATGCTAGGGCCGGATCTGGGAACCGAAGAGAGAGTTTTTCTACTTTTATGATCAAGAAAACTGAACCGCTCTTCCAGGTCGATCATATAAGCCTATATATACAACCTGTTATGACTAAACCATCTTTCGAGTTTAGCCAAAAAAGTCTAAGTCGTAAACCGAAATATCAGTTTCGGAATCGACCCCGTGTCGATCGATACACTTACTGTGTCGATCGACACACCTCTCTTTAATCGATATTGATATGTATCCAATACACATCATCTTGATCACCACCATGATGATCATTCCCATATATATATGCTTCCAGATTGCTTAGGTGTGTGACCCTATAGGATCATATAATACTGGCAGTAAGTCTACAACTTACAGACTGCAAGAGGCGTCTAGCAAAACATTGCAACCGCCCAGTATCATACAACATGTCTGATCTCGACACACAACTATCGTTAGAGTAAGTACAATGTGATTTCAGGACATAATCCCAACAATCTCCCACTTGTACTGGAATCACCTATTCCTATAATCCCTTCGTCTCTATATATGGCATAAGGCAAGAGGCTGTGTCATCCTTATTATAGCCAATATCATGTTCATCGAACTCCTGATCTATACTGATAAAACAAAAGACTGACAATCACCTCGTTTGAGCACGTCCATGCATTTTCTCAGTATCAAATCTTCGATGGGCCCTGAGATATTTATCTCCTGTTATATAGGAGGGACAAATCCCATCTTGTTCCATCCTTGTTCCTTCACACACTTCATGATACACCTAAGCAATGCCTTTATAGCCGCCATTTACGGATCGACGTTTGACAAGGTCAAAGTGCACCAATTCATGTGCTAGGAAGCATGATGAACTCAGGTCTAAGGACTACACTCTATAGTCGTAATGAGAACCTCTCATGACACTGATATAACTATCCTGTAGAGTTCTCATTAGCGGGTCATGTCCGATCATATGTTCACCAACATATATCTATGTGATTGACTGTGATAATCATATCATTGACTCCATGAAACTTAGTCCAACAATCACCTCACATGCTAGTCTCGCGCGGTTGTTGGTGTCCCACTTCAACAACCTCGACTAGGGACAATCATAATTTATGTCATCTTTTACTTATAGGGTTTCATGATCAAGTCCTCAACTTGATGACCTATAAGATGAACATAAAATACTTTGGGACCATTATTTAATCATCCAATAATTAAATAATACCGATGTCAGTTTTAACTTACACAAACATTGCCATAGCATGTCTACGTAAAGATTATAACATAACTAAAATAACTCCCACTAGAATCAAGATCATCTCTTCAGATATCTAATACCTACAGCAACAGAATAAATCTCGTGCTTAGGTTGTGGGAGAGACTGCAGTGTTTTTGCTTGAAACAATTCCAACAAACCACACCGCCATTCAGATAAAAGCATTATTCTACGGTTCTCTGCTTGGGGCCCTTCCAACAGATAGTACCGTTATTCAGACAAAGAGACATAGCCAAGTGGGAACCGGAAATCGTCTTTGTCCGTCTAACTACTCTCAACTGGTTCGTCACTTCCTCAGTTCACCACGAACCTATCCTTAGTGTTCCTCAAACACTTGGGATATTTCTGGCAACTGTTCAATGAATTTTACCGAAACATCTTGGTATCTACTCATAATGCGTAAGCTGCATCTGGATGAGTGTAAATTATGGCATTCATGATGGATTCCATTGCAAAAGCATAAGGAATCACACTCATACATACTAGCTCAGCCAATGTCCAAGACACTTCGTCTTGCTAAGATCATTGCCATAAGACCTTTGGTATGAAGCCATTCTTGGAATCATGCATATTGGAACAGTCCATTACCTTATCAACATAAGGATCTTGACACGATCCAATTAGCCTACCCAATCTATATCAATAGATTCTTATTCCAAGAATTCACGCGGCTTCTCCCATGTCTTTTGATGAAAATGACTTCCGACCCAAGTCTCATGAGATTTAAGCGACGGAACGTCGTTTATGAGAATGAGTATGTCATCTACATACAGAACGAGAAATGCAACTACGCTCCCACTAGTCTACTTATAAACGCATGGTTTCATTTCGTTCCTGATCAAGTCAAAACTTTTGACCATTTTATCAGAATGTTGATTCCAACTCTAAGATGTTTGCTTCAATCCAGAAATGGATCGGTGAAGCTAACATGCATACCAAGCAAATTTTCGGAGTTGGGGCTCACCATCGCTTCTTGAATTTCGCAGGCTCGTCACTTTTCAATGATCAAAAGATCACGGCAATCGGTTACGAGAAATCACTCTCGGGTTAGTGACGGATCCATTCGGATCTGCGAACTTCAGGCTCCACAGGTGTAGGTCCTACAGTACTTTGTAGATCTCACCGCTGCTCTCCCTCAACAGGTTGAGCAGCCTCCTGTGTTTATCGAATTTCTTCGATGTGTACTTTTACTCCCACTGTTCTTATTGGAAAGTATAATCTTTCTCAAAAGACACAGTTCCGGACAATAAAATTTTGTTCTCGGATTGGTTATAAAAGTAATAAGCCTCGGTTTCCCTAGGACAACCATCGAGGTAGAACTTATCAGATTTGGGTTCAAGCTTGTTAGCTATCATCCCCAAATTATCAGAAACAACATACTTGAAAAAACTTCCAGTCCACATCCAATGTGGTGTCTTTCAATTGATTCTGATTGAAACCTTTTCTACGCAAACATAGACATTTTAGAGCGTATTCTTAAAGGATTTTTTTGAAAATTCGTGTAACTCATCATCGATCGGAACATATCCAATAAGGCCCGATAACTTTTCTCAGAAGCACCATCCAGGTTTTCAGAAGAATTGAGTCGTGAAACAACTTCACACTCATATAGATGATCACTTATTTCTTGACTTAAGTATTCTCCTCCGCGATCCAATCGAGGATTTTCAATACTTCTGTCAAGTTTATTTTATACTTCATTGTGAAACTCCTTTGACCATTTCAAAAGATTCCGACATGTGTCTCATCAGACGAACACAACCATGCTTACTGAAGTCATCAATGAAGTTGATAAAGTACAGAAGATTTCCTCTGGTACTAATGCTCACCGGGCCACATACATCAGTATGAGGAAGGCCCAATAAGCATCTGGCCCTTTTCTTTAGCTCAGCTAAAGAAGCCTTAGTCATTTGGCCCAGTAAGCAGAATTCATATCTCATATTGGTTCTATGATCAAATGAGCCCAAAAGCCCATAACAATGGAACTTCTGAATCTGCTTCACTTCTATGTGGCCAAAACGACTATGCCAAGGAAAGACTGGGCTCTTAGTATTTATGTTATATTCAAACTCACGCTGGTTTAAGATATAAAACCCTTTCTAAACGGGGTGCTACCATAGAATATTTCATTTAGATCTAAAGAACAAAACTTGTCTTTTATCAAAATGAAAAACATCCAAATTCTAACAAGAAAATGAAAGACATCTTTGCATATAGCAAGTACATGGTGGCAATTACTTGATTTCTAAAACCAAGCTTGAAAGGCTCCCACAAGTGGAGAATTTCTACGGCTAATGCAGCAACCATTGCTTCATTCCAGACGCGCAGTTCCACTTGTCCTTTCTCCAACGTTCTACCGTTGCGTAGGTCCTGCATATTTCAAAATATCAGTACCACAACTAGTATCCAATACTCACGTAGAACTTGAAATAATAACACAATACCTGAAGAAGAAGTCCCATACATCTTCTCCATCTCTTGTGAATCTTCCAAGAATTTAATGCAATTTCTCTTCCAATGCCCAAACTCTTTACAGTAGCAGCATTTACCAACATCAGATGGGCCTGACTTGGGCTTAAAGGATGACACAGGCTTATCCCGATTCCAAATCTGAACGGCCTTGCCTCCACCCTTGTCTATACAATATTTCTCAAATTTTTTACCCTTTTTGATGTTTTGCTCTGCTGTCTTGAGCATGCCATGCAGCTCAGTCAACGTCTTCGTCAAGCCTTTCTTGATATAGCTCTTTATGAACTTATCATAGCTTGACGGCAATGACTGCAAAATGATCTCAGTAGCCAACTCTAGGCTAACAGGACAATCCAGTTTCCCCAGGTTCAATTTAACCCATCATTTTAATGACATGAGGACTCACTGGAGCATCCTTTGGTAGCTTGCACCCAATGAGAGACTTAACCGTCTGGTATCTCTCAACTCGTGCATGTTCCTGAAACATCAGTTTCAGACTGGTGATCATCTCTATTGGCGACTCCACGTTCTCGTATTGACTCTTCAAGTCCGAGTTCATGGTAGCCAACATCAGACCACACACATCTACCACATCAATATAATGCTTATTCCAAGCATCATATACTGCATGCGAGGCATTGGTCCCAAGTTTCTCGGGGAGAGCTTTCTCAAGGACATAGTCCTTACTCTCTTGCTTGAGAACTATTCTCAAATTCCGATACCAATCCAGGAAATTTGATCCATTTAACTTGTCTTTCTCAAGGACGGATCACAATGAGAAAGTAGTTTTAGACATAAGCTGAAATCCAAGAAAACAAAGATTTAGTTATGTATTCCATGAAATGAGAGATCTTATCTAAAAAGAAAACTCGCATTATATTCAAACAATGTTTCCTCTATGAATATAATGATTCAAGATCCATACTTCACCAAAATCTGAGTGGACGACTCGCCATCACCCAAAATTTAGTTATCTAGGTAAGCAAATCATTGCTAATTGTACCCAGTACAACTCATGGTCGCAGATAAGACAATCCATGTCTCATCTACTCTGATGTCTCTGGGCCCAGAACTTCTGATAGCCCAGTCAAGTAAACCAATCTCTTCAGTCTTGTGATCACTGACAGTCGCACTGCAAGTCTATCAATGATCACCTGTCTTACTCATGTAATTGTGGATACCAAGGACTGCAAGACTATCCAACAACGAAACGAGTCTTGACAGTAGACAAGATTGGGCAAGACATCAAGGCCACTTGATATTTAGTTGAGGAAACGAAACTCTAAAAGGTTAGCAAATCAATCTCTTAGGTCATGTAATTCTTGATGTCAAGCACTGCAAGTCCATCAACATAATTACCTGCCTTACTCACGTAATTGTGGACACCAAGCTCTTGGCTAGACCATCACACAACGAAATGAGTCTTGACAGTTGACCATATTGAAGCTAAGCTTTGATCTAATACACATCCAATGTGTATCAAAATGGATTTAGAACATTTAATCTTGATACATATCCAATATGCATCCAAAAAGTGTTTTAATTGTTCTTTATAAAATAGGTTTAAGTCGAGTTTGGTTTTCGCAAATTCAAGGTTCAATAACCAGAATTGTGAGCGTTGTGTCGATCGACACAGACCATGTCTGTCGATCGACACCACCAAACAAAAACGGACTTCAATAACCGGTTAATCCAATTAACCCGGTTTATTGAACCGGTCATGTCGATCGACACAAACCATGTGTGACGGTCGACATAGACCTAAACCGGAGACAGTTTTGATAACCAGTCCAATCCAATTGAACCGACTTATCAGATCAAACTGATCTTAACCGATCAAATCAGTTTATACTAATTGAGATAATCAGTTCAATCCAATTGAACCAATTCATCCAATTTAAAACGATATGACCGGACTTAACCAAGCATGATAACCGGTCCAATCCAATTGAACCGATCAACCAATCGCAAGGTCTGTGTCGAACGACACTCAACCTGTGTCGAACGACACTCAACCTGTGTCGATCGACACAGTAGGCATTCAGGTTTTCTTCGCGAAAAACCCTAGCCGCCGATTCTGACGAATTCACTATTCTGTGTCGACCGACACACATTTTGTGTCGATCGACACCATACGAAAGACAGAGTCGTTTCTGATCAAAATCGATCTAACCTGTTCTTATTCATACTATCTTATGAGCGAATTTAAATCATCAAATTCTATTAAACAGGCTGATTCAATGGAAAACCCTAAGGCTCTGATACCACTGAAGGAATTCCTAGCAGTTCCTAATCCGATTAGCCAACCTTAAGTTTGAATTCCGAGCCTAGGATCTAAGGGTTTGTGTTATTGAATCATGGATCTTGCGTTTACCTTGTTCTGGCAGCGGAATGAATGGTAAGACGAGATCATGAGCGATTTAGATGCCTCGCCTCTATCGTAGTCCACTCGCACACAACCTGGAAAGCCGGGATGCTAGTGCCGGATCTGGGAACCGAAGAGAGAGTTTTTCTACTTTTCTGATCAAGAAAACTGAACCGCTCTTCCAGGTCGATCATATAAGCCTATATATACGACCTGTTATGACTAAACCATCTTTCGGGTTTAGCCGAAAAAGTCTAAGTCATAAACCGAAACATCAGTTTCGGAATCGACCCCGTGTCGATCGATACACCTACTGTGTCGATCGACACACCTCTCTTTAATCGATATTGATATGTATCCAATACACATCATCTTGATCACCACCATGATGATCATTCCCATATATATATGCTTCCAGATTGCTTAGGTGTGTGACCCTATAGGATCATATAATACTGGCAGTAAGTCTACAACTTACAGACTGCAAGAGGCTTCTAGCAAAACATTGCAACCGCCCAGTATCATACAACATGTCTGATCTCGACACACAACTATCGTTAGAGTAAGTACAATGTGATTTCAGGACATAATCCCAACAAGGTTTAGGTTTTAGGGTTTAGGGTTCATATTTTTATTTTCAAAAAATTTGCTTGTTAGATTTAGGGTATAGGTTCTTGTCTAATTTTTATTTTAAAGTTTACACTTTTAACTAAAACAAATATTTTGAGCACATGTAAAAACAAAAAATAGAAGACAACTTTGTAAAACATATTAAAGTTAACCGAAAATACAATATTCGAACATAAACATACCCACCATTCTAGAATAACACATAGGTTTATAAATTAACTTTCATCATCACAACTTCATGTAAAAACAAGTTTCTCATTAGGCCATGCTACCGTTGTACCCAAAGCATCATCAATGCATTCAACCTCCCCATTTGGTCTTCATACTTTGGCCTTTCCATTCTTTACAACTTGAATCCATACCTTGCTAGCATCAGGCCCTAAGGGGATAAAGTGGACTTTGTCTTTCGGATTGGATGAAAGAATTTTGCCTTCTGCAATGATCTTTCCTGAATTTTCCAAGCCCAACAATGAGCACTTTTATTTTCCAAGCTCAACAATATTGCTATTGGACCCGGTGCTGCAATGGTGAAGGTTGTTAAGGTGGCTAAGAAAGATGCTTACCTATGGAGACCAATTCCTGACATGTATATGATGGAGCATGCACTTCAAGAGTACGTTGTCTTTCCTATTAAAAAGATACATTTGGCTACTCTTCCTGGAAAATGATCATCACCGAAAGCATCATCACTTATATCATCATCACAGAAAGCAGCATCACCTGGGTAATTCTGTTAATACAATTTAACTTAATATGATGTTTTTGATGGTCACAGGAAGTTTAACAACCTTCACCATTGCAGCACCGGGTCCAATAGCAATATTGTTGACCATTTCCTTCGGATCAGTTGAACACATATGACCCTCAGCAACTACTACATCCTCTAAATTCCAATCATTGATGATGTTTGGAATTTGGAATGCCTAAGTGAGTCAAAAACACAATATATATCATAACATACCATGTATAAGTTATACAGATTCATAATCATAGGTGAAAACAATTACTGATGAATCAGAAGTTTAGTTTTCAGATGGGATTGGGGAGTCTAGCTCATTGTCCAAAATGATCTTATCAGCTGCCCATGATATTTTCATTCCCACAGCTTGGCCAAGTTTTCCAACAATAGGGGTTGGCCTCCATACATATGCATCTTCTTTTGTTACAGACTTGATAATAACAGCTCCTGCATTAGGACCCAGTGGTATATGACCAACCTTGTACGTTGGTTCAGAGGAACATTACTCTACTTCACCAATAACAACATCCCCTATTTCTGAATACCAATCCAATAATCGACACCTAAGTACCAACTGGCTATCATTACTATTCAACTCTGAGCTAGAAACATCATCAGGCTGTTGACAAAAGAATAAACATGGACTTGTTAATCCATTCAAGTTTGAATCATCAAGCATTCAGTTAAAGATACACTGACCTTCTTCCCTTGAGCCAATACACAAATTTGGTTTTACAAAGTTTCAACCTTGCTATTTAATCCAGCTTGTTTTTTTTCCAACTTCTGCACATGCGCATCTCTCGCCTGAAAGAATGCCAGTCTGGTTGCCTCTTCCCATCCCTCTTAGCCTTCCAGGTTTGTCTCTTCCTAACACCTAGCTTACAGCATCTTCTCTGATGCTAGTGCTATCTATAGATGCAATTCACTATCAATGAATCGTATTTGTTCCTGACACAAATAGAACAACAGAGTTAGAATAAGTTATACATATAACCTGCAGAATAATCACATATAACTTACAATCGTCTGATCAAATTCTGCTCTCACTGGTCTCCCATCTGAATGAGTGTGTCCTGCTACCCATACCGAGCTCCTAGACACCTTGTTAGGGTCTGAACTTTTTTCCTTCTGCAAATGACAAAGGCACATCAGGTATGTGTATACTACACGAAGTTTCTTAACACAAAACATACCATTTCATAATCTAAGAGAATCATTCCTTTACGACTGGTGGTATGTGGAATCTGGCCCTTCCTCCGTTCCCTAAACTTTTCACTTACATCCTACATAGAGATGTACACACACACAATATACAATCAACACACACATAAATCACCATTAGAGTTTGAAATACCCAACCTCGAATTTTTCATCAGTTTTCCGTTTAACCCAATTTTTCCATGCTGTCGTTGACTGGATGTTACTTGGTTTCAGGTCAACAATTTGTTTCTTATTTGATTTTCGTACTTTAGAGAGGAGCCTAGACTTAGAACTCCTCCAAAAACAACCCATCTGCATGAAAATAACGTCTTTTTGCTACTCTTCAGTTAAATTGAACCTTCCCACACTCAAACAAATTTAAACAATAAGTTGTTACACAATAGATTCTGATGAGAACTAATTTCGCATCAATGTTCAGGAAATACCTGAATTTCATCCCACATTATGTCCGCTATCGACGGATCCAAGTGTCTCAAGTCATCAAGAAGGACTGATACATGTTCTCTCACCAGAGGACCAATGAAAGATGAAAGAAGTACTGATCCTTTATCCACTTGTTCACCAAGAGAATTTCATTAAACTTCAACCTTGTATTTATGGTGTTTAGAAACTCGACGCATCTTAGTTGGTCCTCTTGTTTTCCTTTTCTTGGCTTTTGTTGGTTGCAAAGTTTCTTCATTTATCTGCGCTTCTACAATTGTTAGTTGCACAGTTTCTCCATGTGTCTGGGCTTCATCCTGCTTCTCTCTTTCCTCTTCATGTGTCTGGGCTTCATCCTGCTTCTCTCTTTCCTGTTTATGTGTCTGATCATTCAACTACTCTTCAACTTCCTCTTCATGTGTCTGATCACTCAGTTGTTTCTCTCCTTCTTCTTCATGTGTATGATCATTCAACTGCTTCTCTCTTTCCTCTTGACTGTGATCATCCATCTGCTTCTCTCCTTCTTCTTCACTTTGATACTTGTCCTCTGCCTGATCACCCAACCGTTTCTCTCTTTCCTCTTCCATTTGGTCATTTTCCTCTGTCTGATCATCCACCTGCTTCTCTCCTTCCTCTTCCATTTGATCCTTTTCCTCTGTCTGAGCATCCACCTACATTTCCTCCATATGCTCGTCTTGTCTGATGGAAAACTTAGCACATCTGCTGGACAACTCCTTCTTCTTCCGCTTCTTAGTCACATTATTTCCAGCTCCCTTAACATGTCTGCTAGACAACTTTGCATGGACTTGTGAGATGCCTTGTTGACGGTTCTTCCACCTTCTTGGGCATGTTTGATCACCTGAAACAGAACTAAATGTTCAAATATTCGAGAAAGATTTAAAAACTAAGACTATCCCTATTGATCCACTACTAAGACTCCTTCACAATCTTCTCTATCAAACAAACTCTCGTCATCAGAAGACTCATTCCCCAAAGCTTCACTTTCCAGAAAACACTGAGGTGCAACAACAAACTCTGCCTCTGTCTCAAGCTCATGACACCCTCTCGTTGGAGTCCTCATCACTACTGACCAATTTGAATCATTCTGGAATAAAATACTTGTCTCGCCTGCGAATCCAAAATATAAGGATCTTGGGTATACGCAGATTGGTTGACATTCAGATTCACTAGTGTAAATCCTTCTTCTTCTTTTACACCATTTCCTTTGTTGGCCCACTTGAACCTGAATAGTGGAATCTAAAACTTGTGGTAATCTAGCAAAATGATTTGCGGTATTACTCCATAGTAGAGAACCATGTCAGTCATATGTTTGTTATCTCTTGCACTAGCTCTACACATGGTAAAGGCCTCATAACTTACGCCACTGTTCTGAGTCTTGCGCTTTAAGTCCTCGGTGTGAAATCTGTGACCGTTAATTGCAAACCCCTTATAGGTTTGAGCTACATTCCTAGGTCCATATACCAACCATTTTAATTTCTCCGAATGATCTTCTGAGCTAGAAGGGATATACAAATACAATATAACAAATGAAGTTAATAAATGACCAGATGAAAAGAGTCTAATAGTTTCTTGGTTATATGATCTAACCTTTTCTTTTATCCATTGTGAGAACCTGTCTGTATGTAATTTCCATAAAAGAGTCTCACTTCTAGAACACCTAACATCCTTTACTTGTAGTTCTTCTAAATGCATACTGTTACACAATATCATAAGGTTAGTTCAAAACACTGATCAAAACTATAAGATAAGATATGAGACAAGGGATAAACTTACTCTACATATGGGTTCATCAATGCCATATTCATTAGAACATATCGATGGGTGATCTCTCGCTCTTTATCAGTTAATACAACCTGAGCAGACATATGGAATGGGCGGCCTTCAAGTATGTGGTCAAAGCGTTCAATATCTTCATTTCGGTTTATTGTTTCTTGAACCGGAACTGAACTTTGTAGAAACTCCATGCAGAATGCAATACACTCTCCAGCCACATGCCCTTCAGACATACATGCTTATGGTTTTGCATAGTTCTTCACATATGCCTTTAATGTTTTCATGTACCTATAGCTCAAACAGAAAAGCAGAAATTATGTTACTCAACTGAAGCAGACAACACAAGCAAGACAGTAAGATAATTAAAAACATGAGTACCTTTCAAAGTGGTACATCCACCTGAAGTGAACAGGTCCACCCAAACGAGCCTCCCTTGCTAGATTGATATATCATGGTTTTTACCGGTTTTAGACCATGATATAAGTGTGTTTTAGAGTCTTTTGGTGTTTCTTTAGAGTCCTTTACAGGTATTATTAGATACATGCACGTTTGGAGTGGATTTGGAGTTTATGGAGCATTTTGGTATTTAGACCCGAGAGATAGAGCTCACTGTCCGAAACAGAACAGTGCATCGATCGACACAATATGTGCATCGATCGACACACCAGCGAGATGGGCCTTCTTCGACGGTTTAATGAAGAATGAAGAATTCACAATTTTGCTCAGAAGTTCCTGATAATTACAAAGAAGCCCCAAGACGTGATTAGCTTATATAATTAGGTTTTTACATCAGTTTTGAGATACGCTTTCATACTTTAGAGCTGAGAGTTTTTAGATCTTGGGGCTGATCTAATCCTGTACTGCTTTCTGCTTTTTGGAGAAGATTTCGAACCCCTTTACTTCTTTATTCTCTTTTATGCAATCTATTAATTCATTGATTAAGTTTTCATATTCTATGTCTGAGTAGATTCATAGTTAGGTTTAGGGATTCTCATTAAGGATTTTATGACTTGCTAGATTTAATTATTTCAGTTAAGGATTCATATCAATAATTGTTCTTCGATCTAAATTGTGCTTAACACTAGTTTCTAACCTGATCACTTAGAATCTAGATCTTAGGTTGTTAAATTGACACGAAAGTGTGGTTTAGAATCTGAACTATTTAGGTTGAGCAATTGAATTACTCGCAAAGAAATTTGGTTTAATTGGATTGTGAACATATCGAACTTAATCGTAAAGCTAGTTTAATCTGTTAGGAATTACAAAGAAATTTGGATTTCTGCAATTAGGCTTAGAGAATTCTCACAACGAAAGTTGGTTAATTCTATATCCGTGTTTGAGTTCTAGAACCGTGTTTAATTCGATCCTGACTGAATAATTTATCTGCTTGTCTGATTTCCTGAGAACTCCCTAGACTTAGCGCTTTTAGTTAATTGCTTACAAACCGATCTTGCTACTGATTTACTTTCTTGTTTTGCTTTTAGTTTCTCATTACATTTGCTTTCTCCTAGTTTAATCTTGACCGTTCTAAATCTATCGTTGCCCAGAGTCCTTGTGGATTCGATACCCTAAGTACTACATTTACATTACTGTGCACTTGCAGTTAGTATAGGGATTAAAACTAGACCTATCAAGTTTTTGGCGCCGTTGCCGGGGACTCTTTTGAGTCTTCGATAGATTCGAACTTAGGGTTTAGACTAGGATTTTTATTTTTTGTTTTAGTTACTAATTTTTCTCTGTTTCTTCCCTGTCGCAGGTTTGACAATCGCATAGCATCGATCGTTGCACCCTTTTGTGTCGATCGTTACTAAGCGACTGGAGTTGAGTCGATCGTTGCACCTTAGCATCGATCGTTGCACTGTGATTACAGACGGTTTATGCAGACGCGTGATACCAGAAGTAATCCGAATACTAATCTCGTTAATCTTCAACTTGAAGAGCTTGCTAGACTAGAGAGGACTAACAGGAAAGTTCAACGAGCAAGAATGGTTCGAGAACGTCGGATTCTAATACCCGATGCTTAAGGTACCCTAAGGGACCGATAAAACAATCCGTAAAATGCTGCTGGGCATAAGATTGATGCTGAAGGGAATGTGATTCATGAGCCTGAACAAGAACAAGAGCAAGGACAAGGACAAGGCCAAGGACAAGGTGAAAGGAAGATGGTTAATCCTCCTGTTGCTAATGAGAGGACCTTAGCTGACTATAACCGTCCGGATGAGTTTCATGCTAACCGGTCAGCTCTTGTGCCTCCTGGTTTTGAGAGGAATGACTTCGAGATCAAGACCATCTACTACTCTATTCTGAGGCAGAATGCCTTCCATGGTTTCCCTAATGAGCAGCCAATGGATCATATTGATGAGTTTGAGGACATAGTCACTGGGATGAAGTATGATGGAGTGAATTATGACTATATGTTTGTCAAACTCTTCCCCTACTCTCTCGCTGGAGATGCTGCTGCCTGGCTGAAACAGCTTC
The DNA here is from genome assembly GCA_030180135.1 of Orychophragmus violaceus. NCBI lineage: Eukaryota > Viridiplantae > Streptophyta > Magnoliopsida > Brassicales > Brassicaceae > Orychophragmus > Orychophragmus violaceus. The sequence goes on from CM058230.1 coordinate 80,219,263, forward strand.
CACCTGGGAAGTTTGATACATGGGATGCTGTGAAGAGTGAGTTTCTGAGACACTTCTATGATGATGCTCGCTCTGATCAGTCAAGACAGGACATTCTCACTTTCTCCCAAGGTCCTATAGAGCCTCTTAAGACTGCCTGGATGAGATTTAAGAAGTACCAACGTGACTGCCCGCATCATGGATTCACTGAGGTAACATTGCTGGGTATTTTCTTTAGAGGTATAAATCTCCCTTATCAGACTGCGTTGGATAATTCCAGCAATGGAAATTTCAACACTAGGACTCCTGTGCAAGCTAATCAACTGATAGATAACTTAGTAAGCAATAATAGCTACAAGACTACTGATAGGAGAAGGAAAGAGTCTGGTGGGAAGATAGAGAATTTGGAGATTGCTGATATTAGGTCTATGTTGGACACTGTTTGTAATCTTCTAACTGGGAAGAAAACTGTCCATTTTGCTCAAGATGTTAAAGTGATCAATGCTGAAGAAGATGGTCAAGAAGAGGATGTGAACTACATCGGAGGATCTGGTTTCCAAGGTAACATGTTTGGTAATCAGCAAGGTAATAGGTTCTTCAATAGTGGACAGAAGAGTGCTTTCACAAGCAATCAAAACTCTTCTGGCTTTGGACAAAATGCTGGTTTTCAGAAGCCTTTCCAACAAGGTAATCAGAGGACATATGGATCTTCCTCTTATCAGACAACTCTTGTTGCTAATACTCATGAGAGTAAGATGGAGGCAATGATGGAGCAGCTGCTGGAAGGACAGACTAACACCGCGGTGGACTTCAACAGGAAGTTAGATGCTGTTTATGAGGATCTCAATGGGAAGTTTGAGTCTCTAAGTACTCATGTGAAGCAATTGGACACTCAGGTGAGCCAAATTTCAAACTCTGTCAAGGGAAAGAGTGTCGTAGACACCCACATTAAGGCCTGGTCAGTGTACATTTATGATGGATCACACCTAGGTGAAAGATTTGAGCTAAATACAGCTGAACTGGTGGAAGAGGCTGAAATTTCTGAATTTGAGGAAAATCTCTCGGGTGGAATCTGTGAAAACTTATCTGCATCGATCGATGCACCTCTAGCGTCGATCGTTGCATGTCGTAGACAGACAGATTCACATAATTTTTATGGCATTGATGCAGAGACAGATCAAGAGCTTAATCGTTTATTCCCTGGAGTGTCTGAGATAACTCAACAGGAGATTGATGAGGTCAGACAGTTAGGAGAGATGGAAGAGAAGTTGGAAGAAGTTCCACCATCTGATGATCCACCTTATCACCCTTGTGTGAAAAGGTACTTGGAGAAGATGCTGCCAATGGACGAGATGCTGAAAGATTGGGTTATAGTGGTTCCTCAACAGATAAGTGATGTGCTATTAACTCAGATTCCTAAGAAGCTACCTGATCCTAGGATATTTGTATTGTGTTGCTCTATTTTTGAGGATGGTTTCAAGCACTCTTTGTGTGACTTAGGAGCTGCTGGAAGTCTCATGCCATACTCTGTGGCAGAGAAGCTAGAGATGATGGATTTTTCACCCACTAGGACCTCTCTTGTCCTAGCTGATCAGTCAATAAGGATTCCGGAAGGAGTTATTGAGGACGTCCCAGTAAGAGTTGGAAACTATTTGGTTCCGACAGACTTCTTGGTGCTTAAGTACGAGAGTGAGCAGGATGATGCTTTGATACTGGGTAGACCATTCTTAGCCACAGCTGGAGCAGTGATTGATGTGAGACACAGTTTGATTGATCTCCATCTGGGATATGAGCCTCTACACTTTGAGATGGACATGCTGCGTAAGCCGCTGATTGATGGGCAGACCTTCACTATTGAGGATGGATATGGAGCGCAGACGAGTAACACTTTGGTTTTGGATCCTGGAGAACATTTCACTCCTTCTTTTCTTGGACGAGCTCACACTGACGAAGCTTACTCTCCGCCTTGGATGAGGAGACTTGCACAGAGGCAATCACAGTCTCTGTCGGGATCTCCAGCAACCTGATCTTGTTCGTCCGGTCAAGCTAATCACCTTAAACAAGCGCTGAGTGGGAGGCAACCCACTGTTAGGTTTTAGTGTTTTTCTTATTTATTTTTGGTGTTTTTCTTAGGATTTCACGTTTTGATTTTATTTTTGCTAAGTTTTTAATACAGAAAACTGTCTGGAGATGTGTGACGATCGTTGCCTATATGTGCAACGGTCGTTGCAGGGAGAAATGACGAAGAGGCGGGATCGCCTTGTGACGATCGTTGCGGTCCTGTGCAACGGTCGTTGCAAATGGTTCAAATTGCAAAAATTAAGGTACACGTGCTAAACCGGAATCAATTTGGTTCAACAGCTTGATCGTTGCTTCAGTGCATCGATCGTTGCATCCACGATCCAGGTAAGTGCCTTAAACCCTTTTTCTCTTCTCTTCTTCCCCATTTCGCCGTCCGTACAACCCGAATCCCCTATCCCCTAAATCACTCAATTCTTCACCATTTCCATTGATTCAAAGCTCTAATCTCATTGATTTTAAAACGCTCTATCTGTTTCTCTAACCCATTTGAAGCAATTCTGAGGTAAAGTGTCTCAATTTCATCATTTTCGGATTCGATTTTAGGGTTTTAGAATTTGAGATTTTTAGACTTTAGAATGGTTAACCGTACTGATATAGACTCGAATTAGGATGACTGAAAATGCATTATCAAGTCTATGTGATTTTGGGACGGATTTTGTTGCGGTTTGAAGAAATAATTTGGCGACTGAGAAATCGCCTTGCAACTTCACAGAGAGACTGCCGAGACTAATATGTTTAATTCTCTTGCTTGCAGATGCCTCCTCGACAATCTCGCAAACGTAGAGCTACCACAGAAGCTGCAGCTGCAGATCATTATCCTCCGCCAGTTGAGTGGTTTCCTCGAGACTCGCCACATCCTGAGCCTTATCAGAGAGATAGGGAAGTTATACAGTTGCCTTGGTTTAAGGCGGATAGGGAACAGATTCCGACAAACAAGGTATGGGGTATGGAGATTGATAAGCTGCTTAAGACCGACACCTTCACAGAGAGGTCGCTACATGAGCATTGGGACGAGTTTGATACATTGCTCTACAATGGTTGGTGTGGCATGACGATTAAGCCGACCAAGTTTACTGACTACTGGACTTGTAGAGGGCTAGGCATTGATGAGCAGGTACTGACATTGGTTTAGGGCATTGGTCTGGGGACAATGCCTATGCAGCACTATGAGTTGTATCCTAATCTGGTGAGACAGTTGCTGGCCACCTGCAGAGTTATTTACCCCGACCCAGATAGCAGGAGAGCTTCAGGAGGTTTCTTTACTTTCATGTGCTTAGGAGTCAGGTATCGGATTCCCCTTCTTGATATCTATCGGATTTATGGATTCAGTGTTGAGCCTACGCGTATTGGTATGTCTCTTGAGTGGGATGTGCCGGAAGCTCAGTATTTCTGGGACTGTATTGGCAACGGTCGGTATTGCTCGAGGACGACGAAGCTGATACAGGTTAGGCATCCTGTTCTCAGATATGTCTTGCGCATCTTGGGATGTACTCTGTTGTGCAAAGCTGAAGCCAACAAGATGCGTAAGAATGAGCTGGATATGCTCTTCATTGGGTTGAAGGAGCAGTTTGCTGAGACTGATTTGAGAGATCCCACCAGAGGACTCAACTTAGGAGCTGTCTTTGCTCATCACTTGTGCTCACTGCAGAAGAAGCCATTCGATGGGAAGGATGCTGAGTCAGTAGGGAGTCTGCTTACTCCCATTTTCAGGCATTGCATGATTCTCTTAGAGGGTACAGAGTGTGATGACAGCAAGGAATTCCTTGATTTTACCCACCTGCAGAGTGCTACATGGCTGAAGGAGGGACGTATATGTGTTTATTATGACGCCACTACGAAGCGTGGTATAGATCTTCCTGCTGCTGGTTTGACCAAGATTGATACGCTGGCTGCCCTGAGTTTCCAGCCTCCTATTCGCGATCAGCGCAGTGTGCCTACGATGGCTCATCCGCTGGGAGAGCCTTCTACCCACCCTTCTTCTTCATCTGCGCATGCACCTGCTGCTCCTGCTGATGATATTGGTCCTTATCCTGAGCCTTCAGTGCCTTTGAGTGAGATGTCTGAGGGAGAGTGGAGTGAGCGTCAGTTTGGTATTCTGCGGAGCTTTTGGGACTTCATGCGTGGCTGCACTTACAGGAGACAGCCGTAGATTCACCAGCCCGGACCTTCACGACGACGTAGACAGCGCTCTCCGATTCCCGGTTCTTCGAGCGGTACTGATCCTTATGCTGGGATAGATGACGAGTGAGAGTAGTGCATTTTCAGACTACAGTTCTGTATTTTCTTTTTCATCTTTTCTTTTGCATTTTTCTCTTGATTTTCTTAGGATTCTTATGTTTGGATGATGTTTTTATTATGAGACTATCTGTTGCTTTGATTCTACTTGTTTGCATTGGTTTTCAGCTTGCAGGATTGAAATTTGATAATTTCTCACGGACTAACCTGCTAACTTGCTGACTGTTCTCGGATATCGCAATGCAACGATCGACACGGTCCTGTGTGTTGATCGTCACAACACGAAAATCGCATTGCAGCGATCGTTGCGGTCCTGAGCAACGATCGACCCATGATGCAAATCGCCTTGCAACGGTCGTCGCATTAATGTAGCGATCGATGCATGAGCGACAGAGGTAAAAATCAGACAAAACTCAACACATCCATTACATTTTTGCTTTCTTTTTACCAATCCTTAGCTTGACACTACTGGGGACAGTGTGTTATAAGTGTGGGGGAGGTGGTACTGACTTCTATCTTTCTGTTTTCTTAGAGTCAGTCCTGTTTTTCAAAATTTTGTTTTATTGAGTCAAAACTAGTTTAAGTAGGAAACAGTGAATTTTTGAGAAGTTAGCAACATCTTGCAGGAACTTAAGTAACTATTGGGATGGAGTTGCAAGTTCTATCTATGACTATTAGAAAACCCAACACGGATCAACCTACTGAGGACACCCATATCAATTCAGGTACTCAGAGGATCCTTTACTGACTTCACCCATGTAAACCTGACTTAATTTTCTCACCTAAGGGCTTGGTATACCTTGAGTCGGACTCCTCTGTTAGTTCTGACACAGCTTGTAAACCTGTCCGAGTATGGTTCCCTTCTCCCCTTCTCTAAGTAAAGTAAAAAAAAATAATAATAATAAACTGAGGATGAGCTAGTAGCTCTGAAGTGGTCACGAGAGTGGTAGCTACCACTATTACCTCTTGTGCGATCCATGGAATGTGTCCAAAGTACACCCCATAACGGGAAGAGCACTGATAAAAAATAATAAAATGATACCCAATGGGGAAAAATCAGTTGCTGAGAAGGGAAAAGAGAAGAAAGGAACCAGAAAAAGATAGTATGGTGGTCTAGAGCTAACAGAGTAAGAATCCATGTGCCCTTTGATCGATAATCCTTAGGTGAGACCGCACTTAATATTCTTAAGAAGTCAGTAGGGTGAATTTGAATTGCTTGGATTGATTGTGGAGTTTACTTAGGACAGTTCCTAAGTGTGGAGGAAGTACATGTTGGTCTTGATGTCTTGCAGGTGATTCTTTCAGTGGCTTACTAAGGGGAATCTGAGTGTTGTTGCTTCTAGGATAAAAAGAGTTTCTGAAAGTTTTCAAACCTCTTCACCCTGTTTTAGTTCTCTGTTTTGCTTGAGGGCAAGCAAAGGCTAAGTGTGCGGGAGTTGATAAATCATGGTTTTTACCGGTTTTAGACAATGATATAAGTGTGTTTTAGAGTCCTTTGGTATTTCTTTAGAGTCTTTTACAGGTATTATTAGATACATGCACGTTTGAAGTGGATTTGGAGTTTATGGAACTTTTTGGAGCATTTTGGTGTTTTGACCCGAGAGATAGAGCTCACTGTCCGAAACAGAGTAGTGCATCGATCGACACACTATGTGCATCGATCGACACACCAGCGAAATGGGCCTTCTTCGACGGTTTAATGAAGAATGAAGAATTCACAATTTTGCCCAGAAGTTCCTGATAATTACAAAGAAGCCCCAAGACGTGATTAGCTTATATAATTAGGTTTTTACATCAGTTTTGAGATATGCTTTCATACTTTAGAGCTGAGAGTTTTTAGAGCTTGGGGCTGATCTAATCATGTACTTCTTTCTGCTTTTTGGAGAAGATTTCGAACCCCTTTACTTCTTTATTCTCTTTTATGCAATCTATTAATTCATTGATTATGTTTTCATATTCTATGTCTGAGTAGATTCATAGTTAGGTTTAGGGATTCTCATTAAGGATTTTATGACTTGCTAGATTTAATTATTTCAGTTAAGGATTCATATCAATAATTGTTCTTCGATCTAAATTGTGCTTAACACTAGTTTCTAACCTGCACTTGGAATCTAGATCTTAGGTTGTTAAATTGACACGAAAGTGTGGTTTAGAATCAGAACTATTTAGGTTGAGCAATCGAATTACTCGCAAAGAAATTTGGTTTAATTGGATTGTGAACATATCAAACTTAATCTTAAAGCTAGTTTAATCTGTTAGGAATTACAAAGAAATTTGGATTTCTACAATTAGGCTTAGAGAATTCTCACAACGAAAGTTGGTTAATTCTATATCCGTGTTTGAGTTCTAGAACCGTGTTTAATTCGATCCCGACTGACTAATTTATCTGCTTGTCTGATTTCCTGAGAACTCCCTAAACTTAGCGCTTTTAGTTAATTGCTTACAAACCGATCTTGCTACTGATTTACTTTCTTGTTTTGCTTTTAGTTTCTCATTACATTTGCTTTCTCCTAGTTTAATCTTGACCGTTCTAAATCTATCGTTGCCTAGAGTCCTTGTGGATTCGATACCTATCATTTACATTTACATTACTGTGCACTTGCAGTTAGTATATGGATTAAAACTAGACCTATCATAGATGTATTGGCAGATGGAACATTATATCAAACATGGATGAGGGAAAATATCTTTCTAGTTGGCAAAATGTCTCTACACACTCAGCCTCCAGTAATAGCAGCTTCTCTGGATCAACAACTCTCTGACACAACCTTTGAAGAAGCTACAGAGTCTAATCAATGCAATCCTAGGACCATTTGGTAGCAATCCTCTCAAAGCAACTGGTAGGAGGTTTTGGAGAAGCACATGATGATCGTGGGACTTCAATCCACCAATCGTAGGAGGATCTAATGAAACACAGTTTGAGATATTAGAAGAATAACCATCCGGACCTTTGAGTAAACTTAACCTCCTGCAAAACTTCACTTTTTCATCCTTTCTCAACCAATAAGCAGCTGGAGGCATAAAATTTCTCTTCCCCCCTTCTTGAATGTGTAACTTCTTCCTAATCCCCATATCTTGCAGATCTTTCCTTGCTTTCAACCCATCTTTTGACTTAGCAGATTGCATCAACATAGCCAGTATAGCATCAGAAACGTTCTTCTCCACATGCATGACATCAATGTTGTGACGAACCGGCATATCCTACCAAAAAGATTAAGGATTAGTTGAGAAAGGATACATAAATGTAAAAATCAAATGACTGTAATATAGAAATTCAAAATGAAAGTACATACCTTCCAGTAAGGTAAGTCAAAGAGTATGGACCGTTTCTTCCACCTCCAATTATCACTGTCTTCATCATATTCATCACCTGACAGCTCCTCATCTTCGGATTTAGCCTTCCTTTTCCTTTTTTTCCTTTTTTGTCTATAGATTTACCAAACTCATTTATGAAATACTTTAGCATCTCACAAATCTCAACTCCAGTTTGAACTCTACATGCTCTTCCTTCCTCTATAGTATTACCAAACCATTTCTTTCTTCTTCTGTAAGAATGATCAGGTTTGAGCCTCTTTCTATTGCCCAAATACACATGCTTACCCACTGAAATTCAACCATCTAAAGGGTGTATCCTTCCCACACACATTACACGCCTGTTTTCCTTTAAATTACATCCTGCCAATGACCCTAATCATGGATAATCAGTTATACTCCACAGTAACACTGCCTTAAGAGTGAAATTCTCCCTCATGAACGAGTCATATACAACAATACCTTCACGCCACATATCCTGTAGATCATCTATAAATGGAGCCAAGTAGACGTCGATGTTATTGCTCGGTGCAGTTGGCCCAGGGATCAAAAGGGTGAACATAATGTTCTCTGCCTTCATACACAATGTTGGGTGCATGTTGTAGTTGACTAATAATACCGGCCATGTGCTATACTTCGTGTTCTGGAGGGAGAAAGGATTCATCCCATCTGTAGAAATACCAAGGCGGAGGTTTCTTGGTTCAGCAGAAAACTCAGGCCATTTATCATTCACATTGGCCCAAGTTAGTGAATCAACTGGATGCTTCATTGTACCATGTGAACTTGCATTATTGTAATGCCACCTCAACTATTCAGCCACTCTTTTGGATCTAAAAATCCTCCTGAATTTGTTTTTTATAGGAAAATACGTAAGAACCTTCGGTGGAATCCCCTTCTTCTCCTGACCAGTATTCCTATCCCTTTCCCATCTTGACAGATTACATCTTGGACAGCTTTCCATCTCTTTCTACTGCTTCCTGTAGAGGATGCAGTCATTAGTGCATGCATGAATCATGTCGTATCCAAACCCAAACATCTTCAGGAACTTCTTCATCTCATCTGTAGAGCTCGAGAGAACATTTTTCTTAGGAAGCATCTCATGAACCATTCTCAGCAGTTGATCAAAATAATTCTCCGACATACCACTCTTAACTTTAATCCTGTAAAGCCCCATGATTGCATATATCTTGGTGTAGTTAGAACAACTTGGATATAGAGGAGTCTCAGCATCTTCTAGCTTCTTCTTAAACTTAGACTCTTATTTACTATCAACATCATCATATGATCTTCACTGTGGCTACTAGTCTGTGAATCACCATAAAAAAAGGCTTTCCTAATCAAATCAAAAGCTTCAAACTCAGACCTCGGATCTTCAGATGGCTTAGCAGTTCTAATATCCCCATGCTTTCTCCAACACGGTTTCCTCTTGTATTTCTCATCCATGCCCCTAATCACTAGATGATCTACCATTGTATTTATTGCCTGATGACACAAATTTCGGCAGTCTGTGCAGGGACATAATATGACACTTGGGTTACCCAGACTTGTTGCTGATGCATGCACAAAATTAGTTGCTCTTGTCTGATACTCAAGGTTAGCCCTGTAACAAACAAACATTAAAACTTCTATATAGAATTCTGAAAAAAGTTTTAGTTCACAAAGCAATGTAAAGAAGAAACAATTTCATACCTTGGATGCCAAACCCAAGTCTTATCCATCTTAAGACAACACCACAACTACACATAGAATTAAATTAAACTATACCAATCAACAAAAGAAACAATAACAAGCAAAGAAGGTTCTGAAAGATAATTACTCACCAACTAAATTTAGGAACTCCTTTGTTCTGTTAAAATTCGTATCACTATCGACTATTACGATCACAAGTTCTGAACCCCAAAGTTCTCTGCGAAAAACCCAGCTTCGATTAAAGATTCTAAACAATATAACCAAACATAAATTCAATGTACTACCTTTTTCACATACCTTTAGCAGATTTTAGCCGTGATATCTCTCTGTAAAACAACAAAATAAACTGATAGAGTCAACATAATCGATATTTATCTACTTCGTATCAATACCATATTCTAACTCATATTTACCTTTGATGTCTGTTTTGCTTCGTTTGAGAAATTATCGAGAACCCAAGATTCCCAGGAAACTAAGAGTCAAATTAGTGTTTCGATTTGGCGATAACACTGAGTAATTGAGTGAAAAACGCGAAATCGAGCTAAGATGATGAACATGCAAGAACGAAAAAGAGAGAGTGAGAGAATTAGATATGTAATTTTGGCCGCGTGTTTTTTTTTATCCCGCTCAAACCATAGATAGCAATACATATTACCAAACACTATGTTTAATTCCAGGTTCAATTAAAGACAGCATAAACATCAAAAACGCTATCGGTTTATGCTATCAATAGTCAAATTTCATGTAGTGAATAACAAGTATCATACTAATAAAATACAAATTAATCAACCTAAAACTACCAGATTTATAAGTTAGTCGAATTATATGTTAATCGACTAAATGAACATATAATGAAAGAAACAACACTATATTAATCTTGAACTTTTAAGATCACTTTGTAACTAAAAACCAAATAAGTGAGAAATTTTTTTAAATGAATATTTTAAACAAGTTATTGTATACGACAATCATAATTACATATTAATCGATTTATATCAATTGTAAAACTACAAAACACAATTTTACATGATGTAATACTAAATAAAGTAAAAACCATAAAAAGTAGAACGATTTGCAAATTCCGTAAAACTATTATCTTAGGTAAAACTATGTGTTAAGTTTTGGCGCAAAAAAATCCATCTTATCTTTCTTCCGGTTTCTCTGTATTTGTCTCTCATAAACTGATTTGACGTTTACGCTTCTCCATTAATATTGTCAAATCACAACGTTAATGGAGCGGTTTAATGCAGGGGACAAACAAGGCAAACAAGCCGTCGCTCTTCAAACCCAAGAAAGATGCCATCATCATTACGCGTCTCTGCTAATTCGGTGAACCGTCATGTCTCTGCGTCCATAAGACGCTACCCAAAAATCGTGGGTCAAAAATCATTTCTATAAATACTGAGATGATGATCTCATAACCATCAAGCAAGAGAAGTTCTAAAATCAGAGAGAAATTCGAAAAACAGAGAGCTTCCAAAAACAGAGAAGAACTCACCCATAACCATGGCCAATAGGAGAGCGGTTGTCTCTCTGCAACAATTCCCGATCGAAGTCCTCTCCAAGATCGTACAAAAAGCAGGCAAAGCTTCCTCCACCGATTAATGCAACCTCAGAGCAACCTACAAAATTATGAAAGAAGCCTCCAACAGTCCTGAAGTCCCCCATTCTCTCTGTCTCTCACCGCTGGTGAAGAGGCGTCTCCGTGCGTATCAACACATGGCGTTTCTGAACAAATGCTTAGACCATGATAACTGCGCTGCTAACTTCGTGCAAGGTATTCTCACTTACTTCGAAGAGGGAGATGTGGAAAACGGAATGGCGTATTTAAGCAATGACGTGAATAGGGAGGGTGAGGATGAGATTTTGGAAGCTGCTTACCTATATGGTGTTCTGCGCTTCCTCCACGGCAATCCTCTAGAAGGTACCTTTGATGAAATTGCTTTCAGGCACTGGCGGGAAGATGAGGAGGATTTGGTGGCCTGAGTTTGGAAGAACTTTAGGAAAATATTGCATGGAATCAGTGTCGATAAGAAGCCGGTTTATGTGCAATCGTTGCGGAGCAGAAGGCACGATAGATCTTGCCATATTATCGATATGGAAATCGACTGTCCCGACTGCTTCATGTACAAATGGTGCAAAAAGTTCTACTACATGAATCAAAATGTTTCTTATCTCCATTAATTTTTTTTTCTCGTACTCTGTTTTTTTGTTTTTAATTTCTCGGCTATGTAGTTCTTGTTTTTTGAAGAACATCTCAGAAGTACTCTTTTTAATATAGAATATCGTCTTTTATAATCTCTAGAATGTTATATCTCCACCATTTTACATGTAAATCGAATTCATAATCGAGTAGTTGTACCTAGTTTTACGAATAACCTAAAAAACTAGAGTAGTTGTACCTAGGTTTACGAATAACCCAAAAAAACTAGAGTAGTTGTACCTAGTTTCACGAATAACCTAGAAAAACCTGAACCTAGTTTCACGAATAACCCAGAAATAAAGTTTAAAAATAAATTTAAATTTTAAAAATGGGAAATAAGAGTTTAAAAACACGCTGGTTAGATCCGATAGGTTTGGGCGGGTGGATAAAATCCAAGCATAAGTATAATTTTGTTTACTTACTTTGGGTTTTTGGTAACTTAACTCATATTTCGGTTTAAAAAATAAATTTAAAAATAATCTAAGTTAAAACCGGGTCATTTCAAATTTTCCTTACATCAATAGGGGTATACGAGATCATGACCCTCAAAAACCGTGAAATCGTCTAATATACGCTTATGGGAGAAATGAAAATCCTGGTTACCCCTCTTTAATCTCTCATACCCCTTTCCTTTTAATGAAATGTTGACACACGAAAATGCACTCAATGAACGTCAATTATAATTAATTCATAAAATAAAAAAACAGATAATGGGACCCACAAGCATCTTTATTTTTTGCCCTATTTAATTAATTTGAAAAGAAAAAAATAGAAAACGGAGCGCACAAAACAACATATATATTTTCCCCCCATTTAATTAATTTAAAAATAAAAAATAGAAAACATGGCCCACAAAAACAACATTTTTTGGAAAAAAACCAGAAATGATTCCTGCGATAGAAAAACTAGGTAAAACTAGTATTACTGTCAAATTTTGTATAACTAATAAAAATGATATTACCGAATTTTTTTTTTGTATTATAGAATGAGCACCAACATCATGATACATTTTAAATGTCATAATCACATGTATAATTTATTGTTGAAGACATCAATGGAGGAAATAATATTGTCGATGGTAAAAACTACGATATACAAAAATATTTATTTAGATGAAAGCAAGGTTAAACTGCATTTGAGTTACATTTCTCTGCTGGTTGGATGTGAGGCACAGTAGACTATTTGTAATGATGAGAAGCATATTACATCAAAGAGAAGCAAATAATACTTTCGGATCACATCATTAAAAAGGGTCGAAAGAGACAATATTAAAGTCTTTATTGAGTTTTAAGCTTTCGTTATGTAAAACATCCAAGCCAAGCTGATTTTCCATTATATAATACTGTATATCGCTTTCGTGATTATTAGGTAATACTAGTATAACTGCGTATTACCAACGTACAACTAGTAAAACTGGTTATCAGTATTAATTGACTTTGAAAATAAATTAGGTATAATTTTTATAAAACCAAACATAATCACCAAATCAAATCAAATTATGTTGTTACAACTAAATAACTAGAATATAACCAAATTTTAGCAAATTTGGGTTATTGTGGAACAATTTAGACAATACATTCCTTATACTTTTAAAAACACTTTCTAATTGACAAATCAACTAAGGAAGGAAAAGTTACAAAAATCTACATTTTAAAGTTATTATTGCATGCGACAATCATAATTACATATTGAAACAATAGAATCAACCGTAAAACTAGAAAATAAGGTTTTAGTTTAGGTAATACATAAATTGGAATACATCGAAAGTAGAATTATTTGAGAATTTGGTACAACTACTATCTTAGGTAAAACTAAGTGAAAATATTTGGCTGAAAACTCAAAAGATAAAAGTTTTAGGCACCCAAGATGAAGAATTCATTGATTTTTATTATCTTATCAGTCTCTCTCTCTCTCTCTCTCTCTCTCTCTCTCTCTCTCTCTCTCTCTCTCTCTCTCTCTCTCTCTCTCTCTCTCTCTCTCTCTCTCTCTCTCTCTCTCTCTCTCTCTCTCTCTCTCTCTCTCTCTCTCTCTCTCTCTCTCTCTCTCTCTCTCTCTCTCTCTCTCTCTCTCTCTCTCTCTCTCTTCTCTCATTTTAGTCGATAATTTTCTCTTACTTTTCTCACTCACACTTTGATTATGGATCCATACTAAAATGAATAGTATATTTGATTCATATTTATTATTTATACATGAATAATATAGTTTTACCTAGTAATACTGGTACTATGCGTGAAATTAAATTCAAAGACAATATAACTCTAAACACACAACAAAGCAATTTTGTCTTACCTAGTATTGAGATACTAGGACCAATTCAGAAAATCCAAACAAACATTAATACGAGTTCAACATAGTTTCCACATAGTTTCAACAGTCCAAACAACAACATAGATTTACTCTCCTCTTTGACTCTTCACATATGCTTTTAGTGAGAACAATCTTTTCTCCAACCCATCTACCTTATCTCCAATCACCTACTGCTGGTATCATAGTATTTAACCAGATTTATCAATTCAATGAAAGATGTGTTTCCGACTTTGAATATTTTGATTGATATCCATGTGAAAAGTATATGAAATGCGGATGGTTCTCAAACAATTTCTTTTCCCTCTTAGTGAGCTTCAAACTCTCCAAAACCTCGTCAATGTAACACTTCGTTGATATCTTCAAATACAAAAAACAATATAGTTTTACTTAGTTCTACTAGTATTACCCAGAAATTTGAAAACGAACCCTAATTCGAATTTACAATTATACATCGATAATTCTCTATTTTCACGAAGAGAGATGAATGAAAAAAGAGTTAAAGCTTTATCAAAAATAATTTTGATTTCAAGTAATTAAAAATTATTTAGTTAAATAAATAAAGTAGAGAATTTTTTTTTTAAAAGGTTAAATATGAAAGAAAAATTTGGGTTCAGTTTTTTGGGTTAAACCCGTTTGAATTGGGTGGATAGATAGTGGGTGGATAAAATCCAGGTATAAGATGTAATTATTAGGAAGGGACTTGGGCTTATAGTCATTTACCTTATTTTCGGATTAAAAATAGTGTTAAAAGAAATTCAAGTTAGAAGCGAGTCATTTTAGCTTTTATTTTTGGCTATAAGGGTATATGAGATTATGACCCTCGAAAACCATCTCCATCTACATTCATCACTAATCATCATTACAGAAACCCCATTCACCTCTCCCAAGTCTTTAATCATGCTTCCATTAGACTTTTGATGATTCAATTGCACTCATTATTCATTTACTATATCCTCCACCTCCCTTTCCAGCCGATTCAGATCTTTTCTCTGTAGTTATAAATAATCTACGGACGAGACAAACCTATACCTTCCCTCTGCAAACATCTAATTCCGATTCACCAGGTTTCCCCCCCTCCCCTTGAATTCTGATTTCTGATATGGTTGGCATCAATTTTGTTTTGATCCCGTTCGTCTTCCCATTAGGTATTCGGAGCTCCACATGGATCTCAGATTTATCTATTGACTTACGGTGATGAGGTGATGAATCTAAAAATGGTTGCATCTCACTGAAAAATGTTTTTGGGTTTTGTGTTTATGTTTTATTAACTATATATGTTCTTTTCAGGATGATGATATGTATTCCAATTGTCATGCTCTTATCTGGCCTTCTTCGATGAGATATGGGAATCGAGTCTGCCCTGCTCCGTTTACAGATTCTTCTGCATCTCATATGTGTTTACTTTTGTTATTCGTATCATTTTTGTTCTTCGATCTAAGCATTTCTTACAGCTATCCGACACCAATAGGCGGGAAGGAAATCGTCGTCGGAAATAAATTGCGCCTAAAGCTCGCCAAGAAAGCCATGGAATTGGGCTATGTTGGGATCGCACATAACCATTCAATTGAAGGCGTAATGTCGGAGAAGGACTGTTGTACCATACCTCTTCTCACCCTTGGATCTCTCATCAAGGCTGCACCGTGTTAGCTTCTTTCGTCGGGTTTCATCGCGACTTACTCGGCGTCCCTCGAGCTACTCCGTTTCGGCAGTAAACGCACATTATCGTCAAATTGGAGCGTAAGGCTCAGTGTCTGATCTTGAACTCTGAGAATTCGGCTCTAAAGAGCTATGATATTGTTGCAGTTAGGCCTATGAATCAGTACGCATTCTATAAAGCATGTATGAAATCCGAGGTTTTTATTTTATATTTCTCTGATTGAAGATTAGTCAGTATTTATAGCTGAATTGAATATCTTTATGAGATATTTGTTTGGATTAATTGCACCCACTATATCGTTTTTGAAAAGTAATAGCAATCTTGTATCTTTCAAAATCTTATTGCAATTATGTATCTTTTTTTGTCTTTTTGTGCTGTACAAAGACCATTTTGGCATTAGCTTTTGTCTTTTTTGTGATAGATAATTAATCACACAAGCTATCCAAATGAGTCATTCTATCCATCCGATTTCATTATTATTTTTTAATTCTTTTCTTTTCTCTTACACTATCTTTCTTACTTTATGAGTTATCTTTTACCCCTCATTTTTTGACGGTGGATAGGATAGGGGAGGTGATGATTCCGACAATATAGACCACCGGAATAGAGATAAAATAGGCCGATGTACCGGAATTCAAAAAAAAAACGGACTTAATACTGAACTTGCGAATGGATAGTTTAGAGTATATGTCCACAATATCCATCCACGTTGATACTAACACGATCATATCTCATTCAAGATGCTTACCATGGGTAGAAAGTGGCCAACAAATTTTTAATGGTTGGTCAAGAGTTAACATTATTTCGATCCGTGGGTAAACGTTTATGATGGACAAGATGCTTAACAAGATGCTTACCATGGGTAAACGCTTATGATGGACAATAGTTAACAAGATGATTACCATGGGTAAATGCTTACGATGGACAATAGGTGGTCAAGAGTTAACATTATTGTGATCCTTGGTCAGAAAAGTATGTTGACTCGATTATTCGTGGACACTACCACGATTATATCACATGTTATACATTTATGATGGACAATAGGGTGGTCAAGAGTCCACATTATTGTGATCCATCGACACTACCACGATTATATCACATGTTAAACGCTTATGATGGAAAATAGGGTGGTCAAGAGTTCACATTATTGTGATCCGTGGACACAAAGTACGAGTCTGATGGACAAAAGTTAGTTAAGCGTTCACATGATTGTGAATTTGTGGACACAGAATAGGTGTAGACCACTATCCATTCAAAAACAACATTTTGATTGGCTACTTCCTACCCATGGTAAGCATCTTGCATGTGATATGATCATTGTAGTATCCACATGGATGAATATTGTGGACAGCTAGTCTCAACTGTCCATTCGCAATTTCCGTATTAAGTCCGATTTTTTTTTGAATTCCGGTACATCGACCGATTTTATCTCCATTCCGGCATTCTATATGGCTGGAAACCTCACCTATTGCATCTTATTAACCGTTCAAAAAACAAGAAAAGAAGTGAAAAATGTTAAAGTAAGAAAGAGAATGAAGAGGAAAAGAAACGAATAAAAAATAATAAAAAGAATAGATATTTATTGATGGATGCAAAACCTATCCACTGCGAGAGTGTGTTTATCCTTTTTTCTTTTCTTCTCTATCTGAAAAGGATAAAATTGTCTTTTTACACGTGGCTCCTACAAAAAAGATACATAAATGCAAAGATTTTTAAAAAGGTACAAGATTGTAATAAAAAAGGATAAAAAGATACATCTGGTGCAATGCACCCATGTTTGTTTATATTGTTTGTTAGGCTGATATTATTTCCATTGATTTTTCAAATATGCCATTCCGATTTATGCATCCATCGGTTCAAGCTGCTATTAAGGTTTGTGATTTTCTCAGTCTAAGATTAGACATCGTTTCTTATCAGAGGTATCTGTGTGGATCTTATTGTTTTCTCCTTGCTTAAACTTGCTGGATATATTTGCAGCAAGGGATTTACTTTGAGATTAAGTACTCTGATCTAGTAGAGGATGCTGAGAAGGTAGACAATTTATATCGAATGCTAAGGTGAGATACTCTGAGGCATTAGGCTACAGTTGTCACATTGTATATTTTGTAATGTGAGGGATTGCTTTGTGCTGCTCTTTCTGTGGATAAAGTTTACTGTTACTTAATTGATGATTGTATTAGAGTTTCTCTGGTTGTTATGCTTATATATAAGACTACTCACCTTCTAATGAGTTATGACCATGCAGTCTATGTTTTAAATGGCGCGAGGCACACTGAGTCGCTGAGGTGGTGGGTTTGAGCCTTTGGTACCTGAGGCGCAGCTAAGTACCAAAACACAAGGTTAGTGATCTTACTAGATCCTTAACTATGTTAAAGACAAATTGTGGTTCAAATACCATGCTAAAACCAATAAAATGACAAGTTTACATACTATAAAAGTTAAGACCTTGGTCCAAAACAGAGAAATGAAACTCAAAACAAAGAAAAAGTCAATCACTCAAACTTTCAAAGTCTAAAACAAAGTTTAAAACACTACAAATCTAAATCATCATCATCCTCAAAGTAGAAGTAGAGATGATGATGAGAGAATTATGAGATCAGAGAAATATATATTTTTCTAACATGAGACAAAAGAGGCATGAAGCGTGTGTTTTCAATATATAGCTTTCGTTTAGGAATTTTGTTTTAGAGTTTTAAGAATGCAAGACTTGGACTATGATTCATATGATTAGATTGGAAATTTTACAAAAAATTTTGAATAAATATAATGTTTTTACAGGAAAATTACCTTTTGCAGGTAAGGCGCGCCTTGCTTCGAGTGGAACCTCATGTTAGGCGCTACGAAGCGTTCACCTTTGAGACGGAGCCTCGCCTCAGAATCACGAGGCTCGAACCCTTAAGCCTTACTGAGCCTTGCGTAGTTTAATGGTTAGTGAAAGGATGAAAAATCCATAAATCTCTTATCAAGAAGTGATCAATTTTTTTAATGTTAAAAAAAGCTAAACTGTATTCATCTTCATCAAGAAGAACACGAGACAATTCTGAGAAACCGGGCAGAAGCAGACTCCAAACTTGGCAAGAATACAAGTCAATTACTTACACATTTCAGGTTGCTTAAGAGTTTCATAAAAGTAAGGATAATTTCCTACGTTTCAATACAGAATTCTTAGCTGATTAAGTCTTATATTCTGTAAAGCAGTTCATAAACGAAACAAGATTAGCAAATATAGTTCCAGCAATCTTCAGAGAGTCGTTAATGGATATAAAATTTAAAGGTATGATATATAAACAATAAAGATGTATACATTCCGAATGATTAAACTCCCCTTTTTCTTACATTAATTCTCATTAAGACTTTGCCAATGATGCAGACAATACCATTCCAGCCGGCTGCGCCGTTATGGTCTGTCCTCCAGCTATTCATTTGAATCCAGAGAAGTATGAATATCTCTTAGTTTTCAACTCATCAAGATGGGAGGTGAGGTCAAACCTTCTAAGTAACTTCTACTGCAAGTAAAACTGATTTTTAAAGCGAATCTAATAGTTGTTTTGTACGCATAATAGTTGGAAGGAGACATGGCAACATGTTGGTCACAGGGATCAGAGGCCGTCTTGATCGTTTTGGTTTAATTCTCTAGATGTTTTGTACACAATTTTGTGTTGTTTTAAAGAAAGAATCAAAGCAAATAAACCCCCCCCCCTCCCTCCGCGCGTGTGCGGGGTTGACATTCACTAGTTATTGTAATAAATATTTTTTTGTTCACAGTACACGACTGGATAAACTAGAGAGAGCTAATCCCTTATTATCTCAAGCTTTTGTGGGCTTACCAATTAGGCCATGGCAACGACGAACACCATAAACTAATTTCAGAATAAATTACAGTATGGTACAAATGCTCCAAAAAGTATCAAAATATTATTCTAATTTCTGACATCATATTATGAAATTGTATTGCCACAGACAAATAAGAATATGTGACACATGAGGAGATTAATTTACTAATTTGGTTTTTTGCATTTATTAGAGTTATTTGTATATTGTTAGTCAGTTTTAGTCAGTTGATTGAGTCTCCTTTAGCTTAATCAACACTATATAAACAATGTTGTACATTCTTTTCTATTTAATGAGAAATACATTTTACAATAGTAAATATGGTATCACAACATCTCTAACAACCTGAAAACAGATATTACTTCCGCTAGTGATTTTTCGTTCAAGCTTTTTTCTTCATTTGCTTTCGAAACCGTTTCTTCTTCGTGATGAGATCACCATTTACTTATTTTCTTATAGATTTCGATCTCCGTTTGATTTTCACGATCTTAGATTTAATTTATTTGATTTCTCTTGTTCTTGTTTCTTCTTTTTCTTCCTTTCTTTGACCTGAAATTAACACCATTTTTTGTTCTTATCGTTTATTGATAGGTGTATAAGTTTTAATTTCATTCTACTGCAAGTGCACAGTCAATGCAATTATAGTATGTAGGGTATCGAATCCACAGAGACACTAGACCTACGATAGATTATAGAACGGTAGAGTTAAACTAGGAGAAAGTAGTGAGAAACTAAAAAGCAAAGCAGAAAAGTAAATCAGGTTGCAAGATTGGTTTGAAGGCAATTAACTAAAAGCGCTAAGTCTAGGGAGTTCTAAAGAAATCAGACAAGCAAATCAGATAATCAGTCAGGATCAAATTAAGCTCAGTTCTAGAACTCAAACACGGATATAGAATTAACCAACTTTCGTTGTGAGAATTCTCTAAGTCTAATAGCAGAAATCCAAATTTCTTTGTAATTCCTAACAGATTAAACTAGCTTTAAGATTAAGTTCGATATGTTCACAATTCAATTAAACCAAATTTCTTTGCGAGTAATTCAATTGCTCAACCTAAATAGTTCAGATTTTAAATCACACTTTCGTGTCAATTTAACAACCTAAGATCTAGATTCTAAGTGACCAAGGTAGAAACTAGTGTTAAGCACAATTTTGATTGAAGAACAATTATGATATGAATCCTTAACTGAAATAAATAAATCTAGCAAGTCATGAAATCCCTATGAGAATCCCTAAACCTAACTATGAATCTACTCAGACATAGATAATGAAAACATAATCAATGAATTAATAGATTGCGTAAATAAAGAGTGAAGATTAAAGGGGTTCGAAATCTTCTTCAAAAGCAGGAAGCAGTACAGGATTAGATCATCCCCAAAAGCTCTAAAATCTCTATGTTCAAAGTATGAAAGCCTAAGTAAAGCGTCTGTAAAAGCGTCTCTAAAAATCTAATTATATAAGCTAATCACGTCTTAGGGCTTCTTTTTAATTATCAGGAACTTCTGGGCAAAAATGCAATATCCAAACTTCATTAAACCGCCCAAGATAAGCCCATCTCGCTTGTGTGTCGATCGATGCACAATGTGTGTCGATCGATGCAGATCTCTGTTTTGGACAGTGAACTCTATCTCTTGGGTCAAAACACCAAAATGCTCCAAAAAGCTCCATAAACTCCAATTCCGCTCCAAACGTGCATATATCTAATAGTACTTGTAAATGACTCTAAAGAAACACCAAAAGACTCTAAAACATACTTATATCATGGTCTAAAACCGTTAAAAACCATGATATATCAACTCTCCCACACTTAGCCTTTGCTTGCCCTCAAGCAAAACAGAGAACTAAGACATGGTGAAGAGGTTTGAAAACTTTCAGAAACTCTTTTCATCCTAGAAGCAACAACACTCAGATTTCCCTTAGTAAGCCACTGAAAGAATCACCTGCAAGACATCAAGACCAACATGTACTTCCTCCACACTTAGCAAGTGTCCTAAGTAAACTCCACAATCAATCCAAAGCAATTCAAATTCACCCTACTGACTTCTATAAGCTATTAAGTGCGGTCTCACATGGATTCTTACTCTGTTCGCTCTAGACCACCATACTATCTTTTTTGGTTCCTTTCTTCTCTTTTCCCTTCCTTAGCAACTGGTTTTTCCCATTGGGTATCATTTTTTTTTTTTTATCAGTGCTCTTCCCGTTATGGGGTGAACTTTGGACACATTCCATGGATGCACAGGAGGTAATAGTGGTAGCTACCACTCCCGCGACCACTTCGGAGCTACTAGCTCATCCTCAGTTTTTTTTTTTTTTTTTTTACTTTACTTAGAGAAGGGGAGAAGGGGACCTTACTCGGACAGGTTTACAAGCTGTGTCAGAACTAACAGAGGAGTCTGAATCAAGGTATACCAAGCCCTTAGGTGAGAAAATTAAGTCAGGTTTACAAGGGTGAAGTCAGTAAAGGATCCTCTGAATACCTGAATTGATATGGGTGTCCTCAGTAGGCTGATCCGCATTGAGTTTTCTAATAGTCATAGATTGATCCTGCAACTTCATCCCAATGGTCACTTAAGTTCCTGCAAGATGTTGTTAACTTCTCAAAAATTCACTGTTTCTTACTTAAACCGTTTTGACTCAATAAAACAAAATTTTGAAAAATAGGACTGACTCTAAGAAAACAGAAAGATAAAAGTCAGTACCACCTCCCCCACACTTGAAACACACTGTCCCCAGTAGTGTCAAGCTAAGGATCGGTAAAAGAAAGTAAAAATGTTAAGGGATGAGTTAAGTTCTGTCTGATTTTTACCTGTCTCGCTCATGCATCGATCGTTACGCATAAATGCGACGATCGTTGCAAGGCGATTTGCGTCATGAGTCGATCGTTGCTCAGGACCGCAACGATTGCTGTAATGCAATTTTTGTGTTGTGACGATCGACATACATGACCGTGTCGATTGTTGCATTGCGATTCGTCGGAACAGTCAACAGTTAGGAGGTTAGTCCGTGAGAAATTATCAAATTTCAAACCTGCAAGCTGAAAATCAATGCAAACAAGCAAAATCAAAGCAACAGATAGTCTCAAAGTAAACACATCATCCAAACATAAGTATCCTAAGAAAGTCAAAAGAAAAATGCAAAAGAAAAAGTGAAAAATAAATACAGAACCGATGTCTGGAAATGCCACTACTCTCACTCGTCATCTATGCCATCATAGCAATATGTACCGCTCGAATCACCGGGAGTCGGAGAACGCTGTCTACGTCGACTGGCAGGAACGGGCTGATGAATCTGTGGCTGTCTCCTACAAGTGCAGCCACGTATGAAGTCCCAAATGCTCCGTAGAATGCCATCCTGACGCTCTCTCCACTCTCCCTCAGACATCTCTCTCACCGGGACCGATGGAGTTGGATAAGGACCAATGTCATGTGTAGCAGTCTCGGGTGCAGGCGTAGAAGAAGAAGAAGGGCGTGTAGAAGGCTCTCCCAGCGGATGAGCCATCGTAGGCACACTGCGCTGATCACGCGTAGAAGGCTGGAAACTCAAAGCAGCCAACGTATCAATCTTGGTCAGATCAGCTGCAGGAAGATCTATACCGAGCTTCATAGCGTTAGTGTCATAATAGACCTATATACGTCCCTCCTTCAGCCATGTAGCACTCTGCAGGTGAGTAAAATCCATGAACTCCTTACTGTCATCACACTCTGTACCCTCTAAAGGGATCCTGCAATGTCGAAAGATGGGAGTAAGCAGACTCCCTA
Organism: Orychophragmus violaceus; assembly: GCA_030180135.1. Lineage (NCBI taxonomy): Eukaryota > Viridiplantae > Streptophyta > Magnoliopsida > Brassicales > Brassicaceae > Orychophragmus > Orychophragmus violaceus. Next base: position 80,242,314 of record CM058230.1, read on the forward strand.
CGGACTCAGTGCCCTTCCCATCGTATGCCTTCTTCTGCAGAGAGCACAAATGATGAGCAAACACAACTCCTAAGTTGAGAACTCTGGTGGGATCTCTCAAATCAGAGTCAGCAAACTACTCCCTCAACCCAATGAAAAGCATCTCCAGCTCATTCTTACGCATCTTGTTTGCTTCAGCTTTGCACAACAGAATATATCCCAAGATGCGTAACACATATCTGAGAACAGGATGCCTAACCTGAATCTGCTTCGTCGTCCTCGAGCAATACCGACCATTACCAATACAGTCCCAGAAAAACTGAGCCTCCGGCACATCCCACCCAAGAGCCATATCGGTACGTGCAGGCTCAACGCTGAATCCATAAATACGGCAGATATCAAGAAGGGGAATCCGATACCTGACCCTAGGCTCATGAAGGTGAAGACACCCCCTGAAGCTCTCCTGCACTCTGGGTCAGGATAAATAACCCTACAGGTGGCCAGCAACTGTCTTACCAGATCGGGATACAACTCATAATGCTGCATAGGCATCGTCCCCAGACCAATGCCCTTAACCAATGCCAGCACCTGCTCATCAATGCCTAGACCTCTACAAGTCCAATAGTCAGCAAACTTGGTTGGCTTGATTTTCATGTCATACCAACCATTGTAGAGTAGTGTATCGTACTCATCCCAGTGCTCATGTAGTGGCCTTTCAGTGAATGTGTCAGTCTTAAGCAGCTCGCTAATCTCCATATCCCATTCCTTGTCTGTTGGGATTTTCATTTTATCTGCCTTAGGCCAAGGCAACTCTATGGCCTCCCGATCTCTCTGATAAGGCTCAGGTTGTGGCGAGTCTCGAAGAAACCACTCAACTGGCGGATGAGGATGATCTGCAGCTGCAGCTGCTGTGGTAGCTCTGCATTTACGAGGTTGTCCGCGAGGAGGCATCTGCAATCAAGAAAATAATGCATTATTAGTCACGGCAGAACTTTCTGTGAAGTCGCAATGCAACGACCGTTGCACAAGTGCAGCGATCGTTGCAAGGCGATTTTACAGTCGCCAAATAATCTCTTCAAACCGTATCAGAATCATCCTCACAATCATATAGGCAGTAAAATCTCATCACAAATTAACCTAAATCAAGCCTAAAGCAGCACGGCATTACCATTCTAAAGCCAAAATCTTCTAATTCCAAAACCCTAAAATCGAATCCGAAAATGATGAAATTGTGAGATCGTACCTCGGAATTGCTACGAATGGGTTAGAAGAATGGATAAAGCGTGTAAAAACAAGAAGAATAGCACTTTGAATCAACGAAAATGATGAAGAAATGAGTGATTTAGGTGATAGTAGATTCGTGTGTACGGACGGCGAAATGGGGAAGAAGAGAAGAGAGAAAAGGTTAAAGGCACTTACCTGGATCGTGAATGCAACGACCGTTGCAGATAAATAACGATCGTTGCTAGTGAACCAAATTGATTCAGGTTTAGCGCACGCGTACCTTTATTTTGTAATGTGAACCAGATGCAACGACCGTTGCACAGGACCGCAACGATCGTCACAAGGCGATTTCATCTCTTCGTCATTTCTCTATGCAACGACCGTTGCACATGTCAGCAACGATCGTCACATATCTCCAGACTCGTGTTCTGTAAAGAAAAGCACCAAAAACAAAATGAAATCCTAAGAAAAACAACAAAAATAATATGTACAAACCAAACAGTGGGTTGCCTCCCACTCATCGCTTGTTTAAGGTCATTAGCTTGACCGGACGAACAAGATCAAGTTCCTGGAGATCTCGATAGAGACTGTGACTGCCTCTGCGCACGTCTCCTCATCCAAGGTGGAGAGTAAGCTTCATCAGTGTGAGCTCGTCCAAGAAAGGAAGGAATGAAATGTTCTCCAGGATCTAAAACCATAGTCTCACTCATCTGCTCTCCATATCCATCCTCAATCCTAAAGGTTTGCCCATAAATATGCAGCTTGCGTAGCATATCCATCTCAAAGTGTAGAGGCTCATCTCCCAGATAGAGATTAATCAGACTGTTCCTTACATCTATCACTGCTCCAGCTGTGGCTAAAAATGGTCTTCCCAGTATCAAAGCATCATCCTGCTCACTGTCGTACTTAAGCACCAAGAAGTCTGTCGGAACCAAGTAGTTTCCAACTCTTACTTGGACGTCCTCAAGAACTCCTTCTGGAATCCTTATTGACTGATCAGCTAGGACAAGAGAGGTCCTAGTGGGTGAAAAATCCATCATCCCCAGCTTCTATGCCACAGAGTATGGCATGAGACTTCCAGAAGCTCCTAAATCACACAAAGAGCGCTTGAAACCATCCTCAAAAATTGAACAACTCAGCACAAATATCCCAGGATCAGGTAGCTTCTTCGGGATCTTAGTTAACAGCACATCACTTATCTGTTGAGGGACCACTATCACCCAATCTTTCAGCATCTCGTCCATTGGCAGCATCTTCTCCAAGTACCCATGCACACAAGGGTGATAAGGTGGATCATCAGATTGTGGAACTTCTTCCAACTTCTCATCCATCTCTTCCAGTTGTCTGACCTTATCAATCTCCTGTTGAGCTATCTCAGACACTCCAGTGAATAGTCGATTAAGCTCCTGATCGGTCTCTGCATCAATGCCATGAGAATCAAGTGAATCTGTCTGTCCACGGCATGCAACGATGGTCGCACAAGGTGCATCAATCAATGCAGCAAAATTTTCCCAGATTCCACCCGAGAGATTTTTTTTCAGTTTCGGGTTTTTCAGCTGCTTCTACCAGTTCAGCTGTATTTAACTCAAACTTTTCACCCTGGTGTGATCCATCATCAATATACACTGACCAAGCCTCAATGTGGGTGTCCATGACATTCTTTCCCTTAACAGAGCTTGAAATTTGGCTCACCTGAGTGTCCAATTACTTCACATGAGTACTTAATGTTGGGAATGTCCTGAAATCTACTGTACTATCTCTAGAAAGTATGATAAGTGTCGAGATCAGACATAAGTCATAAATACTGGGAGGTCATGATGACTTGCTAGAGCCCGCTCTTGATCTATAAGTTAAGTACTTATTACCAGTATTGTATGATCCCAAAGGGTCACACACCATAGCTAACGGGAAAGTTAAAATGGAATTAATACAGTAAGATGCAAGACATTTACTGTATTTGTACAGAGAATTGGGCCAGACAAAATACAGTCTTTTGTCTGATTTGGGTCTTGGGCCCAAAAGCCTAATAGGCCATTAGTTTAATTACTTGGGCCCATATAAGGAAGAGGGAGGCGCCAGTAAGACCAGTTTTCTGCGATTTTTAGGTCTGGCCGTCCTCCTCTCTCTCTGTTGTTCCAACTTGGTCTAGCAGCCTGATCCAGTAGCTTGTAAGCGTGTGGATACCTAGGAGGAGCCGGTAAGCATCAGCTCTTGCAGATCTCGATATTCCCTTGATCAATCCGCTGCAATCATAAGGTAATGATCCTGATCTGTTTATGATTCATCTGCAAATCACCTAGATCCTAGTTGATTATGTTAGGTTGTAATCTGATAATTACACCAATGAACACACATAATCCTACAGTGGTATCAGAGCCAGGTTGTTAGGTTTTTGCTGTTTGGATCATACTAAGTTGTTTATTAGTTTGATGAATCGATTTTATGAGTAAAATTTGATTAAAACTTGTAAAAACCCTAATATGAAAATCGCATGATCCGATTGAAACCCATCGGTATGCGATGTGATCGCCCGTATCGATCGACGAGGGGGCGAGATATCGATCGATATGAATCGGATCGATTGCTTCTCGCTGTCCCGATGACCCGATCGCAACGAGCTGATGCACGCGAGTATCGATCGACGCAGGAGCGTGATATCGATCGATATGCTGGCGAGGCATACGGTCCGCGAGTAGCCAATCGGTTCAGCCGAGCTTCGCGGTTCGTTCTTCCCAAACCCGCAACAATGAACCGATCAAACCGATTGTGGTTCATTGTCAGCTTTAGCCTAAAACCGCAAGTTAGGTCAAAATTGGCTAAAACACAAGGTGTTTCTTCCCGGTTTTGGACTTAACCGAACCGATCCAATTTAATTGGTGGTTCAAGCGGTTAACCCAAATCGCGGTTTGCTGGAAATTATTTAATACAATTGGTATTATTTAATTTCTGGTTGAACCGGATTTAAATTCAAAAATTGAATTTTAACCTAAACCGAAGGCTGGTCTAAGTTTGATTTGGTTGGACCAAATAATTTAGAGCTGGTCTGGTTTAGTAAATAACCAGTTGGATTTAGTAGTTAATTTGGTCTTGGACCAGAATTAATGAACCGACTCGGTTATGTCAAATTATTGGGCCAATTGGAATTCTGTGGTCTTGGGCCAAGAATTGGGCCTATAATTTGTGACCCAACCGAAAACTTTAATAAAACATTAAATTAGAAAGTTTCTTTGATTAGAAGTTTCTAATTTTGGCATGTTAGGAAATTTCTAAATATAGTAAGTTTCTTAATTTAGAAAATTTCTAAAATAAGCATGTTTCCCGATTTAGAAAGTTTTTAAAATAAGTAGGTTTCCTATAATAGAAAATTTCCATATTTAGTAAGTTACCTAAAATGGAAAGTTTCCCAAAATAGTAATCTTCTATTTTTTGGGAGGAAATCTATTGAAACCTAAAATCCTCAAAAACAATATCAAGCTTGGATGTCTTGCCCAATCTTGTCAGCTACTTAACGCTTATTCAATTACAGATATGGCTTACAGTGTGAGGTGTCTGTTTTTGCGTAAGTAAAGTAGTATATAGTCACTAATTTCATTGGGAGTCCCAGACTTTAGTGATTATTTGGCTGTAAGAGATTGGTTTCCTTGACTGGGCCATCGGGAGTCCCGGGCCTTGAGACATCTGGTGTATTGGGCCTTGGGCCCAATCCACAACCGAGAGTTATTGGATATAACTAGCTGTGTGTATGCTTACCAAGTAAAGCGACTTCTGGGTGACGGTCAGTGGCCCACTTTGGATTTAGCTGAACATGGGTCTCGGAATCATTGCATTCTTGTGAGGTTAAACAAAGAAATTTTGAATGCAATGCGAGTTTTCTTATAAGTTATTAAGATTACTCTTTTATGAACTGAATAACTAAAACTCTATTTATCTCTAAATTTCAGTTATAACTAGCACAACAAATCTAAACACTTTCTCGATCCGGTCTGTCCTTGAGATGGACAAACTGAACGGATCAAATTTCTGTACTTGGTACCGGAACTTGAGAAATATTCTCAAGCAAGAGAGCAAGGACTATGTCCTTGAAATTGCTCTCCCCGAGAAATTGAGATCAAGTGCCACACATGCAGAGTGTGATGCTTGGAACAAGCATTACACTGATGCGGTGGATGTGCGAAATCTTATGTTGACTACCATGAGTTCTGAGTTGAAGCATCAATATGAGAACTTGGAGTCACCCATGGAGATTGTCGCAGGCCTCAAGGCAAAGTACAAGGGACTTACACGAGTTGAGAGATGCCAGACTTTGAGGCGTCTCGTTGAGTGTAACCTCCCTGAGGGAAGTCCAGTTAGTTTTCATGTCAGTAAAATGATTAGTTACTTTGAAAACTTGGAAAGACTAGACTGTCCCATAAGTGCTGAGCAAGCCGTTTACCTCATCTTTCAGTCTTTGCCACCGAGCTATAAACAGTTCATTACGAACTACAATATGAGCGGGATGTCTAAGACATTGACTGAGCTGCATGAAATGCTTAAAACAGCTGAGCTGAACATGAAAAAGGGTTCCCAAAAAGCACTTAGGGTGCAGAAGGATAAGGGTTTTAAGAAACCCGCAAAGGACAAGGGTAAGATTAAGGCCATGAAGATCTCGGATCAGAATGGGCCCAAGTCTTATTGGAAGCCCAAGTCCGACCCACTTGTGACATGTAGCTACTGTAAGGAGCAAGGGCACTTGACAAATGAGTGCAACAAATTCTTGGAAGATTTTGAAAGGTTGAAGATGGATTACAAGCCTTCATCTTCAGGTATTTATGATATTTCATTCATCTCTACATTGAGACATTCAATACCGAATTCAATGCTGACATTTGTATAAATGTGCGGGTCGTTGATGGTAGATGAAGAATGAAGAAGGAACAAGTGGAAGTTCAAGTCGTGAATGGAGCTGATGTCTCTACATTCCGAGTGGAATTTTATTTGATTGTTGCCTTCAAATTTGGTTTTCTTTTGGGAATTACTATTTGTGTAACTGCTTTGAGCAGATCTACATCATTCATTTCAGTTATGGATTTGGATATTTATCATTTTGATTAAAACATATTTTGAGTTTTTGAATCTTAATGATTGTTTAATAAAAGCATTCCATTAAAGAATTGGTTTTATGAAATTAAACTAAACGAATAAACCAATAACATAAATATCAAATCAACTTTCTTTGGCAATATTGTTTGGGCCGCATTGCTGAGAAACAAATTCGGAAACTCCATCCTAAAGGATTTTCTCAGAAGGCCTACTTTAATAGGCTTTTGAGATCAGTTGACTAAAGTCAAGTGATGAGTATGAATTTTGTTTGAATGGGCCAAATGATTGTTCTCACTTTGACGTTTTAAACATAGGGAAGGGGCTTATTGGGCCTAATTCATTTGAATTATGAAAGCCCAACGAGCATAATTGCTGCAAAGAAAAGTGGTCAGTACTTCATAATCTGGCTGATTCGAATCAGTAGATGATGGTTATGTCATGAAGACATGAACTGGAATTCTTGATGAAATTAAAGAAGTTCCAAAATGAAGTACAAGGACTAGTTGAAATATGGCTTTTCGAATGGTCGAATAAGCAGATCACTTGAGTCAAGTAAAATGTGATTATCTTTATGAGTGCGAATGCGAAGTAAATTCGCGACTCAAATCTCCTGAAAACTCCATTGGAATGGTTTTGTGACTGGAGAGATCAAATATGTAAGACATAGTTTGATTAAAAGATGAATCACAGTAAGATCTTCCAATAATACCCTGAAAATAAACGTTCTAATAGTCTCAGTGAAACAATAAATTAAGTTCCACCAAAATCAGATAAAAGACATCACATTAAATGTGAACTGGCATTGTGCCAACTAGTCTTTTCTGGATGTTTGGGAATTGTGTCATTTAATTGACACTGATAAGATTTCAGCCAATTAAAACACAAGTGCTAATTCATTGGTTGTCCAAGGGAAACCAAGACTCACTACTGTTACAACCATTCTGAGGACAGTATCAGTGTCGCTTGGAATTATGTTTTCTGTAGAGAGATATACTTTCTAAGAAAATAGTGGGAGTAAAGTAGAACTCGAAGAAATTCGAGAAACACAAAAGTCTGCTCAAACTTTTGAAAGAGCAGAAGTTAGATCTACAAGAAACTGTAGAGTCTGACACTTGTGGAGTCTGTTTTTCGCAAGATCAGAAAGGATTTGTCACAAACCCTTAAGATATGGGTCTATCATAAATGAAAGTCATGATCCGTTGATCAATGATTGTGACAAAGATGCGAATAAATGAAGAAGCAGTGTTTGGGCTCCAACTCTGAAAGTAGTTTTAAGAAACTACCAGGAATGAATGCTGGTTTAACAGATCCATGAATGGTTTTGTGCAATCATCTGAGAGTTGGAATCTTGGTTTTGACGAAGAAATCAAGGATTTGATTTTGTCAGAAACAGTAGGAACTGTAAGTTTTAAGAGACTAGTGGGAGCGTAGTTGCAAGTCTTGTAGTGTGCATAGATGACATACAAGATCTCGGAAATAACGCTCTGTTGTTGCAGTCTATATTGACTTGAACATGGAGGTTACTTTAAGAATAAAAGATTTGGAGAAAAGACCTGATAATTCTTGGAGCAATAATCTATGGAGATTATATGTGCTGAGTGGATTGTGTGAAATTACACGAATCCAGAGAGTGCAATTCCAAGAATGGCTTTATACCAAAGTCTTATGGTATGTGTCTCATAAGATGATGTGTCATGGACACATGCTGAGTGAGATCACATGGATGAGAAAGTGAGGTGCTAAAAGTCGGTAGAGTCTGAAAGGCAAGTTTCCAACAGACAAAGATGATTTCTGGTCACAGTCCGGTTATATCTTGTGTCTGTGTGGCGGTGCAAGGCACTGTTGCTGACTCCATGGCTTAAGCTGAACATTTCGCTGCTTGGGAAGCGGCAAAAGAGGTTGTTTGGATAGAAAAATTCATCACTGAACTTGATGTGGCTAGCTGCACATCTGAGATCCAAACACATTGAGGGTAGGTATTACCTATTCCGAGAGATAAATGATAGAGGTGTTAAGTAGATCAGCAAGTTTCAACAAATGAGAACGTTGCTAATCTATTAACAAAGCCACTCCTTAGGCCTAAGCACGAGTCGCGGACTGTAGCTGTAGGATAAGTGAAATTAAGATGTAGTCTTAATTTCAGTGGGAGTGAGTAAAGGGCTTTATTTAGTTATTTTGATTGGTTCATGTAAACATTTTTTTAATGTTAATGAAATTTTTATTTCTGGATTATTTTAACTGTGATATAAAATAATCGTTCCAAAATGATTCATGTCATTATATATGGGCCATCGAAGTACATGAGTAGACTTGATCCTGAAACCCCATATTTAACAAAATGACATAAATCATAGTGTCCATAGTCGAAGGTTGTTGAAATTGGAACACCAACAACCACTTGAGACTAGATTGTGTTGAGACTTATGACCAAGTTTCGAGGGGTCATAGATGCGCGGCATCAAAGTCGACACATAGGTATATGTAGGGGAGCATATGACCGGACATGACCCGCTGATGAGAACTCTACAAGATATTAATATCTGTGTCATAAGAGGTTCTCATCTACGACTATAGAGTATAGTCCTTAGACCTGAGTTCGCATGCATGTGGCTGCACATGGATTGATGCGCTTTGATCATTGTCTAACGCTGTTTCGTAACTGGGAGCTATAAGGACCTTGGTTGGGTGTATTATAAAGTGTGTAGTTCATAGTGATGGAACAAGATGGGATTTGTCCCTGCCGTTTAACGGAGGTAATATCTCTAGGCCAATCGGAGACTTGATAGCTGGTAAGAGAGTAGCCACTCCCAAACGGACTTGCCCAAGTTGTTTGAATTGTCAGTATCAAATCTGGTCCGATGAACATGGTCTGGCTATATAAGGATGACACGCATCTTGCCTTATGCCAGATCGAGATATTGAGACAAAAGGATTAGGGAATGTAGAATTCCAGTACAAGTGGGAGATTGTTGGGAATGTCCTGAAATCTACTGTACTATCTCTAGAAAGTATGATAAGTGTCGAGATCAGACATAAGTCATAAATACTGGGAGGTCATGATGACTTGCTAGAGCCCGCTCTTGATCTATAAGTTAAGTACTTATTACCAGTATTGTATGATCCCAAAGGGTCACACACCATAGCTAACGGGAAAGTTAAAATGGAATTAATACAGTAAGATGCAAGACATTTACTGTATTTGTACAGAGAATTGGGCCAGACAAAATACAGTCTTTTGTCTGATTTGGGTCTTGGGCCCAAAAGCCTAATAGGCCATTAGTTTAATTACTTGGGCCCATATAAGGAAGAGGGAGGCGCCAGTAAGACCAGTTTTCTGCGATTTTTAGGTCTGGCCGTCCTCCTCTCTCTCTGTTGTTCCAACTTGGTCTAGCAGCCTGATCCAGTAGCTTGTAAGCGTGTGGATACCTAGGAGGAGCCGGTAAGCATCAGCTCTTGCAGATCTCGATATTCCCTTGATCAATCCGCTGCAATCATAAGGTAATGATCCTGATCTGTTTATGATTCATCTGCAAATCACCTAGATCCTAGTTGATTATGTTAGGTTGTAATCTGATAATTACACCAATGAACACACATAAACCTACACTTAAGGATTCAAACTTCCCATTAAGGTCCTCATACACATCATCTAACTTCCTGTTGAAGTCCACAACAGTCTTAGTCTGACCTTCCAGCAGCTGCTCCATCATTGCCTCCATCTTACTCTCATGAGCATTAGCAGCAGGAGGCGTATGATAAGATGACGATCCATAAGTCCTCTGATTACCTTGTTGAAAAGGCTTCTGGAAACCAGCATTCTGTCCAAAGCCAGAAGAGTTTTGATTGCTTGTGAAAGCACTCTTCTGTCCACCATTGAAGAACCTATTACCTTGCTGATTACCAAACCTATTCCCTTGGAAACCAGATCCTCCAATGTAGTTCACATCCTCTTCCTGAGTGTCTTCTTCAGCTTGGATCACTTCAACATCTTGAGCAAAATGGACAGCTTTCTTCCCAACCAGCAAATTACAGACAGTGTCCAACTTAGTCCTAATGTCAGCAATCTCCAGGTTCTCTATCTTTCCACCAGACTCCTTCCTTCTCTTATCAGCAGTCTTGCAGCTATTACTGCTCACCAAGTTATCTATCAATTGCTTAGCTTGCTCAGGAGTCCTAGTGTTGAAATTTCCATTGCTGGAATTATCCAACGCAGTCTGGTATGGGAGATCTATACCTCTAAAGAAAATGCCCAGCAATGTTACCTCAGTGAATCCGTGATGCGGACAGTCACGTTGACACTTCTTAAACCTCATCCAGACAGTATTAAGAGGCTCTATGGGACCATGGGAGAAAGTGAGAATGTCCTGTCTCGATTGATCAGAGCGATCATCATCATAGAAGTGTCTCAGAAACTCACTCTTCACAGCATCCCAAGTAGTAAACTTCCCAGGTGGAAGTTGTTTCAACCAAGCAGCAGCATCTTCAGCGAGAGAGTAGGGGAAGAGTTTGAGAAACATATAATCATAGTTCACTCCATCATACTTCATTCCAGTGACTATGTCCTCAAACTCATCAATATTATCCATTGGCTTCTCATTAGGGAAACCATGGAAGGCATTCTGCCTCAGAATAGAGTAGTAGATGGTTTTGATCTCGAAGTCATTCCTCTCAAAATCAGGAGGCACAAGTGCTGACCGGTTAGCATGAAACTCATCCGGACGGTTATAGTCAGCTAAGGTCCTCTCATGAATAACCATCTGCCTCTGACCTTTTCCTTGTTCCTGTCGTGGTTCAGGATCAGGTTCAGGGATTACATTCCCTTCAGCATCAATCCTATGCCCAGCAGCATTGTACGGATTGTTATGTCGGTCCCTTAGGACACCTTGAGAATCGGGTATCAGAATCAGACGTTCTTGAACCAGTCTTGCTCGTTGACTTTTCCTGTTAGTTCTCTCTAGTCTAGCAAGCTCTTCAAGTCTGAGATTAACGAGATTCGAGTTCGGATTACTTCTGGTATCACGCGTCTGCATAAACCGTCTGTAATCGCAGTGCAACGATCGATGCTAAGGTGCAACGATTGACTCAACTCAGATTCGCCTTGTAATGATCGACACAAAAGGATGCAACGATCGATGCCAAGCGAATATCAAACTTGTGACAGAGAAAAACATAGAAAATTAGTAACCAAAAACAAAAATAAAAATCCTATTCTAAACCCTAAGTTCAAACCTATCGAAGACTCAAAAAAGTCCCCGGCAACGGCGCCAAAAACTTGATAGGTGTATAAGTTTTAATTCCTATTCTACTGCAAGTGCACAGTCAATGCAATTATAGTATGTAGGGTATCGAATCCACAGAGACTCTAGACCTACGATAGATTATAGAACGGTCGAGTTAAACTAGGAGAAATTAGTGAGAAACTAGAAAGCAAAGCAGAAAAGTAAATCAGGTTGCAAGATTGGTGTGAAGGCAATTAACTAAAAGCGCTAAGTCTAGGGAGTTCTCAGGAAATTAGACAAGCAGATCAGATAATCAGTCAGGATCAAATTAAGCTCAGTTCTAGAACTCAAACACGGATATAGAATTAACCAACTTTCGTTGTGAGAATTCTCTAAGTCTAATAGCAGAAATCCAAATTTCTTTGTAATTCCTAACAGATTAAACTAGCTTTAAGATTAAGTTCGATATGTTCACAATTCAATTAAACCAAATTTCTTTGCGACTAATTCAATTGCTCAACCTAAATAGTTCAGATTCTAAATCACACTTTCGTGTCAATTTAACAACCTAAGATCTAGATTCTAAGTGATCAAGTTAGAAACTAGTGTTAAGCACAATTTAGATTGAAGAACAATTATGATATGAATCCTTAACTGAAATAAATAAATCTAGCAAGTCATGAAATCCCTATGAGAATCCCTAAACCTAACTATGAATCTACTGAGACATAGATAATGAAAACATAATCAATGAATTAATAGATTGCGTAAATAAAGAGTGAAGATTAAAGGGGTTCGAAATCTTCTCCAAAAGCAGGAAGCAGTACAGGATTAGATCAGCCCCAAAAGCTCTAAAATCTCTATGCTCAAAGTATGAAAGCCTAAGTAAAGCGTCTGTAAAAGCGTCTCTAAAAACCTAATTATATAAGCTAATCACGTCTTAGGGCTTCTTTTTAATTATCATGAACTTCTGGGCAAAAATGCAATATCCAAACTTCATTAAACCGCCGAAGATAAGCCCATCTCGCTCGTGTGTCGATCGATGCACAATGTGTGTCGATCGATGCAGATCTCTATTTTGGACAGTGAACTCTATCTCTCGGGAACACCAAAATGCTCCAAAAAGCTCCATAAACTCCAATTTCGCTCCAAACGTGCATATATCTAATAGTACCTGTAAATGACTCCAAAGAAACACCAAAAGACTCTAAAACATACTTATATCATTGTGTAAAACCGGTAAAAACCATGATATATCATTTATCGACTTGATTTTCTGCATCAGTGTCAATTTCTACCTTGGAAATGTCTTTGGGAGCTTCTAAAGGCGGAGAATCTCGAGACCATTATGAAAATTCGTACTATCTTCAGTCCACCGATCATGCTGGTTTGATTCTTGTCATTGATCGTCTTACTTCTAGATCAGAATTCAATTCATGGCGACGTTCAGTTCGTATGGGCCTCAATGTTCCCAACAAGTTAGGCTTCATCTATGGTACGGTTCTTAAACCACCTTCTGGTCATCATGATTCTTGTTTTTGGAGTCGTTGCAATGACATGGTTACGACTTGGCTAATAAATTCGGTTGACAAGAAAATTGGTCAGAGTTTGCTTTTCTTGCCTTATTCTCAAGCTATTTGAAATGATAAAATATATCGTTATAGACTAGAAGATGCACCTAGAATTTTCAAATTGAACAACGATTAGATTCAATCTTGCAAGGTTCTATGGATGTTACTACCTATTACACAACTCTGGTAACTCTATGGGAAGAATACAAGAATCAAGTTGAAATACCAGTCTGTACTTGTGGAAAATGTGAATGCAATGCTGCATCTCTTTGGGAAAAGCTTCAGTGGCATAGACGGGTAACCAAATTTCTAATGAGACTGAATGATGTCTATGAGTCATCTCGTAGACATATTTTGACGCTGAAACTAATTACATCCATTAAGGAAGAGTTTCATATGATTACTCAAGATGAAAGACAAAGATGTATTAAACCATCTGCTAAGGTTAACACATTTTCTATTCAAAACTCTTCTGATTATGTGGATGTTGGATACAATGCTCTTACTTATAATGCTGCTTATGCAGCTGCTTATCGTCCTCAACAACAACAACAACAACCTATTTACTCTTACTCTAATCGCAATGGACATATTATTCAGAAATGTTACAAAGTTAGTGGATATCCTCCCAGCTATAAAACGCATTTTCAGGCTTCTGGTCAGCCTTCTTAGCCATCTTTTCAGCCATGTGGTTCTTCTCAATCTGGTCCTCGGACACCTTAAATCCCACAGAATCAAATTTAAAAATCTGGTGCTCCAGCTGCTACAGTTGCTAGTTCAACATCATCAAATCCTCACCTTGATTTGAGTCAGTTTTCCATAGATCAGGTTCAGTCCCTGATTCATGATCTTACTGCTCATGTCCATATTCCATAGCAGACCACTCCTTACCCTACAATTACTGAAAATGGATTCATAGCTGCTACATCTTTTGCTAGAAACGTCTAAATAGTTTTTCCTTCTCCTAATATTCCCTATGAAAATCATACTTTCACCTTTCCTCACCATTTTTTATCTACTCTTTATTTCATATTACCTAGTGGTTCTTGGATAATTGACAGTGAAGCAACTGGACATGTCTACTTAGACCTCTCAATGTTTAGTGTTGTTTATCCAATTTCAAGATCAGGAGTAACAGTTTCTCTTCTGACTGGCACTAGTGTTCCTATTAGTCACACTGGCACAATCAAACCATTTTATTATCTCATTATGTATGATGTTCTTTATGTTTTGATTTCAAATTCAATTTGTTGAGTGTGAATTCTTCTTCGTGCATCTAATTGTTCTGCACACTTTTATGCTCTTGTTTTCTTTTGGGTAATACTCAGGCCTTGATGATTAATAAAGGAAATGTTCTACATAATCTGTATATTTTGGAAAATGCTATTCATGTTTCATCAAGCTACTTGACTGTATCCTTGTTAGAAAAATTGACATCTTTGGCACCAACACCTTGGACATCCATATCCAAAAAAGTTAAAGCACATTTCAGGTTTCTTGCCTATGTCTAAGTCTCATCGTGATCATTATGATGTTTTTTCATTAGCTAAGCAAGAAAAAATTCCTTTTGTCTTACATAATCATCTGTCTTCTTTACCATTTGATCTTGTGCATTTAAATGTATGGGGTCCTTTCTCTGTTGAGTCTGTTGAGGATCATCTGTATTTCCTGACCATCGTTGTTGACTGTATAAGAGTTACTTGGTTTTATATGCTTCATAATAAAAGTGATGTTTCCTCGGTTTTTCCAGACTTTATAAAGATTTTTCAAACTCACTATCAATCTGTTATTAAGGTCATTCGTAGTGATAATGCTCCAGAACTTGCATTTACAAAATTAGTTAAAGATCATGGTATTCTTCATCAGTTTTCTTGTGCTTACACTCCTCAACAAAACTCAGTAGTTGAAAGGAAACATCAACATCTTTTAAATGTGGCTTGTGCTTTGATTTTTATATTGGTTTTCCTTTAGCTTAGTTGGCATATTGTGTTACAAGTGTTGTGTTTTTGATCAGTAGAACTCCTTCCCTATTTCTAGATATGATTTCACCGTATGAGAATCTTCATAAAAGCAACCTGATTATTCATTCTAAGGATATTTTTGTTGCTTGTGCTATGTTTCTACTTTGTCAAAGGATAGAAACAAGTTTACTCCTCATGCTTTTCCGGGTGTTTTCATAGGTTATCCTACAGGTTACAAGTGCTAAAGGTTTTGAATCTTAAGACTAATGTGGTTACTATTTCTCGAAACATTATTTTCCATGAAAAAGTTTTTTCCATTCAAGAATTCACCTTATGTTTCAAAACCAGAAAATGATTTGTTTTGTCTTTCTATTTTACCTATGTCCACTCATGTTGCTTTGAAGGATGTCTTTGAAACATTTGATCATAATGACATATATGTTCCATTGCATTCTCATACATCTGCATCACGTCCTAGTGCCACATTTTTACCACTAGAGATTGTTGCTTCTGGACCAGCACTACATGTTGATAGGCCTCGGCGAAAGGTACAAGCTCCTCGTTACTTATCCGATTACCATTGTAACCTCACTAAAAAACCATCTTCTTCTGTTCTTTATCCTTTGTCTTCTGTCCTTACATACTCAAAACTTTCACTACCCTATCAGTCTTTTCTTTTTTCTTGTGCTACATAGACATAACCACAAACATTTAAGCAAGTGATGTCTCATCCACATTTTCCGACAATACATCGTCTATTGAGAGTTTTCCGCCTGGCAAACATGTAATAGGCTGCTAATGGGGTTATACTATCAAATATAACCTTGGTGTATGTATACAGCGTTACAAGGATCATTTAGTAGCTAACGGCTACACCTAGCAAGAAGGTATTTATTACATCGATACTTTCTCACCCGTAGCTAATCTTGCAAGTGTCAAGCTTTTCCTTGGATTAGCTGCTTCATATGGATGGATATTAACGCAAATGGATGTGACTAATGCTTCCTCCATGGCGACATAGATGAGGAGATCTTCAAGAGTCTTCCTCACGGTTATAAACCCGCAACATCGAATTCTCTTCTACCTAATCCGGTATGTCAACTGCATAAATCATTATATGGCTTAAAGCAGGCCTCTCGACAATGGTACCATTGTTTCTCCAATGTGGTTCTTAAAGCAGGATTCGTACAATCACTGGTTGATACCGCCCTCTTCATTAAACATACAGAGCATTCCTTCACTGAATTGCTCATATATGTTGATGATATTATGATAGCATCCAGTAATGATGATGAGCTTCAATCTCTTAAGGCTACACTACACGATGCCTTTCAGATAAAGGATATTGGTGCTCCAAAGTTTTTTCTATGCCTGGAAATTCCAAGAAATCAGAATGGAATATATGTATGTCAACGCAAATACGCTCTGGATATTCTATTTTCTACGGGTATACTGGCTCGTAAACCGGTTACTATATTCCTATGGATCTTGCAGTGCATATCCGTCGTGATTCTGGAACAAATCTTGATCATGGAACTCTGTATAACAATTGATTGGAAAACTGCTTTATTTGACACTGACTCGTCCAAATATCACATTTTTTTTGTGAATTACTTGAGCCAATTCTTATCTTCTCCAACGGATGCACATCTTGATGCAGCTCACCGGATCTTGCGTTACATAAAGAACAATCCTGGTCAAGGTTTGTTCAATGCTACTTATTCTGAGACTTGTCTCAATGCCTTTTATGATGCAGACTGGGCTACTTGTCCTGATTCTCAACGATCGATTAGTGGCTACTGTGTTACTTGGGCAAGTCATTTATCGCATGGAAGTCTCAGAAACAACATACGGTGAGTCATAGTAGCACTGAAGCAGAATATAAGAGTATGGCATTGGCTACTTGTGATTTGCTTTGGCTATATAAGTGACTTGGGGGCATGAAGATCATAGTCAAGACTTAAGCTAAACCATTCTGTGATAATAAAATTGCAATTCACATGGCCACTAATCCAGTCTTCCATGAGCGGACGAAACAAGTGGACTTCCATGCAGAGAGGGATCAGGTGAAAAGTAGATTTTTGAAGCTCTTCTTTGTTCCCAGTGCTAATCAACATGCATACATACTCACCAAGGCTCTTCATCCAGGTCCCTTCAGCTCCATCCTCCATCGCATGTCCATATCAAGCCTCCTCCATCTAGACAAGTCTTCAGTGCTTCATGATGTTCTATCATCAATCCCGCTTGTGCAGCAACTCCCATTTCGATTTCAGAGGCTTGAGGGGGATGTATTAGAGTTATTTGTATATATAGCTTTAG